>CM066915.1:0-600000 GCA_033964015.1 Scolanthus callimorphus
CGATTATCTAGACGATTATCTAGACGATTATCTAGACGATTATCTAACGATTATCTAGACGATCATCTAGACGATCATCTAGTCGATTAATCTAGTCGATTATCTAGACGATTATCTAGACGATTATCTAGACGATTATCTAGACGATAATCTAGACGATTATCTAGACGATTATCTAGCCGATTATCTAGAGGATTATCTATACGACTATCTATACGATTATCTAGACGATTATCTGGACGATTTTCTAGACGATTATCTAGACAATTATCTAAAAGATTATCTAGACGATTATCCAGACGATTATCCAGACGATTATCTAGACGATTATCTAGACGGCTCTAGACGATTATCTAGACGATTATCTTTACGATTATCTATACGATTATCTATATGATTAGCTATACGATTAACCATACGATTATCTAGACGATATCTAGACGATTATCTGGACGATTATCCAGACGATATCTATATACTTATCTAGACGGTTATCTAGACGATTATCTAGACGATTATCTAGACAAATTCTAGTCGATTATCTAGACGATTATCTAACGATTGTCTAGACGATTATCTAGACGATTATCTAGACAATTATCTAGACGATTATCTAGACGATTATTTAGACGTTATACAGACGATTATCTAGACGATTATCTAGACGATTATCTAGACGATAATCTAGACGACTATCTAGACGATTATCTAGAGGATTATCTAGAGGATTATCTATACGATTATCTATACGATTATATAGACAATTATCTAGTCGATTATCTAGACGATTATCTAGACGATTATCTAGACGATTATCTAGTCGATTATCTAGACGATTATCTAGACGATTATCTAGACGATTATCTAGACGATAATCTAGACGATTATCTAGAGGATTATCTAGAGGATTATCTATACGATTATCTATACGATTATCTAGACGATTATCTGGACGATTATCAGACGATTATCTAGAAGATTATCTAGACGATTATCTATACGATTATCTATACGATTATATAGAGGATTATCTATACGATTACTATATACGATTATATAACAATTATCTAGTCGATTATCTAGACGATTACTAGCCGATTATCTTGACGATTATCTAGTCGATTATCTAGACGATTATCTAGACATTTATCTAGACGATATCTAGAGGATTATATAGACGATTATCTAGACAATTATCTAGTCGATTATCTAGACGATTATCTAGACGATTATCTAGACGATTATCTAGACGATTATCTAGTCGATTATCTAGACGATTATCTAGACGATTATCTAGACGATTATGTATATGATTATCTAGACGATAATCTATACGATTATCCAGACTATTATGTATACGATTATCTAGACGGTATTCTAGACGATTATCTAGACGATTATCTAGACGATTATCTTGACGATTATCTAGACGATTATCTATACGATTATCTAGACGATTATCTAGAGGATTATCTAGACGATTATCTAGAGGATTATCTATAGGATTATCTAGACGATTATCCAGACGATTATCTAGACGGTTATCTAGACGATTATCTAGACGATTATCTAGAAGATTATCTAGACGATTATCTAGACGATTATCTAGACGATTATCTAGACGATTATCTAGACGATTATCTAGACGTTATCTATACGACTATCTAGACGATTATCTAGACGAATTCTAGTCGATTATCTAGACGATATCTAGACGATTATCTAGACTATTATCTAGACGATTATCTAGACGATTATCTAGACGATTAGATAGACGATTATCTAGTCGATTATCTAGACGATTATCTAGACGATATCTAGACGATTATCTAGACGATAATCTACGATAATCTAGAGGATTATCTAGAGGATTATCTAGAGGATTATCTATACGATTATATAGACAATTATCTAGTCGATTATCTAGACGATTATCTAGACGATTATCTAGACGATTAGCTAGTCGATTATCTAGACGATTATCTAGACGATTAACTAGTCAATTATCTATTCGATTATCTATACGTTATCTATACGATTATCTAGACGATTCTTTATACGACTATCTATACGATTATCTATACGATTATCTATACGATTATCTAGACGGTTATCTAGACGATTATCTAGACGATTATCTAGACGATTATCTAGACGATTATCTAGACGATTATCTAGACGATTATCTAGACGATATCTAGACGATTATCCAGACGATTATCTAGACGATTATCTAGACGATTATCCAGACGATTATCTAGACGATTATCTAGACGATTATCTAGACGATTATCTATACGATTATCTATACGATTATCTATACGATTATCTAGACGATTATCTAGACGATTATCTAGACGATTATCTAGACGATTATCTAGACGATTATCTCGACGATTATCTATACGATTCGATTACCAACTTATCTAGACGATTATCTAGACGATTATCTAGACGATTATCTAGACGATTATCTCGACGATTATCTAGACGATATCTAGACGATTATCTAGACGATTATCCAGACGATTATCTAGACGATTATCTAGACGATTATCCAGACGATTATCTAGACGATTATCTAGACGATTATCTAGACGATTATCTATACGATTATCTATACGATTATCCAGACGATTATCTAGACGATTATCTAGACGATTATCTAGACGATTATCTAGACGATTATCTAGACGTTATCTCGACGATTATCTATACGATTATCCAGACGATTATCTAGACGATTATCTAGACGATTATCTAGACGATTATCTAGACGATTATCTCGACGATTATCTCGACGATTATCTCGACGATTATCTCGACGATTATCTAGACGATTATCTAGACGATTATCTAGACGATTATCTATAGAATTATCCAGACGATTATCTATACGATTATCTAGACGATTGTCTAGACGATTATCTAGACGATTATCTAGACGATTATCTAGACGATTATCTAGACGATTATCTAAACGATTATCTAGACGATTATCTAGACGATTATCTAGACGATTATCTAGACGATTATCTAGACGATTATCCAGACGATTATCTATACGATTATCTATACGATTATCCAACTATTATCTAGACGATTATCCAGACGATTATCTAGACGATTATCTAGACGATTATCTAGACGAGTATCTAGACGAATATGTAGACGATTATCTAGACGATTATCTAGACGATTATCTAGACGATTATCCAGACGATTATCCAGACGATTATCTATACGATTATCTATACGATTATCTAGACGATTATCTAGACGATTATCTAGACGATAATCTAGACGACTATCTAGACGAGTATCTAGACGATTATCTAGAGGATTATCTATACGATTATATAGACAATTATCTAGTCGATTATGTAGACGATTATCTAGACGATTATCTAGACGATTATCTAGACGATTATCTAGTCGATTATCTAGACGATTATCTAGACGATTATCTAGACGATTATCTAGACGATTATCTAGACGATAATCTAGACGATTTATCTAGACGATTATCTAGAGGATTATCTAGAGGATTATCTATACGATTATATAGACAATTATCTAGTCGATTATCTAGTCGATTATCTAGACGATTATCTAGACGATTATCTAGTCGATTATCTAGACGATTATCTAGACGATTATCTAGACGATTAACTAGTCGATTATCTATGCGATTATCTATACGATTATCTATACGATTATCTAGACGATTCTTTATACGACTATCTAGACGATTATCTAGACGATTATCTAGTCGATTATCTAGACGATTATCTAGACGATTATCTAGACGATTATCTAGACGATTATCTAGACGATAATCTAGACGATTATCTAGACGATTATCTAGAGGATTATCTAGAGGATTATCTATACGATATATAGACAATTATCTAGTCGATTATCTAGACGATTATCTAGACGATTATCTAGACGATTATCTAGTCGATTATCTAGACGATTATCTAGACGATTATCTAGACGATTAACTAGTCGATTATCTATGCGATTATCTATACGATTATCTATACGATTATCTAGACGATTCTTTATACGACTATCTAGACGATTATCTATACGATTATCTAGACGATTATCTAGACGGTGATCTAGACGATTATCTAGACGATTATCTAGACGATTATCTAGACGATTATCCAGACGATTATCTAGACGATTATCTAGACGATTATCTATACGATTATCCAGACGATTATCTAGACGATTATCCAGACGATTATCTAGACGATTATCTAGATGATTATCTAGACGATTATGTAGACGATTATCTAGAAGATTATCCAGACGATTATCTAGACGATTATCTAGACGATTATCCAGACGATTATCTAGACGATTATCTAGACGATTATCTATACGATTATCTATACGATTATCTATACGATTATCTAGACGATTATCTAGACGATTATCTATACGATTATCTATACGATTATCCAGACGATTATCCAAGACGATTATCTAGACGATTATCTAGACGATTATCTAGACGATTATCTAGACGATTATCTAGACGATTATCTCGACGATTATCTCGACGATTATCTCGACGATTATCTAGACGATTATCTAGACGATTATCTAGACGATTATCTATAGAATTATCCAGACGATTATCTATACGATTATCTAGACGATTGTCTAGACGATTATCTAGACGATTATCTAGACGATTATCTAGACGATTATCTAAACGATTATCTAGACGATTATCTAGACGATTATCTAGACGATTATCTAGACGATTATCCAGACGATTATCTATACGATTATCTATACGATATCCAGACTATTATCTAGACGATTATCCAGACGATTATCTAGACGATTATCTAGACGATTATCTAGACGAGTATCTAGACGATTATGTAGACGATTATCTAGACGATTATCCAGACTATTATCTAGACGATTATCTAGACGATTATCCAGACGATTATCTAGACGATTATCTAGACGTTATCTAGACGATTATCTAGACGATTATCTAGACGATTATCTAGACGATTATCTATACGATTATCTAGACGATTATCTAGACGATTATCTATAGGATTATCCAGACGATTATCTCGACGATTATCTAGACGATTATCTCGACGATTATCTATACGATTATCTATAAGATTATCTATAGGATTATCCAGACGATTATCTAGACGATTATCTAGACGATTATCTAGACGATTACCTAGACGATTATCTAGACGATTATCTAGACGATTATCTAGACGATTATCTAGACGATTATCTAGACGATTATCTATATGATTATCTATGTAATTATGATCTATATTTTAATACGATTATGATACCGTAAGCCAAATCGTGTCCGCACTCGCTCCGCTCCGCCCTAATGCTGTGCCGGCAAAAAAAATTTCGCAAACCCGAAGGGAAGGTGGAAATCTGGACCGTGGGCGTGTTTTTCTTGGAAAGATTCGCCTTGGGAAAAGTTCTAATTCAAGCCATTTCTTAAGCGAGGGACAAAGCCGCCATCGCCGCCATGGTGAAATTCTCCCACAGAAACTAAAAAGAACTCGGGTCGCGCAGCCGAAAGCACCAAAGACATCGAAACCAACTTGATGCTCTTACAGATTACATACAGGAATGTGCAGGGATAATTGTAACTGAGAGATGTGAGCTGAAAAAAATTTGCATTCGAGTTTCAACGAACGTACACACTACCTTGCTTCCCTCGGAGCATGTGCTAAGTCATGCTAAGTCGAAATAACAAATTTACAAAACAAAGCCATGAATAACATTCTCTAAGTATAAATCCTGACGGCTGTATCGGAAAATAAAAGACACAATCTCGAAGAGAAGGAGGAAATCCCTCCAGTGGGCGTGTTTCTGTTGGAAAGATTCACTTTGGTTAAGTTTTATGATTATCTATATGATTATTTATATGATTATCTATATGATTATCTATTTGATTATCTGCATTTCACTTGCGGCAAACTAATGGTGTTTAGACCCCGTCCACACTAACGCGGTTTCGTTTGAATCCGTATTTTTTGATACGGTTAGGCCTTCCGTCCACACTTACACGCTGATCGTTTTCATCGAATCCGTGTAACTTTGGAAACGCTCTCGAAAGTGTATCAAACGAATCCGTATAGATATCGTTTTAGTGTGGACGGTTGAATCCGGATAAAAATGAAAACGATAACGTCAACTGTACCATTAATTTGAGACTGTCCTTGCACACGCCAACATCAAATAACATTGATCGCTTGTTTGGAGCTAAATCTCCCGTCCACACTAACGCTGCGAATCCGTATCAGTTTGAAAACGAATACTTTTGAAAACGCGTTAGTGTGGACAGGGCCTTAGCTTTATCCTGAGAATTTTTCGATGAAAAACGTGTAACGAAATGCATAGTGTAGAATTGGCCACGTAAATTTTTCGTAATCTCGATATCGCGGAATTGCCAAGTACTGTTAGGGGATCAATCCGAGCCAGATTTTTATGTTTTTTTTTCCTAATTACTTTCGAATTACCAGCTCCTATGTCATTACTTTGAAATAATAGGTTTTGGTTCACCTATTATGAATTTTCAAGTAAAAACATGTACCCAAATGATTGTACATGTTGAGGCGTTTTTCTCGTCCACTCGCATCGTGGCCGCCACATTACGCGCCGAACATGCGCGGGTTTCCTGTGTGGTGTTCCTAAAAATAGTTTTTTTCGCGCAGAAATCGGCGCGCGGGTAATACTAAGATGGACACTTCTGGTTATGCACTAGTCAATTGTAACCACCCCCGCCAAACCTCGGGGAAGGGTAAAAAAAGAAAAGTAAGGAACTTTATTAACGTCTCAAATGTATTTAGCAGTGCACGAGTGCACTACTAATTGGGGAGACGGTGCACACCTTACCCCATTTCTCTATCAGAGCTCCAGGTGAAAGGAATCAAAGCTATAAGCAAGCTACTCGGAACAGAGAAAAGTCGATACGGTTGGTCGATCTGGGATTCGAACTCAGGACCGTACGTACAGTGTGCCGTGCACAAACACACTGCGCCACCTAGCCTAGCCGGTGGGGCGATGCGGGGCATTTATACGTATCGGTCAGGTTTTGGTCCCGACTACATGGGGATGTTCTTGTCATGGACCCCTGAGTGTGGGGGATTTAGTTGGGGACTGTTCCCAATCTCTCTTTTCACCTTGGAAATACATATACGTCTAGCAGGAGCGCTGACCACATACATGGCAACGATTGATGTGATTCTCCGAGGAAATTTGAGGTCAATGCATTTTATGCATTTTACATCTTATAGGCGCATTTTCGGCCAAATTATAAATTCGAGCATTTTATCAAAGACTTAGCTCAAATTTGCCACAAGCAGTGGAAAAAGCGTGCTCATGGAAAATAGTAAAACTGCCAAGACCGATCGGTTACAAAGTCGCGAAGATTCAGCCTTGCAAACAAATGTAAGCTAGCCGTTTGTAAAATTCTTGCCCCCTAAAACTATATCACTTCTGTCCCTTTGAACGGATTGCCTTGGAACAACTTTTATTGCTTATTGCCTATGCGCTCTTCGAATGGAAGGTTTAGATTTTAGCTAGCTTATTAATTAAAGATATTAGAATGATATTTATGTTTTTATAAAACCGTTTTATTTTAATTTGACGTACAATCGCCAGACTTCAACTTTTATTGCTCAAAATTGATTTTCTGACTAATGTCAATGTGATCTTTTCCGTGGTATGGATAGATATTATCTTGGACACCTGTATCAAAAGTTGAAGATTTCATGCACGCCTATAAATAGGTGCTTTCATAATTTCAAAAGTGTTAGTGTCAGTGTATGCTCTCAAATATGATGCGGTGGCCCACTCGAACAATGTCCAGTAGAGACAACCACTGGGGAAAAAATGAAGGGTCATATTCTGATCAAGTAAGAAAATTATTTCCAGCTCTGTTTAGTCTTACGGCTTCTGAATTTAAAGCACGCGAAAGCTGAGCGCAATCATTGTTGTCCGGTGTTGATCATGGTACCACGTTGGATGTGTTAATTTAACACCAGCAACGTTCCCCAGCAATAAATGGTTCTGCAGAGGATTCAGGAACGAGAAACACTTTATTCAGGTGAAAGGACTCGATATATATTGGCATAGTAGCATTGAATCACTTCAATCCTTTTCAACACATCGCGAGAAAAACGCGACATACCGTGTGTTTACGCAACCGGCTGAGGTGAATCGAAGCTCAAAATTGATTACAGAGAAATGTATGGAGAAAAACACATTTTCTCTCATATCTCCCGTTTATGAGTCGGGAAAAAATGTTCGTATTTTAAAGTTTTATTTATTTACCGAGTAAGACAGCCAGCAAAAAATATTGGTGAATTCAGTCCATTTACGAGTTACATTTTGAAATCTAAAACTAGTACCTGAGAACTGAAACGTCTACAGAGGATTGTATGAGAATTCACGATCGGAGATGATCGTGTATAGTTTATAATCGGTCCGCAGAAACAATATTTTGGTTGTTGAAAAAATGTTCGTATCCCAATTGCATTTTCATATATCCAGGAAGCTAATAAAACACAAATGCTTGCCCAAACTTGAAATTTCGCCTTACCTTTTTAGAGCTGAAAAAAGCCGACAGAGAAATAACCCTTTGGTTCCTCGCTAAAGTACGAAAATCCATGAACTTCGCCGGTCAAAACCTTCTTTGAAACTGTTCGTTCAGACAAAATTTAGCCACCATTTTGAAGGTACACTATTCCACGTTCTTCTGGAGACCTGAAATATTTAGGTTCCTCTAAAAACCTCCAGTAAAGGCTTTCGGGATACGTGCTATCTGTATCACTCGAAAATAGTCCCGAAATCCACGACGACAGTCACAACCACAGCGGATCAGCGGCCTTCAGACACTCGCGGCAAAATTTGAAAGCGAGTTTTACAGAAGAAAACGAGTTTAATAGAAAATAAAATCTCTGGAAAATATCCGGAAAGGGCCACAAAACCCCAAAACCGTCGAGAATCGAGTGGCTGTCATCTTGAATCCGACTCCAGCCACGTCACGCGGTCACGAAAACTCCATGTCACGATGACGAGCGATGTTGCGTTTTTCTGGCGATGACATTTCGCCTCAGGGGTGTGGACAAAAAACTAGTATTGCTCAGATAAGAATCCATGTCCCCACCCTTCCCCGAGGTTAGGGGGGGGGGGGGGGTGGCTACAATTGACTGGTGCATTATGAATTTCTGTGGCTTTACAATGCGTCAAAAGCCGGATTCAAACACAGTTTTGCTCCCGCTAGTTCGATCACAGTATATTGTGTGCACACTTTATCAAGCCCCAGAGCACATTTTGTCCATTTTACGTTCTCAGAGAGGATATATACAAACCTCTTACTTTTATCTAATTTTCAAACCACATTTCTTTTTGAGGGACTACCTGTGGTGCGCCTCGCCTCAGTGCTCAATAATATATACATCGGTGCCTTGGTTGGACAGTATTTTTTAAGCAATAAAAGTACTTTCCGCGTGCTCTCTGCTTTCTTACAAACACGAGAGGGATGTTGGGAGAACTGATCAAAACTTGAAAGACACGAGCCGAAGGCGACCAACATTCCCCGAGTGTTTGTAAGAAACCAGAGAGCACGCAGAAAGTATTTTTAATGCTTTTAGAAAATAACATACACACGCGCGACAGCGTTGCGTGACAATCGTGTTTCTCAGGTCTCTTACAAACACGCTTTTTAACCAATCAGAATGCGCACATTCACAATACAACATAGGTGTTATTTTCTAAATTGTAATAAAGCCATTTACAACTTCATTATATTTGTTGTTTTTAAACGTAAACATCGAGCCGATAGTTTCAAACTTCGTCATGGCCGCGCGAAACAATAGTTTTGGACTAGGAATGTTTCGTTTTGACAAACAATCAACCCATCCAAAGCCGAAAAACGGAACGTTCAGCGGTTTACGAAAACATCGCAGGCTCTTATTTTGTTGCATTTTGACGCAACTCCCCCCAAAATACATTGATAATCACAGAGATTGATCTCGATTCAAAACAGTTAGAGATGCAAGAAGACAAAAGGGACTGAACTAATAGCGAAATGGGAAAATATTTGCCCGCATAATGATTGAGAACATTTTCATACATTTACTGTATTTCACCTGCATTGTCACTCTTAAAATTATAAAACTGCCATCTAGTCTCGAGAAAAATCCCCCCTACCACGGACAATTTGCTTTTCAAATTATATATCCCATGTAGCTTTACCCTTCCTGCGAGCAAGGTTATACTTTCTCCTTTACTTAAAGTTCTTTGACGCAAAACTCTCATGAAAACACTGAAAATTATTTCAACATGAAGCCTGAGGAAGGGAACGGAAATTTCAAAATTAGAAAACTAGAGGAATTGATACAGTCAAGCGTCTATCACATTCACAATTTTTCATTTGAAGTAGGCAACGCATACGGCAGCAAAACTTTCATTATCGAAGGCAAGGATATGTTTCTGACGAAGGAAGTGCAAAACAGTATAAAGAGCTTTCTTCATGAAATGGTTGCTGAATTTGTGCGAATCGAACCATTTTTAGCACCGGAATTGAAAAGCCTTTGAAAATGAAGGCAAATATTGTATAACGCACATAACGGGAAAGATTGACTCACCTAGTTTCAGGATAAGTATAGGAAGAAAGTCATCCCATATAGTGAACCATTCTTTTGCATGAAATATAATAGCGGATTTCTTGCACGACTTTATGCGAACTTGAAAGGCTTTCTTCTTTTCCCGCGCTTTTTGGGGAACACGCGCGCTTGCGCGTGTCAAAGGATAACACCACAGGGTGCCCGTGAGAAAAATATCCGGCGGCGACAAATGCTGCGCTAAATTAATATCTAAAACCACTTTTTGACGTTTGTTTATATGATTTCAATAACAATCAATTAAGCGAGCAATTAATAATAAATTCATAAAATAACAAACGAAAAGACAGAACAACTTTCTCTTTTTGACTTGATGGCCTTTTTCATGCGTTAAAGGCGGATTTTTCTACTCGAGTATTAGTGTGCACACTTTATCAAGCCCCTGGGCCTGGGCACGTTTGTCCATTTTACTACGTTTTCACAGAGGAGGAGACACCACCTACTTTACTTTTATTTAATTTTCAAACCACTTTTCTTTTTGGGGGCTTCCTGTGGTAGCGTTGCGTCTCGCCTCGGGGGGGTGGGGGGCAGGGGGGCCGGGGCCCCCCTTTCTCCTGAGATTTTCCCATACATTTACTGTATTTGCTGGAGGAAATTTGAACATTTTCGTCCCATGTTTTCACTCCCCCCCCCCCCCCCCCCCCCCTTCAGAAATTCCTGGCTACGCCGCTGCGCCTAAGTGCTCATGAAAAATGTAGGATTTCTTGTTTTTGCCGGAAGCGTCGTTTTCAAAGCAGAGGTCTTTGTATTCTATTGCTTTGTCTCCTTTTAAGTTCTTTGCTTCTTTTTTGTATTCCTGCCTTTTGTATTCAACAACATAAGTAGAAACACCCGAAAATGATCTCGAAAAATGATCTGGCAAAACATCAAAAAAGGCGGTAGTTGTGTACCCGTAGTTTGTGTCACAAGCTAATCACTGTCCATCATTCTGGTACTTGGTTCTTGCTCGTTAGATCCAGACTGACGTTTTTCTTTGAAGCATACTATATAATGAAAAATGATATAATAAATTGAATATATTAGTGGCGTACACAGCCTAAAAATTGTCACCGTAAAAATACCCTAATTTCACTTTTTTGGGACACTTTTTCGAAGCTCTTAACATCTAAAACCAGTTTCTAGACATCCTAAGGATTCCAAAAAAGTATGTCTCGCTACTAGTTCCGGGGATGCTCGTGGAAAACTGTCTTCCCACTAATTGCGGCACAACTTTGATCGAAATTTGTTTGCAGCGACCAAAGAAGCGAAAAACGATACCCTACCGTAGACCCCAGGGGCCGGTTCCTAGAAGGTCAGTTAAGAATTATCTGTAGATAAACGCTTAACATCCAACGGATAAATCCTGAACAAAGCCTATACAACAGATAACTTTTATCCATGGATAACTTTATCCAACCATACCGTATAGACCCTTTTAATAAGTCCAGTTATGCATGTTTTCCGCGGATGACGTCAAATTTATTCTTTTGAAATGTGTTCAATAGACCAGAAATTGAAAATAATAAATTTGACGTCATTCGCGGAAAAAAATCATGACTGGACTTATTAAAAGGGTTTATAGGGCGGCACATACCCGTTTACCATATATATATACTCCTCGGCCCTAAAATACCCTTTAAACCTAAATTTGTTGGCAATTAAATTTCATTCTTGCTTTTCTTATCCATTTGATATCCAGTTCAACGTACAGTTTCAGTTAAAAGAGCCCCTAATATACCTAGTTTCTGGCGATTTTGTCGGTACAATATTTTTTTAATTCTCCACGATGGTCTTAATATTTATTTCGTAAAATAACAGATAATTATAGAACGAATTTGCTTTGCAGGAACTTTTTTTTCGGCTCTTCGGACCATGCATTTCTTTTTTCAAAAACTTCCAACTCCCACCCCCTCATTGCTGGATTTCAAGCCGTGAGTGCCTGGGGCGAATCCCTTAATATTACCATGATCGAAACGCGATCCACATAAAGAGAAAGAGCATGCTGAACTATACAAAATCTCAAAGTTTGGTATTAATCGGGCAAATAGTGATCAAGAAACAGCCATTTAAAAAGTTCAAAATTTGGTGAGAAATCCGGACACGGCGTCCGGAAAACCATAAAAGCATATAAAATTCCGTCCCCTTGGAATGGTTGTATCTCGAACGGAATTTACACAGTCAACTCCAAACTTTAGGATTTTGTAAAGTTCAGCATGCGACCCTTTTGTAAACAAGAAAAAGTTGCAATGCTTTTTCTCTGTTTCCCTTTGTAAATCTCTGAATTTATCATGAGTGATGATGAATTGTCCGCTTCTGCTCTAACATGCTTGTGTACAACTGTTGCTTTATGCATCCACTATCAGCGAACGGGGAGAAGACGTTCAATGTGGGTAAAACCATGGATTTTGACTCGAGAGCAAGATGGCGCATTTGACATAATATTAAGGGATTCGCCCCAGGCACTCTCGGTCTATTGTATCAAATGATCCATCCCTTACTTCAATAGCTCGTGTCATCCGGGCATCTCGATTGTGCGTAACGAAGCTGGTTGCTCTACACGTGACCTGTGACGTCACTTGATTGACACGTCCTGTCCGCCCTACGCGATGTATGTAGTCGACGATGGTATGAGGGAACTCAAAGTTAATCACGTGAGTCACCTAAAGGGAGAAAAAGGAAAAATAAGGCCGGTAATTATTTTGAAGAAAAGAACAGCTATTGCTAGCTGCTGATCAGTCTCGTACCCTCGGCTGGAAAACACGCAATATCTATATCGCTTGCGGGCTTCCTGTGTTGCACGCAGGCGCGCCAAAAGTGGCGGGAAAAAATCAGCCAATCACATAAGTTTCGCTGACAGACGCTAATGAAGATGATGCACTCTTACGTCACTCGTGTCTAGTCCACGAGAGGCTATGTCCGTACACACTAATATATCACAGGCTCTCCTTTGGAAATCCTCAAAACGCTCACACCGGATCTGAAAAAAAAATTGAATTATAAACACGTGTGATTTTGTTTGTTTGTTTGTATTTCTTGCCCGAACACGTAGTGAGTGCTCGGCTTCACTTCCAGTTGTTCTAGTCTGAGACTGCGCAGTTCGTTCTCTGAATTCCGCCCAGTATCATACTCGAACCCATAGTTCTCCGGCTCGTCTCCTCGCGGGGAAGGCTCTGGTGACAGCCATTGACGCATGCGCGAGATTTGATACAGAGCCGTTGATAGAAACAACTTTCTTTTTGAAACACTAGCTCTCGACCAATCAGAGCGCGCGAACTGTCTCAATTTTTTTATAACAAAATTTGAGCACTCGAACTGTAGTTTCGATCGCCTACGGACTACGGTTCCCAGTCCACAATGAGGGAAAAACCTTCATAGAGCGAATTTCATATGACTGTAGTGAGTGATTACACCAATTCTGAACTCGCCTTTGTCACACAAGCGCCATCTTGAATATTGCAGCTGATTTATTCAGCATGGAAACGAGGCCAAGCAGGGCGCGGTTTTTGCTGATGTTGGAAAGCGAATCCTGATGCTGGGATTTATGTTACAAAAGTTGACCAAGCTACCAAAAAGTGACCCTTAGAGCGGTTTTCATATGACTGTAGCAAAACCAATCGCAAAGTAATTACACCAATTCTTAACAAAACCTATAGGAGTAATAATGTAGTAGTTACCAAATACTCATAACAGTCATCTGAAATCCGCTCAATTTGTTTTAGAACCAAACAGTTGGTTGGCTCATTGCTTTTTTCTGCTTTGCTGGGTCATTCCAGAAACAAAACGGCGGCGGCGTAATAAAGGCGAATAAAACCTATAGGAGTAATTACTAGTAATTACAAAGTGATAACCAATTACTCACGAGAATCATCTGAAATCCGCTCTTTATAAACAGAAATTCTCACCGCTGGTGGTATATTGCCATGGAGACGTATACATGACACATTGTGTTGTTCTAGGTAACGAGATAGCCAATCACAGCTCGAGGATGAATTACAGAACACCACTGTTCGTCTACCTGGGGTGCGGGCGTCTTTCTGGAGTAACTGGATCAGTTTATCTAGGTAATAAATACATCATTGCTGTATCTTATTTTTTTTCGGTACATAGAACGAGGTGTCCGGAACACGATTATAGCGATATTCACTGTTTATCAACATGACGTCAGCGTGAATAGCGCTATAGGCGAGCGTGACAATAGAATAAGTTATATTTATAGAATCTACTAAAACCCATTTATTTTTTTCCTCGAGGGCACGGTAACGAATTCTGCATTCTGATTGGTTCTTAGAGCGCGCGCGCGGGGGCAATATTTTCCTATCTCTGACCTAGGTCACGGTAACCATTTGCGCGCGCTTGTTTTAATCAATTTTTGAGTTGGAAAAAAAAGAGTTATTTACCGGCTTTAGGTCGGTCTGTATAGGGAAAAAACTGTGACCTCGGCATGGAAAATGTAGACCTCGGCCTCCGGCCTCGGTCCACATTTTCCAGCCCTCGGTCACAGTTTTTCCCTATACGGACCTCCCAGCCGGTAAATAACATATATTATATGTATTCATAATAAAGAGATCGAAAGAGAATAATTTATGAACATAAAAATAAGTTTTTTTGTATGTAGAAATCAATCTCTATTTTCCTCAACTCATTTTTTGTTTGGAAAAATGTGCAAAGTTAAAACTTTTGTACATGTTTGGCCTTTTGTACTTTCTTGACGTTACGATGCGATATGTTTTATTTGTTTCGCCAGCAACCTAGACCTACCCGCTTTTTCGTGCTGGTTCATCTTGATAAACTTGTGCTGAATATGAGGAAGGACCCGATGCAGTCCAGATGTACATGTGCTCATGTGCTGAAAATGAAAATCGTCACAGATTTGCAACGAAATTATTCTTCATACTTTAACAAGCAATTATTATTTCATTTGCATATAGCGCAGTGGCGTAGCCGAGGGGGGGGGGGGGCAGGGGGGCCGCGGCTTCCCCCTTTCTCGGTGATTTTCCCATACATTTACTGTATTTGCTGGAGGAAATTTGAAAATTTTCGTCCCATGTTTTCACTATCCGCCCCCCCCCCCCCCCCCCCCCCACCCCACCCCCAACCCAAATTCCTGGCTACGCCCCTGTAGCGCAAAGCGATGTTTTTTGTAAATGCGCAGCACGAAGCAACGAATTTCGAAAAACAATAACGAAAAACAATAATGTGTTTCTCCGTGCGAATGTCACTTACAGGTAGTATGTCCTTTAGCGTACTGACGATGAGGTCCTCGGGTAAAGTGGCGCCGGCGATGGTTACTTGAGTGTCGATAGGAAGACTAGTGGGCGGAGGCGGACGACACTCACGAACCTAGTTTGAGAGCGACGAGGAATTTCTATAAAAAAAACTTCTCTTCCCAACTGATTAAAAGGATAATGTAAAATCTCTTCTCAAACTCAAACTCATTAATAATGCATCAAGCTTAAAGAAAGAAAATCATCAGCGTGATGGAGGTCGGAAAACGTGGTCTTAATTTGCATATAATTTCGAGATTTTATATTCCTTCAAAACAATCATTCATTTGAGAAGCCATAGTAGCAGAGCTCCTTTGCGGCCGAGCCGAAGGCCGCAGAGCGGAGCACCATACCTAAGAAAAAAGCGTCAAAAAACACCATGTACACCATGTACACAACCGGGAGCTCCGCTTTTAGCCAGTGGCTAAATCTATATATTAAGCTTTATCAAACACTCGATAGTGGTTTTCATGAGGATTTCAAACACCTCGAAGTCGGTTAAAAAAACTCGGCTTTGCCACCACTTCTTGGTGTTTGAAATCCTGATAAAACACGCTCTTTAGAGTTTGATACGTTACATAAAAGTATGCCCCCGGTGTATATAAAGTCCACTCTATAACTGCCGCGAGAGACTATACCGTCACTTTCTGCACGGGTCTCCTTGTGTCTCCCTGGTTTTGGCGCGAAAACATCGCAACCGCGCTTGAGGGCTTTATCACACGGCAGCCATTTTGGATAAAATTATTTGTTTTCCCGTGGAAACTCGTAATCATGATGAGGCTACACATGCAAGAACAAAAGATTCATCCAAGATGGCTGCCGTGTGAGGGTTGGTTTCCTCAAGTAACATAAGAATAAGCGTACTTTAAGGTGCAGTTTTCACTACGACATAAGCGTAAGCATAAGGACCAAAGGCTTCTGTTCTTCTTATGCGTCGCTTATGTCGTAGTGAAAACCAACCATGAGAAACCTTGTGTTCACACATCGTTGCTGTTTCTCTTGTGTACTCTTGTGTACTCTTGTGTACTAGGGTTGAATATTGACATGAGGAGTGAAGCCGAATCACTTACATGAATGGTTTGTAGGAGATCCATTGTGACGGACTTGAAGGAACTGTCGAACATCGTATCGGCTTCGTCAATGACTAGGTGAGTCAGATCGGAGAAGAACAGTCGATCTGGTAAGCAGACAAAGAGCAGTAATTTTAGCATTTCTTTGGTAGGCTTTAGTGTTTCAAACATGAATGATTGTTATCAATGGCAGGGGCGTAGCTACCAATACGCAAAATACGCAGTTCCGTGCTAAATGTTTACAATTTTCTTTCACTTTTCTTTTTTCAAAATATTTATACGAACTTTAATGAGCTAAAATGAAATAGATATTTGTTGTCGTTTGTCGAATGCGAAATAAACATGAATTATACAAGAAAAGATTTATATGATGCTGTCACTAGATAGACTGCATACAGCCCCTTCTTTTGCCAACATTTTTTCACAGTATTTCAGTCAAATAAACTACTCATTCGCGTTCCCTACAAAAAGGTTCTAGCTACGCCCCTGAATGGATGGCTAATAATTCACAGTTTTTATGCGGAAGTGATGAGAAAAGGCTCTTTTGACACGTATTTTCTATAAAAGCAAGGCCGTAGCTAGATATTTTTGACTGGGGGGCAGACCTTGGTCATTCTTTGTTTTTGCTGGGGAGGCAAGCAGCTTTTTCCCAACTTGTTGACACTAAAAATTTTACTTCGCTGGGGGGGCAACTGCCCCCTCTGACCCTATGCTAGCTACGGCCCTGATAAGGAGCCTCATTGCCAAGAGCATGCCGCTAGGGTAAGGGAAGGAGTTCCCATTTTATAATGCTCTTTTCTCGTGCGATCATCTGATTAATTTTCTCTTGAGTTCAATACTTATAATCTCAAAAAAATCTCCCACCCTCTAACCAACTCAAAACCAATGCAAGGTCCCAAGAAGGGAGATGAGAGAAAAACAGATTACCTTTCTGTCTGTACTTGAGTAGAGTTCCCGGGGTTGCCACGACCAAGTCGACAGGGGCATCAAGGTCCTCTCGCATCCATTTCTGAAATCGACAAAATGAATAGAATAGTGCTTAAGATCATGACTATTATACTTATGCCCCAATTTGGGGGAATTTCATTAAGTGGCAAATTAGGTACTATCAAATTTCACCTTTTTCCGTCCACCGATAAGCCCTATTGAGCGAAACCGTGCATAATGACATAGGGACTTGGCTACTTTCTGTCAAATAAACAAATTAAAGTTTAAATCAAACCATTGCAACCGAGACAACTTGGGGTCCCGAGATATCTCAGTCTAGAACGTAGGGATAGCCTTGGTCTTTGGCCCGGGGGGGGGGGGGGGGGGGATTTGCTCTAACAGGTACCTCTCTGGAAAAAAATTAAACGTTTTCTTTAAACCCTAAAAGGTACGACGAGCACCCCCCAAAATATGAGAGTCCCCCCCCGGGGGGTCTTTGGTCCTCGAGCGCCATTGTTTGATGGTCACTCATGCAAAAAAAAAACATTGTATTCCACGCTTCAAGGACCAAACCACAAAGCAACGTTTATTGAATTAGGTGTAAATAAGTCTTTAGGGATGGAAGTATTTGTTGCCGATGATCAGGTTAAGGGTCACAGAAGGCGAGAAGCTTTTCTAGGGCAGCGCGGTAACAACAAGAACATCACTCGAGGACGACTAAACGATGGGATAATTAAAGGGAGGCTGTCACGCAACTGCGCAGCTGTTCTGCGCATCTCAAAACAAAGAAGTATCGTCCCGTAACTATGGACAGCGAAGGCTGAAAACCGCGAAAACAATCCGTTTTAATCTCGCTATTTCTCGATCCATCCGACCAAATGTTTACGTTTTACATATTCTTCAATAGTTTTCTGATAGGATGATCTAAATAGTTTTGCTCAGTGATCGTTCCTGGAGCATGCGCGTATCGTGACAGCCTCCCTTCAACGCTTATTTACTGGGTGGTCCCGAGACCGCTAATGTTTCCCAAAGCGGAGCTCAGGGAAACATCAGCGGTCGAGGGACCACAAAAAATGCTGCTTTCCCGAGGTCCCAGGTAATAAGTGCTTTATTTTCAAACCAAGTGTCAAGGGGAACAAAATAATAACAGAGAAATAAATAAAAGCTTTTCATGTGAATGAATTGTGCAAAAGCGCGCGCAAATGTGGAATTTAGATTTCGGCTTTGGTATTTTTTCAATCAGGTGACTTCTGTTTTTGTTATTCCCAGTAAATAAAACATACTTTTGCCCTCCCAGTTGTAGCCAGGTCAACATTCGAATTTCTTCACGTTCACGTGATACACTGTCCACCAATAAGATACTAGAAAAAGTGAACTTTGACACTTGGTATATAATAATATCAATTTAATCTTATAGATGGCCGAATATAGGTAATTTACAAAGGAGTACTTACCAGAACTTGGACTGCTAATTCCCGAGCAGGGACCACTATACAAGCTCGAGGTCGATGCAGTCTGGCGACAATCCCATGAGTCTCCTCGTCCTCCCTCAAATGATGTACGATAGGAGCAAGGTACGCCAGGGTTTTACCAGAACCTACAGCGACAGAAAACGGCTGTTGCTTTGTGCTGTTGTTATCATTCCAGACCCAGAGCTCCCCGGCTCGTTTGCTCGCAGGGGACATCCATTTGAGGGCCTTCACTGATTGGCTGATTTTGAGCGTTGGAGCATGCGCAGAAAGTTGTTTCTCTCAAAGCCTCTGTATCATTATCTCGCGCATGCGTCAATGGCCGCCACCAGAGCCTCCCCCGTGAGGTAACCAGCTGGGGAGCTCTGGGTTCGAGAATGTGTTGTTATTGTCTGCGCTCGACATGATTTTTTTTCAAGAGGTGCCTTATAGAGTCGCCAAATAATGAAGTTTGGTTGCCATAATCAAATTGCGGTCGGCATCTTTTTCTCCCAAAAAAATGCTGTTGTCATCTAATTTTGAGAATTACTGAGAAGGTAAGTCGCCAGTCGCGACTAGGTTGAAATGCTTTTCACCAAACTCTAAATCTCGTCGCCATTGGCGACAATATGGTCGCAATGTCGGGCCTTGAGTTATTTTAACATGCGATATCTGTCATCGAAGCAAAATTTGAGTGTTATCGATGAGCTGAAAAATACTATACCATTGTCCTGCTCGATTTAGAAGTTTTATGACATCCGCAAGAACTTTTGGGATTTGATCCTTCTCTCACTTGTACGCTCCATCAGCTCTTACCGTTACAATAATAACACTCAGTACAAATGCATAGCCTGGGAAGCATGTGCTTTTAGGCTCGTTTTAGACGTCGAACTTAATTCTTGCCGCACTTAATGTCAATTTCCTATTGTTTAGTTAGTTAGAGCTATTGTCTCGAGCTCATTTGCATTAGGAACGGCACTATCTGCCGTGCCAACGCCGCGCTACTGCCGCACTAAATTACAATTTTGAATCCTTCCAGCGCTCCTAAAATTAGGGCTGCGGTCTTCTCCATTCACCAGACAGTCTATGTTAACCTCATAAAATCACTCTTATCGAAATTACTTGTTTTCACTGGCTAATAAACCAAGTCAATTTAGCGCGACAGAATTAAGTTCGACGTTTAAAACGGGCCTTAGAGATACAACCGGCACGCGCGTACGCGCAGTAGAATATCACGTCACAGTCGCTTAAGTGACGTCCCGCTTCTTTGCAAGGAAAAGAAATCACACGCGTTTATAATAATTGAACAATATTTTGATCGCGATAAATTATGAATTTACCAGCGATTTATTGGGCTTTTTTGGCCGTCTCATATTCTCTGGTGCTGCACCGTCGTGGGCCCAAAGTAATTAGCGATAAGGAAAGAAGCTATTTTATTGGTAAGTGTCAAACTTAAGGCCGGTTTACATTTGCGATTTTTGTTGCATTTGTCACGGCGATTTTTCTCGCGCGAGTTGCAATTCCAACTCTCTTGTGTAAACGAGATGCAAATCCGGTGCGATTTCTGTACTCTCTTTTCTTTAAATCGCATCAAGTTGCAAAGAGTTTCGAACAAGTTTGAAATCTCCAACGATATCACGCGACAAAAATCGCAGCAGATCGCGCCGAGTTGCAATGTTTACATTAGTGATTTTAAAATCACCAGTACTTGCGAGAAAAATCACCGCGACTCGCGCGACAAAAATTGCAAGCATAAATGGGCCTTTACTCTTACACGGATTAGCCAGGGTCTCGCTAAACGCGTCTGCTCGATTGCATTTCAGAGTATCAAGAGAATCTACACCTGCTCTCGTGCGACTATTGGCGACAGGAGACAGGGTTAACTGTAAAATTTGATATCGACTTCAAAAAGTTGGCTTTTCGTAAGTACACTTTGTTGTGCAGCTCTACATAATAATAACTTGAATTACAGTGTGGGTCAGTAACAAGACTTCCTTTCTAGCAGTTACGAAATTGCTAAATATACCCGTATCCCCAAGGAATCGGTCCTCTCTAGTGGAACCAGAGCGCAGAGAGTACCCATGCGCAATAGTAGTTCTCACACTAGTATACATAAGCTCATTGATGGATTAGTTGATCAAATCTGAACCAATCAGATTGCATAAACAGTGTAGCTTCTGCACGCCTTGTTCCTACAGGCAGAATGGATTTAGGTTCAAGCGTCCGGGCCTTGGATATAAATTTACAAGTTAACGTTCGCTGATCCGAGAGTAGGTCTAAGCCTGACAACTGCAATGCAATGCTATAGATAAGCTCAGACAAAGCTTCTCGTTGGCATAACTTCCTCCAAGGCGACGCTTGAAACTTAACCCAAGAAACGCGTTACACTTCTAAAGGATGGTATTTTGTATTCTAGAAAAATGGAAAATGCCCAAGCTCCACATGATAAGGAGCATTTTGAGCACGCCATACTGGCTCATTGTGGTCACAAAGAAGCTCATGCTGGACACAAAACCCAACCTAGGAACAGCCATGGTGGTGTACCGACCACCAGTTGAGACGTGGTTTGCTCGTCAGAACTATCGCTCTACAATTCCACCTGCTTATAACGGTAAAAATGGATTATTAAACATGCAATTTCTCACTCGTGTTCTTCCAGTGTTCTTCGTGTTCTTCTGTTTTTTACCAGTCGGGTTGATAAGCATGTCTTTCGCACCGTATCAACATTGTTCATTAGTGCTGTAGAGCTTGCTTCCTCGAAACGTCAGCAAAACACCATTTCCCCACGGCGTTTAACATTAATGTCAACCTTTGGTTGTTATTGTCCATGTAGAGCTTGCTGCTCGCTTTCCTACAATTGATGACACGTGTATATTCCACAGATCCTCCAGCAAGCACAAAACGACATTGCAGTACACTTGTCTTGTTGGCCTTGTTCGAAGCAGCTGTTGTAATCGTCACCTCCATGGTGTCTTGGATTCTCACAAAGTAAGTCACGCTGCTCAGACACTGCCAGGGCAACACCAATGACCCATGATCAGTTTACTTTCGTATGAGACAATAAACCGCGATCCCGTCTCGCCTTACTACTTTACTCAGTTCCAAGGTGGACGTCAAAGAACTGGGCACGTACTAAACCTTCTGGCAGTGACCACCCTCAGTGTCTGTGCAAATCCCATCTAGAGACTTTTTCTGAGTTGCCACGCGGTAAAGAAACTCATATCTCTTCTAATTTTTAGTACTGAGCATCACACACGAGCTTGCCTTAATAATTATCGGTTTATTTGCTTATCGCAATTGATTCTTTGTTTCCCACAGATGCGACAAGAAGGATCTGACCCTACCAACACAAGTACAGTTTCCATCATTGCCAGCCCATTTACTCCAGATCTGCATCCGCCCCAAGCTCCGAATCTGCTCACCCTTCAATCCCGTCTCGTACGACCTGTATACACTCCACACTACAACACACTTAACTCCCGAAGAATTTACAATCACCGATTACTCCCATCCTGAGTACTTCACCGTCACTCTTCATCAGCGCGTGCACCAGGAATTGACCCACAGATATACCTCCTACCACGCCTTTTTCGATACAACTGGACAATTAAAATACGCATATGTTCTCCGCCACCCTCCTTTCACTGAAACTATTCCTACACTCCAACGACAGATTCTCCTTGGCTACTTTTCTTACCCGCCGGACCTTGTGCATGAAAATCAAACGGAGGCACATGATGAAGACATGCAGTATTTTCTACCTGACGGCTTACTAGACTAACATCCTAGTTTTTCCTTATTCTTTTTTTCTCAGATAACTGATCATTGAAATAGCTGAAATCTTTGCGCTAATTTTATCAATAAAATAACATTAAATACTCAGTTGGTTCATACTGTGAGTTGAACTCTGTTATACTGTGTTCCACGTCTTTCTGATTAGACAATAAACCGAGGTCCCGTCTCACCTTCACTTTTCTACACAATTTCAGGGGGGAGGGGGATGTTAAAAGAACCACCGGGGATCACAAAATAAACCCTCCGGCAGTGACCACCCTCAGTGTCTGTGCTTATGTCCGCTTGGCTGCCAGTGGCGCCGTTGGAACCCAGCGCAATTCAGCTTACGAGCTGCAAGTCTGGGGAATCGGTCTCCAACATTTACATTTATTTATTTAAGTGGTTAATTTGCACCGACGATAGAATATCGGCTAGCGTGAGGATAACACAAAAATCGTACAAAATCGTCTAGTAGTGTGCGGCGGCTACACCCTGAGCGAGAGAATAAAACATTTGTGAAGTAAGCCTTTGCGGACTCTTAGCCAATCAGAGCACCCGAAAAACAATGGATCAATTTGACAACAAAAGAGAACGGGGCGCAAGGGCTCCCGGTGGGTGATGGGCCTTAAAGAGCCTCCCTCTCAGTCTGTTGTTTTGCGTGACTCAAATACAAGTTTTGCGTGACCGACACAAAGGACGATTTAAAACAACAAACCTGTTTGAGCAGCGCAAAGCACGTGGTGCCGTTCAAGAATTTTTGGTATGGTGACCATCTGCAAAAAAGGACAGAGTTTCGTTTAGATTTTAAGCACTGACGATGGCGCTGCGCATAATCAAATGATACGGATTTCGAACAAATTCATATCTATTTGCAATCAAGATTCATATCCATTATCATATCCATATTCATTTTCAATCAAGATTATACACAGTTTCCATGGAAACCAGTTTTTACTTGACTGATGTAAATCCGTAACGCACTATGAGAGGAGTTTTCATTCATGTTTTCATTCACCTGGATAACAGTAGGCTTGTGTATCTTCAAACTGTCAAGTGCTTTGAGGACGTCCTGTCTGAGACCCAGAGCCTCGAATGACGATACACGCTGTTTGAAGTCCATGTCAGAGTCGGGAATGAAGGCTGGATTCTAGAATGAAACATTCAGGAGAAGATGAGGGAGAAGAATCCCTTGTCATATGTTTTCTATACGGTGCCCCTCCCTTCCCAAATTTGTGGATCCGCCTCTGAATTTTGCCATAATAAAAATTGATGGCAAAGGTTTTGATGGCGCGCAAAGAGTTGTGGGATAGGTTTAGATGGCGCGCAAAGAGGTATGGGATAACGGGAGAAAAGGAAAGAAGCGCGCCACGTTATTATTTTTGTTTTACTGCGCTTCTCCCGTAATCCATTGCGCGCTCGCGCCATTATACCCATTCTAAGTCCCTTACGCCTTCCAAATTGTTTTGACGAAAAAGCGATCGAAAACAGACGTCTGGGTACGACCAAACAGGCCCAGCAGATAGACGGACAGACAGACAGACAGACAGACAGATATAGAGACAGACAGACAAAAACAGGTCCAGCAGATAGACGGACAGACAGACAGACAGATATAGAGACAGACAGACAAAAACAGGCCCAGCAGGTAGACGGGCATACAGACAGACATAGACAGACAGACAAAAACAGGTCGGCCAGTAGACAGGCAGGAAGTGGAAGAGACAGTCAACAAAATTACCTGCCGGTCAGTAGTTGGACTGAGGGGCAGCGAGACAAACAAATGGAAACATAATGAAATCCTACTTGAGTCGTTGCATGAAGAGTGAGCTCCTTTGCTCCAGATGACACATATGCATCCGGCTTGCGATTCGTAGTTGCAATCTTGTGTGTTGAGCTCGTGGGTGGTACAATCTTTCTATTTGAAACTCTTTTGCGAGACTGAAACATGGAACAAAATACCATTCATTTGGTACAACTGTAGATAATAATAATATAGATAAAATGAGATAGATAAATGGTCAAGACAGACTGTTTGCAGTACTCGAAACGACCGTGAATGCAAGAGTCTTTGATACGCGCGCTTTTATGCACTGCGCCGTGTGCCGAGTTCTTACGCTCATAGAACGGATTTCAGATGGAGTTACAAGGTGCAATGTTTTCCATCGCGAGACAAGTTGCAAGAGCCATTGCAGCTGCTATTAACTCGCAATGGTCGCTCGCAACGTATCAAACTTTTCACTATTTGCGCGCCAATTTTGAAGTCGTCCGCCATTTTGATACAGAATGCACATGCGCAATAAAGCCCGAGAGGGTTTCTGCGGGAACGAAATTGCAAGACAAATTGCTGCAATCCGTTGCGAGAAGTAGAATCGTATCCTACTCGCAACGTTACAGAGGGCACAAGTCTGATTTAAGCCGCCGTTGCACGCTGCAATGACTCGTGCAACTTGTCTCGCTATGCAGAAAACATTGCCCTTCTACACGCTACTATTGGGGTCATAGTCTGTGTCTAATCAGCAAGTGAGAATACGAAGAACAAACACATACAGTTCCACACAAATCGTATAACTTACTTCGTACTTCGGTCGGAAGTTATTGATTTTTTTTCGCTTCGACTGGCTCAGCGTATTTATCTGCGTTTAGTAATCGACGGACACTCATCTGAAACGTTCCTTAAACGCGCGTAGCCGGGAATTGTTTTGAATTTGTAGCCACATAAACGCTGGTATTATAAAATTCTGAAAGAGGTTTGTCAGAAAATTGTTTTGTACAAAATTCGTGTTGTGATTTGAAATTATTTGATTTCTGTGCTACTTTTTATTATATTATTTTGCCGCCAGGGAATAAAAGCGTGTGCATTTGCGTACAGCTGCGCGACTGATTTGTGCAGCGCGGAACAGCGCAATCGGCTGCAATTCAATTACAAATCAATTCTGAGAACTACACGCGGTATCACCTGTCTGACTGCTTTTCTCACGATGGTTTTCCGGGCCAAATTAGCCATCCATCTCACTCGGATCAGGTCCGTCATCTGCAAGAAAAATAGGAACACTGTGGGTATATGACAGACAGACAAAACAGGTCGGCCAGTAGACAGGCAGGAAGTGGAAGAGACAGTCAACAAAATTACCTGCCGGTCAGTAGTTGGACTGAGGGCAGCGAGACAAACAAATGGAAACATAATGAAATCCTACTTGAGTCGTTGCATGAAGAGTGAGCTCCTTTGCTCCAGATGACACATATGCATCCGGCTTGCGATTCGTAGTTGCAATCTTGTGTGTTGAGCTCGTGGGTGGTACAATCTTTCTATTTGAAACTCTTTTGCGAGACTGAAACATGGAACAAAATACCATTCATTTGGTACAACTGTAGATAATAATAATATAGATAAAATGAGATAGATAAAATGGTCAAGACAGACTGTTTGCAGTACTCGAAACGACCGTGAATGCAAGAGTCTTTGATACGCGCGCTTTTATGCACTGCGCCGTGTGCCGAGTTCTTACGCTCATAGAACGGATTTCAGATGGAGTTACAAGGTGCAATGTTTTCCATCGCGAGACAAGTTGCAAGAGCCATTGCAGCTGCTATTAACTCGCAATGGTCGCTCGCAACGTATCAAACTTTTCACTATTTGCGCGCCAATTTTGAAGTCGTCCGCCATTTTGATACAGAATGCACATGCGCAATAAAGCCCGAGAGGGTTTCTGCGGGAACGAAATTGCAAGACAAATTGCTGCAATCCGTTGCGAGAAGTAGAATCGTATCCTACTCGCAACGTTACAGAGGGCACAAGTCTGATTTAAGCCGCCGTTGCACGCTGCAATGACTCGTGCAACTTGTCTCGCTATGCAGAAAACATTGCCCTTCTACACGCTACTATTGGGGTCATAGTCTGTGTCTAATCAGCAAGTGAGAATACGAAGAACAAACACATACAGTTCCACACAAATCGTATAACTTACTTCGTACTTCGGTCGGAAGTTATTGATTTTTTTTCGCTTCGACTGGCTCAGCGTATTTATCTGCGTTTAGTAATCGACGGACACTCATCTGAAACGTTCCTTAACGCGCGTAGCCGGGAATTGTTTTGAATTTGTAGCCACATAAACGCTGGTATTATAAAATTCTGAAAGAGGTTTGTCAGAAAATTGTTTTGTACAAAATTCGTGTTGTGATTTGAAATTATTTGATTTCTGTGCTACTTTTTATTATATTATTTTGCCGCCAGGGAATAAAAGCGTGTGCATTTGCGTACAGCTGCGCGACTGATTTGTGCAGCGCGGAACAGCGCAATCGGCTGCAATTCAATTACAAATCAATTCTGAGAACTACACGCGGTATCACCTGTCTGACTGCTTTTCTCACGATGGTTTTCCGGGCCAAATTAGCCATCCATCTCACTCGGATCAGGTCCGTCATCTGCAAGAAAAATAGGAACACTGTGGGTATATGAAGCTAAGGTGTATTGTGTATTGTGTGATATTGCAGGCGTTGGAGTCGAGATTTCTTTCGCGTGGTCACCGTCTTGG
The DNA here is from genome assembly GCA_033964015.1 of Scolanthus callimorphus. NCBI lineage: Eukaryota > Metazoa > Cnidaria > Anthozoa > Actiniaria > Edwardsiidae > Scolanthus > Scolanthus callimorphus. The sequence continues at coordinate 27,704 of CM066915.1, forward strand.
ATTTGGCGACAAAAACTACTCTCCAACGCCTGCGATCAGACTATGCCGTAAGTAGAGAATCAACGATGACAGCCAAAGAGAAACGGAAAATGTTGTAATGGTACATAAATGTGATAGAGTGGTTTCCAAAATCCCGTGAAACAAGCTTTATCATATCAGACTTTTATTACGCTCTCACTCCATTGTTCTCTTTTGTGTTGTATGGGCTATTACTCTTTCACTATTACACTTTGTTTCACGGGATTATGGAAACGACTCTAACTTATCGAAACAATATCACTAGGCTAATTATTATTCCCCCTGTAAGGGAATCCGGCGTCCACCTTATTGTGAGCTTTGGAATCCGGTCTTTGGAATCCAAATTCAATCATTTCTTTTTTATTGGAATCCGGAATCCAAAATCCGAAAAGTTCTCGGTTTACTTTAAAAATGAGACGAGAAAAAGTACACGGACCATACTCCCAGACAGAGCTGAAGCGTCGTATGGCGACCGCGGGTACACGACCACGCCAGAGATTTCGGCCCTGACAGTCGCTATCCTTGGTGCTAATTGCTCAGTAGCGACTCAGTGACTCGGTACCTAGGTGAGGGAACGCCCAGTCACCAGACCATTTATATAGACGCCCCTTGTAACGCCTCCCTCTACGTATATATAGGCCTGATTGGTGATCGCGTTTTCCATGTGGGATACATGTGAGCTCATGGTTGCGCGTAAAACGTCAACAGTTAGTCGCCTTATTCGTTCTGCAACCTTCGTGGGTCCATGTGATGTATTTCTGCAATAATCTCTATATAAGACACTCTAATTCAAATGTTTTTACGCATGCACATTCACAATTTGATCTCAATTCATTCTCGAACACAGAGCTCCCCATTCTCGTACCCAGAGCTCCCCGACTCGTCTGCTCGCAGGGGAGGCTCCGGGGACATCTATTTGAGGGCCTCCGCTGATTGGGCATGTGCAGAAAGGTGTTTTTCTTTTTTTTATTTTTATTGGCGTTCCAATGACCATATTTCGGCAATGCATCGATGTGCTGAATAATAAATCTTGTTAGAAGTGTTTTCATTTTTTCATACGAGTAAGGGTATACGAGTTGTGGACGTATTTTTCCAAGTAAAATGTCCGCCAGTATAAGTACATGAAAAAACACCTCAGTGGTTCTTTTCTTTTCAAGATTCACTAGAAAACGTACGTGCTTTGACTAGCACACCATCGGGAAGACATTCAAACGGGCGCACAAAACCGGTTCGTAACCAGTTTCATACAGTGTAATACGACTTTTGAAGTGTAATACGGCTACTTATCTGTATTCAATTTTGAATACTATACTTATATGGCAAAATGACGTCACAGTCGTTTAATAATACATTGTGTTCGTCTTATTCTAAGAACGCGTGTACATAAGCTGACCCGGCTTCGTCCTTGAAAAGCGGGCGCTTTTTGCGTGACTTCAATTTACAAAAATTGTGCAGCGAACCAGGATCGCCCATAAGTGTGCGCCAATGAGGCTACAATGAAACTAATTTAACTATTTTCGTAAGAAAATATGGGTCAGGCCTGCATTTTTTGTCTTCCAATCAGCGAATGAAACACACCAATCTTGCTTAGCATCCAAGGACAGCACATTCCGTACGTGTGGAAAAAAGCAAAAACCTGCACGTGACAATATTAATGGTTGCATTGCATGGGACTTTGTTACAACAAAATAGTATGAATGCTAACGATTGCCAAAATCCTGCACGTTTTACCTTGAAAGAACCAAGCAAATTGGCTGTTTTCCATCGGCAAATAGCAGAGAGCCACCTTAAGATATAGCGTTACTGAACTATATAAATCAGTTGCGATTTCGTCCAAGTGCTGAGCTTTTTAAATGTAAAAATGCGAACCTATATTATACGTTCATTAAATGAATTAAGATATATTCACACAAATATATGATGTCGAACGATGGTCTGCTTTCTTTTTTTAATTCTGTTTTGTATGCATGTTTGTTTGTTTATTTGTTTGTCTGCCTGCAGGATCATTTGCTTGTGTTTTTGTTTGCTTACTTGTTTCTATTTTGTACGGTTGTATGTATTATGTTTGCATGCTTGTATGTGTATTTGCTTGTTTGTTCGTTCGTTCGTTAATTTATTTTCTTTGTTCCTTTTTTGTTCGCTTGTTTATTTGTTCGCTTGTTTCTTTGTTTGTTTATTTAATCGTTTGTTTGTTCGCTTGTTCATTTGTTTCTTTGTTTGTTTACTTGTTCGTTCATTTGTTTGTTTGTGTTCGCTTTTGTATGTTTGTCTATTTGTTTTCTTTGTTTGTTTATTTATTCGTTTCTTTGTTTGCTTGTTTATTTATTTGTCTGTTTGCATGCTTGTATATTTATTTGTGTGTTTGTTCCATATTCTACTCAGCAGATGGACTATCCACAGGGTTCTTCTGATCTGCGTTCCTTGAAGCTCTAGCGCGGGCGTTCTTGAACCAAATATAAACTGCCTTTTCCGTAATTTTTCTTTGTTTGTTTATTTATTCGTTTCTTTGTTTGCATGTTTCTTTATTTGTTTGCATGCTTGTATATTTATTTGTTTGTTCGTTCCATATTCTACTCAGCCGATGGACTATCCACAGAGTTCTTCTGATCTGCGTTCCTTGAAGCTCTAGCGCGGGCGTTCTTGAACCAGATATAAACTGCCTTTTCCGTCACAAGATTTTTCCTTCCACTCGCTCGATAATCCATACTATTCAACTCATCCACGTATCCTTTAATAAATCTCTTGGAAGGACAAGCATCTTGCTCGAACCACTGCTTCAACAGGGGAACCTCAGTTTTGGGGTCAAAAGTCACTCTGTACCGGGAAAGAGGTGCGTCACCAGACTCGGAAATATTTTCGCTGCTACTAGAGTCGTTTTTCACTCCATTGCACACTTTCTTGGTTGGCTTGGCAGGCTTTGTAGGACTTGCTGCTGTAGGACTGTGAGATTCGAACTCTTTTATCCATTGTCTGAGGGTACTTAGTTCGTCTTGACTCATCACGGGTAATGAGCCGTCTGTGCGGAAGCGAACAAGTAGAGCCTGGATGAAAATAGAAAACAAGAAAGGGATTAATGCCCTACACTAACCGGAACCAGAGGGACGCTGAAGAACCACTAGTGACCATCCTCAGTCTGTCAAGCCCCCCAGTTCATGGGATGCAAATTTCTCACATTTTTTACTAAAATTTTAGTTACTGTACTTTGTCACCCACTGTCTGTAAAATGCAACTAAAAATGGAAATTGTTGGACAAAAATAATGTAACCTAGTTTTTTTCTTAATTTCCAGCCTGGGCAAGCCCAGGCTGGAAATTGGTTGTGTTTCTTCTTGCCCTCAAAACACAGGAAAATGCCTTTTCTGTTACCAAAATTTCAAAAATTCCTGGGGGCAAGCCCCCAGACCCCCTAGATGGATCAAGCTTTCGCATAGAACCCCCAATCCCAGCCAGCTTCCTGCAAAACTGCTACTTCTAAAATTATTGAAATCCCTGAAAGGTTGTAAAATCACGAGCCACAGCGCTCTATTTTACCGATAAAGTCATAGAAAGTTGTGCTCTAAACCATTACTTTTTTGGTGTAGCTATATTATAACATACCTGAGACAAGGGACAATTCTTGTTGATAAGCTCATCATCGGAGTGATCAGCTAACAACTCTGTTAACCTCCTTGTAATGTGAAAATCCTGTGGGAGAGGATGACAGTCATCATCGGACATCTCTTCCTGTCTGTAAACAGCAAAATATGTTACACATTAATAGAGAAAGGCATGTCTGCCATGTTGCTTTTACAGTATAACTCCTGCACTTCAGCCAAATTCTCTACTCATCACACATTACTGTGGGGGTCCTGCAGGACATTCTGTAAGAAAAATTGAGTGGATTGGCACTACAGCAGAGCAGGAAATAAAATAAAATTTTATTACTTTATTGAGCATATGTCCAGTAAAGTTTTTTCTTGGTTGTCTCTACTGGAAAATTGGCTGCCTCAGGGACATATCAGAAAGTGGTCGCACATGTGGCAATTTTGGGTGGACAACATCTGATGACCAGCAATAATTTCCATCTCTGCTACAGTACCTTATCTTATAATAATAATATTGTACCATATACCAGTGGCAGATCCAGGGTAATGCTTTGGGTGCCATTTTAGCAGCCATAATGACAAATCCAGCTCTTCGGGCCAAAATGCACCCCTCTTTTCAAAAGCTGGATCCACCCTTGTATACATGTGCAATACATGTAGTTATGTGTTTAGTGTATTTTAACCCTTTCAATCCCAAACTGGCCCAAACCACCCTTTTGTACACTCAGGAACTTTAAAGTGCCTATCATAAAACTCACGGCAAAATGACACTTAATATCTGGTGATTTGTGTAGAAGAGTGATTTTTCTACTGACCAGAAAAGACAAGTGGATCAGAGGCTCGGATTTCTCACAGAAACAACCACTTGATTTCACAAAATAACTCGCGATTTTAGACATGCAAAAACACACGCTACACTGAGCACAAGGAGCCGTTTTTCGCGTAAATTTCTAGACTAAATCAAACACAATCAACAAGCCACAGACTTAACTTAAAAGTACCTTTAATCCTTAGCTCTGACCTGAAATTTCTCCTCTGCAAGTGTACATTCAAGGAAAATATGGCGCTTTGAACTTTGAAGCGACTGAACAACAAAGCCACACAAAACCCTAGCGCTCGGGATACCTGTGGTAAACCAATGAAATTTCACAGCGGTTCCCCCTGTATTGACAGGTTAGACGAAAGATTTATATAAGTCTTTTTGCCCTGCAACAATTAAAAGCAAAAGCATCCTCAGTTGCTTGCTTTTTATGTCTAAAACACAGATTCCTAAGAACTCTGTGCTGAGGCAAAAAGATTCCACTAGAGAGGAGCCAGGGTTTCTTTCACCAAAATTTTTCAACAGCTCTCAGAAGAACAGTGGAAAAAGTCAATGAAACCCCTCAGCCATACTTCTTACTTGAAGCACAGCACAAATGTATTGTCCATAATAGACTTAATGATGTCCTATGGCCTCTTCTGAGTGGAATTTTGGTTGTATTTTTGACTGTTTTATCAGAAGTCTAACCTGTGTGATAGCTTCCCGCCGTTGGAAAGCAAATTATGGGTCAGCGGCAAAGCTCTACAAAAGCCCCAGCCCCCCTCTCAATGAAAAACAGGAAACCCAGAAACGTGGTACAGATATGCAAAAATGGGCAGGGGTGTGTCTGTTTGTCCTCATAAAATAGGAATATTAAGGAAATGCTATGGGACTGAAAGGGTTAATAAGCCAAATCAGGGTTTAAGAAAAACCGCGAGAGTCCTGGGTCGAGGGGGATAAAACTTCACCGGAAGTAATTATCTTCCATGATATGTTTTACTGTAAAAAAGCTCGATTTTGAGCTCGATTAGTTGTGCTCTGGCGTTGTAATTCGCAGCTTTATACGAAAATATCGAGCACAGGATAATAGCTTAATCCTTTCTTCTCTAGAATCAAGGCAGTTTTGATCCTAAAATTATTTTTAGTTCAAGAAAACGGAGAAACGAAACTCGAGGTAAGTCGCTTCTCCGTCGGTCGGTTCTCTACGGAATGACAACATCAGTTAATATGTTTTGTTTCCTTCAAAAGGACTACTAAAAGTCTTTTTATTTTTATAGATAAATCAGTTCTTTTCAAGCAATTTCTTCTCTATGCAGCTGTAAATGGCTTATTCATGAAATACTATTGACTTGAAACTCAAGGACGGCCAAGTAAAAAACTCCGTGCACGTGAAAAGCATAAACAAATCGAATCTTTCAGAGTTTCGCCATAAGTTTCGGCGGATGGGAAGGGGAAGAGCTCAAATGGCGGAACACAGCCACACTGCTGATGAAGAACTGACTGTTGAACATCGCACGGAAGTTCTTTCAACTTCTTTCCACCCAACGAGGGAGTTCTGTCACAACTCCTGCGCCGTGAATTATTGGGGTAATAGGTGGAATTGCTACAGTGCGTAAAAGCATAAATCCTTGTCGGATGGAAGAATAATAAATTTATTTACGTGAATATGAATAAATATCAAGAACATGTCATTAATAGTGCTTCTTGCTCAAGTTATATTATGTCACTTGCTAGAGAAATGAATGGGAAGCGAGTTTCGTTTCCTTGAGAAAAAACTAATTTCACGATCAAAACTGCCTTGATTCTAGCGAAGAAAGGATTAAACTAATATCTTGTGCTCGATATTTTCGTATAAAGCTGCGAATCACAATGCCAGAGCACAACTAATCGAGCCTAAAACCGAGCTCTTTTACAGTAAAACATATGGAAGAAAATTACTTCCGGTGAAGTTTTATCCCCCTCGACCCAGGACTCTCACGGTTTTTCTTAAACCCTGATTTGGCTTATTGCATACACTACTGGTATCACTCTTTACAATATTATACATTCAAATAAGATAGCATCAGAGGGCTTATAAGAAGGAATGTAGGTTTTACAAAAGTGTGTGTCAGGGGGGATAATTTGTTAACAAAGAGGGTGCTTGTGTTTCCCCCTCCCTCTCCATCATGGGCTATGCACCTGCTTGATTAGCATAATTAGCAATGTGGATGCAACCAAACAAAATGCCTACCATTGTGTTCAGGTCACTACAAATTCCATAGATTTTACAACAGGGGTAATACTGTATGGCTATCCACTATAATGTTGACAGGAGTTCACCAATGATACACTTACTCTTGCTTTCTTGCCAGACTGAAGGTCAGCTTAAAGTATGGCAGCACATCACTGAATGCCTCACCAACAGGAAGACTGCCATCAAATAATGTCTCAACATCAACCCACTTCCATTTAGGAGTTAATCTGTACAGGACTGGGATTCAAAGAGTATAAAACATGTTTTATTATATTCCTTTTCTAAGGGGATAAAATGTGCTCTACCATTAAAAACCTAGTTTTTGGCAGTACTGTGGAATGTTTTTTATGTATATCAGATCTGTTATTGACTTTTCCAAAGTGTATATGCACATCTCAGATACAGGGCCTAGGACTTGGATACCAAATTTTCAGACAATGTGTAATTTTCCATAAAATGATCCATTACTCCCACCACAATGTCCAGTGGAAAATAAACTGAATTTATGAGACATGTTGCAGTATCAATTTCAAATTTGCTCCAAGGAAGTGCTTTATTGTTTTTGTTGTTTTGTTTAGGGGTATGGGTCTTCTGGAATTTATAGTACACATTGTATTGATTAAGTTAGTATAGCTGGAGGAATTTTACAAACAAGGTATCAATTAATTAATCAAACTTTATGGAATATTATTGGCTTGAAATGGATAATAAAATTATTTAAATTTGACATGAATATAACGACAATATATAATGAATATAATGAGTGTATATTGTGCTTTTCTGCAAACAAGAAATACAGCCAAATACAAAAATGCATGTACTCTGTATAACAAAATAGGAAAACCATATCATATGAATAACAATTTTAAATACTGTAAAAGTATATTACTGTACCTTGTGCATTTGATGCATCACATTTGCTTCCTCCTTTCTTTAACGTCTCATACAAGTAATACACAACCTGCACAGACTCATTACTGGCAAGCTCTCTCCCAAGTTGTTCTATTGGACAGCTATATCTAACAGGGACATTTTCAACTTTCTTGCTATCAATTTCTATATCCACAAGCAACTCAGGATCCTCAAATGAGTTCTCCAATGCTAGGACAGAGGCGGTATTCTCTATTTCGACTTTCACCATTGTTGGCAGTTCTGCAATTTCATCCATTTCTGTATCCTCATTAATTCTAGTGTTTAGCATGGATGGTTTTGACTTTGAATTCCTGTTGTCAATGGCATTTTCATTTTCTCCATCACTACTTGAGAAACTTTCCTTGTCAGAATCTCTTTCCATTTTTTGTTTACAAACTTTTCTTTATTATTTGTTAGGTGGAAGTTGGCAATAATTCATCCCTTTATCTATAAATGATCAGTTGTACCATGGAGTTATTATTGCAGGACATAACTGAGTGGTTGCACAAATACTTTTATTTCACAGTAGAAACTTATAGGTTGTAGGATCTGTCTTGGTGGATCTTAGTCCATCCTTGAGTGCATTCAGTCCAGACACTTTGTCAGGAAGATGTTCTTGATTACTGTGTAAGAAAGGAACAGTGTGTTCACTTTGTGTTCCAGTAGGATGTTCAGTCATGGAGTTATTATCCTCATAATAACTCCATGGTTCAGTCAGGGCCCGTGGTTTGATGCGGGATTTTTTCTGAAATTACGCGGAATTTTTTCTGAAATTATGCGCTAAAAATACAAAATTATGCGCTAAAAATACGAAATTATGCGGGATTGCGCAATATTTTTTCCTAGTGCCGTAACGTATTTTGCTGTTTTTAGCTGTTTTGTTATGGATGTAGCTGCTAATTGACTTTAACAACTCTTGTTTGTATATAAAATGCTTTGCGATGAGTTCCAATAGCTTCGCTTTAATAACGTAATGACGCTACGTTTTCTTTCAGGTAGATGTGTGTTTCACTTGTAATAAAGCTTATCTACAAAAAGCGTTACCTTTTTCATACCACAATGATCGTAGCAACGCACTCCTATCCTATTAAATTATACCATAAACTGAACGGTCACGAGAGTTACATGTAGACTATCTGAGCTATCGTTACGATCTCTCGTGATCACAAAAACATTGTTGCGCTTGTTTGCCGTCATTCTGCGCGTAATTCTCAAATTTAATCCCGATCGCGAGAGCGATCTGCACTATCGTCGGAAGTGTAAGAGCTTTTATGAAACCGGAAACATGGGAAACGCGTGCCACGTTTCTGTCGTAAAAAATCCATGCAAAAGCGTAATGTGATGTGATCAATGTGAACTGTATAAAGTCGACTGTGTTTTATCGCGTTTACCGTCCTCTCCCGCTGTGTTTGAGTCTATCTTGCTCAGCTGGAAATATTAGTTATTTGGCCAATTTTTAACTACAATAGGTACGATTAGCATAAAACGCCTTGTTGTTATTTTCATTTCTATCGAGTTGTTTTGACGTTGGACAGACGATTTTAGAAGAATGTATCACTTTTGTGACAAAAAATAGGTAAGAAAGTTTGAAATTCACCAAGTAGTGATGCCTTTTCACTGATTTTCACAAAATTTTGGGAAATATGCGCGATTATGCGGGATTTGGCGGATTATGCGCATTATGCGGAGAAAGCCGAATTATGCGTTTCCGCACCAGCGCATCAAACCACGGGCCCTGTTCAGTGGAGGATCTTCATTAGTCCTTGGAACATCTTTACAAAATATTCAGTTAACAGGTGTACATGTTACAACAAATTGAGTTTCAAATTTCACTCCTAATTTTCAATACTTTTTAAGTGTCTGAATATTGGGAAGTGAAAATATTTAATTACTATTATGAAGAATGAATGAATGTTTTGAAAACATTCATGATGGCTGATTCCAACTTACTGTACACTAGACAGTTTAGCCTCCTCCACACCTCCCCTCCCCCACCCCACCCCCACCCCCACCCTAAAAAATCCTAAATACAGTAGTTTTGAAAATAGAGTAATTAAGTAAAGAGCATTTATTTTTGCCTAAGAATCTCACTGATTTACAACCATTTAACTACAGCTTATATTTTACAATTTGCATTATGCAAATGCATTTGGATTGACGTGATCCAAACGGTCATGCCGATTGTCAAGCTTAATCCACAAAAACCAATTTTTCAGTTTTGGTGACTGAATATTCATTACAATGTTAAAAACCACTTTCAAATAAGAAATTCCTCAAAGTTGCTTGCAAAGATGGAAATTTCAGCCAAAATGCAGCCCCCAAGTTTGACATTTTCACAAGCTGTCAATCACATGTGCTGCTGATGCTAGAACAACGCCATTTACAAAGAGCACACACATTATTTTGCAGCCTCTTTCAAACACATTTTAATTTATGCATTTGGTTTGGCACAACACAGGCTCGAGTCAATGTTTGAATCAGAGTCAAGTTTTCCTGTGCGGCACGACTGGCATGGCCGGCCATGCTCAGTGTCGTACTGAACTTAATTCAGTCATGCCGAACGTAATTGATTCAGACGTCAAGCTTCTCATGTGCAAACTACAAACTAATAGGTTTGACACAGCAGAAGCGCGACATATGAACTGGGCCTTAGTCTCCCAGGGAAAAAAATGAAATATTTCTGTATTTCTGCCAGGTAAATTTCTTCCTATTTTCTCATACAGTGGTTGTCTTTGAAACAGAATCTCCTGATTTGGGAGCTTTCTGGGGTTGGCAGGTATGAGAAAGTGAGGGGAATGTAAGATTTATATAATTCTCTATAGTATCTGAGAAGTTTTACAAAGTATTTAAACAACTGGGCATGTTTAATCTTTTCTGTGCATTTTTCTGTTAAGATAACGCAGTAACATGCACAAAATATGTTGCCATTATGAGTCAAACCTAAACAAAATTACAATTTTAAGATCTAGAAAACTTCAGAAAATAGCACAGAAGAAATTATTAACTCGCAATTTGAAATATTCTAGAAAACTAAAATTATTTTCGTACTATCCTTTTTATTTCATCTCAAAAAACTTATTTCTCAGCATTCTATCGCGTTAAGCGATGTACCCACCCACCCCTCCCATCCGAAAACGAGTGAGATCACCTGACACATGGCATCGATCGAAGAGATAAATTCGCTAAAGATCACAACATCGGAGGGCATTTCTGTGCAATTTTTACACTTCAAATGCAAAATAGCGAACCAAGAAGGCATCAATACCCTTTCAAAATCGGGAATAAGTGAAATCCGGGCGAAAGTTCGCGTTAGTAGCTTTCATCTCGAGTTTCACTTCGAGGAAGAACCATTCATCCGTAAGATCGAACGTGGATTTGGAAGAACGTTTTCCAAAGATCACGAGTGAAAACCGCGCGAAAACCCATATACGTCTACATAAAATAACTTTTTAACTCTACTAAACGTTCAGAAGGGCAACAAAGTAGTCCCTACCTTAAATACTTCCAGGCTTTTTGCAGATCTAAAGATCCAAGTCCTTGTATTTGCCATTTTGATCTTCGCCGATTTCCTTTGATCTGCATTTCAGATCCGCTTATGTTATTTACCCAGCATGCAACTGCTACACAGGGTACCCGGTTCAGTACAAGCTATTAGCTGAATCTCCATCAGAAATAGCGCAAAAAATTAAGCTTAACGAAACTTGGTCCCCGGGAATCCATTTTGAGATGTTCAATTTTTCTATAAATACTTTTTCCAGAAGAAAACGGCAGCAAAAAATAACAAAATGAAAGTGCCAGGGGAAGTCTGGGTTCCACTCTGAGCCCTCTTGCCAGTCAGCGGTAACTACCGCGCGAAACTTTGAATCGTTATACATTACAACGCGTCCATTTTGATTTGAAGACCGACTTTCTTTACAGCTTTTTTGACGTTTTTCTTTATTTTAACGTCTTGATGTCTATATAAGTACTTCCATAATGAACGGGGGAACTGATTTAAGCAATGGCAGCGAATGGGAACTGAGCAAGGAGAATGTATTGCCTCGAAAAGGAGGGCGAAAGATGGCGAATTTGAGCGCTGCTTTGGGTCAAAGCTCTGGTGATTACCAGTCGAGAATACACCGAGAAAAACAGTAAGTTTGCTTGGGTGTTTGAAGCCATAAAGCATAAAGACTTTGAGGTTACAATACTTTATTGTTTTTTAGGCTTTTTGAGACTGAGCTTCGTACGTATGAAGGCAGCGATCCGCTTGATGTTTGGTATAGGTAAGTTTCAGCGAAAGGCAAATGCTTTCTTCACTGTTGTCTGTACCTCGATCTTCAACAAGGGTTCCCTTAAAAAATTTGACCCTATGAAACTAACTAAAGTTTTCTTATTTAAAGTTAGGCCACGGAAAAAAACAACTAGCCTTTAATTAAATAATAGCAAGTTTAGAAAAAGAGTAATTTAAAAAGATTTTAAAATCTACCGAGACCGCGAAGAAATCGCTCGGCAAAGTTATAAAACGTGTAAAAATTACCAACTTTGCCAAAACAAGTCCTCACGGTTTTTTTTTCCGCGACTTGTTTATGCTTTGTTTAGTTTTTTTTTTACGTGGCTTACTGTACATAGTGTTTCAGCCCGGGCACTTGAAAGCTTGAATTTAGTTCTTTTTAGGGAAGGAGGTGGCTAAAGATCAAAGATTATTAGCTTATTAGAAATAGAACTAATAGCCAAACAGGGCCGGCTATTTTTTACAATAACCGCCTGCTTAGAAACATTCTGACAGCACTGTGGGGTAGCTCAAATACTAGTATTACAATGCCACAAAAAGCTAAAGTTAACAAGAATACATGTAATGTTTACAACATGAGCAGCCCTGTTGTATCAGATGTAGATCTGATACAACACGGATGCGAATGTTGTAAACTACTTAAAAAATTCATCGCTTCTAGTGTGCGCTGTTTTAAAAATCTTGTAAATTGGCAGAGAAACTTCAAGATATGTTTTGATGAAAGTTGCTATGCAAATAAGTTACAACCACTAGTGGTTGTATCAGAATTACAACACGCTACGATCCCGTGAATCTTATTGTGTTTCTATTGTGTTGTTCTTATTAATTATTCATGATTTTTTTAAAGTGCCACTATTATCAAGTTTGAAAATTATTTACTTTATGCCTTATTTGAAAGAGCTGAGGCTCAGAAGAAATATGCTTCTTTCCGTTTTCAAAAATCTTTTTTGGTTCCGAAGATATTAGAGTTTGAAATTTGGCCGCCATTGCTCCAAAGTGTGACTTGATGACGTCACACTCTCAACAAACAAAGTGGTGAATTATTTGATGGTCTATATTTTTGTTGGATTTCCATCAAATCCTATCAAATTTGCCACGGTTATTGAACTCACTCTTCCTGATAATTTTGTTTACCTTAATTGATTGCCATGGCAACAGCTTTTGTTCCAGACCACCCCTATCCAAAATTCTAGATGAGGCTATATCTTTTGAAGAAATCAATTGTAACCTACATTGCCTTGCCCACTTATCTTATTTAGTAGTAGCTCGCTTTTAGTAACAAGCAAATTGGTTAATCCTGAAATGTGGGTGTGAAAAATCGGGAAATCCTAAAATCGTCTGGGGAGCCTGGGAACCAGGGGGTTGCCATGGCAACCCTGATTGATGAGTCACATCACTCTGTTCAAGTCAAGTAATTCATTCTGCCAAGTTTGAGCACTCTAACTTCAAGAGGTATAGAGATATACCTCTTTTTAGTATTTAGGCATTGATCAAGTTGAGAGTGTGACGTCATCACCCATGCTAATTTGCATATCGTTCTTACCTTAATAACTTCTGAACGAAAACAGCTATCAAAAAACGGAAAACGTCATTGTTCTAGTTTTGCAAAGCTGCCTAACATATGGAGAATTGGCAAAGATTGGAGCCTTAATTTTTGATAATAGTGGCACTTTAAGTATGTATATATTGCTCTATTTGATTTTCTAAAAGGTACATTGTATGGGTGTGTGAAAATTTTCCAACTGGAGGCAGGGACCAACAGATACTGCTGGAGAGATGCATTGCTTTGTTCAAAGATGAAGAAAAGTACAGAAATGATGAGCGCTACTTGAAGATCTGGATACAATATGTGAGTACAATATTGGTACAATATGTGAGTACAATATAGCTCTTACAGCAAAGCTTGATTTTGGAGACAATAATGTTTTCACTTTTATATGATAATAATAATAATAATAATGGTTTTAAATGACTTTTATTCGTCACTGAGCACCAATGCAGCAAACACATAAACCAGTACCATTATCATATTAATTTACATATCAAGAAAACAAAGAGGGGGTTCTCTTAGACAACTGTGGATAGACTTTATTTCGACATTGTTAAGAAATCATTGTGAGGGAACTCAAAGCAGGTGAAGGGTTGCACCATATCACAACTGTCGGTTGTAGCCAGTGGTGCGTCAAGTAAGTAAAGTAAGGAAAGTATTTAAGAAGAACAAAATTCTTGTGTTAATCTAGTACAAACGTTCTTGCAAGCGATGTATTGTACAGTCATTTGACATAAACAGGGTGATAATTAACAATTATTCCTTGAGGCCGAATGGGCTCTGAGTCAATAGCCCATGAGGCCGAAGGCCGAATGGGCTATTGACTCAGAGGCCATGAGGGCGAGAGGAATAATTGTTTTAGTCAAATCACACTAGTCGGTCAATTTGTATTGCCCAAAATTTTTTTGTTCTCGTCATTTGCCATTTTCTGGCTTTCAAATCCGACACTTTTCGCTACTAGTAGGCTATAACTTATAGCCTACTAGTAGCTCATCCAATCAGAATGCAGGAGACCACTAGTGTGATTTGACTAATTATGGTTATTTATCCTAAAAACCAGCATCCATGCTTCTGTTTTGGTATATACCTTTTGCTCCCATGACGTGTCACAGGCTACAACAGACAGGTGTGACGGTGCAACCTTTACTGAAATAGGTGTATACATACATGTCTTCTAGACAAGGAAAGGTTGGAGGACTCGATAGGCAAGCTCTGTTGTACAGTATAACTTTTCAGGGTTCGAAATTCCCACAAGCTAACTCACATTCGCTAAATGCGAGTAGAATTTGCAATTATCAAGTGTGGAAAAAACATCGCTCGCATTTTCTTGTGAAGTTTTTTGGTGCTGCTACTACATCCAGTAATTAAGAAAGCATTAATTTTATTGTCCATTTGGCTTGTAGATCTCATCTCTACAAGATAAGTTCATCTTGTGACTAAAAAACGAATTTCTAACCCTGCTTTTTAAGACTTGTGGAATACTGTATATCTATTTCAGGCTGATTTATGCACAGACCAAATTGATGTTTATAACTACATGTATAGTCAGGGAGTATGCAGTGGTCTGGCAAAGTTTTATGAGTCCTGGGCATACACGCTTGAGTGTCTGGGAAACTGCAAGAAGGCTGATGAAGTTTACACACTGGGAATCAATAGGAATGCAGAGCCAGTAGAAATGCTTAAAAGACAACATCGGTTAGTATGGTACCAGAGTTGATGTAATTTATATTTTACTAGCCTGTGTACATCTGCTACAAACCTCCAACAGGATTAGTAGCGTCTGTGAAATCATGTTACTAACTGGTTCAGGTCACGCTATGAAACATAAATTTGCATAATTAGTTAAGTCTGAAATAGCTAGCCTGTGTACATCCACACTAAACTACCTTCTCTGTAGCAGGCTGATACTGATAGTAGATGTCACCAAAATCATCCTTTGAAACTTTGCTGATGCCTTTATTTTGTGCCACTAATGTATTGCCATACAGAGCCTTTGAGAGCAGGCTTGCCTCAAACCTGAACAACTCTGCTGGTGGCGTTGTCATCTCTAACAATGAGAATGGACCTCAGAGGACAACCCTGGGTGGTCTGAAGAGTCAAGGCAAGAAAGGGAGTGTAGGCGTCAAAAGAACTGGCAATGCCTCTCTGGGTAAGTCCCCCAGCTCATACAGGCAGCAGTTACTGCAGCTGTTGACTACTGATTTTGAGAGGGGCATTTTAAAGCCTACAGACTTGAAAGGTGTAGCCTGAATTTCAGTTATCCTTCATTCTTGATCGGACCTCAATTTGCGAAAGGAGACGTTTGAACCACCACAAGATTGTCCCATTCAATACCAGTATGTAATTACTGACCCTGATTGGCTGCCTTCCCAATACAACATGCACGTTCCATGACAAGGCATGCTCACCTCAAGCAAAAAAGTGTGCAAAAACCTCCAAACCAGACAATCAGTTGCCTGTTGAAAAAGGTGTGCGTTGTATTGGAAACATTGTAAAAAAAGACAGTTACTTGGCTGTGATAACATAATGATGAGAAAATCTCATAGTGAATTCAGAAGAATAGTTTGAGAGGGAATGGCTGAAATTCAGGCTTGGAAAGAATGGCAACTAGGTTGAAAAGTTTGCTCAGTCATCTAATCCTTAATCTACGTAGTCACCATTAGCAACCAAATGGATGTGATGTTGGGCCCTGTGTACTGTCCTTTCTAAACTTTTGTCATGGCTTGGCATAAAATTATTACTGAGGCCAAAATTGATTAGTCAAGATGACTAGTAAAAATT
Source organism: Scolanthus callimorphus (assembly GCA_033964015.1). Taxonomy (NCBI): domain Eukaryota; kingdom Metazoa; phylum Cnidaria; class Anthozoa; order Actiniaria; family Edwardsiidae; genus Scolanthus; species Scolanthus callimorphus. The sequence goes on from CM066915.1 coordinate 43,848, forward strand.
CAGTAAAATCCACTTGGTCAAAATGAAAATTTTTAATTAATAGCAGCTATATGGTTGTGCTCTGTTTTGGTACTGACAGTAAACAGTACGAGTGCAATGCAAAAACAAGGCAGATACATGTGTTTTCTATATCATTTGCATTTTGCTTACATTTCATTACTGTATAATTATCCACATGTAATTCTTTCATTCTTTTCAAATCTTTTGCTGGTCCTTCAGGTTCTAAAAAGTGTGGTGTTGGCGGAGCTAAACCCCTGGGGAACTCAAGTTTAGGGTTTGCTATTTTCCAAGATGATGCACAAGCCAGTTCCAGCAGCATCCCTGAACCTGCTGGGGAGTGGAAGATGCCGCCAACACAGCCAATCAAAACCAAGGAGAATACACAGAAACCTGGAAAATGGAATGAAGCCAAGGTATACAAGATTTCACTGGTTTCATAATTTTTTTTTTGTTTCTCTGCACTGAATAATAAACTGGTATATTCAAAGCGTTCCCTAGCTTTTGCAAAACCTCTGAGGGTGCTTGTGGTTGATAGTGTTAGTTTTGCAATCAAAGGCATCTCCTGAGACATGGTTTGACTTTTGCTTCAGATTTAATAATTACATCAATTGCATCTAACTCGGCCCTAATGTGTAAGAAAGTCCTAGTGTCTGCACAGGAAGTTTCAAAGTTTTCAAACTTGGCCCTGTGAGCATAAAAATTTTGGTTTGAACTCTTCTGACATTTGGCTTTTCCCAGCAGAACATTGAAGTTCAACTGTCAAAACATCATTGATAGTCATGCACAGAAAACAAAAAAAGTCCCTCCTGTGTCTGATGGGTGTGGCAATGTTATGATTATTTGTTGTGGTGCTGTAATACAGTAAAAAACCTTCAAAATAACAGTTTTCCACAACTACAATCCCTTAAAGGGACCAAGCGCTTGCCTGATATTTTACATCTTTTTGATGTTTAGATTTCACAGAGATATATACCTGCTGTGCCATTTGATTCAGCTGGATCCAAACAGAGCTTTACAGTACACGTTGATGATGAAGTCTTCAATAATCCGCCCTGTACACCACAACCAGGACGTGTTATCATGGACAAAGTGCTGAGTTCACGTAAACCAGACAAGAATCCTACCAGTGAGCTACTGAAAACCATTGCCAAGGTAATTAATAGGCTTGTCATCTTGTGAGGGAACTCAAAGTGGTTGCTCTACAAAAAGGAGGGTAGCTATAGTGACCAATCCTAAGTCTGTTCCCTGGTCAAGGTTGTCTTTCATTAGGGACTGTTCGTTAATTACGTCGCAGGGGGGGGCTGGTGGTTTTTTATGCTAAAAAAGTAGTTTCAATTTCTACCCCCTTAATAAAACGGCTATTTGAAATTTTACCCCCCTCCCCCTGCACGCTAATTGACTAAGCTACAATGTAAGCATCAAAATGGTGTCTAAACTAAGTACGATTGTTGAAGAGGATGTACCGGTAGAACAAGCTCTAACTGGCAAGAAAAGAGAGGAGAAGTTCGACAGAAACCTTTAGTAGGAAAGCTTTAGTTGGTTTAGGACACTCTGGATTTATACAGTGCTCTGCGTTTCACGCAATTGCACTCAATCTCAGTCCTAGTCTGTTGAACATTTGAATGACACTGAAATGCACCCCCCAAAAGTTTCGCGTGTTCTAAAAATTTACCCCCAGATTTTTCAACGTTCTGCAAAATTAACCCCCCCCCCCCCCCCCCCCCCCCCCCCTGCGACGTAATTAACGAACAGTCCCTTAGTCAATCAAGTGGAGCAAAACAAAACACACAGTGAAGTGATTATGATATAATCTTATATAATTATTGGGTCATGACTTAACACAGCTCTTACTAAAGCCGGGAAAATACGAGGCACAAAATCATTGAACTTGTCGCGCAACATTGTTGCGTTTCAAGTTGATGATCGATGTTGCGCGTTTTTCATCTCGCGCCACAACTTGTAACGCAACAAAAACATTTGCTGCAAGTTGTAAAAACTTGTTCCGCGAAGTAGAGTGCGGGTCTACTTTGAGCCACAAATTCCTGCTCTGTTGCTCGTTTTTTATCAAACGCACAACGCACAACTTGTCGCACAAGTTCATTAGTCAATATAAATGAGGTGCTAAGGGGCAAAATCTGTCTTGGGCTCGCATGTGTGATCATCAAAATAAAATGTTGAGCGACAAGTTGTGAATTTATGAAAAACGAGCAACACACATTAGACTTGCAACGCAACAATGTTGCGCGACAAGTTGAGGGATTGTGAGCCTCGTATTTCCCCTGCTTAACTTGCCCCCTTGATTATAATTGTTTTTGAATGGGTTTTGCTTTAGATTGGCTAATTATGTAGTTTGCAACACTTATCTGAAAGTGTGTGTTTGCTATCCGTCTGCACACGTGAAAGTTTTGACGGAAAAAGGTGAACATTTTTCTCTCTCACAATATTGAAGTCCGATATTCCGTTTCAATAATCATTGAAATGGCTCATGATGCTGACATACATTCCGGTAGCGTAGTTTTTCTGATCAGAAGAGATAAAGCAACTAAACGTTTTACATTTTCCAATCACGAGCGGCGCCAAACTTTGAAGTTTAAATGTCAAAACTCCGAAGTTTTACGTGGAGATGTTTTTGTCGAGCGTGTATAGGCAGATAAACTCATCGTAAAAAAATTATTAGGCTTTATGTGCTTACGTTATCAACTATGTCCGATTTTTGTTGTTTTAGGCTGACAACCCCATTGATGAAAAGGTTAAGCCCAACTACTGCAAAGAGAAGATTTATGCCGGTGCAGCAGAATTTTCATTTGAGGAGCTTCGAGCTGCCAGATGGCTTGCCCGCTTGACTAGCAAGAAAGTGTCCGATTTATACCCTAGCGTTGATAAGAAGATTCCAGATCCCAAGACAAGGTTCATGTACCCCAAAAATGAGGTGTACCCTCTTGATGGACAGGAACATCAGCTTGAAGAGGTGCTGGCCAGGCGACATGCTGCTAAATTGAAGGCAAGAACAGACGCGCCCAAATCGGTTGCCATGATAACATCTCAGGTAAAGGCCGGGCAGGACACATGTAGCGCGCAACATTGTAGCCGGCAACATGTTCCCGTCGTGTTTCCCAGTTTAGCCACGCGAGAAACATTGTTGCACTCGACCAATTTTGTAGCCGGGACACAAAGAAATATTTCTTCGCCAGACAAGAAACATTTTATGTCCGATACACACGCGTGAGATGTTTCCTAATTTAGCCACTCGGGGAAATATGTTAGGACACAAATGGTGCCACTACATGTGTCCCAAGGATGTTTGTACATGTTTTTATTATAGGACTGTGACGTCATTTTACCATATAAGGTCAAAATTGAGTGCAGATATGGAGCCAAAAGCCGTGTTACACTGTAGAAAACCGGTTACGAACCTATTACGAACCGGTTACGAAGTTATAGCCTACTAGTAGCGAAGGATTTGAAAGCCAGAAAATGGCAAATGACCACACCGGGAAACGTTTTTGGCTTACAAATTGACCTACTTGTGTGACTAAAGGCTCATTTACACGGGAATTTTTGGCACGGCTCGGATAAACAGTGGTACGGGTACCAAATTTAATGGCACGGCTCGGGCATATTTGCGCTGTGTAAATGGCTTTGCCGTACTAAAGTTTGTCAGAGCCGAACCGAAATTTCATCCGTGCCGGGACTACGTGGTTAGGTAGTCTCAGAACCATTTTTATCCGTTCCGTGCCAACAATCTATGTCGTGTACATGGGGCTTCAGAGCCCATTCGGGCTCGAGGAATAATTGTTAAATATCATGGACACTTCATCGACTCGTTGTCTGGACTTCGCGAAAACCTTTCCTTTCGCGGTGGCAAAATAAAGTTCATTTTTTTACAAACTAACGATAGCGTTTTTGCTGAGGATGCACGAATTATATGTGCTGTTATTTCCTTAGATGAATGTTTCAATTGAAATGATGCCCGTAGATGAGCGCCCCATGGCTGTGCTGGACCAAGATGAGGAAATGGAGATAACAAGTTGTAGAAAAACAGAAAGAGTGGAGGCTATGGTTTATCACGACCCAGTTGAAGAGAGCCCTTTCAATGGGTAGGACCCTAATTCATCAAATGAATTCCTCCATGTAATACGCCTTGTACTCGAGTTCAGGGATTTCAATAAGTTTTGAAGTAGGAGGCTTAGTTTCGGAAGCAGGTGGCTGGGTTTGGGGGAACCATAGGAAGGCTGTAAGGCCTGAGCATTCTAGGAGAGTACGGGGGATGCCCCTGGGAAATTTTGAAATTTCGGTAGCACAAAAGGCGTTTTCCTGCGTTTTGAGGGCAATATAATTGCCATATTCATGTATTCTATTGCTTAAATTTTTTCCGTGAAACTGATCAGTTGTGTACAGGCCATGAAAGTTGCCGGCGGTCAGAAGTGAAGTACAGGAAGTAGCCGCCTACTTTTGAAACCGCTGCTAGTTTCCATTGTGCACAGATGTCGTGAACAAGGTTGTTCTGCGACAGCTGCGACTCTTTTAACAATATAGAAACCTGCGGCAGTTCGTGAATTCTGCAACACGCTGCCAGGGCTCACACAGTCCTTGAAAGTCCAGGAATTCTGAAAAACCATTCAAGGCCTTGAAAAGTCCTGTAATGTAAAAAAAAAAGGCATTGAAAAGTCCTTGAGTTTTAAAACATTGACTTTGATCAAATCATTACTTAATTAAATTTCAAAAGTCTAGATATGTTTAGTGGGTTCTGTTGATTCAACAATCGTCATCATTTTTGGCAGTTTTTCAGTGATAAATCCTACTTCTGTTTCTTGTTTTTTTTTTCTTTTTTGGGTACTTGATTTTTTATTTTAGTCCTGGAAAAGTCCTTGAAAAGTAATGGAATTTCATCGGTGCTTTTCTTGTGTGAACCCAGGCTGCGACTCTCGTGTGACTGCTGTAACCTGTGTTACAGGAATCGCCCCTGTTCTATCTCTGCGACTGCTACTACACCCGGTTTCAATATAGTTTCAGCTGTCGCAGACCAACTTTGTTCGCGACAGCTTCAACATATAGAAACCGGGCTTTAGCGGCTTAGAACAACAACGACTGCGGCGGACAGAGTCCGTTTAAGGACTTCAATTTTGTATTGCAAAAAGGGTGGCCCCTGGATCCACCACTGTTTTATGCACAAAATCACACTATTCTCTAGAAGTACATCCATTCTCCGACAGCTCTATATAATTTTTAAACTCGGGTCATTTGCTTCTCACTTGGAGAACGTTTAAATTCTGGTTAAACTGATGATCAGTGCAGCATTGGGTGTATGTTCGCAAGCACCTCGTTGCGTTAAGGGGGATGTTTTTCTTATTTCTTATTATTATTATTATTATTATTATTATTATTATTATTATTATTATTATTATTATTATTATTATTATTATTATTATTATTTTCAACTCGTGAATATGTGAACAATAGAAACCAGGTCAATTGCTCACTCCAATTTCGTGTACTCTCGATCACGATGTAGTCGCTCGGTTTTTCAAAATTTATTGCAGACGGCCTACACTTCGGGCCTTGGATTCTGCTTCTTATGATGCGCCTAGTCATATAATCTACATCCCACAGGTCTGAACAGCATCCTGCCAGAAGACTCGTCTTTCAAGATACCACCCCTTCCCCAGCGGAAAACCTGGACGTCATGCCATACCAAGTCCCTCCTAGCACTCTACAACACACAAACTCTGCTTTTCGACCTGTTATAACCCAAGGAAACTCGAGGCAACCCCTTGGGGCGCGACCAATGGAATGTCCACAGCATGCTAGCACGGATACGAGAGGTTATGCAGGACTGGCTATGCCAAATACCAATAGTCACGGGATGGGACAAGTGCCCGCAGATGATACAACACCACGTTTCGGAATGACTGGCTCAGGGGTTTTCAGGTGTGTTCTTACTGCAGTTACACACATAAAATATGACTAAACTATGAAGAGGGATTATAAAATGCATACACCTAATAGTCCAGGCATTCTACGACAAAAATGGGCCTGACCTGGAACTAATTCCCACAAAAGAAATTTCAACTGTTTTTGGTTCTTTGATCACCTCTTAATAACATATGAAAAGTCCCAGAAAATCCCACCACGGCAACATTCCGAAAAACAGGATTTATTTGAGGCAGTCGAGAAAGCGATTTGTAGCCGCATGGAAACGAGGCTGGTATAATAAATCGACATCGCGGCTCGAAAAGACGATAGTAAAATGCACAAAACTACTTATCGACATTGAAAATATTTTAATTATTTTTCAGTGCAAAAATCCCACATAACAGAGAAGAAAAAATATGTTTTTTTTTTCGAAAAAAGCAAATCGCAGTTCTAATATGCAAAGATTTCATAAAAAAACAAGCAGAAACTGAAAAATTTAAGAAATAGAAATTGCTCGTTGTTTGGACTACTTAAACTAGAACCAACGGGAAAGTATAAATGTTTTACTTGTTAATGTTTAATTGTAAGAAAGAGAAATTGCCGAATTTGTTTGTTTACACTAAAACTAGTGCCTCTACTCCTGAAAGCCGTCTGAAATGTTTCTAGCGCGCGGGCATCGTATAATTACTTAGTTATCAAGTCAAGCGCTCGGAGTATTTCACCTGTTGCAGAAGGAAAAAAGCAATACTGTAAAGATTAAACAATTCTGCATTTATTATTGTATAAATGTAAGTAAAATGTCTTGCTCGATGTCTTGATCGATTTCTTGAATATAAAGGTATTTTAGCAATGGGCAATTGAATTGTCTATTTGCACTAGAAAATTGATTCAGGCCGTCGCAACATTGCTTGGAATAAAATTATTCTTTCACGGTGCACGATAAAATGTCATGATTAGGGCTAGAGAAATTCCAAATTCTTACAAATCTGCAACAGTTTTGCTAGTATTAGATTTTGATTCATCACGCGCATTTCCTCGCATTTCCAAGCCATCTAGTTTTAATTGAATAATTCATTAGCGCTGCGCACAGATTCTAAGATTCAGACAAACAATCCATCTGAAATCATCCCATTCAGAAGGACCGCGCTTGAATACGAGCCAGAGTAGGAGTGCATACAAGCTCTCTGCTATAACGAGTGCAACTACCAGTTTACCAATTCATTTGTATCGTTCTTTTGAGAGAAAACTGAGAAAATGGGAGATACGTGTATTTGTTTGTCTGAGATGTTAATTAGTGTGATGTCATCTGTGTGCAGCGCTATTGACCGTTGAGAACAACACCCCTGAGCCGTCCCGACTCGTTCTGGCGAAGACGGCTTTCATTATTTAAAACAGACAAGCAGTGTTCTCATCTCTTTGATGTTGCGTGCGGAGCATCGTGGTTGCCGTCAAATGGAAATGTACAGCGTAAATGTCGATGTGGATCCCCCCACATTTCCACACTGGGGGTAGTGGTTCTTTAACGTCCCCCATTAAACTGGTTACAGCTTATAGTAAAGGCGAGACGGAACCCCGGTTGATTGTCTCATCCGAAAGACGAATGGTAAAGATGAATGGTAGCGAGTAAATGATTATCGCAGTTAAGAGCAATCTAAAGGCCCGTTCACACGGCGCGATCTTAGCTGTGATTTTTCCGTCTATTTGGCTTTGCGATATTTGTCCGTTTGTTGGTGATATGAAGAAATCGCACCCGCTTCGCAGTGGAATTTGAACGTTCAAATCTTCTGCGACGTCGCGGCGACATCGCAAGTGAAATCGCCATAAGATCGCCGGCCGTTCACACCGCGCGATATGACATCGCCGTGGAATCGCCACAGAAATCACGCCTCAGATCACAGCTAGTATCGCACCGTGGGTGAATGAGCCATAAGCGATCGCTATAAATAGCGATAACTGATAGGAAAGAAGTCCGTCATGAAAACATTTTTACCTTCCATCGCGCGGTCAGATTTTCCCTTTAAAACGCCATTATTAGGCGGGAAAATTGGCGAGCTTATTGGGCAGATGGTTCCGAACGGTTAACCGACGGAGAGTCTCACTAGCATACGCAGAACACTCAAGGAAGTACGGATGGCACATGAAAAAATAGAAAATCGTCAAATCACCGGTTCACGCACATCCACATCCCACACGTTTCCATTGAGACGAAATGGCTGAATGCGATTTTCAACGGGCGTGGGGGGAGAGATGTGAATTTTTTGTACCTGCCATGGCCAAGTTAAGTACGTTGGTGATGGCCAACACGCCGAGCTACCAATAGGATGACCCACTACGGACGATCAGCGGGCAAAGGTGCAACATTTTCCTTTGTAGACGGGATGAAGAGATGCTTTCCTGGCGAACTCACATAATAAATAACGGCTAATAACAGCACAACGGCGTTATTATGACCTGATTCCGCACTCTTTAAGCCGATGGCGACGCATGATGTTCTTATCGTGAAGACATCCATTCTCCACCGCCGCCGAAAGCCCAGTACATAGTGGAACTGTTTTTTATTTGCCCAGAGCCCAAGTCCACCTCGACACAAATCAAAGTGTGGAACATGCGAAGAGTCCAAGCAGAGCTACGTGACGCCCCCATGCATCGAAATATGTTAAATATTGCTAAATGACCACCTCCTACTGTCCTACAAGTTTGATATCCGCCATCACACGATTATAGAAGTTGATCGAATTTATAGAAAATGCGCTTTGACTTTTCGTGACATTTACACAATTACGAGCTAGGGTCACAATGCCGTGGACTGTATACACTCTTTTTTTTTATAAGAACCTTTTTATAAGAACGTTCAGCCTGAAATTTACCCAAATTTTAAGAACATGCTAAGAACATGCCTGAGCCTCAGATAGGAGCAAAATAGATTTATTTTCAGTGATGCGTTCTAAAATCCAGAATCAAATGTGTTAATAATAACGACCTTCAATATTGTAATTTATAAACTCTCTTAAATACTTCATTGGAATGTATCCTTCTATAAGATCTATCATATTTCAGGTTCCGACGTCACTGAAATGTAAGAACATCCGTAAGAACATTTCCAGCCTCAAACTGCTCCAAAAATAAGAACAGCCCAGCCTCAACTGAAAATTAGACGTTCTTATAAAAAAAAAGGAGTGTATCACAGAAGGAAAGTTTTGACTGTCGATTACGGCGATGATGCTATTTTACAAAAATTCACATTGTCGCCGCTTTACTGGCGACAATTGAGCAAGTTACAAATGAAGAATATTCGTCAGTGTGCGTTTTATCGATATTAAACGTTTTTATGCGAAACTGTCGAAGTTTTGATCAAATTTAAGCAAATTAAAGGTCACTTCCGGTTTCAGCCTCGTTTTCATGTAGCACGCAGAGAGCCTCTCCGCCAAAAGCTGCAAAACGGAGTGTTGCCGTGCTGGGATTTTTGGGACTTTTAGTATGTTCTTCTAGACGTTAATTCTAGCAGGTTTCTGAAGAGAAAGCTTTTGTGGGAATTAGTTCCAGGTCCAACCATAAAATGCCTGGACTATAATTCAAAAAAGGTTGCTTAGGTGTTTGGTCTTTCAGTTATAGCGCGAAACAATGGAATTATTTGCTTCAGTGACCACGAAATAAAGGCTTTCAATGAACAAAGACCAATGACCAAAGCAACCTTTTATGAATTAGGTGTATCAGAAACATATAACTTAGTTGAAACATGTAACGGCGAACCAAGCTGCGGATTATTCAAGATGAATTTATGACCATATTTGGTCAATAATGAAGGGGCCGACCATTTAACTCCCCCCCCCCCCCCTCAAAAGTTAAATGGTCGGCCCCTAACCCAAGTAGGTTTTCTCTTCATAATATTTCATTTTTCGCTCATACAAAGTAAAGCAACAGTGGTAAGTGATAATATACTAACATGTAACATATTTGAGTCTTGAAACAACATTATTTTCAAAATCTGTTAAATTGTTTATTCTGCGAATATTCCGCAGCTTGGCACTAAAGTAATGTATGCTTGTTACACGTTTCAACTCACTTATATATTTCTGGTGTATAAAATGCAACCGCCTAATGACATCCGTTGCGCATCTCAGTTCTAGGACTCCCGAGGCGAACAAGTCTGGTGACACGTCGCACCTGACCCTCCCTCCCCCACCGTCACTATTAACACCAAGGCAGCGATGGATGAGGTAATGGCGATGTTCAAGAACCCTCTAATGTCTGAAGCACCCGACGAGCCCATGCCGTGGAAGACCAGTAATGCGTATCAGAAACCGGTCCACGATGGCTTTGAAGCGGCATTCAGTAACGAGAACGCTGTCCCGTCCGCCGCGCCAGTTTTCGGAGGAGCAGGTGAGAGTAAACTTACCACTGTATGCATTGCTACGCGACCTCAAAATTCAATGTTGCGATGGGCGGTTGGCGGTTGACGATTTTTAGCCGTCAATCAAACCAAAACGTTCGATTCGGCTACTTCAGAGGGCCGACACTGATTGCAAAATCAACCAAATTGGTTTAAGCTATCCATTGGTTTTCTTGACTCGAAGGTTTAACTTTCTGGTCCAAGAAAATTGACATTACAATTTTCTTGCGTAAAATCGCTAATCGCCCAACAGTGAATTTTGAGGTCGCGTAGCAATGCATACGGTGGTAAACATTCATTATCATCAGAACTGTCTGTTATAGCCCGGGATGCGTCATGGGAGCAAATAGTTATACCAAAACAGAATCATGGATACTGGTTTTTAGGATAAATGACCATACTTATCACCCTGTTTATACCAAATGATTCTACAATACATCGCTCACAAGAAATTTTGTACCGGGTTACCATGATAATTTTGTTCTTAGTTGTTCCCATGACGCACCGCGGGCTACACTCGTATGGATGGATGTTTTTATGTACATTAATGTGAACGTTATATCATTTCACAGCACCAGCATTTGCCATCTATGACGAAACCAGTCCCGACCCACCTGCTCCGGCATTAGCTGACGCTTGCGCCGACAACCAGGAAAACAGGTATGAGAAAAGAGTTATTTAACAATTATTCCTCGAGCCCGAATGGGCTCTGAGTCAATAGCCCATGAGGCCGAAGGCCGAATGGGCTATTGACTCAGAGGCCATGAGGGCGAGAGGAATAATTGTTTTAGTCAAATCACACTAGTAGGTCAATTTGTATTGCCAAAAAAATGTTTTTGTTCTTGTCATTTGCCATTTTCTGGCTTTCAAATCCCACACTTTTCACTACTAGTAGGCTATAACTTATAGCCTACTAGTAGCTCAACCAATCAGAACGCAGCATTGATAATAGACCACTAGTGTGATTTGACTAATATTATATATCTTATCGTCCAAAGTTGTAGACCATAGAGCCTCGTTTAAGGCTGGTTTTCACGAGCGACCGAGGCGTAAGCGGAGACGGAAGCGTAGGAGTCTTACGTCGCGTGAAAACCGGCTCGACGTAAGCGGAAGAAGAACGGAAGACTTTGATAATCCTACGTCTATGCTTACGCTTACGTCGCGTGAAAACCGTGGCGACGTAAGCGGACGTAAGCATTAGCATAAATGAGAGGGAATGGGAATTAGATTACACTCTGCGCCTGCGTACAACCTTCCGCTTACGTCGGTTTTCACGCGACGTAAGACTTTACGCTTCCGTCTCCACTTATGCTTTCGTCGCTCGTGAAAACCAGCCTTAACAAGAGGGCCAAAATAAATGCAACGGAACTTTGTGTTTCGTCCCGTACAGTAATAAAGATAACCTTGCTGTTCTCTCGAAATAGAATTGTAGTGCAGTAAAATGTTGCATTAAACCTCCAGAATCATTTATTGAAAATGAGTTTAACATGTAATCTTTCCGGCTGATGTTGCATTTGTTATTTTCTGATTTGACGTCTTTGTTCGCAGACCACCCAAGGATTACATCCAGGCACCTACAAATCGACAACTTTCAGGCGTCCTACAACCCTCCATCGGTATCCCTGTGTGTCCTCTGCCCGTGGAAGACGAAGACGAGGATGACGACATGGGTGACTTAGAGAACCAACCGCCCACGGGATTCCCGCAACTGTACGGGACGTCATGCGAGAGCTTTCCAGTAGACATGGGTCGGGAGACCAATCCCTCCGACGTGACTACATATTCGTCATTCTCAGCCGCGGCGCGCGTGGCGTCGACTCCGTTCTGTAGCGGAGCTCATAACCCACCGTCGTTCTCTGTGAGTACCATTCAGCCGGCGAAAGAGGAGCCCCGGGAAAAAGAGGAGGGGTACGAGGATAACAAGTTTGCGTGTACGCCCAGTAAGATGCTGAGTCCCATCTTTGAACGCAGCGATGAAGACTACAGGTACACGACGCTACAGATTGCAATTATCGCACTCAGCGTAAAGGTCGATTTCAAAGTGCACGATTTTCGCATCGGATGCGCGCGACGTGCTCGTGCCTTGCCTGCGACATGACTTGTTATTACTTAAGCCCTGGCCAAACGACTTGCGCTCGTTTGGCCACTAACTTGCGATGGCTTGCGTCCACATGTTCAAATTTTCACGCAACTTGCGACAACTTGCGTCTCGTTTGGCCACCACATCGCAAGTGTACGCAAGTTGATGCAAGTTTCCAATTTTCTTCGTTTTCAAAATTAACGAAATATAATGACGAAAGTAAGTCATGAAAATCTTGCTCTTATATTTCTAGCTGTTATTTACAAGAAACTGCATGAGATTTCTTTATTTTTCTTGCCTTTTTCAGCGCGCGCTAGTGTTCGAAAGGGACGTTACTAAAACCAGGAATGGGGAATGGAGGAATGAGGAATGGGGAATGGAGGAATCAGCGGTTTTACCCATGGGATTCATTTTTTCCCATGACGCTTTGGGAGGTTCGCTTAATGGCGGCTGCCAAAATGCCGTCTCACGGCTCAACATGAAATATTTGCGGAACAAATTACTCATTTTTATCTATATATTAATACCGTAAGGAAAATCGTGTCGACACCCGCTCCGCTCAGCGCTGAAGCTGTGCCGCCAAAAGAAGTTCGCAAACCCGAAGGGAAGGTGGAAATCTGCACCATGGGCGTGTTTTTGTTGGAAAAGATTCACCTCGGGCTAAGTTCTAATTCAAGCGATTTCTTAAGCGAGGGACAAAGCCCCCATCGCCGCCATGTTGAAAATCTCCCACAGAAACTAAAAAAGAACTCGGTTCGCGCAGCCGAAAGCACCAAAGACGTTCTCTTACAGATTACATACAGGAATGTGCAGGGATAATTCTAACTTGAAAGATTTGAGCTGAGAAAAATATTCATTCAAGTTTCAACAAACGTACACACTACATTGCTTCCCTCGGAGCACGCGCTAAATCATGCTAAGTCGAAATGACACATTTACAAAACAAAGTCCGTGAAAGTCATGAATAATATTCTCTTAGTATTAATCCTGACGGCTCTCTCGCAAAACGAAGGACACAATCCCGAAGAGAAGGAGGAAATCCCTCCAGTGGCAACTCCCTGTTCTAATTCAAGCAATTTTTTAAGCTAGGGATAAAGCCGAAAAAATATAAATAATATAAACTACAAAAATTCTTAGTCCTTACACCATTTTTACTTGACCTGTTTCTTCTCTCCCCCCACTGAGATATGATAAACATACAAACAATTCCGAAGTCAAATTTAGTTTCCATTTTCACGGGTTCTTTGACCGATTTGAGTGACGGACACGCGCGTGATTTTGTTGCACCAAAATCAGGGAGACCAGCACGGGCATCAGCTAGTTTGAATTAATACGATATCCAACTGGTGATCGTTGTTTGGCGACATTTTGAGTTAAAATACGATGCAAACAACTAAGTTTTTGTTGGAGAACGTGATTCAGTGATGATTGGACTCGAAACTATAAGTAAACTGTCCCCCGTACACCAGTAAGCTTACAAAGATCAAGATGGAGAGATGATTCGCTGGATTACAGGCCGCGAATCGTACGAACCACCAATAGTGTAGAAAGGTGCAACTTCATAAAAACGTGCGGTGAGTGGGATGTGTTAGAATGGAGTGCGAGAAATCATTCCACGTGCGAACTCCTAAGCTAAAAATAGCGAGGACGATGGACTTTTGCTCGAGAAACGAGAAAGCTTTGGTTCAGTCACAGGCGATCCAAGCTCTAGTCATGTGGGGTACTGTGAACGAAACATGCAAACGTTGTCGCTGTAAAAAAAATATACGTAAATGTAAATATTGAAATAAAATCATGTGACATCTCCTCGGAATGTTGTAGTTGTCAAATAAAGTGCTCCTGGGGCGATTTTATTGCATTTTTGGGGTTTTTTGTGCCTTTTTCTTAATACCCCTACCATATGTTATAATAGATTGATCTATTATAAGTAATTTGTTCCGCAAATATTTCATATTGAGCCGTGAGACGGCATTTTTTTTGGCAGCCGCCATTAAGCGAACCTCCCAAAGCGTCATGGGAAAAAATGAATCCCATGGGTAAAACCGCTGATTCCTCCATTCCTCATTCCTCCATTCCCCATTCCTGGTTTTAGTAACGTCCGTTCGAAAGTGGCGTGATCATGTCGTCATTAGCGGGCGCAAAGCACCAAAACACTCAACTTGCATCAAAACTTGCATCTCGTTTGGCCACCTTGACGCAAGTGAACGCAAATCTGTGCAAGTCACAACTTGCATCGACTTGCGTGAACTTTGACGCTACGATATCCGACAGACTTAGGGGGGGGATCGTATGACTGTGAAGTGCCGCGATAAAGCTGTGCCGCGACCGTGACCGTGCCGCGACTACGTGATTTCATTCCGTATCTACAGCAGGGCGTTCCGTGCCGCCACCGTGACAGTACCGCGCCGTGTCACGGCACTTTTCACAGTCATACGACATCTGCTCTGCAGCGCATACATGAGTGTAGAAATTATTGATATTTCGTGCGTTTACTTTGAACTCTTATTCCTCCCTTTCGTATTATCGTTAGCCGTAAATGTACAAGTGTTGTGGCTGACTGACGTCAACCGGGCCATTCCGTAAAAAGTTCGTCATTTAGAGATCCAAACCATTTTACTGCGGTTTTCATAATTCTGCGAACTCTCGCTAACGATTTCCAACCGTCAAACCGCCTTCTGGCTTCCGTCAATCAAACTCCCGAGTCTTTTCGTCGTTACTCTTAGTGCTTTTTGATTGGCCAGCACGTAACGTTGCTGTCGCGACAGGAAACCATTTTAGCACTGCTTAGGCGCTGGCCAATCAAAAAGCACAAAGAGTAACGACGAAAAGACTCGGGAGTTTGATTGACGGAAGCCAGAAGGCGGTTTTACGGTTGGAAATCAATAGCGAGAGTTCGCAGAATTACGAAAACCGCAGTAAGCAAATTTAATACCTGCAATACATCTGACGATGAGTAATTAAGTGTTTTGAAGTTATTTCTGCACATAATTTCCACAATTATTACGAGAAAAGCGATATTTCGGTGTCCCAGAACTCAAGAAAGTCGAGATCCTTTGTTCTGTACTCGCTTTCTGATTGGCTAACTTCTTACAAAATGACCCGGTTGACGTAGTCGCACAGTAAGCTTATTATTATTATTATTATTATTACTGTGCGACTACGTCAACCGGGCCATCCCGTAAAAAGTTTGTCATTTAGAGATTCAAACCATTTTAAGCAAATTTAAAACCTGCAATACATCTGACGATGAGTAATGGAGTGTTTTTAAGTTATCTTTGCCCATAATTTCCACAATTTTTACGAGAAAAGTGAATATTTCGATGTCTCGATCTCAAGAAAGTCGAGATCCTTTGTTCTGTACTCGCTTTCTGATTGGCCAACTTCTTACAAAATGGCCCGGTTCACGTAGTCGCACAGTAATTGCACTGAATCCCACGGCGCCAGGCTGCCAAGCGGTCGTAAGCCCCGTCACTGAGGATAATCACTCCCTTGTTCTAGCGGTTCTGTAACGTTAACGTCGCTGTGGTAGCCATAGGAGGCCATCGCGCAAATACCCCAGACACTCCACACACCCCACGCTTTTATTTGATATATTAGAAGGCGAACTACGTCTAGAAATCTAGAAAAAGCTACCAACAAACACAGTAGTGTTCTTCATTTACCTCATTCAATCGAAAATATCGCAGTACATTGCCTGATTGCATTTTTAAACCGCTCCGGGGGGGTTGAGGACCTACGGAAAGTGTTCCAGGGGACTCTGTATTGGACTCTGGAAATTCCACGGGAAGGGGTGTGTCTGGTGCTTGGAAATTCCAAGGGGGACTGGGGGTAAAAAAGGTGACTTTCCAGGGACTTTTTATCCCAAAATAGATTTTCCAGGGGTATTTTGACAGAAAAAATGGAAATTCCAGGGAAGGAGGTCCTTCATTAGGCTGGACATTATAGGGGAGGGGGTCTGATTCATGAGGTAGAAGTTCCAGGGAGGGGGTCTTATTAAGGGAAGTCCTCAACACCTCCGATGCGGTTTGAAAATGCAATCAGCCATTCCCTAAATCAGCCGATGGAAATGGATGCTTTCCCGGTCTCTGTATGTTGCTAGGCTGACAAAATGGAGGCTGATTGAGGGTCTTAAAGAAACTGTTCACGTAGCTGTTGCGACCGCTTTAAACAGCGAACTAAATTAATATGTACATGCCTACTTCCGTAGATCTTCATCCAGCTCCTCGTCCTCGACCGCGTCCTCTGGTCGCGGTAGTGTCTCCCATCATGCAGCACCGGCCGCGATCAGCCAGCTTTCCTGCATCGTCGAGGAGCAGCACAACCATTCGAGATCCTTTCGCGACCAGTCCTCAAGACACGTCGATGAGCAGCACAACCATTCGAGATCCTTTCGCGACCAGTCCTCAAGACACGTCGATGAGCAGCACAACCATTCGAGATCCTTCCGCGACCAGTCCTCAAGACACGTCGAGGAGCAGCACAACCATTCGAGATCCTTCAACGACCAGTCCACAAGACACGACCTTCCTACCTTGAGGAACGACCCAGCTGCTGCATTGCAAGAGTTACACATTTCGAGGCACGAGGCGACCGACCTTAGGCATGACCTCTCTGGTATGCGGCAGGACCCTAGTATTTCAAGGCGGGATCACCAAGTTTCCATGGTTTCGAGGCACGAGAGTTTAGCGAAAGATTCTGTGATTCGTTTCCGCGAGGACGGGACGACAGATGTGAATCCGTTTAGTGACGAAGTCGTGAATGTGTTGATGTCCAAGCTCTCTTCGCCTGTGTCCTCTTACGAAGGGTATCGTGATTGTAAGGGTGATGAGTTACCCAGGATTTCGCCGAAACTGGCCGTCGATCTTGGTGAGTACGATTACAGACAGGGTTCGTACGCGTACTGGAAATCCTGGAAAATCCTGGATTTTCATTTTCTCCCTGGAAAGTCCTTGAAAACCCTGGCATTTCAAGAAAAATCCTTGAAAAATGTTTCAACTCAAATGCGGTTGAATCAGTCAGTCTCGTGAATCTGATTTTGGGCTGTTGTTTTTTGTGGGGAGGGGGAGGGAGAGACATTTCTCCCCAATATAAACTCCTGGAAAAATAACTAAAGACTTCCAGGAAAAACCTGGATTTTTGTCATTCCGAAAGTGTACGAATGCTGTACTTACAGATGAACCTTTACACCTCCCGTTTTTTCGTGCTGCGCATTTGGTCTCTTTTTTTCGTTTTTTATTCCACCAGTGAAAGCATCTAGGTCAGTCCATAAGACCTTGTCCATAATGCAATGCTTTGGTTTTGTTTACATGATACAAGGCTTCAGGAACTCTATGCTTTTAGGATCTGTTGTTTTGCTTGTGTGGTAAAATGCGCTAAACGGACACGAATATTTAAGCAATAAAAGTACTTTCCGCGTGCTCTCTGGTTTCTTACAAACACGAGGGGGATGTTGGGAGAACTGATTAAAACGCGAAAGACACGAGCCGCTTTTAGAAAATAGCATACACACGCGCGACATCGTTGCGTGACAATCGTGTTTCTCAGGTCTCTTACAAACACGCCTTTTAACCAGTCAGAATGCGCACATTCACCATATAAAATAGTTGTTATTTTCTAAAAAGCTTTTCAAGGAAGTCTTTGAAATTTGGCGGCGTAGTGCAGGACTGGAAAATACGACCAGCTGGACGCCTGGGCGACCACAAATCAGGGCTAGACCAGCTGGCGACCAAATATTGTTGTACTCTTTTCAAACTATGCCACCTGGCGACCAAAGGTTATGTCCAGGCGACCAGTTTTCTGCAGTTGGTCGCCAGATTTCCAGCCCTGCTCGTGTGAAGGGTGTGTTGGTTCTCCTTTCGACATTGGTATGAATGCGCATTGCAGGTGATGAGCTGTACCGTGTAGAGGAAATGATCGGCAAAGGGGCGTTCGCCAAGGTCTACCGCGCCTGTAAGTTGTCTGCTGACCTGTCCGACTATGATCTCGACGCCAATGAAGAGATAGTCACTTTAAAGGTATGGAGTACATGACGCCACAGGCTGCCCAGTCAACTTATGTATAGAGGAAAACAATTAGAGTTTTGTTGAAAATAAAGGACTAAAAGGTTACTTGGCTATCGTGCGAAGTATAAGAGTTCGCGCGAAAATAAAACAAAAGAAAAATGAAGAATCCAAGTAACTTTTTAGTCCTTTATTTTTAATAGAACTCTTAAAATTGTTTTCCTCTATACATAAAATTGATTGCGCTGCCTGTCTAAGAGGCGTTCGCCTGTTTTACTACCATCCTTGAAGTGTGACTTTTTTTACATTGGTTTACTTTTCAAATGGGCACCTTTTGTCGAAAAGTTTACACGTTTCTCGCGTTCTGATTGGCTGAAAAATATCGATCAAAATGCAGCCAATCAGCGAGCGAGAAACGTGACTACTTCTCGACAAAACGTGCACGTTTTAAACAAACCTACGTGAAAAAAAATGTCACGCTTCATTGATGGACACAAATGGTAGTACGCCCTTCTTTTGATGCAAAGCAAATAAATAAATAAATATAGATATAGCATTACACCGTAGTTTCAATGCTTTACATTTCAGTGCTTTACATTAATGGATAACTCATCCTATAGAACCAGCTTTATAAACATGAGTGTGTGTTAGCATTGTGAGTTCTGTGACACTGAGGTTGGGCAACTTCCGACGGTCCTCGTGGTTCTTTAACGTCCCTCTGGTTCTGGTTAGTGTAGTGTATGTGAGAGACGGGGCCTACGGTTTAACGTCCTTATCCGAGAAGACGCGAAGGTCTAACCATTTGCAGATGTTAGAGCAAAGGCAGCAGCTTCTCCTCAATTATTAGAAAAGACCCTGAGTGTTGGCCCGGCCAGGGTTTGAACTCCCAACCTCCCGAACATAAGCCCGGCGCTCTACCACTGCGCTAACCGGTCGTCGGTAATATTAAGTGACTACTTAATATTGCTTAATATAAAACGCTTAATATTGCTTTTGGAAGAAATTCAGCACAAGCTGAAAACATTAACCACTATAAATCTTCTTCCTTTCAGGTCCAACCCTCCTCGACCGACTTTGAATTTTACATCTGTAGACAACTCCATCAGCGGATAGATGAGCTGGGAATACCTTCACACATGGTGAGCTGACAGACCGATCGCGACAGGATTTTCTGTCGTAAGATTATCGCGCGCCACCACACACGAGCCGATGTTTTGTCGGCGACAATTTGAAAATCAAACATGTTTGATAAAAACGGGCGGACGAAAAATCTTGTCGTAAGCTCGTCGCGGGTCACTAAACACCAGCCGATCAGTTAGGAGTTTCTGTCTTGCGACGAAAAATCGGCCTGTGTGTTGGCACCCTTTAGCAATGGCATTTTCATTGAAATTGTTATGCAATATCTGATGGCTTGAAATTCAATATCCACGTGATTGATATTCGATATTCACATGACCACATGACTACATGACAGGCACAAGAGTGACGTCATGTTACAAAGATGATGGCGCCCGCTAAATTCAAATAAGAAATGAGTCGCGTAGGCCTTAGGCTATTATTTTTCAGTGTAACCGTTGGCAGAGTTGAAATATTGTACTACTAAATAATGATGTAGTACAATACATTGTATTTTCAACAATAAAAATGCTTGCCTTGTTTGCTAAGCAAAGCAAACGTTTCCGGTTGTGCGGGAGTACAGTAAACATTAAGAAAAAAAATCGGAATGCTGGAAAGGGCCACCATACATTTGCTACTACACTTACTAGGGAACCTCGTAATTGGAACCTCGCTCTGTGAGGATTTCCTGGTCCTCGGGCAAAATTAATATATTATGTTTAGCTCGCACAGTTCTAGAAATCTGACCATCTAGAAATCTGACCATAAAGGTTGAAGTGACTCTTTCTAAAAGAACCTATTTTCTTTGCCAGGCAAAACAGGTTCTTATATCTTTACAGCAAATTTCTGGATCAGCCTACAGCTTCTAAATTTTCATATCTGCGGGTTTTTTTCATATAGCGGGTTTTTACTGTACTGTTTTATCAAATGTTCTTTTGCTTCCACCAAAACAAGCTCCATTCGAAAAAAAAAACAATTTTGATTTATAATTATGAGCAGAACGATGATAATATAGACAGGGTAACTTCGTTCTTCATGAACAATAGTCAGGAGATTTTACAAAATTGTGGCTCAATACAACAACTCCACACAAACTTTGCAGCAAAGGAGACTCTGAGACACAACTTCACGACATACTCTCGATTCTTGGGTTGCACTTGACTAAATTTTTTTCCCAACATTTCCTTCTAAGCGCTAAATACCCCATAGAACTGCAAACAGAAAACAAAATTGTATTCCCTGGCAAAATTTCAAGCCGATTGGGTGTTTCCTGGCCGAATTATAAGCGAACGAAACTATTTTGTACGATAATTGTATGCACCGCCATTTTGGTGTACAAGCTGAGTACACCAACATGGTGGCCAATTACTGGTACTCGAAAAAGAGATTGTTTCGATGAAACTGGTATCGTAATGATATGACATGAGCTTTAGAACACGTTGGCATGTCCAGAATGTTAGAATTACAAATACAGCAAATGCTGCGTGACATATATCGCGTCGGCGATATCTCCTAAACCACGAATGCTGCAGTGCTCGACCGTAACTTTCACTAGTATGTATCAGGACAAGTAGCACAGAAATTTTACTTGCCCTAGTCGACAGAGCGGAAATTACCAAAAATAAAATGTCTACCTTCGCCATATTTAAAAATATAAGCTCAAGATTCCGTATACAAAGAGTTTCCGTGACCAAAAGCTTAATGAATATGACTTTTAGATATGGTCCACCAAAGTTTGCATAATTCCTGATCAAACCGTACTAATTCTCCCATAAAATGGCACAGAAACCAAAGTTTAAAGCCTAATATCTCAAAGTTGGATCCATTTTGATATTTTGTTTTCTATCAAACGAGGAGTCTTTATGCAACATCAAGCTTGTCTGATTAACCCGACCTTACTATTTGGAATTTAGTGATTTTAGCAGGGTTTTTCCGCTCTGTCGCCCTAGTCAAGTTTCTAGTTGTCCGGTTATGGTACGGTAATGGTGAAATTTAGACCAAGTCTATGTACGAAGCATATAAATGTAACTTGCTTACCGATGCCCATTACTCGGCAGCTTCACGTGAACTGGTGACTGGACGAAAGCAAGACGAAAACGAACATTTTTCATGAAAAAATGATAGCTTCGGGAGTTTGACACAAAACTCGCTCAAAAAACAGTGTGAACACTTTTAAACAACAAACCACACACCAGCAAAATGTTTTATGTGTATATTTCGCACAAAATTGTTGCTTGTCCTGTAGCCTGCTAGCCGGCTCTCCAGTGGGTTTTTTCGGATATTCGATTTTTTTGGCGCGCGGGATTCCTGTGTCACTGAAAGGAGAGCCGGCAGGAAAGGCCCACCTTTTTTCATGCTTCCCGTTCGCTGACGAACGGAGGCCGCTGATTGGCCAACTCATATGAGCTGTCAGAAATGTGTCAACATTCATCAGATGTGAGTTTATTCACGGGGACATTGAAGGAAAACAACGTGGTTTATTAAGTCGAGAAAGCTATTCCTGACTATTTCATGCTTAACAATCGATTGCCTTACTGAAAGGAGATACATACTTGCAATTTTGCCAACGATGAAAGCCCTTTTATTTTGAATAGCGAAGAAGGGGCTCGAAGCGCTGAATTTTGGACGCGCTCTCAAGCGAAGACAGTCAGTTGAGCGTATTATCGTGGAAGAAAGATGAATCTCAGAAGATGAAAAAGCCAAAGTACAAAAATTCGAAACGTTTAATAAGCTTAATAAATGAAAGCTTAATTTTGTCTTTGCAGTTTCGAATATTTTGACTTGTTGTCGAAGCAATCTTCACAAACAAACATATTATTTCCGAGCAATTCTCCTGTTTCCGTTTTCTTAGCCTTAGCACGGCTTGGTCAAAAAGTCTGTGTGATTAAAACACCAAACATAAGGAAACATTACAGTGATTTAGTAAGAACCAGAATCTTCTGTAAGCTAAATTTCAGCCGTTGATTGACTCGCTGTCGAGTGACTCTGCAAAGTGAGCTACGATCGAGAGCGAAGAGGCGGCGGAAATTCACGCTAAACCTGAACACTATCTTCTGATTCTTCCACGGCACAGAATTTACAAAATGATATTCAAATTACACACAGATTCCTTGCATGCACGAATTTCTCCGAGTCTTTTCTCTCTTCTGGGTGGTAGAAATATATTTTCTGTCGAGGAGGTCACTTGTTCTTTGCCAGATACACCGAACTTTTCTTTCAAACTCAAACTAGTAAACTCAAGCACGGCAGGATCATCTACGGAATTGTGCGTTGATTGTTTTGACGAGATTGCTTTCAGTTTCGGTAGGTCCCGGTAAACCATCTTCGTGTTAGCAAGCGTAGCAAGCGTTCGTGTGTATTTCCAGGGAAAATTATTAAACATAGATTGAAATAGGCATGAAAGCGGCGAGAAATTCGACGAGCGAGATCCCCAGCATGAAAACTTCACCAAAACGCACAGCGAGCGCTTACTGCTGATGCCAGCAGTCTAATTAGCAAGCGTTCGCGTGTATTTCCAGGAAAAAGAAACAGAGAAACAGTGAAGAAAGCGGCGAGAAATTCGACGAGCATGTTAGCTCCACAAGAACGCTAAAATTACTGTAAATAGGAAAGCTGTCATTTTGTATTTGCATGTTCCGACTGCTTATTGGCTAGATTTGACAGGTATTGTGCATGTTATTCGATGCGAAGCGTTGAGCCGTGACGGGGGCGGGCACGACAAAACATGGGCCTTTCCTGCCGGCTCTCCTTTCTTCTCTCTCCCCTCGCGACACAGGAATCCCGACGCCACAGGAACCCCGCGCGCGCCCTAACGAATTCTTCTCTGGAAAACCCACTGGAGAGCCGGCTCGCAGGCTACTTGTCCTGTGACTAGTGACCCTGAGTTTTCACTTGTCCTTAAGCATTTCTTATTGCCCAGGACAAGTGGAGAACCGCTAAGGTCGAGCACTGTGCTGAAATTTTGTGTGAAAACTCTTTCGGTATGTATAGAATAGACAAAGCACAAACTTCGTAGAGGTCTTAGTTTAGAAGTTCAGTGGTCGGTATCACGCAACGCGCCCCTTGACTATGACTGCTGTTGGGGCTGCGTGGGACTAGGGACTGCACTCTCAAGTACAAGATCCTTTCATTTCATGATTTCTACATGATGTTCACCTGCCTCCCTGCTCCAATTTAGACTCTAGACACAAACTTTGCAACAATGGAAACTCTAGACACAACATCACGACATTGCTGCTCAGTAAACCGTCGTACGCTCAAGTACAAGATCCTTTATTTCTTCATGATGTTCACCTCCGCCTCCTTCCTCCAATTCCTCGCCATATTCTACCGCCATCTCGGTATGAGTGGAGCTCAGAGTGGAGTTCTTTTAGCCGTTCGTCCACTCGTTCGCGGCCTTTTCGGTGGACCCATTTGGGGAGCAATCGCTGACAAGACAGGGAGATACAAACTTGTACTTCTCCTAACAATGATTGCTACTACTATTGTCTACGCATCTTTTAGTGTCATCTTGATCGTTCATAATATGGATTTAGCGAGGAATTCAACTCGAAATTCAAGCCTAGATTCCAACATTAGTTGCGCCCTGGCTGCTGAGAGGGAGGCAACAAATTCTGAACGGCTTCCTCGCGCTTTGTATCCGCATAGTAATAAGCAATTTGAGGCACGGCAAGAGTCTATGGAGGAAAAACATGTAGCAAGCGGTCGTGATAGAATAACAGGTCATGCAAAAAGTCACGCGATTGAACACTCATCTATGGCTTTTCGTCGGGTAAAAAGAAAGAGTTTAAATGAAAATGAAAATAAAATCTCTTCGCAAAGCAACCAAGAGGAAAATAACTTGGTTATTGGCTTCAAATCAACCTTGTCGAATCGTGACATTTTTATAATCTGCTTGGTAACGGTAACAGTAGGAGATCTACTTTACGGTGCTCGAGATGTTATCGTTGATGGGACATACTCCTATTTGGAAGGCAGCTCAACATTTGGAAGACAAAGGATGTTTGGTTCTCTAGGCTTTGGCATTGCCGCTTTAACCTCAGGATATTTGATGCAGATAACTGAAGGAATAGATTATTTTGGCGTCTACAAACCAGGGACTCCAACACTGTCATACCCTAATTTCATGACTGCTATATTTCTTTTTGTCTTGTTTAGTTGTGCTTCTATTGCTGTAGTTTGTGCAGTACCTATTAGCATGGAACGCCAGCACAATAGCCCTCACTGGGGATCCTCCCTTAGGGTTTTGCTCCGCAATCCGGCTGTGATATCTCTTTTGATTATTTTTCTCATGCTGGGGTCAATATCAGGCTTCGTGCTTGCATTTATATTGTGGTTTATTCAAGATCTTCACGGCCCTACGGTTCTTATAGGACTATGCGAAACCTCGTTGAGTTTCTCCTCTACCATAGTCTACCCTTTTATCGACAAACTTGTTACAAAAACCGGTCCTACCGGTTTGCTGTTGATTATGATAATCGCTAATATTAGTCAATTGTTGGCTTATGCTTACACATACAATCCCTGGCTTACTCTTTTACCACAAGCAATTTTCGGATTTCAAATGGCCGCGGCTAGGACACTTTGTGTTTCCTATTCATTCCAGCAAGCCCCGCCCGAAATTGCTGCCACCGCTACAGCTTTATTTCAAGGGGCATATTTCGGTGTGGGCTGGGGCGTAGGGTGCATTTTAGGTGGGGTGTTCTACGGCCCTTACGGGCCCAGGATCTTGTTTAAGGCGTCGGCAGTTTTAGCTGCCTGTGGTATAATACCTCTTGTTATTATGAGAGCGACTGGTCAGCGCTCAGGCATGACACCATATCAAACAATTGTGAAATATGATCAGGACGATGGAGAAGCAGTCGCGAACTAAACTACTTTATTATATACTGTGACCAGATACCTTGTGATAACACCAGTGAATAAAAATCGTATCAGTGAATGATACGATATCATTCACGGCACGAATAAAATGCAATTTTTCTTTATTTTTTTGCTATTTTATCAGACTCAGAGTATATAATAAACAAATTATGACATGGCAAGAGCTTGATATCGTATTATTCACTCGTTTTCGTATCATTTCGCTCACACGCTCGAAGACTCGCTCGTTCGCGCTACGACACGAAAACTCGTGAATAAAAACGATATCAAGTTCTTACCATGTAATAATCTCTGTCTTTACTAGCGTGGGTTGTTCAAGGGGGATTAAATTTCAACCAGGTCGGTTTAGTTCTTAACAAAGCATCGAGCGGCCGTGGTAATTAATCCTAGATTAAGGCCAATTTTTCTTGCACGAGTTGCAATTCCAACTCTCTTGTGTGAACGAGATGCAAATCCGATGCGGTTTCTGTGCTCTCTTTTCTTCAAATCGCATCAAGTTGCAAAGAGTTTCGAACATGTTTGAAATCTCCGTGACTACTGAGTTGCACGTAGTTTACATTAGTGATTTTGAGTTGACGCGTACGTGAGAGAAAATTCGCCGCGACACGCCCAACAAGTTTGCAAATGTAAATGAGCCTTTAGCGATAAGCCACTTTCGAGCAGCCGGACCCTGGTGCATGGATATCATCGTAATCATCATTTTATTCAATTCAAAAATAAAATAAATTTATGTTGAAAGTTACCCGCAACTAGCACTACGGCTAATCGAGGCGGGTGACTTAATTTGTATACATTGTTATATTGTTGAACGAGTGAAATAGTAATATAAATGTTTACCGAAAGTTTGCGGGTTTTCTGATTATGTGCGAAGAAGTATCGTGTAAAATATTGAATTAAATATCATTTCCTTTTGAGAAAACATTCTCTGCACTATTCCATGTAGGCGGAGTCTCAGACGTTTGTGGGTGTGGTAGCGGCGTGAATTTTCAAGGCAGTGCGACAGTTCATGATGATATCAGTAATAATATGTGATGGAAAGTTCGTTCCCATGGCAACAATAACGCGGGAACACCCTTAGCACCAGTCACAATGATTTCTCAGTGGAAATTATGCTTAGCCAATCAGAAACGAAACCCATTCAACAACCAGCCAATCAGGAGGCGAAGCAATTACGACTTGCTTTAGTCGTGATCCACGGAAACACTGACGATTGCGTGACTAAACGCAAGTGGTCATATGCTTGGTATTTGTTCGCAATCTGATTGGCTGGGACAACAAAGTCGCGATGCTCAGCCAATCGAAAACGCAAAATTAAAGAGCCTGTGTCAGCCGCCATTTTGACAGCATAGCAACATACCAAGTCCGGGAAAGCATCCATTTCCATCGGCTGATTTAGAGAATATATAGCAATGTTCTTGACTGAATTTGGTTAATCAAATCTGAAACTTTGTTTTTAGATGTTTATTAAGAGATTTCTACACGAAATTCGTCTTCTATCGAACGAAAATAATAACAAAGGAGTGGCTGACACAGGCTCTTTAAAGTAAACTGGTAAATGTGATTCACTTTCGATCTGAACTCCACTCTATAGAGGAAATACTCAAACTGACGTGTTGTATTTTTATTTGTTGGCAGCACAAGGCGTTCATGAACCCCGCACGACTCTACTCGTACGATACCGGCTCAGTTCTGGTAGATCCGCATTATCACGCCCTGGGATCCTTACTGGTAAGATATCAAGGATCACACGATCCTATGAACCCCTCACGGCTCTACTCGTACGATACCGGCTCAGTTCTGGTAGATCCGCATTATCACGCCCTGGGATCCTTACTGGTAAGATATCAAGGATCACACGATTCTATGAACCCCTCACGGCTCTACTCGTACGATACCGGCTCAGTTCTGGTAGATCCGCATTATCACGCCCTGGGATCCTTACTGGTAAGATATCAAGGATCACACGATCCTATGAACCCCTCACGGCTCTACTCGTACGATACCGGCTCAGTTCTGGTAGATCCGCATTATCACGCCCTGGGATCCTTACTGGTAAGATATCAAGGATCACACGATCCTATGAACCCCTCACGGCTCTACTCGTACGATACCGGCTCAGTTCTGGTAGATCCGCATTATCACGCCCTGGGATCCTTACTGGTAAGATATCAAGGATCACACGATCCTATGAACCCCTCACGGCTCTACTCGTACGATACCGGCTCAGTTCTGGTAGATCCGCATTATCACGCCCTGGGATCCTTACTGGTAAGATATCAAGGATCACACGATTCTATGAACCCCTCACGGCTCTACTCGTACGATACCGGCTCAGTTCTGGTAGATCCGCATTATCACGCCCTGGGATCCTTACTGGTAAGATATCAAGGATCACACGATCCTATGAACCCCGCACGGCTCTACTCGTACGATACCGGCTCAGTTCTGGTAGATCCGCATTATCACGCCCTGGGATCCTTACTGGTAAGATATCAAGGATCACACGATTCTATGAACCCCTCACGGCTCTACTCGTACGATACCGGCTCAGTTCTGGTAGATCCGCATTATCACGCCCTGGGATCCTTACTGGTAAGATATCAAGGATCACACGATCCTATGAACCCCTCACGGCTCTACTCGTACGATACCGGCTCAGTTCTGGTAGATCCGCATTATCACGCCCTGGGATCCTTACTGGTAAGATATCAAGGATCACACGATCCTATGAACCCCGCACGACTCTACTCGTACGATACCGGCTCAGTTCTGTTAGATCCGCATTATCACGCCCTGGGATCCTTACTGGTAAGATATCAAGGATCACACGATCCTATGAACCCCTCACGGCTCTACTCGTACGATACCGGCTCAGTTCTGTTAGATCCGCATTATCACGCCCTGGGATCCTTACTGGTAAGATATCAAGGATCACACGATCCTATGAACCCCTCACGACTCTACTCGTACGATACCGGCTCAGTTCTGGTAGATCCGCATTATCACGCCCTGGGGTCCTTACTGGTAAGATATCAAGGATCACACGATCCTATGAACCCCGCACGACTCTACTCGTACGATACCGGCTCAGTTCTGGTAGATCCGCATTATCACGCCCTGGGATCCTTACTGGTAAGATATCAAGGATCACACGATTCTATGAACCCCTCACGGCTCTACTCGTACGATACCGGCTCAGTTCTGGTAGATCCGCATTATCACGCCCTGGGATCCTTACTGGTAAGATATCAAGGATCACACGATTCTATGAACCCCTCACGGCTCTACTCGTACGATACCGGCTCAGTTCTGGTAGATCCGCATTATCACGCCCTGGGATCCTTACTGGTAAGATATCAAGGATCACACGATCCTATGAACCCCTCACGGCTCTACTCGTACGATACCGGCTCAGTTCTGGTAGATCCGCATTATCACGCCCTGGGATCCTTACTGGTAAGATATCAAGGATCACACGATTCTATGAACCCCTCACGGCTCTACTCGTACGATACCGGCTCAGTTCTGGTAGATCCGCATTATCACGCCCTGGGATCCTTACTGGTAAGATATCAAGGATCACACGATCCTATGAACCCCTCACGGCTCTACTCGTACGATACCGGCTCAGTTCTGGTAGATCCGCATTATCACGCCCTGGGATCCTTACTGGTAAGATATCAAGGATCACACGATCCTATGAACCCCGCACGACTCTACTCGTACGATACCGGCTCAGTTCTGGTAGATCCGCATTATCACGCCCTGGGATCCTTACTGGTAAGATATCAAGGATCACACTGCCTACAACGTCACGGAATTCTGAAAAAGTCATTCAGGGCCTGGAAAAGTCCTGCAATTTCAAAAAATATGCTTAAAGTCTCGGAAAAGTCCTGGAAGTGAACATTAAAGTGTTCTGTTGATTCAACACTCGTCATTATTTATGAGCCAGCCGACATTAAAAAGTCGTACTTTCAGTTAATATGTTTCTCGTTTTTTCTTGATTGTTTTATTTTTATTTCTACCTCATCTTGCTGTGTTGTGGGAAGACACGAAAGTGATCCGTGAGAAAGTGCAAAATGGCTAAGCAAAGGTCTAACTCCCCTTTCTCCCTTTGCAGGATGTAGTGAATAAGTACAAGCTAAGCTCTAATTCCCCTTTCTCCCTTTGCAGGATGTAGTGAATAAGTACAAGGCGAAACAAGCTCAGATGGACGAGGCCGTAGTTGTCGTCTACACTCTCAGTCTTCTACGCATGCTCAATACGATACACCGATGTGGCATCATTCATGGTGACGTCAAACCGGATAACATCCTCGTACTAGAAAGGTAACCAGAAGCACCAAGTTTCAATTTTATTTAAGTTTTCAGATATACATTATAGTGCACACCACATGCAAATAGCGAAGATAATAAAATGTGTTTTACCAGGAGCCTCCATCTACTTCACTAGGTCTAGTCTTATGCACAGGGAGCTCATCAACTTCTCCGCTATGTCTAGCCATACGCACTGGGAGCCCATCAGCAGGGGCCTCAATCTACTCCACTAAGTCCAGTCTTATGCACAGGGAGCCCATCAACAGGAGCCTCCATCTACTAAACTAGGTCTAGCCATAAACACAGGGAGCCCATCAACAGGAGACTCCATCTACTCCACTAGGTCTAGCCATATGCACAGGAAGCCATTCAACAGGAGACTCCATCTACTCCACTAGGTCTAGCCATATGCACAGGGAGCCCATCAACAGGAGCCTCCATCTACCCATCTACTCCACTAGGTCTAGCCATATGCACAGGAAGCCATTCAACAGGAGACTCCATCTACTCCACTAGGTCTAGCCATATACACAGGGAGCCCATCAACAGGAGCCTCCATCTACTCCACTAGGTCTAGCCATATGCACAGGGAGCCCATCAACATGAGCCTCCATCTACTCCACTAGGTCTAGCCATATGCACAGGGAGCCCATCAACAGGAGCCTCCATCCACTCCACTAGGTCTAGCCATATACACAGGGAGCCCATCAGCAGGGGCCTCAAGCTACTTCACTAGGTCTAGCCATATACACAGGGAGCTGGAGCCTCTATCTACTCCACTAGGTCTAGCCATATGCACAGGGAGCCCATCAACAGGAGACTATCTACTCCGCTAGGACTTGCCATTTCAGACCAAAGCATGGATCGAACTTCTTAAACGGATTGAGTTCACTACTGTACCGTTACCTCATTAGCATAGAGTTTTATGGGCTACGAAACTATTCGTCGCGCCCATCGGACACAGGGTCTTTAAATGGCCCGATTCACCCTGCCCATAATGCATTGCGTTGTTTTTCTTTGCATGATTCATTGCATCAGAAACTGACTTACGCGAAGGATTCATACCTTTGTAAGTCTTTCTCATTTTGTAAGGCAGAATGTGACATAATAAAAAAAAAGATAGATAGATAGATAGATATATTTATTTCTGAATGAATTGCAGTGTTTAAAGCTTTTTTCTTGAATCTTAATATTCGATGGTATCACAAATGGCGGCCAAGCAATGCGTTATGGGCACTCCGGCAGAGTGACTCATCGAAATGAACATTTTCTTATCGGAAACGTATTTCTTGTGTACAGCGATGCGTCAGAAGGAGTGGACTTGAGGCTGGTAGACTTTGGTCGTAGTATCGACATGAGACTGTTTCCCGAGGGCACGGCGTTCACCGTGAACTGCTACACGGACTCGTTCCAGTGTATCGAGATGCAAACCAAACGGCCCTGGACAACACAGGTAACAGTCACTGGAAAACCTACATTTTCTTTCAGATCACCTCGAAAAGGAGCTCAATCTGGGGAAGAAAAGTGTCCGCTTTCAGTGTGATTCATTCGTCCCCCTTCTCATTTTACAAAGGGAGATAACCTTCTTGTGACTTGCACAGACTTGCGTTGAGGTGGCGAAACGAGATGCAAGTTTTGATGCAAGTTGAGTATGTTGCTCCTTTATGCGCGCTAATGACGACCTGATCACGCCACTTTCGAACACTAGCGCGCGGTTATTAAGGTTACTGAGAACCTTCGCGCACGTGTTCGAAAAAAAAAATCATACACGTCCTTAGTCTAACCAAAACATATCAACCTATATATCGTTGGAAAGCTTATAGATTGGACTAGCGAACTATGGCAAAAAGAAATATGTTTTTCATAATTAGAAATTTTTTTAAGGTTTTATTAAAAATTCGGGTGTGAAAGTTTCAAGGGATAACGCTGTCGAACTGCTAGACCTTGACTCCCAAGTAACACATTGTTTTAATCCTTAAAGGAGTTTCTCAAAAACCGTGTCTGCGTTTTTTTAAATTTTGCTTTGCTCAAAAGTTATCGAACTTTTAAATTTCGAAGGTCAAATTTAAAAAAAATCATAACTGAACAAAAATGGCCACTCGCACGCTTAATTTTTGTACAACCTGTCAAAAAATAAGTCTCACTCTAATCACCAAAAATACATTTAAAGGCCCATCACCAACCGGGAGCCTTTGCGCCCCGTTTTCTTTTGTTTTCAAATTGATCCATTGTTTTTCGGGTGCTCTGATTGGCTAAGAGTCCACAAAGGCTGTCGGTTGGCGATGGGCCTTTAAGTTTACCGGGAATAACCAAAATAACAGTCTAGGTTTGTTAAATCACCTATTAACTGTTTTATTATATCCATTTTGAAATCACTGCCAATCCCTGCAATCTGATTGGCTTACAATAGTGCGATTTATTCCCAAATCGCATCCTTTTGAGTCCAAATCGCATCTTTTTCTCAGCCAATCAAAATGAAACACAAAAATCAATCAGCCAATCAGATCTCAGGGTTAAAAGGCAGTGACCAATCAGATTACAGGAAAATAATGGCAGGAAAACCATCTTCCTGCAATTTTTGGGGGAAATTCCCCCCTTTCTTCTTCTGCTTGAAAAGAAAAACAAGAAACAAAGACAAAACTATGGATAAAACTTTAAATATTTACAGTACCTTTTTATCTGTCGTTTTTCCAGACATATCAAGAAAATTTCGCCAAAAGCTGTCTTTTTGCCGACGTTGCAAAACTTCCTTGTTAGGAAATCCCCCTTACCTTATTTGGAAGGTCTGTAAGTACTTTTCCTCATATCTTAGCGAAAAAAGCAGGAAAATTGACCAAAACTTGCAGATACTCGAGAAACATCCTTCTCTTGATCGCCATTTTGTTTTTACCCCCCGCCGAGGGGCCTGAGTCACGTTTTGAACACCACAGGCAACCCGCGCGGATTTGCCATAAAAACGACAGCACTTTCTTGATATGGTATGATATCAGTTTCACGACAATATGGAGGATTTTCAAGCGAATAATCCAGCACCTCTGGTGCAAAATTCCGGTCCCGAGTCCAGGAATCCGAGTCCACCGAAAAACAAACAACATCAAATTCCACAAAATCAAAAGATGATGATTTTACATGCTTTCCGGTAGACAATGTGGTAGAAGGGCTGAAGTCTAAAGTGATCAATAAGAACAATTCCCGGTTAACACAAAGCTGGATGAAAGTGTTTCGCAAATTCACAGCTGATAGTGAAACGATGCCGCCATCTTGAAAATCACCTCCGCTCGTCTATCAAACTCCACTCTCTTCAAACATGAAAACACTACCATCCACAGCCAGATGCAGCAAGTGATGAAATTTAGCAATACAGCTCATGGCTTCCAAGCATAATTTGCAGCCAAGTTTTGATTTTATGCCATCGCAAGTCATTCGCCCAGCAAAGTCACAGTTCCATCGCAAAACTTCAATATTTCTACGTCTCCAACTCCACTCCATCTCCAAGGCCGCAATAAAAGCGACGAGCATTCCTTCCTTTTGTCAGACAATGAAAATTACTTTGTTGAATTGTGTATGGTGTAATTTTAAACATAAGTGTCACATGACAATTTCTGCATATAAGTTACTTAATGAGTTTTGTGAGGCATTTCCGGTTTCAAGAAAATAAATTGATAGAATCCTCTGGGCCTAGAATGTGATTTCAAAATGGATATAATAAAGTGGTAATTGAACTTCGTGTCGTGCAATTTTGGTCTGAAATCATACTTGTGATTTCAAATCAAACTCGCGCTACGCGCGCTCGTTTGATTTTGAAATCACGCGTATGATTTCAGACCAAATTGCACTCCACTCAGTTCAATAACCATTATAAATCAATACAAATCTATAGTGTTTTTATCTATTATCAAGAGGATGGAATTGGATTGCGATTTGAATTATTTGCCGATCAGGCAAGCGTGCGAGTGCCCCTTTAAACATGTTCAAAGTAGACGAAAGTACAAGTCATCGCAAGTTGGTGGCCAAACGAGCGCAAATCGACGCAAGTAGCAAAACTTGCGTCGACTCGCGTGAACTTGCTTTTCGTTTGGCCAGGGCTTAAGGTTTAGGGGCCATTCTTGTTCTTGCCATTGGGATAAAGTGAACGTTGGTTCTCTTACCCAAGAATTCTCATTTATATCCGCCGGATGTTTGTGTTTTCTCGTGTACTAGGTTGATACGTATGGTCTATTGGGAGTACTACACTGCCTAGTCCACGGAGAGTACATGAAAGTGTACCAGCAGCCAGATACCGGCAGATGGAAACCAAACAAGAATTTTAAACGGTCAGTAAACTACATGTGGTACTACGTGTAATGCTCGGTACACATACTACACGTGGTACTACGTGTAATGCTCGGTACACACACTACATGTGGTACTACGTGTAATGCTCGGTACACACACTACATGTGGTACTACGTGTAATGCTCGGTACACACACTACACGTGGCGGTACTACGTGTAATGCTCGGTACACAAACTATAAAATGCGTGAATATATGTAGATGTACGGGCATGCCTGTGGCTGCGTAGCACTAAGTTCACTAATCACAGTGATCAAAATTTCATCGGTACGGCCGTAATTTCGACATGAAGATGGCATTACACATTAGGGGACTTGCATTTTCCTGCGACTGGTCCCTGGGACACGTCCCTTATTCTGGGTCGAGCTTAATACGCCGGTCAAAAATAAATCATGTATTTGTCCTGTTTCGCCTAGTACAGTCACCGATTCTTCAGTTGCGCATGACGTCATATCTGTCTAATTAGTATGCCAAATCATGAACTTGTGGTCATGAGTCACAATCGTTGGCTTGAAAAACTTTCCAGGGATTTACATTTAAATTGTAACTTCACATTAATGCGTTTTATTCGTTCTTTAGCCGTTGGAATGTACAGCTGTGGAATAAGCTGTTCGACACTCTACTTAACATCCCAAACCCCCGGGAGCTGCCTTCTCTAGCAGACCTACTGACAGAGTTTGAGGAGCAAAACAAGAGGCTGAACAGCAGCTTCAGTCGCGCTTGGAAACACCACGAGATTATCATGTCAAGTTAGAACCACAAAGGCCCGTTCACACGGCGCGATTTCAGCTGCGATTTCTGCAGCGATCTTTTGGCGATGCCGCATCGCGCAGTGTGAACACACGGGGATTTTCTCGTGCGATGTCGCCGCGACGTCGCAGGCGTTTTGAACATGTTCAAATTCCACTGCGACGCAAGTGCAATTTCTTCAGATCGCCAACAAACTGACAAATATCGCTAGGCCAAATCGCCACATCACGCGATATGACGTCGCCGATCGCCAAAAAAATCGCAGCTAAGATCGCGCCGTGTGAACGGGCCTTAACCGCAATCTGATTTGCTAAAGATACAAAATTTCACAGCGTGGATATGATACCGTGATGCATACCGAGAATATCAGACACGAAACAGACTACGGCTGCGGAATGGTTTCCAAGACAACCAGTCAGAACGATGAGCCATTGGTCCAAGTGGCTTCCTTGTCAGCCAAGAATATCTGACACGAGGCAGACTACGGCTGCGGAATGGTTTCCAAGACAACCAGTCAGAACGATGAGCCATTGGTCCGAGTGGTTTCCTTGTCAGCCAATCAAAAGTCGGACCAATGGCCGTTTTCACGCTAGAAGACGAACAAGTTAGGTGATGATTTGTTCTTACATGAATTCGAGATGGCAAGAAATCACAAAAATGTCCTTGAAATTTTCCGAAAGCCATCGAAAATGTGTTATCTAATCTGGTGCAAATGTAGGTCAAAGTTTGGTCGACTTGTTCGTTCGGACGGACAAATCGTCTTCGACAAATTTAGACGACTTTTTCGTCTGAAAATTTGTTCGTCCCGTTTTCACATTAGACGAGGCGATTTGTTCGTCTCTAGTGTGAAACCGGCTAATATCTTCTCAGAAACTCTCCATATTTTGGTAGACTCTCTGAGATCCAACCATCCTAGTTGGCTGAGACGAGTCATGTAGGCTCTTAGCATATGGTGCACGCTGTATGAATCTCTCTCTATATCTTATAAAACAAGGATACGTGGTTTACAAATTGCAGTAGGCTGCACCATTTATTTAAGAGCCTGTGTCAGCCGCCATTTTGATACCAAAGTAACAGCCAAGTCGGTTAAAGCATCCATATCCATCGGCAGATTTAGAGATTATAGAGCAATGTTTTGATTAAATTTGGTAAATCATATATGAAACTTTGTTTATTTGTACACGTAATTCGTCTTCTAATATCGAACGAAAACAATAAGAAAGAGAGTATTGTGGATAATTAAACTACTAGGCCGGAAGGAAAGGTAGAAAATGAAGCCAAATTTTGGTCACTTTAATAAACGTCTTAAAACAAAGTTTCAGATTTGATTTACCAAATTCATTCGAGAACATTGCTCTATACTCCCTAAATCAGCCAATGGAATTCTAAACAATTGGGCTACAAAACTACATGTCACATCCATCGGACAAAGGATCTTTTTTCTGTGCGGGCTTATTCTTTGCAATCTGATAGCAGGTTTATCTGCGCTATTCATGAGAAACCCATGTACAATTGTATTTCCGAAGAATGTTCCTTGTTTTTTATTACAATGTTGATCTCTGATAGAAAAAGTGTTGCTTGTTTTGAAATCCTGTTGACGAAATGTGGAAATCCTGCGTGGTGAGCTTTATTACTTTGATTATATAATTTCTACAATTGTAAGATCGTGTCTACTTGTATAATATTTTCTTAATAAATACTATGACTAGTG
Source organism: Scolanthus callimorphus (assembly GCA_033964015.1). NCBI lineage: Eukaryota > Metazoa > Cnidaria > Anthozoa > Actiniaria > Edwardsiidae > Scolanthus > Scolanthus callimorphus. Next base: position 80,340 of record CM066915.1, read on the forward strand.
ACCTTTTCGCTCATTTTAACAAACCTATAGCAGCTATAGTTCCCCTATCGAGGAACTCCAAATTTTCAAACAAATTGCTCTACCCTGAGGAAATTCCAGACTCCTGTACGTTGTGAAAATCTGAACCAACCCCTGTGGAATCTCCTCATTCTCTTGTGGGCCTGTGGACATTCACAGTTGCAAATGAATACCCTGTGGAAATTCCAGGGTAAAATGAATAGCACTGTGGAAATTCCAGGGTCAAAATCACAGACCCTAGGCCTGTGGAAATTCCAGGGTAAAATGAATGGCACTGTGGAAATTCCAGGGTCAAAATCACAGACCCTTTGCCTGTGGAAATTCCAGGGTAAAGTGAATGGCACTGTGAAAATTCCAGGATAAATGGAATTTAAATGGTGACAGTGCCCCTTTAAGGTCTCGTGAAAGGTAAAAATCCATAATATTACTTTTTCCCGAAATTCATTTGATATGGTCCTAATGTATATTTCTAAAACCTCAAATGACGCGTCAACTGTTTCCTAGGCTTCAATTGCCCATTCTTTTGTATTGCCCGCCACCCTTTTTTGTAATTTAATTAACTTTACACGCTTTTTCTAGCACTTTAATTTTAGGTCAAATGTTCACCTTCGCGAATCTCCTGACCTCGCACGATTTAAGATATCGGCCTCAAATTTTCTGTGTCGTTAAAAAATGATCAAAATAAAAAACCGTGTGAGGGAATTTTTATTTTTTACTTGAAAAAGATTTTATGATAAATTTTGCCGCCACAAATTCTTAAATATGCGACTTTCAACTTCGCGACCTAATATTTTCGTAAATATGCAAAATATCGAAAATCGCTCACACGGTTTTGCAGTTCATTTCTCTGAGACTAAAATCCGACAAAGTGAGAAATTGTGCAACAAACCGCTAGTGGTTTGGAGCTTCTCAAGTAAACAAGGTAGTTTTTAGTTCGGGGACTTAAAATTACAAGAAAAAACTAAACAACTTCGAAAGATAGAGCAATCTTTTAGCTTTAACATGATATATACCTGATTATCATAGCATAAATTGCGACGCGACGAGAATTTTTTTCCGATGACACCCCTCACGGGTTTACAGAGACCTTAATACCACTGTATTCGTATTTATATTTATTTTTTACAACAGGTACATGTTTGCTGATAGATATTGATAAATATATGGTCTTATGTATAATCGATTAACTCTAATTCGCCCAGTCTACAAAGCTATCTACAAAACTGTTTTCGGCTTCAAATTCATGGAACAATAATGAGTAGTGGTATTATTATCAACGACATGGAATTCAATTTCTTTTGCATATTCGCAGACGTTATGTATTTTCAGTCTAATTCGTTGGATATATCAGGCTCGTATTTTGAGGTTTAGATTTTCGAAAGAGACCTTCATGGAAAATTTGATTTATTTTAACATTCGACCATGAATTCTATTCGTCTATCTCCTGTTTGTTGGCCAAACCTGTTTTTTTTTGTGAGTCACTTTTACAAGCTTGGAGAAGAACATTGAAACTACGAACTGCAAGTTCACCATCACCTGTGTTCGTGCTTCCTGTAAATATTTGTCTCCAACGTTTTCTAACAATTTGTTTCCTCTCCGTCCACTGACAAATCGCAGATAACTATATACTGTGTGGTTATGCTGTCCTTTTAACTCAGGTACCTTTTGCAGGTTCTTGATTGTGTTTTCATGTGTTATGGAGCTTCACTCACTTGTTGCACGGTTAGGGTACGCCCCGATAATAGAAAACATACATTGGTTAAAGCTGCGACGCTTGTTTTGAAAACACAGTTTCGAATATTCATTGCATTGTATGGTTCACATAGAGTCGGTACTGATTGACCCGAAACGTCTTTCATCTCACGTGTTCAAGTCGTGATCATTTGATAAATGTCTCTACCAATGTTTTGTACACTGTTTATTCCCTTTTGTGCAATTCTGAACGAAGTGTACTGCATTTGATGGTTTGTATAGACATCTCTTGGAATCGTACTTTAATGTCAGGTTAATGCATTGCACTTCATTTCTTGGATTATCTGCACTTTGCACAGAGAACATCCCTAAAGTCTTTCAAAAAGACAAAATATACTATTGGGCTTAGGGCGTAATTGGCATACATCACATAATACAACACGGCATCCAAATCAATGGACCGTCTATGGCAGTGTAATAAACTGTCCGTGCGATGGACCAAATTACCAACTTGGTAGCAAAAGGCATTACACATAGTGTGTACAGCAGCAAAGAGGCGAGAACCATTCGTGAAGCGCGTTTGAACATTTTGACTCTCTTCTTTTGTATGGCTGGAGGGAGTTGCAGTGCACCACACGAGTCATTGATTTTCTTCAGCAAAACAACGTTCAGAACGAGGATTGTGAATATTACAAACCAGCCAGCAGTGTAGTAGATAATACTATAATATATAGATTTAGCCACTGGCTAAAAGCGGAGCTCCCGGTTACATATTTTTATAAAAGGGTGCGTTTACCTATCTTGTTGGCCCGTTGCTAGGGAAAATTATAAGTCCTGCAAAAGATTAATAATGTGACTTGTCGCGACGTCACTTGCTACAGAAAACATTCTTGTTCTCCATTGCCATACTTGCAAATTCCGGATGTTTTCTCGACTGTACCTAAGTTTGTTCGCCTAGCGATGTTGCCTTCTCGAGATATAGACTTTTCTAGATTTAATAATGTCATGTCACGTGATCTTGGTAGTGAATAAGTTTACCCAAGTTTGGTCACCTAGCGATTTTGCCTTCCTGAGATATTCACTTTTCTAGTTTTGATGACGTCATGTCACGTGACCCTGTTTGTGCACCCACCTTGCCTCCAAAATAACTTTACCCAAGTTTGGTCACCTAGCGATGTTCCCTTTTTGAGAAATTGACATTTCTAGTTTTGATGACGTCATCGATGACGTCATGTCACGTGACCTTGGTAGTGCACCCCCCTTGCGTCCAAAATAACTTTACACAAGTTTGGTCACCTAGCAATGTTGCGTTCTCGAGATATAGACTTTTCTAGTTTTGATGACGTCATCGGTAACGTCATGTCACGTGACCTTGGAAGTGAACTCCCCTTGCCTCCAAAATAACTTTACCCAAGTTTGGTAACCTAGCGATGTTGCCTTCTTGAGATATTGACTTTTCTAGTTTTGATGACGTCATCGATGACGTCATGTCACGTGACCTTGGTGGTGCACTCCCCTTGCCTCCAAAATAGCTTTACCCAAGTTTGGTCACCTAGCGATGTTGCCTTCTTGAGATATTGACTTTTCTAGTTTTGATGACGTCATCGATGACGTCATGTCACGTGACCTTGGTGGTGCACTCCCCTTGCCTCCAAAATAGCTTTACCCAAGTTTGGTCACCTAGCGATGTTGCCTTCTTGAGATATTGACTTTTCTAGTTTTGATGACGTCATCGATGACGTCATGTCACGTGACCTTGGTGGTGCACTCCCCTTGCCTCCAAAATAGCTTTACCCAAGTTTGGTCACCTAGCGATGTTGCCTTCTTGAGATATTGACTTTTCTAGTTTTGATGACGTCATCGATGACGTCATGTCACGTGACCTTGGTAGTGCACCCCCCTTGCCTCCAGAATAACTTTACCCAAGTTTGGTCACCTATCGATGTTGCCTTCTTGAGATATTGATTTTTCTAGTTTCGATGACGTCATTCCGGACGAACGAACGAACGGACGAACGAACGCACAAACCGGAAGTCCATGACAGAATCGTTCGATGCATATACACTTTTGTTTGTTCCTTTTTCTCCTGCATGTAGCTATGGGGCTCCGCACGCGGGCGCCTTCGGCGCCCGCGGGAGCTCCGCTATAACTGAAACCATTGGCCGTTCTTGGGTCTACAATCGGGCACAAAATTGCCGGTCATCCAAAGATGTGCGTCAATCATGACCGGTATGTTTACCACCCCGGAAATGATCCAAGGTGTAATGATTAACAGAACCACAGTCCGTGTTTTCAGGGTGGGCACTTGTACTTGGGACGTCACCGCTCGGTACCGTTCAACTGTTATTATCAAGAGTGTGAAAACAGAAACAGCACGCGATACAAACACCAGCCACCAGTACAGTTTGCATGTTATGATGCCAAATGTTCCCGGCTTCCAATCAAACGAGCCACTCAGTCGTTCATAAAGGCTTGGTATCGAAAACAAAGTCACTGTCAGGAAATCGGAGACGGCCATGTTTGCTATGAAAAAGTACATAGGTCTGTGTAGAGCGGCCTTTAACCAAACTAACATGATCACTAATAAGTTCCAAAAGACACCGAAAGTTAAAATCGCGAGCAAAACCATAATTCCGATTATTTCCCGGTCGGTGTAAAATCTACCAAAGACGGTGTTGGTGTCATTGTTGTTTGAAGAGTTCTCTGACGGAAAGGAATTGTTAGCAAGCAGTCGAAGATCCATCTTCTAGGATTCTAGGAATCGAGAGTTCGTAGCCTGGTTATCAGTCACAGAGATTACTCTGCCCACCTCCAATATCGAACTCTCCTAAAAGCTCTCCAACGACTACTCAATAGGTTTTTCTAAGATCGCTTCAGTTTACCTGAGAACGCTTCTTGAAAAATTCCAAATGTTGGCTGGTGCCAAAGCTGACACAAATTACAATCTTTAAGCCCGCAGGTAGTCTTAAATATAGCCGGATATGTCACTCATTTGGCTCTATAGGTAATTACCACATCTAGCATTGGTAATTGAAGCCGATGATAGTTTTTGATAATGATAATAATATACATTTTTTATATAGCGCTATTCCTTTAGCGCTTTACAGATAAGATTAAGGAATTAAAATGGAATTTATAAAATTTAAAATTTTAATGCGCCTGTCCTAGTTAGCCATGCACGTTCATTATTCCAAGGGCTTCAGAGAAATGTAAAAATAGAAAGCGGTAAGCCCTGTTACTAAGCATGGATGACTTATTTTTATTATTTGAATATCTTTAAACTAAAATTCCTCAATTGGTTTTCAAAAGGGACAAATTGCAAAATATTGACCCAGTAATTTTGCACCCATGCCAACCAATTTTGAACCTCTCATATAAAAACAGGTCGAATTCTATCGCGCAGCCAATATAAAACGCATACTACCAATAGACTGAAATATATGTCAGTACAAAAGTTGGGGAGATTGAAGGTAGTATCATGTGACAATCGGGCCACGCCTATTTTTACTCTCACCCCAGTTTCAGACTGTACCGACATTTTTTCCATAAATGCTGTACGGTACCTCGAGATTGACTGATTGCCTACGTGTAACCGAAGTTTGACTAAATTCTACAAGCCCGATCTGAAGATATTTTAATATTTATAAATAAGGGCTATAATTTATGTAAAATTCAGTGTAGTGAATAAATATGTCAGAGTTTGGTACTTCATGGTTATAAATTGAAGTTTTTTTATAGCTCATTCTATTTGTAATTGTTCAAGGAAGGACATGTTTTTGATTAAAATTAAATATTATTTTGCGATTTCGAAAAATATAGAAATGTAAGTATTGTTATGAAGTTAAATTCATTCATTAAGGCTTTTAGCTTTACGATTGTTTCTTTACTTTTCCCTTTTTGCATATTTACTCAGGTGCATCTTGAGATGCCATGCTTCGCTTTCAGACTTTGCCTAAATCTATATATTGTAGTACTAAGGACCTATTTTTAGCGTATGAGCGAACTAATTTATTTTAAATATACAGGTATTTCCGATAGTTAATTTAGAAAATGAAAATGACTAACCTACTTAAGGTTACAGAGAACCTTCGCGCACCTCCTCGGAAAAAAATCATACAACTCCTTAGTTTAACCAAAACATGTCAACCTATATATCGTTGGAAAGCTTATAGAATGGACTAGCGGGCTATGGCAAAAATAAATCATTTTTTAAGAAATATAATTTTTTAAAGGTTTTATTAAAAATGTGGGTGTGACACTTTCAAGAGCTACCCCTGCAGAACTGCTTGACCTTCACTCCCAAGTAACACATTGTTTTAATCCTTAAAGGTGTTTCTCAAAAACTGTGTCTGCGTTTTTTAAATTTTGCTTAGTTCAAAAGTTATGGAACTTTTAAATTTCCAAAGTCAAATTTTATAGAATTTTCACGCTCTAAAAATTTAAAAAAACGATATATAGGTTGACATGTTTTGGTTAAACTAAGGACGAGTATGATTTTTTTCCGAGAACGTGCGCGAAGGTTTTCAGTAACCTTAAACCCAGCATGGACATATTGAGTAACTTTTACATAGCTTTTGAAGAAATTTATGTATTGAAATTATTTTTTACTGCACGTATTAGTTATAGAACTTGTCGTAGATCACGAGTCTATTGGGTGTTCAAGGCTCGAGTTTAAGAATAAAACTTTTGGCGCCTAGCAGCAACATTTCCTGAACTCTTAATGCATTTGAATTACAGGAAAATCTGTAAATTTTTAGTCAGAATTTTACGACCAAGCGAAACGTTAGGCGTAAAGCTCCAAGCCGAAACATGTATAGAATCATCCGGGACCATCATTGTTTCGCTAGCTATCACTGGGCCTGAATTTTGACCCAAATGAGGCGTATCGTCAGGGCAAAAACCATCGCCACAATTTTGAGGAATTTTGAAAACCTTACGTTAGTGTAATTATTTACTTTTGACCCAAGGGGGATTCGTGAGCAAAGTTTGAATGTCGCTTTGTTTCATGACTAAAGCCTAGTTTCCATATCTGTCGCGTCAGTCGACCGTGAAACAATGGAAATTGAAATTATTCTTTTGTTAATGGTTGTGTAACCTGCATAGGATTGGTTGGTGGACCATGCAAAAGGACAGTCCTTGATCCAGTGCCCGAGACGGGAGCATCTGTTTTGCACTAGTCTGCAGAGCGGCCTGTGAAGATCAACGAAAATAGTTACGTTTTCGAGTGTTAGAAAAAAATTACAATGACTCTAGGGTGGGCGGGTGGGTAATTAAACCTCCAGCAATAGCGGTCACATTGAAATGCGAGAGAGAGAAAACGAACAATAATCTCTGATAAGATTATATAGATCTGAGAGCCAATCGGAAATTGCTAACAGTCCTGGAGGGAATTGTCTAAGACAAGGTTAACTGATAATCACTTGAATACCAGCGGAAAATACATTTAACCAAGCTCAGCGGCTTTGTTTTTTATCTTGTCTACGCATGCGGTATACAGCAGGATTGTAAACAACCTCGCTCCCAGTACGTAGAGCCCTGTATTTCTGCGCTGTTGGAACGACATTGGGTTATAAATTAACGACTTTCCTTTATTGTGATACAATAACAGTGAAACAAATGTCACAGGCGTTCACAAACAACGGACAGAATGGGATTACGTTCAGCTCGTTTGTTTCCATATGCAGAAATAACAAAATGCCTCAGCAAGTATCATCCCACATGGACATCCCAAACAAAGAATGATTATTCATGACGGCACGTGATGTGAAAAGGGAAAACATCGGTTAAACTTGGAGATCTAATTCGTGTAGAAATCTTGACATAACCAAGTACATCAACGACTTGATCTAATGATTGCAATCGAAAAAATTCGCACTGTATTCCCTAAACCACAGGATGGAAATACTAGGTAAACCCACTGCAGGACTCAGCAACACGATAATATTACATTTTTTTTAAATTAGCGACACAATTTTTGTTGCGAGAGCTGAAATGCGAGCTTTGCATCCCCCTGCAATCAAAATAATTATTTTTGTCTTTCTTGCAATGTAATTGTGTTACATTGCAAGCTGCAGTAGACGTGAACTAGCTCTGCTTTTCGCAAACGTTGCGAGACAAGTTGCTACGTGTAACATGTTTCCAAAATTTATTACACAATGGGTGGGGATCATTTTCTCTTGGTTCCCTCAATGAGCCAATCAGCGCGCTTGATTTTACTGCCGGCGTGCAACCTCGTTCCCAGGGTCTTTTGGGTAATTTTCAAGATGGCGAAGACCCTCGCAAAGGCTGGGGCTTTCCACAGGGAGACCGCCTAAGAAAAACTGTTAAAATTTAATATGGCGGGCGGACAGCCGGGAAGAGAGTGCGGAAATCGGAGCTAGAATTTAAAATGATTTGCGTCATCTTCCCGGCTGTCCGCCTGCCATTTTTGCGTGTTTTTCTTAGGCGGTCTCACTGTGGAAAAGCCCCAGCCTTTCCCAGGGTTTTCTTCCGACTGACCAAAACATTGATCACTCGGAAGAAAAAACATTGTCTCCTGTGTAACATGACCATCTTGAAAATTACCCAGAAGATCTTGACGAGGTTGGCCGGCGTGATGTATGCTCGTCTATGCTAGTCCAAAGGTGACAATAAAACAAGTTTAGTTTTTTATAACTACTTTGGAGTCTTTCACATCAAGTATTGTTTCCATGACAACAAGTCACTCGCATTTTTACAAATCAAGAAGGAATATACTTTTTTATAACAACTTTGGAGTCTTTCACATCAAGTATCATTTCCATGACAACAATTCACTCGCATTTTTAAACATGAATCAAGAAGGAATATACTTTTTTATAACTACTTATTAAAGTGTTACATGTTTTGTCACCTTTGGACTATCATATTCCTTCTTGATTTGTAAAAATGCGATTGACTTGTTGTCATAGAAACGATACTTGATGTGAAAGACTCCAAACTAATTATAAAAAAGTATCCTGATTTGTAAAAATGCGAATGACTTGTTGTCATAGAAACTATACTTGATGTGAAAGACTCCAAACTAATTATAAAAAAGTATCCTGATTTGTAAAAATGCGATTGACTTGTTGTCATAGAAACGATACTTGATGTGAAAGACTCCAAACTAATTATAAAAAAGTATCCTGATTTGTAAAAATGCGAATGACTTGTTGTCATAGAAACTATACTTGATGTGAAAGACTCCAAACTAATTATAAAAAAGTAAACTTATTTTTTTTGTCACCTTCGGACTAGCATAGTGATTTAAAAACTATTTCTCGCAACATCCCATGACAACTTCTAATTTCGTTAATGTCTCATCGTTGCGTTGCGAGCTGCAAATCATTGCCTCGTGTGTAACATGGCCCTCACACGAAAATCTCGACGCTTCATAAGATCTTACTTTGTATGGGGTAGTTTGACCTGCTAGCTAGCTGGCTCACCCGTGGCGTCAGTCTGATGTATATTTGAGATTTCAGGATCCCTAGTAAACTCTGTTGAGGTATTCGGAAATGTTTGTTGCAGGATTCCAGGCATCTCTCTTCGGCCAGGAATCCTGAAGTGCGCCACAGGAATCCTGAAATACAAAAACAAACATATCCGTAGTAGGGTTATAAGTTAATAGGCTCTTTGTAGCTAAACAATCATTTGCTTGTTAATTTCGCTACGGGCTTTGGAATCGACCTGGGGTTAAATAAAAAAAGCACGACTGGGACGCAAACAAATTTTTCAGTTGACTAGCTGTTCGCGAAAGAGGCTAGCTAAAGTGGTTGGTGGCCACATGTTGACACGTTTGCTTGTTTCTCCGGTAGTAGAGAAGAAGTTATGAGTCGATACAAAGTGCAAGCTATAAGAAGTGGAAGGAACGATGTGCATTAGAACAAACTATACGTATATGGTGTATACAAACTGCCATAACGGGCATGGCTGTTATAGGTGCAGGGGCGTTGGCTGTGGTGGCCAATACAAATACACTTGAAACGTGTGCGAGCTGAGACAGCTTCCTTCGCAGCTATAGCCCTCCATTCCTATTAAAATATATAATATTCTCCTCTTTAATCTCACTGACATTGGGGTTAAGGCACTTGTTAGAGTAGTTGGGAAATACCACCCTCCCCCTCTGAGTACTGTTCTTGCCCTTCGTAGCACCTAAACGGCGACCCCTACAAAACTGTTAGAATCTCCTTGCACGAAATGACACTGATAAACGTTTTTCATTAAAAAACAGTAATTGAAATTTTAATTTTAATTTCGTTTTCCTATTTCTGCAAAAAAATAAAAGACAAAGTTTAGATTTGAAAAATCCAATTTTGAATTTCGGAAAAAATATCAAAATCAACAATATAAAGTCAAAATTCAAATTCCGTTTTCAAAAATGATTATCGAAATGTAAAACGAAAAATGGTGAAAATCCGTTTTTCGATGAAAATTTCATGCATTAAAAACGAATTGCGGTAGACTACACGGTCCGTGTACCGGTCGGCAAAACAATTTTCTCTTCATTTTTCAAAATCTAAAGGCAGAAAAAGGCTTTTTTCTGTATCTTTTCATATCCGTTTTGAACACAAAAAAATAATTTTACACTAAATTTCAGTTTCCACAATCGATGCCAAATAAAAAAGTAAGATTTTGAAATTTAATTGACCTTTATCAAAATTTAATTTTAAAAGAAAGTTTTTGAATTTTAACAACTCTAAAATGCGGTTAAAGACATATTAGCTCCTTGGGGAGGGGGACGTGTGGTGCGGTACTTGGGAGGAACTTGTGAGGCTGTACATGGTTGGAGTATGTAGGGAGGGGGAGGGGGGGGGGGGGGGGTACATGGTTGGAGTATGTAGGGAGGGGGAGGGGGGGGGGGGGGGGTACATGGGGCGACGTGTGTAGGGATGGGGGGTAGTGGGTTTAATTTTTGAAATTTGAAATTTGAACAAGTTTAAAGTTCAGGCACTTTCTGTTCAGAAGGCACGGTCATGCCTTTAATATGCGGCTTCGGGCGGTGTAGAGGCCAACAGGACAGGTTGCTTTTTAAGCGGACTACTCGGCCTGAGGTAGCCCAGCGGTTGTGTAGCCTTTGCTTGGGTCCGTAGGGACACAACTCGATTTCGGTTGTAGTCGATCGGTTTGGGTCACTTCGGGGAAGGCCCAGGAATTGCTTCAAAGGGCCGTTTGAGAGGCGACTGCGGCGGTGACAACTGTGGAAAAGAACGGGCTGCGAGAGAGACTAAGAGCATGGCGATAATGGCTTCATCGTTGAAGTCCATGTTGCAGGTAATGATAAAGTTCTTAAAAGAACTGTTTTGAAAGCTTGTGCAAGAACTAATTGACGCGGATCGAAATACCGCCTTTTGATCAGTCTTTTGATGAATCACTCTAGGAACAATGTTGATTGTTGATGAAGTTGATCAAGCGCTCTAGGAATCTATGATAATGCAGAGATTAGCATATAACCTCTACCAATCAGATATCTAGCAACCACATGCCCTGTACACACAAACAAAAGCCCTAGCCCTAGCTCGCAACCAAACCGAGCACAGACAAAACTAAAAAGCAACTGAACAATACGGAAGCCGATAGGGGTCACGATTTGTCGCTGCGGAATTGTCGCTGTTTAGTTGTCGCTGCAGATTTGTTGCTATGGTTCTACAGGCAGTAAAGGGGGAGGGGTGCGAAATTGTATTTATAGCTGTATGGCTATAGGTAAACGCCATTGCTACTTGGGGAAAGGGGGTAAAGAGTCGAGAAGCTGCGGAGCTAAATGTCGCTGTCGAGTTTTCACTGTTAAGTTGTCGCTGCCGAATTGTCGCTGCGGAGTTGTCGGCTCGGAGTTGTCGCTACCGAGTTGAAGGTGCAGGGTTGTCGTTTTCCAATTGTCCGCGAAGTTTTGCGGTCTTTGAACTTCCAATTTTCGAAAAAAATGCGCTATGAAAATCGTCCCCTTTCCGCCTGCACAGTTTCTTCAAACTTCAATGGCAAAAGCGATTAGGCATAGCACTGCACGGCTATAGGTTAACCGTTAGGACACCAACACGCAACAAACTTTACGCTACAGTCGTATCGTATGAGCTGTGCTCCGTTACAAGTTCCGATGCTGAGGAAATAATAGGATTGCCATTGGCAAAAAAATGTTTTAATAAAATACTCGAGAGGATACTCCAAAAGAGTACCACGATCAATTGCAGTTAAGATTCCGACCGTGATTACGTAGGGTTTTCTCTGCATTTCCGGAAGTGACATCTCTGCAGCGACAACACGACAGCGACAACTCGAAATTTCAAATTTCAAAGGAAACCCACTACCCCCCATCCCTACACACGTCGCCCCATGTACAACCCCCCCTCCCTACACACTCTAACCATGTACAGCCGCACAAGTTCCTCCCAAGTACCGCAAGACACGTCCCCCTCCCCAAGGAGCTAATTTTTGTCTTTAACTGCATTTTAGAGTTGTTAAAATTCAAAAACTTTCTTTTAAAATTAAATTTTGATAAAGGTTAATTAAATTTCAAAATCTTACTTTTTTATTTGGCATCGATTGTGGAAACTGAAATTTAGTGTAAAATTAAATTTTTCGTGTTCAAAACGGATATGAAAAGATACAGAAATAAGCCTTTTTCTGCCTTTAGATTTTGAAAAATGAAGACAAAATTGTTTACACGCATTTAAAATGTTTACAGTCAAAAGACATGAAGCGTGCCCCCCTAGAGTTGAATATTCAATTCATTATTCCATTATTGATTTCATTATTCAATCCAAAAATGCAAATTTCAATTCAATTGTAATCTTCATAATTACTCTGGATAAACAATTGCTTCTTCATAAATCAAAATTTGAACATTTAACATTTTTAATATTGAATTGAAAAATGCAATTTTGGGGGGCACGCTTCATGTCTTTTGACTGTAATCGGTTTATGCTAAAACAACAACCAGAGATTAAATTAGCGCCTACCTCTAGTAATTAATTCATTTCGTGTCAAAGTTGAACCATTAAGACGTTGTAGTTCACGATGAACACGAAACTGCTAGTTGTTATGCTTGGCCTTGTTCTGGTGTTAATGGCTGCCAAGCCGGTCTTCACTAGGTAGGTAGTAGAAACGAAGACTTCTTCAGTAGTCCAGCGGGCCAGTCAGTTTATTTCTTACTTTACAAATATCTAAAAAAAATGATAATGATGCCTGAAAATATTGCGCTTGGAAGAACAAGAAACGAGAAATTGAATGGGCGTGCTGGTTTGGTTTGAAGGCCCGTTTTATGGGAAATTTTACTGGAAAGAAGGGATAACCCACCAAGCCGAGAAACTCGGGGCGAGACACTTATTTTCCGATACATTTCCTTTCCGGGTCAATCGTATTTTGGATAACTATGACGTTTTACTGTCTTCGAAACGGAATAGAATTGGCTTTTTTTACGAGATAGTCCCAGCAAAACCAGAAATATTTTAACAGTTTCTAGCCGTTTTTCCCGATTTACTTGCATAGTGTTTTCCGTGTTTGTTGAAACGGCGTGTGCTTGTCGCTGCTTAGCAGAGGCCACGTCTACTTTGGACTACCTGTATTGACTGTATTTATTTGACTGTATACAATTATCCCCAGACTTAATACCGGCGGGAGCAATAGCTACGGTGCAAATGCGGCGACAGCGGCGGCTGAGGTATTGGGAGCAGCAGCAGGTACGAGCACAGGGGTCCAGTAGAATGACATTCCTGATGAAGGACTGAAAGCAAATTGTCCGAAACGTTGGCACAAATCTTGGTCTGTTTTGTCCTTTCTCTCTATTTGTCTTCGATTTTATTAGGACATTGCATCAATTTCGGATCCGGATCCACCACTGTTAGTGTCTATTAAGCTATTTTAAGAATGACATCTAATAATATACACTTTGTGAACTCGCGCAACGAAGACACTTCCCGCGCGCTGTTTATAAGAAAAAATGTATTTTGACGAGGAAAATCGAAAAATCGAACTCTTCCAAAACTGCACTCCAGTAATAGGCCTGGCTGGCGCTCACTATGTTCGAAAAAAAGACCCTTAGGTAAGCGTGAGTTCGACGTTACAAGCATGGAAATTCGTCATTTGGACCGCGCTTCACGCACATGAATAATAATAATAACTAGAAATAATCACAGATTAGTAAAGTGCGTTGATCGTTTGAAAGAGAGCAAGACGGGCTCGACAAAATCTACATCTACTTTATTGACTGATAAAACCAATTCCAGTATCACATCAGTATAGATAAAAATATACAAATCTATCTAGATATTCATAATACATGGAATAAATCTGATAAATAATAATTTAAAATACATTCTCTAAAACCAGTGGCCATTGTCAATTAAATATTTTCGGGGCTCCCCTTTAAGCTCTTATCCTCTATATCAGTAATCGAGCCTGGCAGTGTGTTCCAAAACCTAGTACACCATGGAAAAAAAAACTATTCGCATGTTGATTGCATTTTGAATGTGCTCTATGGAAGCGCTTGGAGTTGCCATTACTTGAAGGCCGGTCCAATACTCCAGACTCGAAAAAATATCCAGCGATATTGTACATTAAAATGTCTAATAAGATATATATATATATTCGCACCAGCCTTTAGTCCTCAAAGAGAGCATCTTGGAATCTTATCCTTATCCTAGAAATAATCACAGATTAGTGAAGTGCATTTCGTTTGAAAGAGAGCAAGTTGCCGTTTTAATTTGAAAACAAAAATAGAATAATATTTGATATTCATTTCATGTTCGTTATTCAAATGTGAATAATTTGCAGTTTGTAGTCAATACAGTGACATTTTGATCAAGAGGGACCCAGCCCAGCAACTTTAAATTGATAGCACGCCTTCGCAAGTCTTCCTCAAAGAGAGTGTCTTGGAAGCTTGATCCTGGTTCTGTAGGATGCCGAGAGTTTGAGAAGTTGAGAATATTCCTCTGAAACAGTAAACATTGATCGCACAAGCCTTCAGTCGACGAAGCTAATATCCCGGCTCTGTAGGATGCCGAAAGTTTGAAGTAATATTTCAAAAACGAGTTCAAGTGTTTCAATGGGTTTTCAAACAACGAGAAAACTATTGAAGTGTTTTATTGTTTTCGAGTTGTTTGTAATAAAATACTTAGCTGATTACATCAGCCCTTTTGTTCAGGCAAAAAACATGCCATCTAATCAATTGCTAGATTGTACAACCTTGTATATGCTAATTGAATCGCCATTTCACCTTGAACATGGCGCAGCCATGGTTTCGTCCGCCTAAGACTGCGGTAGAAAAAGAAGGGATAGCGGTATCCGCCCAAAACTCTCTACCAAATCGTGTGCGAGATACGTCGGTACGTGCTGGAACGAAAGCCCAACCTGGATTTCAATTTCTTGGCAACGACAAAGGTTAGTTTATGTTTATATGTCCACGTTACTGCTCCAAGCATGCCATTAGCCACGATATTATCAGTGTAATTTGGAGAGCTAGAAAGCAGTGAATTCACTAGGAGCAACCAAAATATTAGCCTACGTTTGTTAAGTAAGCTTTCGACTGATAAATTAACAGCGCTTTGCAGCGTTTTGGTTCAAATTAAAGCGGATGGAAATGGATTGCTAGTTTTGATTGCTGAAAATATTTTTGGGTCTTTTGGGCAAAACAAGATTCGAGTGCAACAAAACGAACTGGTGTTTGCATGTTCTGATAACACTAGTCTTATTTATAACATTTTTGTTTTGTTAGAACGTTGTTAGAACACTCTACAAAATTCATCATTCTCAGAAACAGTGGAAAAATAGTTAATATAATGTATCAGTCAATTCCAGCGACGACCATGCCCCCCCCCCCCCCCGGGCAACCCCGGGATTTTGGTCATTTCCAAAATAAAAAGTGTAAAATACCCCACGGCGGGGAAGACAAAAATTGGACAAATGCCCCTCCCCCGGGACCAGAAAGAGACAAAGATTCCATCGACACTGCGTAAAGCTTCCCTACAAAATATTCCCGCTCAGAACTTCAACTCCGTTTATTCTGTCCGAGCATTTATAATTCGTTTTTAAACTATACTTTTAGATTTCTCCTCTCTGAAACGAGACAAAATACAAGTAAACAAATCCGTCAGTCTCAAGTCGTAATTGAAATTCTTCTTCTACTAAGGTATTGCAATATAGAGCAGATTTCGTATGACTGCGAAAAGTACCGTGACACGGCGCGGTACTGTCGCGGTGGCGGCACGGAACCTGGCCTGCTGTAGATACCGAATGAAATCGCGTAGTCGCGGTACGGTCACGGTCGCGGCGCGGTGCAAATCTTTCGCGGCACTTTTCACAGTCATACGAAATCTGCTCTAGTAGTGACATACAACAAACGTCTCCACTAATTTCTCTCGGCCATTCTCGGTTGTAGCCATTTGGCTACAAACTCCATTCATTTGTCGTCCCCGGTATCGCTCAATCTCAAAACTAGAGTGCTGTATACGGGCCATGCTCGGCATTATATTTTGTGTGACGGTATTTTCTGTAACTGGGACATTGTAACGCCAATTGATAGTTATAACTGGTCAGGGAAGTGAACTGGTGTTGTAGTTCCGCAAAACTCAACGCGCTAAAAGATTGTGAAAGAGAACCAACATTCCCCACCTCCCCTCCCCTGGAGAAAAACAAATCCCGACCCCGGGGCCAGCAAAATTTTCCAGATTCCCACCCCAGGGAACCCAGTGGTGTGCAAATGCCCCACGGTGTCCCGGGGGGGCATGGTCGTCGCTGGAATTGACTGATACATAAGTGCTGCGAACAACAAAGGTTAAAACAAGCTGCCAAAAGAACTCGGTAATTTTTACTTTTCGCATGATCTGATTTTTGCTGATTTCCTTCCTGTGATACTAGAGAGTATCAGGAACAATATTAAGAAGAAAAACCTTTTGTTTCATTTTGAGCTTTTTTTCGGCCTAAAATGACTGGACTATTAGATTTCATGAAAATGAGGAATTTTCAAAACTCAAAAAAAGGAAGTTGCCATGGGAGGATTCGGGTGGACTTTTTCTTGTGTACTAACGGGCCACTAGTAAACATGTTCCTGGTGAGAAACCTTTGTTATCATTTTTGTCCAACCTTTAGTAAAAATATTTTTTCATTTACTGGACTACTTGGCATGATCTCGAGGGACATCTGGCTCATAATCTTCGCCATTTTCTTTTACTTCTGCATAAAACTTGCGAAGAATTTTATTTAACTCGCCGGGTGCCATGGCATTTTCGTAAAATCCTGATTTTCAAGATGGCGGAACGAGCTGATCGGTCACTTTTTGAGGTCACTTTTTGAGAAAAATACTCCAGCACTAGAAATTATATTAAAAGGCAATTGCGCCTTGTTTGTATGGTGATTATTGGTAGCGATGGGTAAATCCGGGACTTGCCGAGACGCCAAGACCCGCGTTTCAAAATCCGAGTCCGAGCCTTTTCGCTTCGTCTCCTGGAAAAAATTCAAGACGACTGCTATACATTTAATGTATTTCTCCCGGGAGAATTGCACGAAATTTCGCCATTTCAAGGCAGTCTCCAAATTTTGTGAGTCCTGGGGTTGACGTCCCTGCATCTGACGGTATCATGCTTTACTTACAAGTCAGAATGATAAAATAAAAATTTAGAGACTCCGAGACCGCGGTACATAAAATTTGAGACTCCGAGATGGCCAAAATTGCGAGAAAAACGAGACTCCGAGACGTGCGAAAAAAAATGAAAAATTTTGCAATATTTTACCGAGACTTTCGAATTCTCAGGTATATTTTAAGGCATGGATGCGAAAAACACTGAAAAAAATTCCCTAGGGTATATAAATGTCTAGTGGCGTAGAATATGTGTTGTTAAGGTTGCTCTACCCGGTGAGACGTTTCATTTGATGTATTTGGTTACCATGTCAACGGATTGCATGACTTGTAAGAGCGTGACAAAGGCACAATTTTCATTCTCTGCAGGGGTCAAACCAATGGTTTCCCAATGAGTTTTATTATGACCAGTGTCGGGCGTACATTACCATTCCAACGAGGATTGCTGTCTTAGTTATCCACATTTAAAAAAAAATGAGAGGTATCATATTACATCATCACAAACAACAACAAATATTTCCAGCCATCCTCGTTAGATCAATAATCTACACTATATAACAAACACTATCACACACTCAGGCGAAAGATTCAAGTTATCCCCATCGAATGCAGTGGCCATTTTCCAAGAAATTAAATTTAAGGTCAGAGATCATACATTTGTTGCCATAGAGCCCAACATTAGTGAAAATGATTGAGAATGACCAAAGGTATGGAAATGCAAATTCATTAGATCCCTCAGAGGCATTGGTTTAGAGATAGACTACCCAACCTCGTTCCCAGGGTCTCCTCGGTCAGTTTTCAAAATGGCGGGTGGTGCCAGAGGAGACCCTGGCAAAGGCTGAACCACGTGACCTTGAGGGGACCACAGGAAACCCATATCATAAAACCAATGAGAAAAACATGGCAACGATCAGCGTGAAAGAGACGGATGAAACACGAGCGATAGGATAGTATATATCAGTATTATTGTGTAAACCGACGAGTTTTGTGTGTAACAAATCAATTGAGTCACGTACTCGGCCTAACCGACACGCAACGTAACTTATTCGATAATCAACGCCTTTTCGCCTTTCCTCTTTCCTCTTGTATGGGGAAAAGGCGTTGGTGTCGGTTAGGCCGAATACCTAACTTAGCAGCGCGTCACTTGAACAGGGAGCATACACAACGGATCCGCTCTTCGTTTAAAAGGGGAAAAACATCTCATACAAACCGGTAAGCAAAAAATAAATGTATTTAGTACTAGATAAACAATTCGAAGTGTGTTTCGAGTAGTTTTTAGCTGTATAAATTGACTCATTTTCAGGGTAATTCGTGAAGTTTTGCTAGCTGAATAACGAACCCATCTTAATTGATTTATTACACACAAAACTCGTCGGTTTACACAATAATACTGATATATACTATCCTATCGTTCGTGGATGAAAATGAAGAATAACATTCAGAATCATTTTTCTCCAGGCGTGAAAACGTCGTTAAAAGAGAAAACGATAAGACATATTCTATCTCTTATTCAAATCCAAACCGTTACTCGTTGAATGGAAGAATTTTCAGGTCATAAAAGCCCGTTTTTTCAATAAAGTTTGAAAGAAGTTGTTGCTTGAACACCTGAGGGATTCTCTATGTTTTATTTGTTTCAGGTGGTAACGAAGACGTCGCATCCGTGGAGCACTTCGTAAACCTAATGTTTAAGAACACACTGTCAAGAGAAGTTCGTGTTATGCCGTCCAAGGGTGAACCCAACGGGTACACTGTAGGACCACATTCTAAAGTCAAGGTGTCGGTGATCATCAAGGGAGGACCTGACGTCCCTAAGCCAATCTTTTTCTACGCAGAAGACGTAATAACTCTATCTCGGTTGGAATTGAACGGCTCCTTAGATATTTACATCACACCTTCTAGACTGCCAGACGACGTCCATTATTTTATCATCACAGCCCCAGGTCAGTTAAGAGCATAATTAAGAGCATTACTATTATATCACAGATTCTCGTTCACGTATAATCAGGGGCGTACAGGGTTTTTTTTTCGTGAACCGTGATCGGCCCTTTTCGTTTTCGTGATCCGTGAAAATGGCCAATCCTATTTCGTAAATCGTGCACAAGAATCGAGGCGTGACCCGTGAAAGTCGTTTTTAAATGCTCGAGAATCGTGATTTTGAGCTGATAAAATCGTGATTTGTGATTTTTTTTTTATCCCGGTTGAGATTGCGTATACAGCGAATTCACACTTCATTTTTGGGAGAGCAAAAGGGGGGGATCTCTCGAAATCTCATGCGAGACCACAAGAGTTCTTCCAGCAACTCCTCAATGATGTGCATTAAAAAATCTTCTAAAACAGTTTTTTGAGTACGCGCTCAACGAATTCAATAACTCCCTCTTCTCACCCCCCCCCCCCTCTCCCCCCCCCCCCAAAAAGGCCTGGTGGGCAGTCACTATGTTCGAAAGAACTGACACTTTAGGTCAGCGTGAGTTCTTACAAGCATAGAAATTCATCATTCAGACCGCGCTTTACGCAAATGAGAATAATAATTTCGTCATTTGTGGCGCGCTTTGCGCGCATGAAGAATTTACAACCTTTATTTACTATACACAAAAATGGAATGTCCATCAACCTTTTCTCTGAGGCTTGATGAAATGCGTTTATTAAAATCAGGGCGCGCTTTGCGCGCAACAAAAAAAGAATGCGATCCGCTCTTTTTGTAAAACGTCTTCCACTTCAAATAAGGGAGGGGGATCACTTCTTTTTACCGTATATTGCGCACAATCCTCATAAATAATAACCGGTTACTCATAGCGTTAAGTCGTGTCACGGGTAAGCAACAACAGTGAGTAGAGCGTGATCTCCCAGCATCCATTTTCGTGATCTGTGAAAGCTTATTTTTGACATCCGTGACATCCTGTATAATGTTGGAGATTTATTTTTATTTCACAGCCTGACACGAAGGCCTGGACTTGAAAATACAATTAATTTTTCTTTGGAATTTTTTTGAAATGAATTGCCTTGCTCTCTTTTTCAGCCCCGTCAGTCAAACCTGTTCACTCATGGTCGATGCTAAGTCTAAAGCAGAACCATATCTTTGGCAGTCCATCGCTATACGCGCATGGACAGTTCTCCTGGGTTGATGATGGTCTTGCTTTCAATGGAGTTGATACCTACATGAACACCTCTCTTCCGATCTACGACTGCCCGCTTGGCAACGGTTCCTATAAATTTTCTATTGGAATGAAGCTGAGATTTGCACAAGACACAGGCACGTATGACGAGCCAAGATACATACTTGACAGCGGCAGTATTCAGGAGGGCAGGCTCGGTGTATCATTTTACATTCAAAAAGCAAATCTTTACGCAAACGTACAGACATCTGCTAAAAACTGGACGGTGAGTCGCCTTGGTATAGCATAGCGCTAACTCATGATCAAGTCGTCAACACGATAAGAAATTTGTCTAGTTTCTCCTATATTGCACACGAAATTTGAGGTAAAAGGAATAAAACAAGACGATTGTTGGAGTTTAAATGGCTGAGGGCGATAGCCCAATACCGCTTTAATCTGAAATCCTTTTAACCAAATCGAAAAAGGAACATGTCGTTTTTACAGTGCCCAGTAAAGGTGAGGGCAATCAAAACGCCAAATGCATCATAGGGCAAATATGATGCAGCCCTATTCCTGCCCAGTAAACGAGCAAGAAGCGCGACAGCCCCAGTCAGTCTATCTCTTTAATTAGAGAAAAGACAAAATATAAAGTGGTATTTGCTTATTGCATCTTTTTTCACAAAGTTTCAAGAGTGCGAGGAACTCATTATGAAGACCCACCTTATTCACTAGCCAACATGTCTATTTTTCAAGTCAATAATTGGCATTTTTTCCACATCCTACACTAACGCACTGTGAATTTTAGCGAAGCCACCTTAAAACCGAGGTTATGCTATGCCTCCATATTGTTTATACAAGTCACGCATCTCAAGTTTTAGTCCAGTCAATCTGTGGTTCAAGATCAAACTAATTGCAACAGAATTTCTGTCACTGCTAAATGAAGCCTTTGGTGGTCCTAGATAACATACTAAAAATCCCAAAAAATCCCTTCGGTGGAACAACCTCAAATTAAGGGATGAAAATTCGAGCTTAAACCACAGGGTACCCGCGTCGAGTAAACGCATAATGTTGACAAAAAAGGACATTCTGAATACAATTTGGTGGTTTTCAGATTAATTATGACCAAGAGAGCTACAAACTTGTGAAAACTACGGATGTTACCATTTTTACTCCTAAATTAGGCATTTTAGCGTTCCACAGGGTACCCATTGTCGGAAAATTTTACACTTTTCTATTGCAATTTTCTTACTACCTTTTCTATCGAAACCCTAAACCTACTTGCTAAATAAGAAAGTACAACAGATTTCAGCCGATTCTTGTTAATTTCGTTTCACTTTAAGAGGAAACATGTTTTTGCGCTGTGGCCAAACTGCGAATTAACGTCTGCAGATTCTGAGATTGCGAAGCTTATGTTCTAAAGCTAAGACAGCCCATTGCTGTTGTTCTTTTTATTTCGCTTTTGCACATTTCTTGTGCGACTGCGAGAATCCTGAAAGCACCATAGGCTCGCAGGCCAGTCATTAGTTGAGTGTTTGTATACAAAGTCGGGGCTTCCTCGTCTACAAATTTATCGCCTGCCGTTAACAGGGAACATTTTTGGGCTGGAGAAAGGTAAAATCCCTCGAAACTTAAAGCCCAGAAAGAGAAGACCACAAGAAATTTCAAAGGAGTTATTGCAGTCTAGGTCACTCAACATCTAAAAATTTTAGACGCGCTTTGCGCGCATCGTGATGGCATCTAATATACAGAATATGTTTCTTGAGTACACACGGAATGGAATGCTTACGAATCCCTAAAAAACGTCCTGCAGTAATAAGCCCCGGAGCAGTCTCAGTTCGTAAGAAGACGCCTTATATTATTAGGAAGGCGACGTTACGAGGGCGAAGATTCGTCATTTGGACCGCGCTTCACGCACACCAAGAATAATAAACTCGTCATTTGTGGGCTTTGTTTACTATACACAACAAATGGAATGTTCATCTACTTTCTGTCAGAGGCTTGATGAAAAATGCGTTTACAAAAACCAGGGCGAGCTTCGCGCGCAAAAAGAGAAATTTCTGTAAAGTTCAAAAAGGCCAGTGGGCGATTTATTTCAACGACCAGTTAGCGCAGTGGTAGAGCGCCGAGCTTAAGTGCGGAGGTTGGGAGCTCAAACCCTGGCCGGACCAACACTCAGGGTGAGGAGAAGGTGATGCCTTTGCTCTGTATCTCCAAATGGTTTGACCTTCGCGTCTTCTCGGATAAGGACGCTAAACCGTAAGTTCCGTCTCTCACATACACTACACTAACCTGAACCAGAGGGAAGTTAACGAACCACGGGGACGTCGGAAGTTACCCATCCTCAGTGCAGGGCTTACAACTTACTAATCCACCACACTGACCAGGTAACCTCGTAATCAAAGCCTCGCTCTGCGAGGATTCCATGGCCCTCGGGCAAATCATATAAATAAATAATAATAATAATAATTTCCGCCATTTGATATAAGGAACGATTTCGCAGAAATCTTTCGCCATCAGTGGAATTTATAGCACCATAGATGAAAACTAGGTTCTAAGATTTTACATCGGTTTGAATATACAAACCTTTGTAAAATCTTCGACTTTTGCCAAGCCATATCTTCGCTAGTTGGCATAATTACTAAATTTGGGGAGATCTAGTTCCAGTGATTGTAACAGCTTTTAGCCAATTCACTCTAATCAAATGGCGGAATAAATCGCCTACTGGTCTATAGAGGGATCACGTTATTTTACTTTTAGAGGCCGGGGAGATCACCTCATTTTGATCGCCTGTTTGCTCACAATCCTCCGACCCTCCGCCTGTTTGCTCACAATCCTCCGACCCTCCGCCTGTTTGCTCACAATCCTCCGGCGACTGCAGTCCAAATTTACCGGGCACTGGTTTTAACATATTTTGACTGCTCAGCGCAGCCTTCGATGGACTCGGCAATCGCCGCGTGGACAAAGCAAAAATAAAAACCCGCAAAATCGTGAAGTGCGGTCGAATTGTGGGTATTCGGGTATCCTTGTCATTTTTAATTCATTTGGTTTAGACATTTACGCAGATGTCAATTCGGAGAAGAAATGTAAATGAGTGTCAGACAAAGACGGATGACTGTATTCGATTCGTAGAACGAGCTGACTACGAAATAAGAATAAATTTGAACAGCATTAAACAATATTAGTTTAGCTTTTATTAGCTTTGTACACAAACACTGAAACTAATGACTGGCGCCAAAGTACAAAAGTGAAAAGAACATCAGCAAAGGGCTGTCTTAGAGTACATTAACTTCGCAATCTGCAGACGTCTAATTCCCAGTTTGGCCACGGCGTAAAAATATGTTTCCTTTTAAAGTACAAGGAAATTAACAAAGAATTGGCTGACATCTGTTGTACTTTGTTGTTTAGCTAGTAGGTTTAGGGTTTCGATAGAAAAAGTAGTAAGAAAATGGCCATAGAAAAATGTTAAAATCATCAACAATGGGTACCCTGTGGAACGCTAAAATGCCTAATTTAGCAGCAAAAATGGTTACATCCTAATTTTTCGCACGTTTGTACCTCCCTTGATCATAATTAAAGGGAAAAACATCAAATGGGTATTCAGAATTTCCTTTTTTTGTCCACATTATGAGTTTACCCGACGCGGGTACCCTGTGGTTTAAGCTCGAAATTTTCATCCCTTAATTTGAGGTTGTTCCACTGAAGGGATTTTTTGGGATTTTTAGTATGTCACCTAGGACCACCAAAGGCTTCATTTAGCAGTAAAAGAAATTCTGTTGCAATTAGTTTGATCTTGGGCCTATATTTGTCGTAGATTGACTGGACTATTTATACGCATTACAAGTTTATACAAGTCACGCATTACAAGTTTATACGCATTACAAGTTTATACGCATTACAAGTTTATACAAGTCACGCATCACATGTTTATACGCATTACAAGTTTATACAAGTCACGCATCACAAGTTTATACGCATCACAAGTTTATACGAATTACAAGTTTATACAAGTCACGCATCACACATATCAAGAAAACATTGTCGTCTTTCTAGAGATAGACCGGGCTTCCTGTGGTGTCTCGTCTACCTTGTTTCCAGGTTCTTGACCGTGAAAAACATAGCAGAAAATGCACAGAACATATTTTCTCGAGTGTATTTGAGTTCTGGTTGAGTTTGAAGTATTCTACGTCAATAAAAATAGTGGAAAACTTACTGAGATTCCAAATATGGTATGCAGATACTTCCTTATAAGGAAGTTGAAGAAAGTCGACAATTTTTAAGGGAATTTTTCTGTTTATACGCATTACAAGTTTATACAAGTCACGCATCACAAGTTTATACGCATTACAAGTTTATACAAGTCACGCATTACTTTTGTTTTGCAGTGCAATACGCCACTGGTAGGCACGTGGTCGTACTATATGATGACTTGGACCGACAAAGAAGGTATTAGGCTTTACCGCGATGCTGACCTTCTAACTAAGAGTGAAGGTGTCGAGGACAGGGCAGGGGAGAACACGCCGGCTGACGATGAAGGAGGGAATTTTGTTATCGGAAAGAGACGAGGGCTTTCCTCCCTGTCTACATACGCCAAGTTCGATCTGGGATCACTCACTATATTCCCAGCACGCTTGGATCAGAGTGACATCAACAAGGCCTTCATCTTCTTCTCCGCTAGCAGTAAGTACATTGTGTAGCACTTTTTATGTGAATCACAGACGAAAATGAAAATCCCCATTGTGAAAAAGTAAGCGTGAAAACATAAGATCTCCACACAAGGAAAACTATATAGGTGATTGTACAGATAAATCACTGTAGTTGTTATGGTGTTAAACTAAAACTGAAATGTTACATTAAGATGACATTCACATTTACCATTTGATATGCACCCCTGATAGTTGAGGATTATTGGTAGAGGTTTTATAGCAAAAAAGATTGATACCAATTATATGGGACTGGAAAAGCCTGATAAAAAATAATGTGGTTGAGGGACAAACTGACAAAACACACACCGCATGTGCCTGACTAATAACAACAAGTTATCATAAAAACAACCTATAACAGGGGCGGTATCAGGATCTCCAGAAAGGGAGAGGCCAAAGTCAGAATAATGGAGGCCAAAGTTGGAAACATTCTTCAGAAAATACAGTAAATGTACGTGAAAATCTATCAAAAACGAGCCTCGGGGAATAAAACAAAGAATATAAAGTATTCATTTTCAATGCTGATGTGAGGTATTTTGTTTTATTTTCCTGACTCTTGCACTGAAGTAGGAACTTAAAGACCCTGTGTCCGATGGGCGTGACGAATAGTTTCATAGCCCATAAAACTCTATGCTACTGAGGTACCGGTAAAAGTAGTGAACTCAATCCGTTAAAATCTCGTGGAATTTCGATCCATCCTTTGGACTGAACCTGATGTATGATGCGAAGTCATAGAACAACAAACTAATGGTGTTATTTTAGAAGTTTCGTACCGTATTAAATAAACATAACAAGCCAATCATGACATTGTCACACTCATCGGACACAGGGTCTTTAATAATATAGAATTTGGTATATTGGTCCTGTTTTTGAGGTTTTGGGATCGAGGGGCATGAATTGTTGGCTGACGCTCAAGCAATAAGCACTATTAAATTAGGAACGTTTTACCATAGAGTTGCATGCGGCGTTTCATTCAGAGGAGTATATCTCAAAAGCACCTACACATCTCATCGTTTACATAAAGAGATTTCACATGTAAATGTATATTTTTAAAAACAACACTTTACTAACGTCTTATTCTCAATGCCATTATACTTATTTTAAAAATAAAAAAATGGAAAATAAATGGAAAGCGGGACAAAAATCTTGTGTCTATGTGTTCTTGAAAATTTGTTTACCTGAGATAAACAAATAACCACTACTAATCAACCACTATAATTTTGGTGGGGTGTTACAGAACGTGCAAATTAGATTATTAGGCCCCCTTTCTCGGGAAATTTTCCCATGCATTCACTGTATTTGCTGGAGGAAATTTTTCATGTTTTCATTATTTCCCGCCCCCAACCAAAATTCCTGGCTACGCCCCTGGAGTTATTATCACGTGACAAGCGGGCCACACCTATTTTTACTCTAACCTCAGATCCAGGTTGCATCGACACTCCCGAAGCATTTCGAGGTCGAATGATTGCCTCTCTGTATCTTCGCTACTGAATGGTTATAAATTGAGATTTGTTTATTTATTTCCTAATTTATTCCTTTGTTTATTTTGGTTCCAAATATGTAAAGCAATTAAATTTTAACATCAATATTGAAATCTCGTGCAAAAATGATAACAAAAGTTTGTTTATAAGAGATGCCTAAAGAGGAACAAGGCGGTCCACAGTAGCTGAGATATTATTAAAAGTATTAACGCAAGTAAAGATCGAGATATGGTAAACTAATGCTAAAAAAAATCCCCTAAAGGCTGGTTTCCATGTGAAAAAGTGCACGCGCGATCGTTGCGATTATATGGAAACACTTCCCCGGCGATCCCTGAAGACTGAAAAGATTTGAGCGATCGCGATCGCCGAGATAGAACTCTGCTCTATCATGACGAGATAGAACTCTGCTCTATGTGGCGAGGTAGAACTCTGCTCTATCATGACGAGATAGAACTCTGCTCTATCGTGGCGAGATAGAACTCTGCTCTATCATGACGAGGTAGAACTCTGCTCTATCGTGGCGAGCTAGAACTCTGCTCTATCGTGGCGAGATAGAACTCTGCTCTATCATGACGAGATAGAACTCTGCTCTATCATGACGAGATAGAACTCTGCTCTATCATGACGAGATAGAACTCTGCTCTATCGTGGCGAGATAGAACTCTGCTCTATCGTGGCGAGATAGAACTCTGCTCTATCGTGGCGAGATAGAACTCTGCTCTATCATGACGAGATAGAACTCTGCTCTATCATGGCGAGAGAGAACTCTGCTCTATCATGACGAGATAGAACTCTGCTCTATCGTGGCGAGATAGAACTCTGCTCTATCGTGGCGAGATAGAACTCTGCTCTTTCGTGGCGAGATAGAACTCTGCTCTATCTTGGCGAGATAGAACTCTGCTCTATCGTGGCGAGATAGAACTCTGCTCTATCGTGGCGATTGCTGACGATTTTATGGAAACACTGTGAGGAGACTGGGAAGACCGGAATGCGTCCCAGAATGCACTGTTTTGAGACCAAAATTCCATTCGTCATTTTCAAAATGGCGTCAAACACGAAGAAGTCCGGACGTTTGACTGCTTATATAATAAATGTTCGAAAGATTTTAAAAACAAGTACACAAGTGTGTGAAAAGCAACGAACTGCTCTCCCTTCTGGTAGATTTGTCGCACCCAGAATCTGTGCGTTCTTTTCTCTGTGCTGCCTCTAGCTCGTCTTCGCCGCAAATGTACGAGACCCAGCAAATAAAAAGCGAGTTGCGCTCTCCGATTTACCGCCGCCATCTTTATTTGACTTTGGCGCGTAAATATATGGACCCAGGGCCAGATATCGACGATCGAGGCGATTATATGGAAACACGTGATCGCGGCTGATCGTCTCAATCGCAGGGATCGCCCGATTCACTTTTTTGGCGATCGTGGCGATTGGCGCGATCGGGAAGATAATATGGAAACCAGCCTTTATGTCCTCCAAGTTTGATATCCGTCACAAGAATATTATATGGAAACACTTCCCCGGCGATCCCTGAAGACTGAAAAGATTTGAGCGATCGCGATCGCCGAGATAGAACTCTGCTCTATCATGACGAGATAGAACTCTGCTCTATGTGGCGAGGTAGAACTCTGCTCTATCATGACGAGATAGAACTCTGCTCTATCGTGGCGAGATAGAACTCTGCTCTATCATGACGAGGTAGAACTCTGCTCTATCGTGGCGAGCTAGAACTCTGCTCTATCGTGGCGAGATAGAACTCTGCTCTATCATGGCGAGAGAGAACTCTGCTCTATCATGACGAGATAGAACTCTGCTCTATCGTGGCGAGGTAGAACTCTGCTCTATCATGACGAGATAGAACTCTGCTCTATCGTGGCGAGATAGAACTCTGCTCTATCATGACGAGATAGAACTCTGCTCTATCGTGGCGAGATAGAACTCTGCTCTATCGTGGCGAGATAGAACTCTGCTCTATCGTGGCGAGATAGAACTCTGCTCTATCATGACGAGATAGAACTCTGCTCTATCATGGCGAGAGAGAACTCTGCTCTATCATGACGAGATAGAACTCTGCTCTATCGTGGCGAGATAGAACTCTGCTCTATCGTGGCGAGATAGAACTCTGCTCTTTCGTGGCGAGATAGAACTCTGCTCTATCTTGGCGAGATAGAACTCTGCTCTATCGTGGCGAGATAGAACTCTGCTCTATCGTGGCGATTGCTGACGATTTTATGGAAACACTGTGAGGAGACTGGGAAGACCGGAATGCGTCCCAGAATGCACTGTTTTGAGACCAAAATTCCATTCGTCATTTTCAAAATGGCGTCAAACACGAAGAAGTCCGGACGTTTGACTGCTTATATAATAAATGTTCGAAAGATTTTAAAAACAAGTACACAAGTGTGTGAAAAGCAACGAACTGCTCTCCCTTCTGGTAGATTTGTCGCACCCAGAATCTGTGCGTTCTTTTCTCTGTGCTGCCTCTAGCTCGTCTTCGCCGCAAATGTACGAGACCCAGCAAATAAAAAGCGAGTTGCGCTCTCCGATTTACCGCCGCCATCTTTATTTGACTTTGGCGCGTAAATATATGGACCCAGGGCCAGATATCGACGATCGAGGCGATTATATGGAAACACGTGATCGCGGCTGATCGTCTCAATCGCAGGGATCGCCCGATTCACTTTTTTGGCGATCGTGGCGATTGGCGCGATCGGGAAGATAATATGAAAACCAGCCTTTATGTCCTCCAAGTTTGATATCCGTCACAAGAATATTATAAAAGCCATGACTGAATTTATACTTACAGAAAATCCGCTTAGACTTTTCGTGGAGTCACCTTTAATATAAAGGTGGCAAAATCAAATAAAAGAACTAAAAATTGAGGCTATGACTCCTGCCGTTTTTGTTAGATTAATTTTCATAACTGTTGAAAGCAGCACTTGTCTTGATGGCATTATCTAACTCACGCATTGTCTGGTGAACCTTCCTTGAGATATATATATTTTTCTTTTGCAGCCGCGGCTCAAATATCTCATATTTCTCAAGCATATTAAGGAACTCTAGGATCTCAAGCTTTTCAAAGATATCAAGGAACTCAAGACTCTCAAGCTTTTCAAGGCTCTCAAGCTTTTCAAGGATCTCAAGCTTCTCAAGGATCTCAAGCTTCTCAAGGATATCAAGGAACTCTAGGATCTCAAGGATCTCAAGCTTCTCAAGGATATCAAGGAACTCTGGGATCTCAAGCTTTTCAAAGATATCAAGGATCTCAAGGAACTCAAGGAGCTCAAGCTTCTTAAGGATCTCAAGCTGCTCAAGGATCTCAAGCTTCTCGAGGATATCAAGGATCTCAAGCTTCTCAAGTATATCAAGGATCTCAAGGATAACAGGGAACTCTAGGATCTCTAGGGTCTCAAGGATCTTTCGGATATCAAAAGGGATCTCTAGCTAACGAATACAATGGACTTACTGGAAAATTACGAGGGCATACGGTCGTCTATATATTCTCGTCCCTAGAGCTCCTCGCTGCTCATGGGTACGAGAATCACGCCGGTCTTATCTGGTCTGGTCATTTGCCATTTTCTGGCTTTAAAATCCGACACTTTAACTGATAGCCTACTAGTAGCTCAACCAATCAGAACGCAGTATTGACAATAGACTACTAGACGTGTGATTTGACTAACACTTGATAGTTTTA
Organism: Scolanthus callimorphus; assembly: GCA_033964015.1. Lineage (NCBI taxonomy): Eukaryota > Metazoa > Cnidaria > Anthozoa > Actiniaria > Edwardsiidae > Scolanthus > Scolanthus callimorphus. The sequence continues at coordinate 110,573 of CM066915.1, forward strand.
AGCACCAAAACTGTAACTGTAATTTTGCACATAATTAAACTTGTTTATCTACTCGCTCATTTTTGATGTTCAAACTCCTTCCTGAGTACAGTGGCTTATAAAACATGCCCCCAAATACGGAACCCCTGATTAAGAAAGGACAGCAACATTTACATCCGATTGTGCCCTCCTGAGAGAAGACAGTTGCCCCCCTCCCCTTCAGCGAAGTAAACATTTTAGTGTCATCATGAGGGAAAAAAACAGCTGCTCGCGCCCCCTCAACAAGAACAAAGGAGGACATACCGCCTAGTAGCAACATTTGGGCGCATAATTAATGCATTTGAATTACCGGAAAATCTATAACTTTGCGGGCATAATTTTACGACTTAACGAAAACGTTAGGCGGAAAGCTCCAAAGCCAAAATGTATAGAATAATTCGGAAAATGAATAATTTATAGCGGAGCTCCCGCCCGAGAAAAGAAACTTACACAAACGACCTGGGTGGAGATAAGGAATTAACCTTGTGTGAAAGCTAACGTGCTAATGAAATGATCCCATGTGTGCTTATGAGCGTTAGCCCTAGTAAGCGGAGAAAGAGAAAAAATCTCTGACCCCGAGAGGTCGTGGGTTCGAATCCCTCTCACACAAGGTTAATTCCTTATCTCCACTCTGTTGAACTTAGTGCTACGCGGCCACAGGCTTGCCTGAACATATACATATATACACAAACGACCTGTTCTGCCATGGACTTCCTGTTTATTTACTTCCGTCGTAGTTCTGTCCTCGGATCGCACAGGCAACCCATGACCAGTTTTACAGCAGGGCTGAATAAAAGGTTTATATCTTGGGAAGGGATGAACCTCAGACAACCAAACTTGGTAAAGTTGTCTAAGTGGCAAGGGGGATGCAACGACGTTATCACGTGGTATGACGTCATCGATTACGTCAAAACCAGAAAGGGTATACCTATCTTGGGAAGGGATAAACCTCAGAGAACCATACTTGGGTGAAATTATCTAAGTGATAAGGGGGGGTGCTATTGCTTTGTCGCGTGGTATGACGGTGACAGGCTATGTACACTATGGCCACCTTTTTGTCTCATTAACACAGAAAAATATGTAACCCGGAGCTCCGCTTTTAAAAGAAATTGAGGGGGTGGGTAACTTCCGACGCCCCCGTGGTTCTTAATGTCCCTACGGTTCAGTTTAGTGTAGTGTAAGTGAGAGACGGACCTACGGTTTAACGTCCTTATCTGAGAAGACGCGAAGTTCTAACCATTTATTAAAGCAAAGGCAGCACCCTCTCTTCATTTATTAGAAAAAGACCCTGAGTGTTGGTCTGGCCGGGCTTTGAACTCCCAACCTCCAACACATAAGCCCGGCGCTCTACCGGTCGTCGGTGTAGTGAGAGTTTCTGAAAAAAAGAAAACGCTGAAATACCTGGTAAAAACTGCATGGGAAGATACAATAAAATGGAAAGATACAATAAAACAGTTTGTTTCGAGTGTCGCTATGTATAAGGAAGAAAATGCCCCGGTGAAAAAATGTACCCCGGTGCGCAAAGGATGGTGGTTGGCCGTGGGCCTTTGTAACCATGTGTTGTCACACAAGTATCACTTTCATAATATTGGCTTAAAAGTCCAAACTGAAAACCATTGAAACTAAACACGTTTTACCTTTTAATGTGTCTAACAGCGATGTCTTCAAGACTGCATCTGGATAACTAGGACTTAATCTACTTTACTTGAAAATTAAAGAACTACCTACTCGACCCAGTCCCCTGAAAAATGTAATCGTGAATATTTCACGTATTTTAGAAGTATTAACCATGATGCACCGAGTGGTATTTTGGGTTATCGTTTTAGGAAATATTAATGTACATATTTTCTTTCACGAGAATCTTGTAGGCGGGTTTGACTCTGCGGTAGCTGGGTGTGAGAAAGGGAAAATTTCGACACTCCATATTAAACTGCTTTAGAAGCTAAATATGTTAAAAACAAGTTAATAAAAACTCCACGTGACGAAAGCATTAGCTATGGTTACTTAGACAGTAAAAATAGGGGTTTTAAAAATGTCTTCCCGGTGGGTAGCAAAATACGATTATGAGGACACGGAACACGTTATTGCAGCCGAATTCGTAGTATCGCGAAGATCCAAAATAAAGATTACGTTTGGGCGATTCTGCGCTGTCAATCAAAATATGCCCATCAGGTTTCAAGACCTTTGGAACTTGTTTTGCTTGACCATACAAAATGGCGTGCACGAACCTTTCGCCGATAGGCAATAGAAGAATTACGAGTAGAATTACTCTTGAATTTTAGATCACGAGTGCGAAATCTGATTTTTTTTTTGTCGTGATTTAAATTTTGTTTGACAGCGCAGAATCGGAATCTTGACTATGGACGTCGCATTAAACATTCAATATGCAGTAAACATATTTCACACAATAGAAATATTTGGTAGTTGAGCAAAGAGGAGGTCGATTCATTGTCATTGATTCAATCCTCTTTAAAAACCCTTTTGTCAGAAAACCAACTAAAATGTTACACTTAATCGGTTTATGGATGTTGTTTTAAATCGAATCTAAAACAACAACCAGAGATTATATTAGCGCCTACCTCTAGTAATTACTTCATTTTGTGTCAAAAAGTGGAACCATAAAGACGTTCTAGTTCACGATGAACATGAAATTGCTTGTTATGCTTGGTCTTGCTGTGGTGTTAATGGCTGCCAAGCCGGTCTTCACTAGGTAAGTAGTAGAAACGAAGACTCAGTCCGTTAATTTCTCTCATACTTTACAAATATCTAATAAAATGATGATGATGCCTGAAAGTTATTTATTTATTTGCTCCATTTTTGTTATTAGAATAATATTGCGCTTGGAAGAACAAGAAACGAGAAATTGAATGGGCGTGCTGGTTTGGTTTTAAGGCCCGTTTTATGGGAAAAGTTCTCACGGGAAGAAAGCCGAGAAACTCGGGGCGAGACACTTATTTTCCGATACATTTCTTTCCCGGGTCAATCGTGCGGAGCATTCGCGTATATTGGGTTACTATGACGTTTTGATGTCTTCGAAACGGAATAGAATTGGCTTTTTTACGAAATAGTCTCTGCAAAACCACAAATATTTTAACAGTTTCGAGCTGGTTTACTTGCACAGTGTTTTCCGTGTTTGTTAGATTCAAAAATATCCGGCTACGTTAGCGAATTCGATCTCGATGCGCTGTGATCACATTACGTGTGGACGCTGATATTTTCGAATTCGGAAAGTAAAAGTTGTGGAATCAAAAATATCCGGCTACAATTCAAAACTTGTTGCCCGCCCCGGGCGGGGGGATGATCGGGGATGATCGTCGTATCTTTCAGGGGTTAAAGTGCTACTCAAGGCAGAAACTTTCTTTATTTCATCAAAAGTTTAATGATTAAAACTAACTTTTCCGGAAAAAAATCTTTTTTGCGTGCGACCTGAATTTCTTACCGATTTTTAAAGATTAATTTTCTTTCGTAAGCAAACCTTGCGCGTTGCATTGTGGGAAATATTTCCCATATGACGCATATGACGTCACAACGTACTGAGGTATCGCTTTCATATAGAGTAAACATGAGAGGATTTTTGCGATGGTCGTCGAAAAAATCCCTGTAAATCAACGAATTTGCATCCCATCGCTCTGGGATCGCCAGTGGTCTATCCCATATAACTATTTAGTCGAAAGAAATCGACAAGGTGTGGAAACATTGCTATAAATGTTCTTTAGGCAAGGAGTTATCTCCATTTGGACCTCGAGTTGGACGCTATGATGGCCGCCTGTTCGAGGCCTGAACCAGGAGGGAGGGGGTGACTCTATTGTTTAATGCTTGACAACCATGACCTATGATCGCTGCCAGATATCGGGTTACAGGATAGCGTCCCGCAGTATCGTCGCTTGGGTTAAAGTAGCGTCAGACACGAAACAGTACAGAGCAATGAAAAGTGTGCCTGACGTTAAAGCCTAGTTTTTATCCCCAATAAGAGTAAGTAATCTGTTGACTAATACTAAGTCTTCCTTCTGTGGGTCTTTTGTCATACAAGCTTTTTATAGAGGCCGAATAATATTAGTTTTCTCCTTTGGGACCGTTCGCGGGATTTAGCGAGTTTGTTGCGGGACTGTAAAACCCGTAGGGAAATATATCGTTATTTCTCAGTGCGTATTTAATTTGACCTTCTGAAAATAGGACGTTTTTGTTCTGAATGATAGAGCTTTTATTTGATACCAAAGTTAAATTAATCTGGTCTCTGAGTTTCTCTATCAATCCCTTCAAAGTCCAAAACTGTAGTTCTCCCCACCGAACTTTGTACCCGATACATAGTTTGTGCAGGATAAGTAAACTTCTAGTACCTCTAGGGCAGGCCAGAGCGTTTGATTTAGGTACTTTAACTGAAGTAACCTAAGCAGAAACACCTTATATACAGTAAAGCTTCTGTTCAAACAGAATAAACAATATGCACATGATAAAACCATCTTATTGTGTTCTAATTCTTGTTGCGCTCTATGAAGCCTTATTCGATGCTGTTAATATTGGTTTTCTTTGATCCCTACTACTATTTCAGTTCAACTCTGTACTTCGATTTCAGTTGTTTCTTATTGTCAACTCACCCAGGTCCGTACAGAACCTACAGAAGAACCTTTTCTTTGGTTTGACCCCCCGGAAAATGCCATTTTCCTGTGTACCCCCGCAGAAAAAAACTCTTCTGTAGGGGGAGGAGGTGCAGATCAAAAATGAAATTGCCATTCATCATGAAGTGGCTTTTCATCAGCAAAATTTTCTAATCCAAGGATATATGTTTTAATATAACTTTCTAAGATATAGCTGGCAAAACACATATTTACACTTGTCCCACATGTCTCTCTTGATAATTTAACTTTACAAATAAACAATAAATTTAATGTTAGCAGTAATACATACTGAGTATCATCTTGTGGGAAACTACTAAATCAATACAAAATTGAAGTTGAATGAATTAAGTAATACTTTATTTATGAATGTGTGGTTTCAGAAATATCCCCCCCTTGTATGTTTTCTTTGGAAATTCCAGAGGGGTGGGGGACCACCTTTCAACACCCTTCTGTAGGGGTGTTAGCAGTAATACATACTGAGTATCATCTTGTGGGAAACTACTAAATCAATACAAAATTGAAGTTGAATGAATTAAGTAATACTTTATTTATGAATGTGTGGTTTCAGAAAATATCCCCCCCCCTGTATTTTTCTTTGGAAATTCCAGAGGGGTGGGGGGCTAACTTTCAACACCCTTCTATAGGGGTGTATGGATTTTTTCTGGAACCACACAATGCATGTCTGCTTGGCTGAGTCCCATGCTGTATACAAGGGTGTGAAAATGAAGCTTGTGCTCGTAAACTGAGCAGCTTGGTTGGAATGTATGAGCTCTAATTTTGCCTGATTGTTTGCCTTTAGAGTCAGATAATTTTTTAAAGTCAGAAGACATGAAGTGTGCCCCCCTAGCGTTGAATGTTCAGCTCACAACTCTATTATTAATTTCATTATTCAATCCAAAAATCAATTTTTCAATTAAATATATTGAAACTTGTTTTTTGCATACGATTCCATGGCAACGCACAATCTCTTTTACGCTTTGGTGCCTGTGTGTTTCTCAAAACATTCTGCACAATTTTTGCTTGAAAAGGGTGTTGCCATGGAATCACAGACGGAGAACAAGTTTTCGATTTGCAACGGCTATAACATTTTTAATATTGATTTGAAAAATGCAATTTTGGATTGAATAATGAAATCAATATTGGAATAGTGAATTGAATATTCAACTCTAGTGGGGACGCTTCATGTCTTTTGTTGACTGTAAGGGGGCTAAAAATTTGTGACCGTCACTACAGCATGCAATAAGGGGGCATCAACCAGCCAAAGGCAAAGTTCAAACCAGACCAACTACTGCTGTAACCAGACCAACTACTACTCTTTGCCATCAATGCCAAAGCATTATTATTGTGTCCAGTAGTCAACCCTGCAAGAAACATAAAATAAATGTATTTTTAAATGCATTTATTAAAATAAATATTTTAAAGTGGCCCTTTTTAACATAAATGATGCAGGTATTTTCACAGCTCACATTCCTAAATAGCAACAGTCTATGCCCGTGGACACTTTCATTTTCCAATTATCCTGGTCCTTTCCATGGGGAATCATATGATACAATTTCATTTTCCATGTCTTTGCCTTCATCTGATGATTTTAAAATTGTACAGTAGAAATAAATTTCATTCTTTCTTCCATTCAACTTCACCCACTTTTCTCAAGATTCTTTGTGTGATTTAAAAAGCAACAACACAAAAACATTCACTTTTGATTTTGAAATACAACTGCTTGCTGACAGTCCAATTAAAGGCCACCTCTAACTGCATCCTTTGTGAGCTTGTGTTTTTGTTTTCAATTACTACATCTTGCATTTAAAGAAATATCAAAATGGTGGAAAATAGCTACTCTGAATAAACTTGAATACCTGGTAAAAACTACATAAAATGGCAAGATCAAAACAGGTTGTTTCGAGTATCTCGCCTATAAAGAACATGTTATTGAGAAAATGTGCCTCAGCGCACAAAGGATTGTGGTTGGTAATGGGCCATTTTTAACAAACTTTCTCCAGTCCCAGATGAAGAGCGAAAGTAATTTCTTTCCATTGATTTTGACAATACACACGACTATTAAATGGTAAAAGCAGCGGATTTAATGGGAATATAGAGAATTTGACTGATCACAAATGCAGAAAGAGGGAACTCAAGCTGACCACCTGGAACAAGTTTGCCATTTTATACTACAAAATGGATTTTGTGAACCACTCATATGTTCTTTTGTTTAATTCTGAGAAAAACATAGCTTATTTGTCTGAGTGAGATCATTGGCTTTTGGATGCTCTACAAGAGGGCATGGAGTTTGTTTCTCCCAGAGTGGTCACAAGCTGGATGGATCCATATGGCTCCTACAAACAAGGGAAGCGTGTGGATCAACTCTTTGACAATTCCTGTACTGTGCTACCATCACAACTGGGTCTCACTGCCATGTCTCCTGGTGTTTACTTTCAGGTAGTTAACAATAATGAGTGAGCACCAAAAAAGATTTGCCAATGATCAAAGCAACATTTTTTTAAACTGATGATGTAAATAAAATTACAAATTGAAATTGAATTGTGCATTTGTACCTAGTAGCTTGATTGATAGAACAGTTAGGAGAATGTTTTAATACCACAGGGGTTAGTTTCTAGCAATAACTGAACAAGGCTAAGGTCAATGAAGCGAAACAGTTGACCAAGTCCTTAGCTAAGCCTTAGGAGTTGGTTTGCAAACCCCTGGCATTAGAGCAAGCTTTGTTCAGCTTTGTATTTATTATTACGAAATTTTCGTTTTGTTTTGCTCGCTTTTCTGGTAATAAAAGGACCGAAACATGCTAGCATGAAACCATTACAAGGTAATCTGATATTGTATTGGCGGTTTGCCGCAAATAAAGCTCTGTGGAGTTAGGGAATCACGGCCTTTGCTAGAAGGGAAATTTTCACTCGATAGCAGCCGAAGCTTACATCATGTTTCCCTTAGGCTTTAGTATTATAGAAATATATAATTCCCCGTAACCGAAAAACATGTAGTACTAATAACTGGGCCAAAAGATGCTGTAAATATTGTAAATAGCGAGTATTTTGTCAACTTAAATAGTAAAGCATTTATGCTTACCTGTTAAACGTCTTGAAGTGTTGTTTCTTGTTCTTTTCTCGTATTTAAGATCCTTGCACGAAGCCAATAAAAGGATTGATAGAACAAACCAGCAATCCGAGAGCCATGAAAATTGGCAGAGAAATATCTCAATCCGTCCCCAATAAAACCTCCTAGTTTGAGCCTTCAATACCTAATGCGCGTACAACTATAAATCGATTTTTAAAGCTACAAGAAAGCCAACAGGGCATTATCCCGCCTTCGAAAATTCACAGCGAAATATGTTTTAACCAAAAATTCTAGGTAAAATAAATGATAAACGCAAATTTTAGCTGCCAGGGTTATAGTTCCTATATTTAAAAGTGCTTCAGAACTATTTTTGCATCTCTAGCCGACGACAGAAAGCAACAATTCAAGGATAAACTTCACACAGAGCGGTTATGCCTTCGACATGCGACCGCCATTTTCTTGTCGAGTTCACGAAGACAGGGTATGACGTCACCTGGCAGCGATCATAGGAACAATAGAGCCCATAGAGACACCCCCTCCCTCCTGGCCTGAACTATCTCCTGCAACCAAAACAACGCAAAGGACACTGCAAGCGTATTGGACCATCTACTTTTACTGATTTTAATTCTTATTCCATGGATTCTTCATCAGTATATATTATGAGGAAGACAAGTCGATTGTGAAGCCTCTTGTCCCAGAGAACCAAATAGATTTTGCCTTCGAACTGTGGTTGATTTCCTGTACTGATCGGATGGGAGCGTAACGCATCGAGCGATTCTTCGACTTACAAGGCATTATCACACTACTCCAAATAACAATAAAGGCGAGCAAGCTATTGACATACTCATTACTGGTTTCGCGACTATTCAACGGAGGCAATTTGCGGGTTTTGTGACTTGGTTCGATTTTGTTTTTATGCAAGTCTCGACCATTACATTGGACCACACCGAACACCTGAGACGCTTTCAATAAGCTATATTATTCCACTACTTCGAACTTTTTACAGAATCAACTAATAACGGCAGAAGAAACTTGACCACACCATTTTAGGAGGTTTGACTTTTCAATGGCGGCAAGTTTGTGAGTTTTATGTCTTGGTTCTGCTTTATGTTTGTACGGGAAAAAGTCCAAATAATTTATACTTGGACCTACTGATAGCCAGTAGGGGACACCACTATTTGTACACAAGGTATTTATTTTTTTATCTTTGTGATCTGTTTTGTAGTTTTTTAACTCGTGCGATATGCTGAAAGCATATCAAAACGAGTTATTGGCGTTGTCGTTAGTTCAACCCGGGCAGCAGGATAATACTTGGGTATCCGAAGCCTCGCAAGTTCCATTATGCTCCGCTATGTCTTTCTGCGTTGTACATAAAAGTCAAAACTTTCCACAAGATTCCTTCTACCAGACGAAATAAGCAACAAAAAGTAAACAACAACATTTCTCAAGGTAGTTATTACGATTCGTAGAGTAATTTGGGTTACCTGTGGATAACCAGGGCAGTAGGATAATTAGAAGCCTCGCAATTTCTATTTTGCTCAGCTGTTTTCCTTTATAATTTCTTTAGTTACTTGTAAATAGATGTCAAACTTTCCATAAGATTCGTTTTGACAGTGGAAATAAAAGCAACAAGTAAACTGTAACATTTCAAAATTTCACAAGATTTATTTACAAGTGCAGCTTAATCTGGGCTACCTGTGTGCCGGAAGACCCTGGGAACAATGTTGCGAGAGAAATACCGCAATGGACGACGCAATGAAATGGTCACTTTTTAGCAAACATATTGCAGCACTTCAAATAATTGTAAAAGGTAATTGGTCCTTGTTTATCTGGCGATTATCTTGTTCCTTTACTGGGGTTTAAGAACCCTTTTCCAGCGTGAATTTAATAGTGTTCTTATTTACCGACTCAATCTCGTAGCAGCGTCGTAAAGTGTAGTTCGGTTACGAGAGAAAAAAACTGGATTCGATTCCACTCTCGAAAAGGGCTCATAAAACTTGGGAAAAAAGGCAAGACCCTCGCCAGATATACTAGAGTACTAGTAACCTTTTGATATGATTTAAAGTGCTGGAATATTTTTCTGAAAACGTCACCATTTCATACTGTAGTTCCACGCTCATGTGAGCAATTATTATGGTGAGAGGTGACAAAGTGCAAAAGCATTCTTCTGATTCGCCATTTTGGATAACAACAAGTACGGAATACAGCAAATGAAGGCAAGTTTTTGTTGAAAGATCTTGGTAATTTTTTTTGTCATACATGTACCTCATGTTATGAAAACTGCCTAAGACATAGGCTGCTCCATTAAAATCCATGCTGGAATGTACCCACATGGATTTGTGTCAGCAGGGGCCTTAAGGTTACTTTACACTAGAATTTCCACAGAATATATAGAGCAGATTTCAGATGACTGTCGTGAGTAATTCAAATTTCTTTGTTTTATTCAGAATTGGTGTAATCACTTTGCAATGGGATTCACACAGTGAATTTTGCTCTATATTGGTATTTTTTTTCGTCACGGGTTGCTTCAGATTTTTACAAGGGTTGTTCAGAAACCTGAAAACTCCACATGGGTAGAGGAATTTTTGAAAACAAAGATTTCCCAGTAATTTTGTACCCATGCCAACCAATTTTGAACCTCTCATATAAAAGCAGGTTGATTTCTATCGCGCATTCAATATAACACACATACTATCCATAGACTGAAATACATATCAGTACAAAAGTTGGAGAGATCAGAGTTAGTATCACGTGACAATTGGGCCACGCCTATTTCCACTCTCACCCCAGTTTCAGGCTGTAACGACATTTTTTCGAAAAATGCTCTACGGTACCTCGAGATTGATTGATTGCCTACGTGTAACCGAAGTTTGACTAAATTCTACAAGACCGATCTGAAGATATTTTAGCATTTATAAATCAGAGCTATAATTTATGTAAAATCCAGTGTTATGAATTAACATGACAGAGTTTGGTACTTCATGGTTATAAATTGCAAGTTTTTATAGCTCATTCTATTTGTGTATGTTTAAGGAAGGTCTTGCTTTTTATTAGAATTAAATATTTCTTTGCGATTTTGAAAAGGATACCAATAAATGTATCAACATAATGGCCCTACGCATCGGCTCACTGCGAAATTTGGGCCTACTTTCACGAAATTCGGACTGATTTGAAAAATCGTAGTTTTTTTCACTTCAAATTTTTGGATGACTCCGATTGATCAATGAAAATTTGTCTCCAGCGTTTCATATCAATTGAAATCTTCTATGGTTATCAAATGTGGACGCAAAGATCGGTAAATATAGGATGGATTTGTGGAGTTTCTGCTCAGGGACTTGCTATTGTTCTTCCAATGCGGCACACGTTGATATTCACGGGTGACTGCTCTCCGAATCGTCCCCGACATATGGTAATTAAATGCATAACAAAAGACCAAAAAACCTAAGAAAATTATCATACATCGGAGACTAGCCAAGCAAGGACAAGCCCACGTGCGCTCCATTGGATTTCGATTTTGTGCCGAATGGGGAACAAAAGCAAATCCCAGAGTAGAAACTACAGAAATTCATCCAATATTTACCAATCTTTGCGTCCCAAGTTGACAGCCTTAGAGGATTTCAATTGATATGAAACGTTGGAGATAAACTTTACATTGATCGATAGGAGTCGTCCAAAATTTTGGAGCGAAAAAAACTACGATTTTTAAATCAGACCAAATTTCGTGAAAGCAGGCCCAAATTTCGCGTTGAGCCGATGCTTGGAGGATTTATGTTGATACGTACATTTCTATATTTTTCGAAATCGCAAAATAATATTTAATTTTAATCAAAAGCATGACCTTCTTTGAACAATTACAATAGATTGGGCTATAAAAGCCTTCAATTTATGACCAGGAAGTACCAAACTCCGACATATTTATTCACTTCACTGAATTTTACATAAATTATAGCCATTATTTATAAATCCTTAAATATCTTCAAATCGGTCTTGTAAAATTTAATCAAACTTCGGTTACACGGAGGCAACCACTCAATCTCGAGGTACCGTAGAGCATTTTTTGAAAAAATGTCGTTACAGCCTGAAACTGGGCTGAGAGTAGAAATAGGCGTGGCCCAATTGTCATGTGATACTAACCCCGATCTCCCCAACTTTTGTACTGACATGTATTTCAGTCTATGGGTAGTATGTGTGTTATATTGAATGCGCGATAGAAATCAACCTGTTCTTATATGAGAGGTTCAAAATTGGTTGGCATGGGTACAAAATTACTGGGTCGATCCACCTTAATGGGGGGTGGGGTTAATTGGACTGCCCCATCTTGCACCACCACTAGCTCTTAAAGTCCATATCACCAGTGAATTTGCAGTATTCTGGGCATTAAACTAAAAGACACCACTGATTCTGTCTTTACCTTTTTTCAAGCAATAGATTTATGCTAATTAGGCTCATGATGATGTCAGGTAAGGCACATCCTCCATAAGCAAAGATCAAGACAAGGATCTTGGATGTGCTTCGAATCATCAAAAGCAGTGATCAAAAAGCTTAGATGATTTTGCCTGACCTGGTGTCACCTAATTTTCATAACATTAGGTTTTCATGGTGGGTAGGTGTGATATGCAATTTAATGTCCAGCAACTATTGACCTCCCATTCCAGACACATTGCCTACTTTCTCATTAGATTTCCAATTGACTAATGGGCAATTCCAGAAAATAAAGGTACCCCCCCACGGGCGGCATTTGGAAATTCCGATGGGATGGGGGTTTAAGAGCTCAGAATTCTGATTGCAATTGGGGTTTTCGAAGCTGGATTTCTTTAACCTGCCCGGAATTCTATATGCATGGTGGGGTAAGCCATTTTGGAAATTCTGGATGCATGGGGGGGTCAAAAACTAGTGCTGCCTGTGGGGAGGGTACCTTTATTTTCTGGAATTGCCCAATACATGAAAATAATTGGTTGGTCAAAGCTATCATTGAGGATTTTAACACCTAAATATCTAAAAGGTCCCCATGTTGTTCATCCCATGCTTCACTGGTTGTGGTGGAATGGTAGGTGGGTTCTCAATCTATTTTTCCAGTCAAAAACGTCTCAGAATCTTAGTCCTATTTATTGAAAATCCCAGTTTATTTGTTGGAAATTTAAATCCCATTCCCATTTTCTATTGTTTTAAGGACTGCTGCACCCAACCCTAGCCACTCAAATCTTTTTTTTCCAACACCCATTGTACCCCTTCTGTGCCCTGATGTAACCTTTGGCACCAACACTTGGCATTTGTTCGGTACTTTTTGCATTTAAGCAAACCTTATGCAGGACAGTGAATGCAAAATAATCAGAAAATCAGTAAAATAAAATTCAAACTGCTTTGCAGGTTGCCAAAGAAAAGAGCAACGGTTATCGCTTTAGTTCACGGTTATCGCACGAGTTCACCGTAGCGGTGCTTTGATTGGAATTCGTACACACAACAACTTCAACTAATATGCTAATATTGCTCCTGCAATTATACAGTTATTAAGTTATTATATTTTATCCCCTATAGCTTTTTTCCTATTTAGAAATATAATGACAATACTTTGAAAAATACAGTGTACTTCGTGTAATTGAATAATAAATGTGAAGGTACTGTACATGTACTGGCTTATACCTGGCCTGTAGGGGTAGTCATGGCAAGAGAAAACTGGAATGTGTGTTTCCAAAAAATATCCATACCCCCCTACGGAAGGGATTGGAAATTCCAGAGGGGTGGGGGGGGGTCAATTTACCTGATCTTTTCCATACAAACACTGTATTTTTCTTCGGAAATTCCAGAGGGGAGGGGGGTCATTTCTCAACACCCTTCCGTGGGGGGTATGGATATTTTTTGGAAACACACAATGAGTGTAAACAGTACCACGGCTAGCGCCTAGGTAGCGGGGACACTTGTCCCCAAGCAAAGTAAAATTTCTAGTGTCAACATGTGGGGAAAAACTGCTTTCTAGGTAAAGCCTTGGTAAACTGGGAAAAATGCAGTTTTATCTTGCTCTGACTTTCTCCTCTAAACCTACCCTGAAATACAACATTTTGTGCCCTCAATGGCCGACAATTGGTTTGAAACACAGCCATAGTTACAGGAAGGGGGAGACAAGTTTTTTGCCTCTCTGAAATAAGATACGCTCAGAAAAATAGAGTCATTGTAGAAAGTAGAAAACCCAGTAAACTGTGACGTTTTACTGGAAAATATAGGCACAAGTTTTATACCCTAGCTTAGTCATCCTCCATTTCAAACCCTGTATAGGCATCCTCCTCCATGGCTTTTGGGAACTCATTCTGTATCTTTGCATAGGCACATGCTGGGAGTGGAATCCTCTTGTTACCCAAGTACCCATAGACCAATCTTGTGAATTCCCAATATGACAACAAATGAAAGAACCTAGAAAAAATGTCACCATTCCACCCCTTTAGAAAGGAAGAGCAAAATGCTATAAGAAATCATAACTGGGAGGCTTTAGGAATCTGAGACTGACTTGTTTGCATAATCAAAACAAGGACTTTCTGCAGCATTTGTATAGATAGCTTTTCTTGGTTTGACACTTGTAACCTTATCATATTGAAAACCACAAAGCAAATACAAAAATGCATCACTCCTATGGAATCATATCTACAACATTTGTTGTGGGGGAGGGTCTTTGTCAACCTGATATTTAACATAGGGCTTTTCATAAAGCATCTGGCTGAGACAGGATGCTTTGCATTTATTTTTACTAGAACAAGTTACTAAAATATTCATTTTTCTCTAATACACCCTAGTGAGCTGTTTTATAAAAGTTCATAAAAAGCAGTAAAAAATGGTAAAATTTTATAAAATTTTATAAAATTCAGTAAATTTTTATAAAATAAATTTTACAAACTCCATGTGATTGTAAAATTTTATAGAATTTTATAAAAGTTTACTACATTTTATAAAACTTACTACATTTTGAGAGAAGATAAACGTTTTTTTTTATAAAATTTCATTTTTCAACCCAACTTGGCAACAATTTTTATAAAATAGAAAATAAAAAGTGGGTTGTGCAAATCAGTACATCCACTTGGTGGCTATTTGTCCAATGCAGTGCCTAAAGTTTACAATACAGTAGAATAATTTTGTTATATCTCCATATTATAATAAGCTGTGAAAAAGCTGTGATTTTTTGTTCTCTTAAAATCAAAATAACAACCTGTGGGGGTGGTGTAAGCAGTAGGATGGGCTGAGGGGCACTCTCGTCCCCCAGTAATTATGAATTTGGGGGGAGGGGGTTATTATTTTTCAAATAATATTTACTTCAAGTATACATTTTGCTCAGAGGTACTGGCTCTTACCAGTGCCAACCTTGTGATACAATATTATCACACCTTAGGCACTACTAAAGCTTTTCTAAGGGGGGAAGGGGCAATTCCCCTATTTTTAGGAGGAATCAAGAATCTTGAGGAAAGGGATCTTGATAAAAACAATATTTCAGGGCCGTAGCTAGCATAGCCAATACCACACTTTAACCCATAAAAGATGCCAATCCAAACACATGAAAATTATTTTCAGAAATTTCAATTATTTCCAATAATTCCGAATTATCAATCGAATGCAGAAGACAATGGTAAAATGAGCCTCTTAGACACCCAAGATATTATATTTTACAAAATTCAAGGTGAAAACTCCTAAAATATGCCACAATCTGTGATTTATTACCTCTCAAGATATGATGTGCAGTACAGTTCCATAGTACAAGACTACTTTTAAAGACTGACGTTATACGCTCAGTCAGCATGAGATTTTACCTATTCCATAGCTATAACTACTGGAAGTTCACAAATGAATTTGAAGAATTCTGTACATTTTCTAGGTAAGTTACAATTTAGTTATTGCGAAAAAAAACTTAGTGATATTTGTCTAAATAGCTTGAATTCGTCCATTCATGTTGTCTTTCTGACAGTTCACTATGGGACCATCAAAGAAAAAGGTGATAAACTTACAGAAAAATAGTCAGAACGCCTTTTAAAAAATCTTCAATAATTCAATCGTTTAGTAATTCATCCTACCTGTTGGAAAAACTGTTTTTGCTACCCAACTTTCCACATTTGTGACGAGAAACGACCGCAAACAAGAAGCAGACGAAGGAAGGCGCCATGTTTGATTTACCACACCACAGGCAACCCAAATATACGCGAGCGCAAGGTCACGTGACATCGGTTCTCTGTTTTCATTGGTTACTTGGAAAAAGGCGGGAAAAAAGCGAAGCAAGAGCGTCAAAACCCGCGACTTGTCTTTTTTGCCACCAAAAACGCGAGAAAGACGTGTCTTCAGCCTATTTGCCTCTACTTTGTGTCGACATTTGAAAGAAAATAAACTACAACATCAGGCAAGTATTTGTTATTTTGTATGACTTATGTGCTGTTTCTTTTCCTATGTATATTTTGGCCGCTAACGTTTTTCAACAGTGTAAGTACTGAAAAAAGTGAAGAAAACAAGCTGTGTGTGCCGGTGCATCTTTGTCAACTCTTGTTAAAAGTTTCATAAGCTTAAATCGTTTTGTCTCTTTTTTACTTCCTTTGAAATACACCTTAAAACGTTTATAGTAATTTCAAAGCGTCCTCAAGCTCGCAAAAGGAGAGGTGACAAGACAACTCAAAGAAACCGTAAGACTGGCCCAAACCAGTACAACATTTGATCATTATTTGTCGATGTTTGCTCAACAATTTCTTCATGCAGAACATAGCTTTCCAGAACCTGTGGAAACTTTGTTAATATTTTTTTATGCATGTTCAGCATTGAATAACGTTCTAAATCACTGAAACTACTTAGGACCATGTTGAAAACCGTGTTGAATCATTTGGGTTCACTATTCAATATGTTCAATCAATTTTTCTTGTCGTGTAACTTAAATGATGCAATTCTTCACAGGTGTTGTCTTTTAGCCATTGTTATGAAATAATTTGCTGAGTATCTAAAAACATTAGCATCACTGGAGAAGTTGTTTGAAGAACAAAAAAGTTGAATGGGCATATGTTATGGTTTCGCCCCAGCCTATTAACTTAAAAGTTGGCCAAGACAAAACTGCTGGGCACAAAGACACAAGGAGCATCATGAAATAACATTTGATTTTATGTTTTTTTTTGCAGTCTATGGTATTATGGACTCAAACAACATATCGACAGCCTCTATCATGATTTTTATTTCATCTTGTATTCAAAGAGATAAAAGTAAGTGTTTCACAGCTTCGTAATAGAACCTAGCAGATTTCATGTGAGTGCCGTACACTAACTGCATAAGTAAATACACTTTACAACCAACAATCAGACAGGGGACAACGTATTTAAAGAACGACTTGGGTTTTGTCGTATCCAAGAAAACAAGGAGTCCCCAAGTGTTCTTTTTTTCGTTCTCTCATTGCTTGACTAAACAAAATTCACTTACACCATGCTTACACGCTTGACCAATTGACCTCATTTCTATTGGCAATAGGAACATGTAGAAAACATGATTGATTTTGATTTACTTTCGACACTCTGAAATCCCTTGTAACATAACTTGCCATTAGTTACTGCCGGTTTTCATAAGTTTCATAATCCTGCAGTTTAACAAATTCTGCATTCTGATTGGTTCTCAGAGTGAGTGCATGGGGGCGATATTTTCCTATCTCTGACCTAGGTCACGGTAACATTTACGGGTGCTTGTTTTCATTGAAAAAATCAAATCATTGGGTTGGAAAAAAAATAAGTTATTTACTGGCTTTAGGTCGGTCCTTATAGGGAAAAACTGTGACCTCGGCCTGGAAAATGTTGACTTCAGTCCAGCCCAGGGTCACAGTTTTTCCCTATACGGACCTCCCAGCCAGTAAATAACATATATGTATGACTTTGTATATAAGGCACTTAATGCTAATGCACCCACATATTTGCAGGACTTAATCAAGCCATATGTTCCTGTGTGCACGCTGAGATCAGCTGACAAGTTGCCTCTATGAGCAGCCGGGCATATTGCCTTGAGACAGATAAGTCAACAACTAAATCTGAGCATTTGTAGGACAAATGCAGACCCCCCTGCCACCTGGGGGTATTCAACTGATTTTTGGGTAGGGGTGTGTCGCCGAGGTCTCCTCGTTTTTTATACCCTACATTACAGTTAAAATTGTATACCCTACTGCAGACCTAAATAAGTCACCAGGGTGGTCCATGTTGGTCACAATCAAAGCATATCCAGTTGGTCATGATCAAAGCAGAATTTTGTTGATCATGTAAAAGTTTTAAATGAACTGTCTTATCACTAAATGTGGCACAACTTTGATTGAAATTTGTTTATAGGGTTAGTCATACTGAAATACAATAAACATTATAAATTAATTTTTACTTTCAATATTTAAAAATGCATCTTTTCTATAAATCTTTTCTATAAAAATAAAATGATGTAAAATAATGAAAGAAATGTGCAACACATGTAGTTATGTATTTTGAATGTATATGGTATATTAAACTGTATGAAATTTGATGAAATTGGTAATTTTTTATATAAAAACAGTATCAACTGACCATTATTATCAAATTTTATGTAGTTGTTTTTCTATTGTACAAACATCTGGTTTTTTATAAAATTTTAAGTGGGATAACAGCTTATAAAATTTTACAAACATCTGGGTTTTTTATGAAATTTTATCAAATTTTATGTGGGATAACCTTATAAAATTTTATAAAAATTTTACAAAAATCTGGGTTTTTATAAAATTTTATAAAATTTTATGTGGGATAACCTTATAAAATTTTATAACATTTTATAAAAACATCCAATCAAACTTCACTAGCGGATTTTATAAAATTTTATTTACTTTTTACATTCTTTTATAAAATTTAATAAAACAGCTCACTAGGGCAGTGAGCATGACAGGGTGGGGTGCAGCCAGGCGAAAAGTTTTGCAATATTTCTCCTGATTTTCTTGGCACCACTGTAGTAGTTATCTATCGCCTGTAGTCTTGCCACCTGTTTAGGCAGGTTGTTGTGAAGCCTGGGAGTTCTGTTGTGCAAGAAATAACTTGGTCTGGAGCTAATTCTTGTAAAAGAAGATCACTTTTCAGACTGTCTGTACATCCTTCCAGCTCCATACAACAATAACACTCATTTAAATTTTGAAGCACTGTCACATCACAGTTTTTACCACACTTGCACCTAGCAAGCATCATTACATGCACAAAACCACATCAGCCTCACTACCCCAATAGCTAGTGGATAACACAATGAAATGCAATACAGACAGGAAGCGACAACTGGGTGTGACTCTGCCTCCCCTGTAGAGCCTGTACTGAAATGAGGGGGAGGGGAAGGGAAATTTGCACTGCTTCAAAATAACTTCTGTTCAGCATGTTGTGGATTCTTAGTTGCAGTACCAAAAATCCAAATCGAATGTGGGCTAAAAAATCTCAGTGGAAAATGTCCGTAGATAAGTGTGTGTACATGCGAAAGGCTCAAGAAAGGCCAGCAAACGATTTTGGTGATGGTGGCAAAGAAAATATAGTTTGAAAGCAGTACCAAGGTCTCTTCCTTTTGAATTTGAATTATAATAAAACACCAGCTACCTTTCTAGTCAGTTCTTCTAAGTTTGCTGTTCTTCTCATGAATTTGCTTTTTCAGTTTTGATAACCTTCTAGTCAAACCGGGGTATCGCCACCCTTTAGGGTATGTTATTTGAGCTCCTGAGGTCTCTGGTAGAGTATCGTTTTTTGCTTGTTTGCTCTCTGACAGGGTATGTATTTCAGTATGGCTACCCAAGTGCAAACAAGTTTTGATCAAAGTTGTGCCACAATTAGTGGAAAGACAGTTTATTTTAAAACGTTCTCATGATTAAAAAATACCACTTTGATAACGACCAACTGGACCACCCTTGTAACTAACTCCCCCCCCCCCCCCACCCTGGGCTAGTCAATTATACATTTCTAGCTTGCAGCTCTGAATTCCTTCTGGTGTAATGTTTGCAACTTTCACAAGGGCTGGTCTAGAAAAAAACAACAGCAATAGTGTCAGGATTATGTGATGGTTCACTTAAGAGACTTACTTCTTTGTCATTATTTTGAATTTTGAAAAATAATTAACCATGTAGGGGGCTTGTGTCTCAGGATGTTTACCTTTACAGTTACAGTAAACAAATATTAATTCATTTGAATATAGAGCGATTCTCATAACTGTAGTAAAACAAACCACAAAGTAATTAAACCAATTGTGAATAAAACCTATAGGTCTGTGAGTGATTACAAAGTCACTATGGTACCACTCACAACAATTGTCTGAAAAATTATCTGCTCTAATTCATATACACCATGATAACTATGATCTCTATGAAATACTACCGAAACCGGTAGACTGTTTATCAAGCTTGACAAAAAGCACTCATCTCAGACCAAAACATTGACAAGTCTGATTTCATTCCTTCAAAAGCATTCATCAATTGTGTCACTCGCAAACAAAAACTTAGAATTTTGGGAAATGAAAATTTTCAAACTAAAAACATTAGGCAAAGAAATAGAAATCAAATGTTTTTAGTATGAAAATTTACCAAATAAAATATCTGAGTTTCGAATGAGTTGCACCCATTGCTGACTCCAGTAAAGCTACATTGTGAATGTTTTTGTCTGGAGATGTGTGCATTTTCTCATGCTGAAAAAACTGTCTTCCGGTTTTGGTAGTAGTAGAAAATAATTTACCATGTAGGGGCTTGCATATCAGTATGGGGTTCTAATGTGCTCATGGCTTGGTCATCGCCCTTACAGTACCTAAACAATGAATTATTATTAGGATTTATTTGAATATTTCATATACACCATGATAACTACCATATGATCAGCTCTTGAAATATAGTACAAATATGTAGGGGGCCTGTGTTTCAGGATGGGGTTCTGATGTGCTCTCAGCTTGGTCATCACCCTTACAGTAAACAAATAAATATGATCAGGATTTATTTGTTTCATATAAGCTTACACCATGATAATTAGTATGATCTCTTGAAACATTGAGTAGAAAATAATGTACCACGTAGGGGGCTTGTGTCTCAGGATAGGGTTTGATGAACAAATATTTACTGTCTTATATATATTTTGGACAGCTTGATTGAACTTGACTAGTGTTCTTGGCCCAAGAACGAAAGGTTCTGCAACCGGTGCAAGTGCCAAAATACTCGTAAATATAGGCAAACAAAAGTGGATTTTAAAAAAGCAGTAAGCTAGGCCGATTCCCGATTTTCCTAGTAAAGACGATAGTTTGATTCTTGGACATTGATTATGAACTTTCCTAACCTACGGTAATGCTGTCTGGGTCTGGATTCTCGAAGGTCAGATCAAACCGGAAGCCGGGAGAATAAAGTTTGAAAGACAGTAAACTCAGCGGAGCATTTTCAGATGCTCTTCGTTTGTTAGCCGGGCTGAGATGTTTTAGTCTGTCTAGTGCTGACTCAAGTACCTAAACGAAGCATCCGATTGTCAACAAATTAAATGCCGTCTAAAATAATAGGACTCACCGCTTCTGTGTCGCCTTCCCGCGCCTTTGTAGTGATAGCGGTTCATTTCTCCAAAGACTTTGCAGGTATCGTAAGGAATACACACACACACCGATCGCATCGTTCTTCAATATTGTCCTCTTCCAGTATCTGCTCGGAAATGCATCCACGTGGAAGTGTACAGAGCACAAGAAGCCTTCCGAATCCACGATTCTAGTCGAGCCAAGCTTTTCTCTTTCTCGCGGCCTCCGGGCGATCGGCGTAGTAAAAAGGGATAATATGAAGACTATTTCCTTTGCTGGAGTCTGCTACATTATTGCATCCCATTGCCACACATTTCCGAACCATATTTTCGGGAGAAATCAACGAAAACTAGGGGCACATGCGAGCTTCCCCTCACAATCACAACATAGTCTTGCGAGACCCGTTCCCGTTGTGACGTCAGAGGCGAGTCTAGATAATTAGCATAAAAATTAGCATACGGATTTCATCACCAAGAAAAAGCGCGAAACAAATATATTTGAAAATCGGTAAAAAATTCAGGTCGAGCGCAAAAAGGAATTTTTTTTCGGAAAAGTTGGTTTTAATCATTGAACTTTTTGATGAAATAAAGAATGTTTCTGCCTTGAGTAGCACTTTAAAATCACGTTGGTTTGGTCTCTTTTAGGGGTGATCTTGATCTTCAATAAATTTTAGGCAGAATGGTATCTTTTAGGGCCGAATGTGTCCAAATTGCTTTTTCTCATGATGGTGCTTCTAAAAACCGTGTAAGAAAGAGAGATTATTCGATGAGAAGACGATGAATTAGAAACAAACACGGAAATGTCTTCATGTTAGTTTTTCCCCTGTTACCTGTGTCCTTCGCGCCTACTTGGCACATAAGACCTCATCTTTTAGGGTATCTTTTAGGGTAATAATTTTTTTGAGCCAAGCTATGGCCCGCCATGTTTGGTATCTTTTAGGGGTGAAACTGAAAATTTCCGACGATTATCCCCGGTCAAAAAATATGGGAGTCCCCCCCCCCCCCCCCCCCCCCCCCGGGTTGCCCGCGCGGGCGACTTCGCTAGATCGGGAAATATTTTCCCGTGGATCAGTCTTTCTGCTGTATAACAAAACACTTTTAAGTCATTAAAATGACTGCACCCTCGGGAAACATTCGTCTCTGGAAACATCGAGATTCTCGGAAATCAAAACTCGCTGTTTCCTTCTGGAGCAGTCAATAAGTTTTTAATATTTATTGAATGTATACGATTATCCGCAGACCTTATCCCTGGCCGGGCAATAGCTACATTGCGGGAGCAGCGGCGGTTAGACTAATGGAAACAGCAACAGGTACGAGCAAGAGTCAAATACATAAAACCCCGCATATGAGAACCTGGATTTTAAGAACCTGTCAGGCTAGAATTATCCATGTGAACCCCATGTTTCCTTGTATTTTCAAATCAAATAAGAACCTGTTTTAGTCTAAAATTCGCGGGTTTTCACTGTACTAAGATTGCTGATCTGTTCCTGGGCTTGTCCAACATAGTAGAACCTCATAGAATCACAATACAGTTCCTCATTTGCATTAGGGCGGCTCGTGCTTTGATCGGCTTATGATCTAAGGCCTTAGAAGGCCGCAAGGAACGTGAAGGGATTTATCAATCTATAACTTTATTCAGCTTTCGTCCGACGACCTTTCTTTGAGATATTACTTTTGTCAATTGCAGGCGTGGCTCAAGGATCTCAAGGATCCCAAGGATCTCAGCAAGGAGCACATCAGGTAAAGAAACGTTACAGCAGCGATCAGATGCTGTGACACACTTCGAATTCCTAGTTTTTTCTTCGCGTAAAAAATAAAGAACGGGAATGTAACGACAAGCCTCCTTATGCGCGACTTCAAAGACGGGTTCGGCCAATTTCCTTCCCTGGTGGCGCGTAGGCCAAAACAATCAAGATACTGATTGTCAGCTATCGATTTCGCAACGAGCATAAGTGACTGGAGTCCATGTCTCGCTTCCTATCTACTCCCTCCTTGGGTCTCCAAAAGCAGTCCTCTTTTGATTGGAAAGGCCGCAGCAAGCCCTCAACAGCTGGTGCACAACTCGGTGTTTTTCTATTAGCTCCCCCTCGCCATAGCACAGACGTCTCTTCCCTCGATTTTGAGGGAGGAGAGGCTGTACACAAGCAATTACGTAAAACGGGGATTTGATATATCTTAATGGAGCTTTTCCTTTACAGATGTCGGTTAGTAGATAGTTACCTGCAGTATCAGAAAAACTGGGGGCTACGCCCCCCCCCCCCCCCCCCCCCCCCCGGCCCCTGAGGGCGATACGGCCCTGTTTTCTGCGATTTTCATAATTCTGTGAACTCCGACTTTACATTTCCAAGGCCAGTGTTTTATCTTCCGTCCATCAAACCTTTAAGACAGGCAGCATTTTATGGTGGAAAATTTGTTTTTGAAACATAGCTAGTCCGCCTTATTAGTTCAAAAACCCTTCAAAGCCAGCGTCATTCTCGTACCCAGAGCTCCCTGGCTCGTCTGCTCGCAGGGGAGGCTCTGGTGACAGCCATTGACGCATGCGCGAGATTTGATACAGAGCCGTCGAGAGCGAGAGTTTCTGCGCATGCACCAACATTAAAAAACAGCCAATCAACGAAGACCCTCAAACAGGGTTCGTGCGCGCCCTGGAAATCCTGGAATATCCTGGATTTTCATTTCCTTCCTGGAAAGTCCTTGAAAGTTCTGGAATTTTAAGGAAAATCCTGGAAAACTCCTGGAAAAATGTTTCAACTCAAATGTGGTTGAATCAGTTAGTTTCGTGAATCTGATTTGGGCTGCAAATTCTGACATCCTCCAGACTTATCATGTTTTTTGAGGGGAGGGGTCCTGGATTTTTGTCCTTCAGAAAGCGTATGAACCCTGTCAAATGGATGTCCCCAGAGCCTTCCCCCGTGAGGAGACGAGTCAGGGAGCTCTATACAAACTGCGGTTTGTTAGTTGGCGTAGAGTTCGCAGAAACATGAAAATTGCAGTGAAATGAACAACTGGATTTCATTGCTCAGTGCGTTTACTGCGGTTTTCATAATTCTGCGAACTCTCGCTAACGATTTCCAACCGTCAAACCGCCTTCTGGCTTCCGTCAATCAAACTCCCGAGTCTTTTCGTCGTTACTCTTAGTGCTTTTGATTGGCCAGCACGTAACGTTGCTGTCGCGACAGGAAGCCATTTTAGCACTGCTTAGGCGCTGGCCAATCAAAAAGCACAAAGAGTAACGACGAAAAGACTCGGGAGTTTGATTGACGGAAGCCAGAAGGCGGTTTTACGGTTGGAAATCAATAGCGAGAGTTCGCAGAATTATGAAAACCGCAGTAAGGCATGGCTCTAAACTGTTTTGCCTGAAAAAGGGGATTATTCGTCATAACTAATGTTCTATACTGTGGATCATCATCAAAATTGGTCAGTACAATAATTTCAACAAGAGCTTTATTTTAATATATTTTGTTGCCATGGAAACGCTAATCACGTGACTCAGTGGCGGCCATCTTGGATTTTATACTTAGGCCTTCTGAGGACAGCCATGGAAAGGTGAAATTGAAAGATAATCACATATTTAGATACAGGGAAACTACCTTAAAATGAAGCTAATTGGATAAGTCGCATTACTTCAGTAAAAAAATATATATATAATTTTTCGTGTTTTGAAATATTTAATATTTTCAAAAACTGTCCTTATTAAAACATTATCCTAGATATCCAATTAGGTTTACAGAAAGATCAATGCTACAAACATGAAGCTAATTGGATAAGTCGCATTACTTCAGTAAAAAAAATATATATATAATTTTTCGTGTTGTGAAATATTTAATATTTTCAAAAACTGTCCTTATTAAAACATTATCCTAGATATCCAATTAGGTTTACAGAAAGATCAATGCTACAAACATTTTGCTAAAAAGAAATGTCTGATTTTTATCTTCTTTCCATACCTTCACGGGCGCTAAAATTTAAATTCAAGATGGCGGACGGTGAGTCACATGACATCGTTACCATGGCAACAGCAACTTTATCGTTATCAGAATTCCAAAATAAGTTAAAGGCCGAGGTTTGAAGGATTTTCGTTGAAAAATAACGAAGTTACCAAAAAGCAGCCCTCGTGTTAGAGCCATGCCTTAAACTCACTGAGCATGCCTATTTCTTTCCCAAAAGAGGGAAAAAATGGGACGTGGGAAATGGGAATAAGCGAGGAAAAAACGAAAGTGTGGAACTCGACAACGTACACATGTGACTTTATGTTTCAGGCACAAGGCGCGCAACTGCAAGCGGCTGACCGTTACGATCATGCCGCTTCGCTTCTTGCAGCATCAGGTATAGGTTTAGGGTGCAGGTACCGTAAATGATCGTTGTGTATTGATTTTGGCATGCCTCGGGTCAACCTCTCGGGATTCTAGCGTCGCTTGCAAGTTTAAACCCTCAGACTAACAAGGGGCTGGGTGGGTGGACCCAACCCAACCCACCCCCTTCCTCCTCCCCCGAAATTTTCTGGGGATATTTTCCAGAGTATAGAGCCCCTGGACTTGCGCAGAAAGTTTTTCGTTGAGGTTGCCCCACAACAATTGTCTTTAGGTATTTGCATTCGACGGGTGTCTAATAGTTTTTAGTATAAACCAACTAATGGTCTATTACAAATCCTGCATTCTGATTGGCTGAGCTACTAATGGTCTATTAGTGATAGACCGTGCCTGGCAAAACCACCACCTTTCTTTGAAAGAAAACTTGATTTTTTTCAACATAAAATAATGGAATTCATTGCCAAAACCGACCAACTAGTTGGTTTATACTAAAACAATTAGACCTCTCGTCCTCGTGTGCTATGATATCGATAGACCATTCGGCCTTCGGCCTCATGGTCTATTCATCATAGCACATTCGGCCTTGAGGTCTAATTGTTAACCATTGTGTCCTTTGATGATCGGTATGGAGCATACATTACCATTTTAACGAGGATGGCTGTCCAAGTTATGCCTCATTTTAAGAAAATGAAAAATATCAAATAACGTCATATAATATGCTATCCGCAAAAAAACATTTTCAGCCATCCTGGTTTGACCAATAATCTACATGAAATAACCAACAGTATAATACAGTCTGTGGAACGATTTTACCGTAGTCCCCCATTGAATGCCTAGGCCAGTTTTCAAGAAACTAATTTAAGGCCAGGGGCCAGTTCCTGAAAGGTTGGATAAAGTTTTCCATGGATAAAGGTTATCTGTTGTATAGGATTTGTTCAGAATTTATCTGTTGGATAAGCGTTTATCTACCGATACCTCTTAACTGACCTTCTAGGAACCGGCCCCCAGAGGTCATAGATTGGTTTCCATAGAGACCAACATGATTTAGAATGATCAAAGGTTATCAAAATATAAATATAAATTGCTTGGATCCCTCAGAAGCATTAGTTTAGAGATGGACTTCCCTTCTCTGTTTTACGTCCGCATGTTGACTTTGGCTTCCACCCTGGACAATAAAAAGTTGCAGCGTAATGAAAATACAGAGAAAAAAAACTCATTAGAAGCAATTTTGCTGAGTCAGCACTTTATGGCCAAAAATACACTTTTCATCCTTTTTATTGATTTTTTTTAATATTTTAATTGGAAATGAAGTAAAACTATTCAGAATGTGTCATTTAGCCGTGATGTTTTACAATTCTTCGAGGTTAGGAAAATTGCAGTTTCTAGAAAATCCAAGCTGGCGGCCATCAGGCGGCCATTTTGGGATCTCAATAGAACCATCTCTCCACCAGTGTGGGTTAGCTTGTACGTCCGAATATTAATAGCAATTTTGCTTTATATTTTGAAAGAAGCAGATCATTCATGGAACTCACGGATTGTCCTTTTTGAGATATTATTTACTTTCTTGTAGAACGAACTCAAGCAGCAGCATCTGCTGCTTCTGCAGGATATCAAGGACTTCAATCTAGGTTTGTAAAAATGCACATTGAAAAACATAGCTCAGAAGAAAGTCCCTACCGATGGGATCCGTTTCTCGAAGCACACGATACTTCGCGGAGCCAAAAACGTATTTGTATCGCTACGCAAACAATTAGGGGAAAGCGCCCAATACAACTGAATAATTGACAGTAAGCCAGCTCGGAACAAGCATTTTTTTTTTCGATTACTTTTTACGGGGAGGAGTGGTGGTGAATACATAGGGGCTTTCGGGTCCAGGCCTTGTTGCCTACATCTCCTGTGAAGGATCAATTTACGATGTTGTTATATACTCACTGAATATTCTAGACTGCTCTCCAACACAGGCAAACCAATCAAATTTTGTGTATGAAGGCGTGCATTGCTTTCATATTTTCTGGTGACCCCAGAAACATGCCGAATAATTTAACATGCCCCCTCCCCCTTAATTCTTGCCAGCCCACCCTCTGGCATAAATAATGAATGCTGCCTTACCTTAGCTGATCTAAAAATACAGAAAATGTACATGAATTTGTAGAAATAAAATTTGCGGAAATGGCTATGACACTTGAAACCGATTTGCAAATGTTTATTAGCAATTGTAAGGCATGTCCGGAGTGGAGAAAGTCGAGCTTTTTGAGTGTTAATTTTCAGCTCCCATTATATTTTCGGGGTAGTTACTGTTTGTACTTTATTTTCTTTCACGAAGATCTTATAGGCGGATTAGACTCTTTTGGTGAGTACGAAAAAAATTATACATTCCATATTAAATTGCTTTAGAAGGTAAATATCATGTTAAAAACAAGTTAAGGTTACTGAGAACCTTCGCGCACGTCCTCGGAAAAAAAATCATACTCATCCTTAGTTAACCAAAACATGTCAACCTATATATCGTTGGAAAGCTTATAGAATGGACCAACGGGCTATGGCAAAAAGAAGTAACTTTTTAATAAATATAATTTTTTTAAAGCTTTTATAAAAAAAATGAGTGTGTCATTTTCAAGAGCTATCGCCGCCGAACTGCCTGACCTTGACTCTCAAGAAACACATTATTTTAATCCTTAAATGTGTTTCTCAAAAACCGTGTCTGCGTTTTTTAAAATTTTGTTTAGTTCAAAAGTTATGAATTTTTTAATTTTTTAGAGCGTGAAAATTCTATAAAATTTGACCTTGGAAATTTAAAACTTTTGATCTACGTAAAATTAAAAAAAAAACGCAGACACGGTTTTGAGAAACACCTTTAAGGATTAGTACAATGTTTTACTTGGGAGTCAAGGTGAAGCAGTTCGGCAGCGATAGCTCTTGAAAGTGTCACACACCCACATTTTTAATAAAACCTTCAAAAAAATTATGTTTATCAAAAATTTATTTCTTTTTGCCATAGTCCGCTAGTCCATTCTATAAGCTTTCCAACGATATATAGGTTGGCATGTTTTGGTTAAACTAAGGAGTTGTATGATTTTTTTTCCGAGGAGGTGCGCGAAGGTTCTCAGTAACCTTCATAAAAAAGCTCCACATGACGGAAGCATTAGCTGTGACCACTTACTAATAGATGATCGTCGGAATTTCAGTTTCACCCCTAATAGACAGAAAACATGGCGTCGCTCAAATAATTTCTTACCCTAAAAAATACCTTAAAAGATGAGGCCTAGGGTGCCAACTAGGCGCGAAGGAGGCAGGTAACAGGTAAAAGTTACCCATCAAGACATTTTCGTGTCTGTTTTCTATTTTATCGTCTTCTCATCGAGTAATCTCTCTTTCTAACACGGCTTTAAGGACCACCATCATGAGATAAAACCATTTGGACACATATTTCGCCCCTAAAAGATACCAATCTCCCTAATTTTATTGAAAATTAGTCACCCCTAACAGAGACCAAGGCCCCGTGATTTTAACCCCTAAAAGATACGACGATCCATCCCCGGACCAAAAAATATGGGAGTCCTTTTGTCAGAAAACCAACTAAAAATATGTTACACTTATAATCGGTTTATGGATGATGTTTTAAATTAAATCTAAACTCATGACAATCAGAGCGCCTACCTCCAGTAATTACTTCGTTGTGTGTCAAGTGGAACCATAAAGACGTTCTAGTTCACCATGAACATGAAACTGCTTGTTATGCTTGGTCTTGCTGTGGTTTCATTTATACTTTACTAATATCTAAAATCAAAGGCACCGAGTGCCTCGGTGAAATCGTGGATACAGTTTATCCACGTTTGGTCGTCTGGTGATGGTGGTGATGACGTCATCAATGACGCTATACCACGTGACCTTGGTGTTGCACCTCCCATACTCGAAGATAACTTTACCCAAGTTTGGTCACGTAGCGATGCTCCGTTCTCGGATGTCAACTTCTTCTAGTTTTAATGACGTCATCTGTGACGTCATGTCATGTGTTTTTGGTGCTGGACGGCCCCATTGTCACGAAGATAATTTCATCCAAGTTTGGTAACCTAGCGATGTTCCCTTCTCAAAGTAATATTTTTTCTAGTTTTGAAGACGTCATCGATTGTCATGTGTCATGTTGCTGGACTCCCCTTATCACTCAGATAACTTTGTCCAAGTTTGGTCACACAGCGATGTTCCGTTCTCGAGATATTATTTTTTCTAGTTATGATGACGTCATCGATGACGTAATGTCATGTGACTTTGTTGCTGGACTCCCCTTGTCACTAAGATAACTTTGTCCAAGTTTGGTCACCTAGCGAAGTTCCGTTCTCGAGATATTAATTTTTGTAGTTTTTCTGACGTCATCAATGGCGTAGTGTCATGTGATTTGTTGCTGGACGCCCCTTGTCACTAAGATAACTTTGTGCAATTTTGGTCACCTAGGGATGTACCGTTCTCGAGATATCAATTTGTTAAGTTTAGATGACGTCATGAGCTAACACTTGAGTTCATGAGCGAGCGAGCGAGTGAGCGAGGAAAAGTTGCGGAAAAGTTGTCCCGGGAAGAAGGGATAACCCGCCAAGCAGAGAAACTCGGAGCGAGACACTTATTATTAATATATATATATAGAGGATATTACACGGTGGCGTAAAATATTGTTTTTGACACGAGAAAATAAAACTCATATCTTCAAGCCACCGGAAAAAATATTTCAAATTGATTTCCAAGCACTTTTGTTTTGACCGATATCCTCACTAGTGAGGATATGGAAAATATGTCAGTCAGGTCCCGGATGTAGCTTCGTATGAGATCTACAAGTGGCGTATTTCCAAGTAAAACACTCGTGTCTATATAATAAATAGAGGATATTACACGGTGGCGCGAAGATATGAGTTTTATTTTCGAGTGGCAAGAACAATATTTTACGAATGAGCGCAGCGAATGAGTAAAATATTGTTTTTGACACGAGAAAATAAAACTCATATCTTCAAGCCACCGTGTAATTTTCTTTTTATTATATAGACAAACCAGAAAAAAATATTCCAAATTGATTTCCAAGCATTTTTGTTTTGACCGATATCCTCACTAGTGAGGATATGGAAAATATGTCACTGAGGACCCGGATGTAGCTTCGTATGAGATCTACGAGTGGCGTATTTCCCAGTAAAACACTCGTGTCTATATAATAAATATATATTTTTATTAAGTTTTGCAATTTTATACCATTTACAGACAACGCGTTACATAATTGGAAAAAGAAAGAGACACTGAATGTTTATTTTGCAATCTAAGGTATATTAAGGCATGGGTGCTTTTCACAAAAATGCGAAAAACACTGAACAAAATTCCCTAGGGTAGATAAAATGTCAGGCTTGCGTAGAATGTTTTTCGTTAAGGTTGCTCTACCCGGTGAGACGTTTCATTTGATGTATTTGGTTACCATGTCAACGGGTTGCGTGACTTGCAAAAGCGTGACAAACGCATGCACAATTTTGTTTCAGTTCTCTGCATTCGACGGGTACCATACCAATGGTTTCCCAATGGCTCTTATTATGACCAGTGCTGGGCGTACATTACCATTCCAACGAAGCTCGCTGTCCAAGTTATCCTCATTTTAAGAAAATTAGAGGTATCATATTATATCATCACAAATATAGCTATTCGAAAAAAACATTTCCAGCCAGCCTCTTTAGATCAATAATCTACACTAGATAACAAACACTATCACACGCTCACGATTTAACTTATCCCCATCGAATGCAGAGACCATTTTCCAAGAAATTATATTTAAGGTCAGAGGTCATACATTTGTTGCCATAGAGACCAACATTGGTGAAAATGATCGAGAATGACCAAAGGTATGGAAGTGCAACTTCATTGGATCCCTCAGAGGCATTCGTTTAGAGATAGACTACCCGGCTCAGTTTTACGTCCGCCATTTTGGATTTAGCTTCCACCCAGGCCTTAAGTTAGTACTTGAGATACATTTCCTTGGTGCAGAGCATTCGCGTATTTTGGATTACTATGATGTTTTGCTGTCTTCGAAACGGAATAGAATAGGCTCTTTTTACGAGATAGTCTCAGCAAAACCACAATTTTTTAACAGTTTCGGGCCGTTTTTCCTGATTTACTTGCACAGTGTTTTCTGTGTTTGTTGCATTGCTGCTAACTCAACTGGGACCACCCCAAGATATTGTGGCACAATAAAAACACGCAATGAATAGTAAAGCCCATGTTTAAGAAAAATAATCTAAACTGTTTGATTTCGTGAAATAAACACGTAAATGCACAATGAAAAGTTTAAATATACAATTAGGGATAAATGAAATGAATAAATGAAATAAATATAATAAGATTGATTCATTAGGTTGAGATATGTAATCCAAATATAAAAATAAAGAAACATGATTTTGTAGAGGAAAGCCTAAGAGCTTAGAAAAATAATGAATTAGATTGTCATATGGGACTGTCAAAGATTCTATAATAAGAAATATTTAATCAACAAGAAAAAGGAAAATAATTGTATAGGCACTCCGATCGAAGATTAAAAGCATGTAATGAAATTTTGGTGACATGTAAAGGAAATGCAATATAACTTGTGATAAGTTGTCCAGTTTGAAAGTTTTCTTGCGGATATACAATTATCTCTTAAAAACTCTTGCTAATTGGAAATCTGAATCATTTTGGGAAAAGTGCAGGTGAAATGCACTCTATTCAATTTACGTGCAATTAAGATGTCCGATTCACATTTATGTTTTCCATATTAATATGACATAATTGGCCCCAGGAGTCTTCGGTCCTAGGATTGCCGGACAGGTCGGTTCCTCTGCGGAATCCTACCTTTCATTCAGTTGTGGACTTTTCATTAAAATCCTTTTAGCTATTTTATTTTATCTTGTCATCTTGGACAAATTCTCATTATTGCATTGCATCTCCTAACACTTAATTGAAATAGTAGAAACTGTATAAAAACTGTGATTGTAATGATTTAGCCAGAGTGGATCAAGAACAGTAAACTAAAAGGTAAATCAAATTCTCGTAGTCCCACTCATTGTCTCTGCACGATTCCCGTTTGTTCCCCAGTTGCGGGTTTTTTAAGTCTTCAACAGATTTACCCTCGCAACAATATGTAAACATTCAGATTACATTCGCGCACAAATCTTAAGCTTCGTCGTTGCTCTGTAATAGAGTTCCTGCTGAGCTAGTCGAAATGTATCAGCTTCAAGCTCATAGGAGATGCGCAAATGACTGCAGTGTTATTGGCAAATAAACCTGGGGTGGTTTCGGTTGAGTTAGCAGCACTGTAAAACGGCGTGTGCTTGTTCCCTGCTGGCCGAGGCCACATCTACTTTGGTCCACCTAATCTGAATATATACAATTCCCCCCAGACCTAATCCCTTAGCGGCGGCGCCTGGAGTAGCGGGAGCAGCAGAAAGCACCAGCAATAGGCAACTACTAAGATTGTATATTATCAAAATGTGATATTTATTTTTTGCAGCCGGGGTCAAGGTCAAGCTTCTCAAGGATATCAAGGCTCTCAAGCCACTGTAGGATCTCAAGGATATCTACCATCTCAAGGATCTCCGATACATTGGAATGACTTCATAAATACGAAGACCAAGGGTAGTCCATTCTTGTCTCTAGAGCTCTTCGCTGCTCCTACCGCACGGGGGAGGCTAGCTCCCCTGTTCTTGACCTTGCGGGGTAGGACTGCGGTACTGAGAATCATGTGTCGGTGTAATCATGAGCGGTTTGCAATTGAATAGACAATGGAATCATCAATACAGTTTCCTCATTGCATTAGGGCGGTTCATGCTTAGACCGACTTATGATTTAGAAGGCCGCGAGGAACGTGAAGGGATTTATCAATCTACAATTTTCAATTTCTACAATTTTTATTCAGCTTTCGTCCGACGACCTTTCTTTGAGATATTTCTTCAATTGCAGGCGTGGGTCAAGGAAAGGAGATAACTCAAGGTCAAGGAGAACAGCAAATATCAACGGCAAGCCTCCTTCGCGCGACATCAGAAAGAAAGGTACAGCCAATTTTCCTTCCGTGGTGGCTGTTTTTATTCTACAACAGACTTTGAACTTTGTTACATTTCCTCGAAGCCTTAGAATCCTTAGAATATCAATCAATCAATAAATCAATCAATATGTTTATTATCTACTCAGTTGCTTGGAGATTTTGCTGAATTGTTGAGGAGAGAGGTACAAAGTTTTGTTCACGAAAACGAAGGTGAGAACAAAAAAGAATGATCATAGCGTATTTTCATTGGCTTGTCTCCGGATTCTAGCGCGGAATTCCCGTCACCAGAGCCTCCTCCCTGCTCCTACCCCATGGGGGAGGGTCCTACCCCCATCCTACCCCTCATGAAATAATAACAAGTTAATGTTACTGAGAACCTTCGTGCACGTCCTAGAAAAACAATCATACACGTCCTTAGTTTAACCAAAACATGTCAACCTATTCATTAAATTGGAAAGCTTATAAAATATACCAGCGGGTTATGGCAAAAAGAAATTTCCTTATATTGAGATTTTTGCCCAAGACGTGCTTGCCCCCCCCCCCCCCCCCCTCCCCATGTATCATGGATAGTTCCCGTTGAAATGTGTCGCTTTCTAAAATTTCCTTGTATGGAAGTTATTACGTACCATATTTGGAATTCCAGATAGCTGATTTCTTTCTCTAAATGGCCGAAATATTCGTCAAGACTTGCAGATTTTGGAGAGAAACGCTGTTCATATAGGTCGCCATCTTTGTTTTGGCCCAAATAAGAGCATGACAGTAGCAACACAGGAAAACCGCGTTAGGCCGAGGCGCAGCGGGTATGCAACATTTTCCTTGTGTCGTTGTTTTCAACGATTTTTTGAGACCAGAAAATGTACTTTTCCTCCAAAAAGAGAGAACTTGCCGCCGGACCAATTGCAAAGAAGCGCTGAAATGCTGGGCCGACGCGATTATCTAACAATCCCAAACGATAATGGTCGTTTCAACACCTCACTTTCTCCACCATTGCGTTTGGTTTGGCAACCACGCTAAAATAGCCCGCGCGACTCGACCCATTCCTCCCAAGTATATTCAGCAAAAAACGACAATGATTCATTGACATGTGACATTTGCATGGCTTTGGAATTTCGCGAGTCAACAGTATATTTACTTTAAAAAGTGGCAAAAGTGCATCATGGAAAGGGTGCTTCTGCTTCTTTAGCCCCCAAGTCTCTGTTTCATATTTTGTGGGAAAATGTGCTTCTAAATATAGACTCTATTCTGTCGCTGATAGGAGATTCTGAGTCTGTACTGAGTCCTCCTTCTGTCTTTTTGTTGTCATCAGAAGCGTTAGACGCCATCAGACGCGAAGTCAGGAGCAGGAAAAGGAGTAGCAGCGAAAGCATGAGGAGCCAAAGCAGGAGTAGTCGTTATAGGGTCAGGAGAACAGCACAGGAAGAAAATTAATAGCATCACAAGCAGCACAAACAGAACAAGCACCAAAAGCAGCAGAAAGAGCATGAGTAGTAGATATAGGGTCAGGAGAACAGCACAGGAAGAACATTAATAGCATCACAAGCAGTACAAACAGAACAAGCACCAAAAGCAGCAGAAAGAGCATGAGTAGTAGATATTGGGGCAGGAGAACAGCACAGGAAGAAAATTAATAGCATCACAAGCAGCACAAACAGAACAAGCACCAAAAGCAGCAGAAAGAGCATGAGTAGTAGATATAGGGTCAGGAGAACAGCACAGGAAGAACATTAATAGCATCACAAGCAGTACAAACAGAACAAGCACCAAAAGCAGCAGAAAGAGCATGAGTAGTAGATATTGGGGCAGGAGAACAGCACAGGAAGAAAATTAATAGCATCACAAGCAGCACAAACAGAACAAGCACCAAAAGCAGCAGAAAGAGCATGAGTAGTAGATATAGGGTCAGGAGAACAGCACAGGAAGAACATTAATAGCATCACAAGCAGTACAAACAGAACAAGCACCAAAAGCAGCAGAAAGAGCATGAGTAGTAGATATTGGGGCAGGAGAACAGCACAGGAAGAACATTAATAGCATCACAAGGAGCACAAACAGAACAAGCACCAAAAGCAGCAGAAAGAGCATGAGTAGTAGATATTGGGGCAGGAGAACAGCACAGGAAGAACATTAATAGCATCACAAGGAGCACAAACAGAACAAGAACCAAAAGCAGCAGAAAGAGCATGAGTAGTAGATATTGGGGCAGGAGAACAGCACAGGAAGAACATTAATAGCATCACAAGGAGCACAAACAGAACAAGCACCAAAAGCAGCAGAAAGAGCATGAGTAGTAGATATTGGGGCAGGAGAACAGCACAGGAAGAACATTAATAGCATCGCAAGCAGCACAAACAGAACAAGCACCAAAAGCAGCAGAAAGAGGATGAGTAGTAGATATAGGGGCAGGAGAACAGCACAGGAAGAACATTAATAGCATCACAAGGAGCACAAACAGAACAAGCACCAAAAGCAGCAGAAAGAGCATGAGTAGTAGATTTAGCTACAGGAGCAGAAGGAGCAGCAGAAGCAGGAGTATAGTAGATTTAGGAGCAGGAGCAAGAGGAGGAGAAGGAGCAGGAGGATCAGAAGGATCAGGAGGAGCAGGAGGAGCAGAAGGATCAGAAGGAGCAGAAGGAGCAGGAGGAGCAGAAGGATCAGCATGAGTAACAGTAACAGCAGGAGTAGTAGGAGCATCAGGAGTAGCTAAACAGGAGCAGGAAGTTTCAACAGCGGCAGAGCCACCAGAAGCATAACATCAAAAAATGGAATGGTGTAAAAGGAGACCGCCGTTACCGAAATGCTTATATGAAACGCTAGTTTCTCAAATTTATACAAAAAATTCAACATCAGCGCAGTAGCAGCAGAAAATCCAGCATCAGAAATGCAACAATTAAGTATATTCGAAAGGATTTCTACCATGGTAATACCAATGCTTATAGAACCGCCTTAGCTTTGCTAGGATGCTAGGCTCGATTACCAGCCATTGTTTGTATCGGTGTGCTATCCACCCACACAATTTCTAGCCGATATTGGCGAAGTCAATACATTTCTCTCTAAGCTATAACACTTGATAGTTTTAAGCAGCAAACTGTAACTGTAATTTTGCACATAATTAAACTTGTTTATCTACTCGCTTATTTTTATGTTGAAACTTCTGTCTCCTTGAGTAGAGTGGCATTTCAAACATGCCCCCCGAACCCCCTGAATAAGAAAGGACAACAAAATTTACATCCGATTGTGTCCCTCCAAACTTCTGTCTCCTGAGAGCATTTTAAACTTGGCCCCAAACCCCTGAAAAAATAAGAAGGGACAACAAAATGTATATCCAATTGTGCCTCTCCCGTGAACAGACGTATTAAACAGCGGTGTAGCAAGAAATTTCTGAAGGGGGGGGGGGGGATAGTGAAAACATGGGACGAAAATGTTTAAATTTCCTCCAGCAAATACAGTAAATGTATGGGAAAATTTCCGGGAAAGGGGGCGGGAGGTAATCCCAAAACTCTTGTACGGGGATGCTCGGCCCAGATTCTGGACCCTTACCCTTCTTTATACCAATTTTTAACCAATTATACCAGAGCCGAATCAGGTACCCCTTTTCTTATACCAATCCTGAAAAAGGTTCCCCCCTAAACCATAGACCCTTTTTTTACCAAAA
Source organism: Scolanthus callimorphus (assembly GCA_033964015.1). Classification (NCBI taxonomy): domain Eukaryota; kingdom Metazoa; phylum Cnidaria; class Anthozoa; order Actiniaria; family Edwardsiidae; genus Scolanthus; species Scolanthus callimorphus. The sequence goes on from CM066915.1 coordinate 147,775, forward strand.
TTTTCCCTACCCTTCTCTATACCCCCCCCCCCCCCCCCCCCCCACCAAGAACAAAGGATGACCAAGGCTTGCCCCCCATACAACAAGTTCCAGCTATGGCCTTTGGGTGCGTCATGGAAGAAACTAAGGAGAACAAAATTCTTGTGTTAACTCACTGCAAAGTTCTTTGGAGCAAAGTATTGTAGAATCATTTGACATATCGAGACATAGCAGGGTGATGAGTATGGCTATTTAGTCAAATCACACTAGTGGTCTATTGTCAATGCTGCATTCTGATTGGTTGAGCTACTAGTAGGCTATAAGTTATAGCCTATTAGTAGCAAAAAGTGTCGGATTTGAAAGCCAGAAATGGCAAATGATCAGACCAGAAAAGGCTTTTGGCTATCAAGTGTGAATCGACTAAAACAATCTCGCCCTCATGGCCTCTGTGTCTATAACACATTTCGCTTTTGGCCTCATGGGCTATTGGTTCAGATCCCATTCCGGCTCGAGGAATAATTGTTTGATTCTGTTTTGGTATACCTATTTGCTCCCATGATGCAACGTGGGCTACAACACTAACAGGCAGTTGTGATACTGACGGTGCAACATCTTCTGAACAAGAATTTATAATAATAATACACCTTATATCCAAGTAAGATACATCGGTAAATCAGTAAAGGAATAACATTGAAAATCATTAACATTTTTAAACCACTAACAGGCATAATGCATAACAATTATACCTTTAAACTCAGCTGGTTATTTACGCTTGTAAGAACCTCATAGTGACAACAATTCATTGTATAACTATTTTATTCCACGCTACAGAAAATTAAAGGCAACGATTTACGTAAATGCAGTGCACGATGGAAAGGATGAGTGGGATACCGCCGAATCAAGATTTGGCGCAAAATACAATGCCATTCCTGCATTCTGATTGGCTGTATTTTCTGTGGCGTGGTATAATTTAGATATTTAGCAATTAGACCTCAAGGCCGAATGTGCTATGATATAGACCATGAGGCCGAAGGCCGAATGGTCTATTGATATCATAGCACATGAGGACGAGAGGTCTAATTGTTTTAGTATAAACCAACTAGTTGGTCGGTTTTGGCAATGAATTCTATTATTTTATGTTGAAAAAATCAAGTTTTCTTTGCAAAGAAAGATGGTGCTTTTGCCAGGCACGGTCTATCACTAATAGACCATTAGTAGCTCAGCCAATCAGGATGCAGGATTTGTAATAGACCATTAGTTGGTTTATACTAAATGTGAATATTTCTGCAAACCGCAAAGCACAACTTTTTTGAAGTAACAGGAATGTTTATTTTACACAGGGTACAGTACCAGCTGCATCCCTGGGAAAAGCAACTGATTGTTCCTCTTCATGATTGCCTTACATACAACATGTACAAAATCATTTACAGGGCGTGAAGTTGCAGACATATCTGTCACAAACATGACCAGACTTTTCCACAAAAGATGTTACTAAAATTACTACCATTTGCGACATTCTGTGAGGCGTGACGCGACAACTAGAGGTTTTGAAAAGTTTGTATCGAAGACGTTTGTCAATCAAAACTTAAACTGCACATGCAGGTATGTTAGGTCATTGTTGTTGTAAAACGTTCATATTTCCCGCGGGAAACTCTAAAGTTACACACCAAAATCGAAGCAAACGTACAGGTATACTGGGCATTTCTGACAAGAAAAGGTAGTAAATGTTTTGATTTTATTCAACTTAGGACGTTAGGATGACTTTTGGCGAAAGCTAAGATTATCACGACAGAAACTCATTATGATCCTCGATCATTAACAAAGTTTCACAGACCAAAAAAAGTTTTGATTCACAAACGATAGAAACTTTTCAAAACCTAGTTGTAGCCTCATGCCTCACGGAGGGTGGCAAAGCATAGTTTATCACTTTGTTGCGATATTTTGACTCATTTAGTTACATGGATGGCTGCATCAGGGTTGTTCAGCAGATTTTCATCTTTTCTTCAAACTCACCACCCCCCCCCCCCCCCCCCCGAACAACCCCCCTCCCCCAACAATTTGCCGTACATCATATCTGCTGATCACCCTCACTTCAATGTTTGTTCAGCCACCCATGAGTTGCGGGAGTTGTGAAATTTTACTCAAATTGTTTTTCACGTGAAATTTAACATGGAATTCATGAATCCCATAGCAAAGATTTGATATTATTTTAGTGTAATGATTCCAGCTTTGAACTTTCTTTGCACATGGGTAACCCGTTGTTTTGTCATTCAGCTTTTGACCATTCCACATTAAATCTCACTCGTTTTATGCCAATCAATGCTCACGTAAGAATTGAGCTACATTATGCTATTTTAGCCTTTATGTGGCCAAATGCCTTTATGTGTTTATGTGAACAAATTGCACCTGTTGACATCTGCTCATTTCAATTACAATAAATTAATAATATTTATAGCATATTTTATACTTAACACATACGATTCTCAAGGGCGGATCCAGGATCTCCAAAAGGGGAGGCCCAAAGTAAAAAAAAAAATGGAGGCCAAAGTTGTAGCCTTGCTCTTGCAAATACAGTAAATGTATGGGGAAATATATCGAAAAAAGGGGGGGCCTGGCCCCCAGAGCCCCTCCTAAATCCGCCTATGATTCTCATAAAACTTTGGAATGCAAATCCTGAAAATAAGTAAAGATGGGCTGGCTTTAAAATACAAAGGTTCAAAAATGTACTAAAAATTAAGATTAGTAGGACTAAGCCACTTAACCTAACATCTGTCTTCTCTTGGCTAAGATTTCTTTAAGCTCTTTCTGTGGTTCTTTTTTCCTGCATGCTAGGCATTGTGGCACACTCCCCATTTCCACAGTTCAAGAGAAGCACATGTTTTTCAAGCATCTTTGTTTTGCTTTCCTTGATGACTATATACAGAATGGGTGCCCATAAATAAGACCTTGTATAAGTTATGACTTCCTCTTCTCCTGGGCCTCTAATCTGTCGTTAAATGCTGTGATGCCAACTCCAACCATAATAGCTCCCACGACACAGCTTTGTGCAATAACCCTTAGTCTCATGAGGTATCGGCTTGTGCTCATCGGCCCACGGTTTCTATAAGCAAGGGCTCCCCATACCAAAGCTCCCATTGTTCCAACAATACCTATAGAATTTTATGAGCATGAATAGGCCACTTGCACTAACTGGGTCACGTGACCCCAGCTACCTCTTAACGAGATGTTTTGTCAAAATCAATTCCAGAAATACAAAGAACCAATTGATAATGAAGTCGAGAACTTTCAGTCTCCGTCAAAAGTACGTTTATAGGGCCCCAAACAAGTTTAAATAAAATTCGTTTTTGAATAAATGTGTTTAAGACGTTATGTAATTAATACTAGGACAAGTGCCACTGGTCCAACTAGAAAAAGTGGCCAAAATGTACTGCGGAGATCCACTCAGCTGCACCTCGCGAGACTAAAGACAGAGCGATAGAGCTCCTGTTTTTTCATTGTAATCCTGCACATCTAATAAACTGGCATTACAAACCGCTGGTGCAATATTTATTTCAAATACTACTGATCTCACCGAACTGACGACAGCTAAGATATGACCGCTAAGATATGAGGAAAAGTATTTACAGACCTTCCAAAAAAGTAAGGAGGAATTTCCTAATAACACTTTTCCAACGTCGGCAATACGACAGTTTTAGGCGAAATTTTCTTGATCTGAGCATACGCAGAAAGGGGCTTCTCTAGACGGTTACGTATCAAATCTCGCGCATGCGTCAATGGCTGTCACCAGAGCCTCCCCCGCGAGGTGTCGAGCCGGGGAGTTCTGGGTAAGAGAATGAGAGCCCATCGTTTGGCGACGCATGCGCAAAAAATGCAGGTCTCCGGGAACGAGATTGACGATTCCAACTTCCAGATTCTTTAAGGTAAACATCGTTGCATTGAGAGCTGCAAAACATTGTCTCGTGTGTAACATGGCCGTAAACACGATCACACGAAAACCTCGACGCTTCATAAGATCTTACTTTGTTTGGGGAGGTTTGACCTGCTAGTAAGCTGGCTCACCCGTGGGGCTAGTCGGATGTTTTTTGGATTTCAGGATCCCTAGCCAGCTCTGTGGAGGTATTCAGAAATGCTTGTTTCCGAGGTTACAGGATTCGAGGCATCTCTCTTTGGGGGTTTACGAAATGTTTGTTTCATGATGTTTGGCATGTTTTGTATAGTCCGAGATGAAAACCCCTTTGAAACTAAACACGTTTTATCTTTTAATGTGTCTAACAGCGATGTCTTCAAGACTGCATCTGGATAATTAGGACTTAATCTACTTTACTTGAAAATTAAAGAACTACTTACTCGACCAGTCCCCTGAAAAATGTAATCGTGAATATTTCACGTATTTGCTCGGAGCTAGCGCAGCGAGCGGAGAGCAAGTCTAATCTTGCCTTCATTTGCACGTTAGTATGCATTACAAGCCGCTTTACATTGTTTTTTATACTGTTTTACAAACCCTGATTGCAGCCTCTTGTTTTCTTGTACCTGTGGTGCATGCGCAGTACGATTATTTTCTGATCGGCGAGTGTCATTTGGGTTCTTTCCCTGGCACGCCTTCCCGTGCTCCTTTGCACAGGTAGATTTCTTTCCTCGTGGGCTAGCCTCTCGATGTGGATGTTTATTGGGAAGTTTGACTGAGATTATCGGTAAGTTAAAGCTATCAATTGCCTCAATTACCTTTTAACAAGTTATCGCAGCTTTCAAAACGTATTTTTCACTGGTGTGAGAACATTTTCACTGCCTTTTTCCCGAGTTCTAGAGCGAATTTCGAACGGACGACCATCAACGGCTGCAGTTGTTGCTGTCGAACAAGAACACAAGACGTTTGGCTTTGCCAAATCTCCCCATCTATTGGGGGCTGCCTGTAATAATCATCCAACTTGGAGGGATTATCATCCCCGTGTGGGGAAAATAGACTTGAAATGATAGCACAAGCAACTTGCTGTGCATATTATAATAAAATCAATTAGTTGAGAGCTAACCATATAGATGAGCAGCTATTAGTAAGCTGCTGTAGTACAAACCACTAATTAAGATGAATACATTAACAGGCAGCTCATAGTAAGCTGCTGTAGTACAAAGCACAATTTTTTTCCAAAAATAGCGCACCCTTTATGCAATATCATTTAACGTGTTTGTCCAGGTAAGTAAATGATAATAGAATCTTTCGTTGTTGTTATTGTTCTTCTTTTTAAATTATTTTTTTAATTTTTTTGTAGATCCATCCTAGAGTCATAACGAATAACTCCTCTAAGCAACCGGCACAACATACTCTTCAGTGGTTGCAAGTTGCCATCCACTGATTTATGTGAAAAATGATTTACTTGACATAATCTACATGGAACCCTCCGTCTCTATAGCAAGCAACAAAACAAGGGAGAGACATCATTTATTATTGTTGCAGAGAAAACAGCTGTCTCAGGAACCAAAACTAATTGTTACTGCTAATCCAAACAAGGTTTAAAAATGGATATGGGCAAGGAGTTGTTGTGCAATTATATAGCAAGGGGCCATGTTACTGCGTAAACAACGAGAACAAATTGGAGACAATTTGGAAGCTTTTACAGAGTGTCAGAAACACCAAGCAAGACATCAACTTTAAATCCTTAATAGGACACCAGTGTCTGTTATGAAAATAATTATGTCAACAACAAAATGTCTGGCTTTGGTAAAATAATGTGAAAAAACTGGTTCGATGCTGTATCTCATGCATGAAAAGTATAATGCTGTTATTATTACTCGTTTGAAACAATGCCAGAGCTGAATCAAGAAAATGGCTGTGCAGCAAAAATATTCAACCAACACAAGAAACCAAGCTACTGCAATTGCAAATCCTGCTTGTTTCTGACCTAATTCCTGAAACATGTGTACATTGATATTTATTGTGCAATTGTCTACGCCCCTCATACATTTGGATAACTGAAGATTGCAAATATTGTTCAGAAATCAAATAACTGTGCAGAACCATTTGATCAACTGTTCACATCCAATGTTGATTTGTTAGAGGATTAAAGAAAACAAAAAACTTTGTTTTATAGCAGAGCAAGCAGACATTTAATTGGAACAAGAGTGCTATTTTCTGAAATGTTCGTCAGAACTGTAGAAACATTCCTGGAGCAGCTACAAAACAACAGTTGAAATGTGGCAGCCTTCAGATCACATTCTTGCGCTGCTTACAATATTCAGACGCCTCATTTTTATACACTAGGCCCCGTCCACACATACCCGGATATTTTTTAACCCGAAACTTTTTCCACACATATTCGTCTACAAATTCACCGGATACGTGTGGACGATAGCCATATCCGGAAAGAAAAAGTTGCGGATTCAAAAATATCCGGATACGTGTGGACGGGGCCTAAACAAAACACTTTCTGCAAAGAGTAGCTTCCCCTCCGAGCACTTCACTATCTACATAGATACTTCTAGTTTAGAAATATTACCAATGATGCACCGAGTGGTATTTTGGGTTATCATTTTAGGAAATATTAATGTACATATTTTCTTTCACGACGATCTTGTAGGCGGGTTTGACTCTGCCGGTAGCTGGGTGTGAGAAAGGGAACATTTCGACACTCCATATTAAACTGCTTTAGAAGCTATTAATATGTTAAAAACAAGTTAATAAAAACTCCACGTGACGAAAGCATTAGCTATGGTTACTTAGACAATTAAAATAGGGGTTTTAAAAATGTCTTCCCGGTGGGTAGCATTAAATACGATTATGAGGACACGGAACACGTTATTGCAGCCGAATTCGTAGTATCGCGAATATCCAAAATAAAGATTACGATTTCGTTTGGGCGATTCTGCGCTGTCAATCAAAATATGCCCATCAGGTTTCAAGACCTTTGGAACTTGTTTTACTTGACAATACAAAATGGCGTGCACGAACCTTTCGCCGATAGGTGATAGAAGAATTACGAGTAGAATTACTCTTGAATTTTAGATCACGAGTGCGAAATCTGATTTTTTTTTGTCGTGATTTAAATTTGTTGACAGCGCAGAATCGGAATCTTGACTTTGGACGTCGCATTAAACATTCAATATGCAGTAAACATTTTTCACAAAATAGAAATCTTTGGTAGGTGAGCAAAGAGGAGGTCGATTCATTGTCATTGATTCAATCCTCTTTAAAAACCCTTTTGTCAGAAAACCAACTAAAATGTTACACTTAATCGGTTTATGGATGTTGTTTTAAATTGAATCTAAAACAACAACCGGAGATTATATTAGCGCCTACCTCTAGTAATTACTTCATTTTGTGTCAAAGTGGAACCATAAAGACGTTCTAGTTCACGATGAACATGAAATTGCTTGTTATGCTTGGTCTTGCTGTGGTGTTAATGGCTACCAAGCCGGTCTTCACTAGGTAAGTAGTAGAAACGAAGACTTATGCAGTAGTCCTACGGGCCAGTCCGTTTATTTCTTTTATACTTTACAAATATCTAAAAAAAATGATGATGATGCCTGAAAGTTATTCATTTATTTGCTCCATTTTTGTTATTACAATAATATTGCGCTTGGAAGAACAAGAAACGAGAAATTGAATGGGCGTACTGGTTTGGTTTGAAGGCCCGTTTTATGGGAAAAGTTCTCACGGGAAGAAAGCCGAGAAACTCGGGGAGAGACACTTATTTTCCGATACATTTCTTTCCCGGGTCAATCGTGCGGAGCATTCGCGTATGGATTACTATGACGTTTTGATGTCTTCGAAACGGAATAGAATTGGCTTTTTTACGAAATAGTCTCAGCAAAACCACAAATATTTTAACAGTTTCGAGCCGGTTTACTTGCACAGTGTTTTCCGTGTTTGTCAGATTCAAAAATATCCGGCTACGTTAGCGAATTCGATCTCGATGCGGATCACATTAGGTGTGGACGCTGATATTTTCGTATTTGGAAAGTAACACTTGCGGAATCAAAAATATCCGGCTACAATTCAAAAATTGTTGCCCGCGCGGGCGACTTCGCTAGATCGGGAAATATTTTCCCGTGGATTAGTTTTCTGCTGTATAACAAAACACTTTTAAGTCATTAAAATGACTGCACCCTCGGGAAACATTCGTCTCTGGAAACATCGAGATTCTCGGAAATCAAAACTATCTGTTTCCCTCTGGAGCAGTCAATAAGTTTTTAATATTTATTGAATGTATACGATTATTCGCAGACCTTATCCCTGGCCGGGCAATAGCTACAATGCGACTGCGGGAGCAGCGGCGGTTAGCCTTATGGGAACAGCAACAGGTACGAGCAAGAGTCAAACACGTAAAAACCCGCATATGAGAGATAAGAGGATAGATAGATAGATAGACTTTAATAAAACCTTGGCAGCCGAAGGCTGAATTATGGCTATTTACAAAATTATGTACATATAAAATGAAAACTAGATTAAAATTTATAATAATATATATCATATCAAAAACTACTTTAAAATGGTGATCTCACTAAAAACTGTGAAAGTCAATTAATGGCGTAACGAATTTGCAATGATAAAACTCTGCTGCGCTCGTTTCGTCTTGCTCACAGGGACGTTAAAATATCTTGGATTCCTGAGTGATATCATACATTCATTACGCGGCGGTAGTAAGTGGTGGAGCCTGTGTGTTGGAAGCAAGACCTGCTCAAAAAGGCGCGCAGTGAGGTCTTCTCTGCGCGTATTTAGCCGTGGCAAACTCAGTCCAGCGCACGCATCTGAATAACTCAAATCTGGAAAGATAATTTTAAAGGCGCGCTTTTGTAGACTTTCCAATTCATCTGATAGATATAATGGGAGGCTATTGTGAAAAGTTTCACAAGCATATTCTGCTACCGGTCTGATGCACGTAGTGTAGAAGGAAATGAGCTCGCGTGGGTCTAAACGCGCGCGCTTAAGTTGTCTTAAGAGGTACAATCTACCAGCTACCTTCTTGACTACATTAGAAATGTGTGCATTCCATTTCAAATCATCAGAGATGATGAGACCTAATAACTTTACGCTTTGGACCACTTCAATGTCCTTGTTATTGATGACGATAGGTGAAAATGCACTATTTGATTTTGCGAAGCTGATTTGGAGCTCCTTACACTTTGTCTCATTTAATTGAAAGCGGTCAGCCTGAGTAGCCTGCACAAACCTATCAACGGCATCTTGTAAGCTACTACAGTCTTTCTTGTGAATCGTCTCGCTCATGGTTGTATCATCTACGTACTTCCAAAGATCAACGCCTTCCATTTGTAGATCGTTGATCATCACTACGAATAGCCAGGGACCAAGCTTGGTCCCTTGTGGTACACCGGCTGGGACCCTTCCCCACTCAGAGTAGCAGTCCTGAGATAGCTTAACCCTGGATTTTAAGAACCTGTTAGGCTAGAACCTGGATTTTAAGAACCTGTTAGGCTAGAATTATCCATGTGAACCCCATGTTTCCTTGTATTTTCAAATCAAATCAAAACCTGTTTTAGGCTAAAATTCTAGATTCTTATAGGCGCGGGTTTTTACTGTACTAAGATTGCTGATCTGTTACTGGGCTTGCCGCCAACATAGTAGAACTATCACAACACAGTTTCCTCATTTGCATTAGGGCGGCTCGTGATCTAAGGCCTTAGGAGGCCGCAAGGAACGTGAAGGGATTTATCAATCTACAACTTTATTCAGCTTTCCTCCGACGACTTTTCTTTGAGATATTTCTTCAATTGCAGGCGTGGTCCAAGGAAAGGGGACAACTCAAGTTCAAGGAGAACAGCGAGTATCTCTGGTAAGGAAAAGTACGGCAGCGATCAGATGCTGAATTCCTAGTTTTTTCTTCGCGTAAAAATTAAAGAACGGGAATGTAACGGCAAGCCTCCTTATGCGCGACTTCAAAGACGGGTTCGGCCAATTTCCTTCCCTGGTGGCGCGTTGTAGGCCAAAACAATCAAGATACTGATTGTCAGCTATCGAGTTCGCAACGAGCATAAAGTGACTCAGGTCCATGCATGTCTCGCTGCCTATGTACACAGGCAACACAGTAAATAAAACAGGGATTTGATGTGTCTTAATGGAGCTTTCCGTTTACAATATTGTCCGTTAGTAGAGAGTTTCCTGCAGTATGAAAAGCTGGAGGGTGCGCCCCCCCCCCTCCCGGCCCCTAAGGGCGATACTGCCCTGTTTACTGCGATTTTCATAATTCAGCGAACTCCAACTCTTTCACTGCCTATTTCTTTACCAAAACGGAAAAAAATGGATGTGTTCAGTGTAGGAATAAGCGAGGAAATACGAAAGTGTGGAACTCGACAACTTACACATGTGACTTTATTTCAGGCACTAGACGCGGAACATACGCTTCTTGGAGCATCTAGTGTAGGTTTAAGTGGTGGGTACCGTAAAATGATCGTTGCGTATTCATTTTGGCATTCCTCGGGTCGACCTCTCGGGATTCTAACCCTCGGACTAACAAGGGGCGGGGTGGGTGGACCCAACCCCTTCCCTTGGTTTCCATAGAGACCAACATGATTTAGAATGATCTAGGGTTATCAAAATATTGCGGTTCCTGAAAGGTTGGATCAAGTTATCCATGGATAAAGGTTATCTGTTGTATAGGATTTGTTAAGAATTTATCCGTTGGATAAGCGTTTATCTAGCGATAAATCTTAACTGACCTTCTAGGAACCGGCCCCAGAGGTCATAGATTGGTTTCCATAAAGACCAAAAGAGAAAATGCAACCCGTTCTGATTATCGAATACTTGGAAAATTCCTACGATGAATGAAAATTGCATAACAATGGGGATTGGGGATTGAAAATGCCTTTCTTAACCTCTGCCAAAAAAAGTTCTACCTCCGGGTACTTGGACTTGGGTGGGTTCCAAGAACTCGTGCTTGGTACTTTGAAATCCCTCAAATCATCATCCTCATCAGATAGACCCCCCTCCTCATTAGACTTGTTATGAAAATAAACCTTCAACCTCACCCTCCTCTCGAACTTCTCCCAATCATCTACAAGCTTGAGCCAATGAACATCCTTCGGTGTGGGGCAGAACGAAGGGCCTTTGCGTAACAAGCTTCCCTGGGCTGTAGTGATTTCCTTGGTGCTCAGATTGATCGGGTCCAAGTCCAAAGTAGTAGATTCCCCAGAGTTGCTTGCCCCTTCTAGTATGCGTATATCCTGCCTCTTCCTCACCCGATTCTTTCGTCTTAACTTCAAGAATCGCCTTCTACCAGTCCGTCCAGGGCCAGAGCCACCGACGTTCGGTACGGAATCTTGACCATGGGAGTTCTCTCTGTTTTCCGCACGCGCTAACGGTACCGCCTTTGCTAGTTTGAAGTACTCCTTTTCCCGTAGCTTGATTCGCAGGGAATGGATTCTTGCTCTCGCGGTGTACCAGATAGTTGCGGCCGTAGCATGGTCAAAGTCTTTAAATATCATCCCCCGTATTCGTTCAAGTTCTCCCATCAGCACTGGAACTTCTCTCTTAACAGAATTCAAAAGTTCCCTACTAATATTCCAGGAGCCTTCGCAGAGCTGCTGTTGAATGTAATCCTTGAGAGCAGAGTCATGTGTCATAAGAGCCAAGTTAAAATGGCGTATCTGTAGTCCTTTCGGTACAACTCCCAACACATAATTTTTTAATGTGCGATATTCTGAAGTACATATATTTTGGTGAAAAAACGTTGGTGACCACTGGCTTCTTTCCATAGGTTTCGATTTTGGTAAAAAATCATTACTAAGCAGACTTCTCAATACTTTTAGAACTTATTGATATTTATTCACCATATGTAACTATAACTACAATGTTGCAGTCCCAAATCACAATCTATTTTTTACCACACCTGAACATACGGATGGAATTTTCCATACGTTCGATTTGGACAAATTATGAACAAAAATCGTCTTTGTTTACCACACTCTGAGCTTACGGATGGAATTTTCCATACGTTTGATTTGGACAAATTTTGCAACAAAATCGCCTTTGTTACCACACTCTGAGCTTACGGATGGAATTTTCCATACGTTTGATTTGGACATATTTTGCAACAAAATCGTCTTTTTTACCACACTCTGAGCTTATGGATGGAATTTTCCATACGTTCGATTTGGACAAATTATGAACAAAAATCGTCTTTTTACCACACTCTGAGGTTACGTATGGAATTTTCCATACGTTCCATTTTGACAAATTATGAACAAAAATCGTCTTTTAAACCACACTCTGAGCTTAGTTTGATTTAGACAAATGACTAACAAAGTTTTCACGACACGTTAATTCTGAACTACCTCATTTGATCAATTTTCAACTGTACAAATATTTTTTGCCTTGGAACATTCCTTTTTGGCTTTACTTTAATTTCGCAAACATTGTATGTAACAAGGTATGTATCAAACACGTAATTTTTTAATGTACGATATTCTGAAGCGACGATTTTGGCAATATAAAGCCATATCTGTTGAATTTTTATCGTTACTTGAATTAGAAAGAAATGCAAATGACGATATGCCCTGCCATCCATCGTATGTTCGTATTAATTAGCTGCTTCACACTAGAGACGGAAAACTCGTCTGAGACGTGTTTCTCGCCTTGAATATGGTTCCCTGTTCTTCTGTGATCACGCGAAAACAATTTTTTTGAAGAAGAAAGTTTAGACAGATAACAAGCAAGTGTTTCTGAGTATAATTGACATAAGACAGGAACTTTTTCTGACGAGAAACTCGTCTCAGACGAGATTTCCGTCTCTAGTGTGAATACAGCTATTTACGTTGGCAAAAATGTTCCGCGACGGCATTATTCATTAGTCATATTTTACTTGCACCATAAGATATATTCCAAATTACTATAATAAGCACAGAACGGTGCATCGATAATGGTTATTAGGCAAATCACACTACTGGGATATTGTCAATGCTGCATTCTGATTGGTATGGCAGTGATTTTAATGGCTATGCTGTTAAAGTAAATGCCTCTTAAAAGTGGTGGCAGTAAGTGAGTGTGCTACCTAGAGAAAAGGCGAACCAGCTATTGCATGGAAATTTAATAAGCAGTACACTTAACCACACTGTATCTTCATTATCAATGACGCAGAAAAGTCTTGATTTTGCCAGAACCCGAAGAAGTATGGTGGAAATTTCCATCACACACCGCCGGACAAAAACAATGCCGAAAATCGTGATTTTGCCAGAGCTCCGGATAAATATAATGCAAATGCTACACGTAAAGCTAAAGCTAAGATCAGACTCCGAAAAGGTAAGGTGGAAGTTTTCAGCCATTACAGCGCTGTAAAAATACCATCTTCAAAGTCTAGAAAGCTTCTGCGTTGGAAACTCTTATGACTTACAGCCTTCCAAAATACAATGCCAAAAGTTTTGCCTCGTACTCTAAGAAAATATGAAATATGAATGAATGGTAAAATAACAATTTCAGCTTAAGCTAGCTTTGTAGAAACGTCTACGCGGCATTCGTTGTTCTTGTCATGGAACCCGCAGCGTTTAAAACACCGCCGGTACAGATTCGTATCTTTAGGTGGACGTGTTCCTGTTACCAATTCCGGAAATTCCGTTGATAACACGTCTATGAGTTGTGTGTATATTTCAAACTATAACTTGGCTTCTTATAATACACTAGCAAATTTATCATGTAACTAGACGAAAAGTCGCGGAAACCTCAGACAAAGCACAGTCGTTGATAAGAATAGATAACCAAACAAATATGAGAAAAAAATATAATGTACAAGCCAAGATGGTCGTGTGTCTGATAACTATTGAGTGCATATCTTTTTCTGACGTCCAGAGTTCTCCTACTAACCCAGAATGGTAAATAGCCGAGCCTATATTACTTATATTATAGACCGTTTACCTTAGATTCCATTATCGCCCGAGTAGGACTTTTTGTAGATGTCGCATTTTCCATTGGCCTTGAGAACTCCGAGAGGTTTACAAGCTTGAAGAGCATATTGACCATATTCGTTTGTAAAAGGTTTGCCCTCTCCTTCTTGCTCTTGTATGGAAGTATCACTTTTGTCTACGGCCCTCCTTTGGCTTTTCCTTTCCTACTTTTACGTGGCATTGTAGCCATCGACGGCCAAGACTTATGTTGAAATACAAGGACAATGATCGTCCGTTGCAAGAACATGCAGCACCCATGGTGTTGATGTTTATGAGTGGTCACGTGTAAGGTCTTGACCTATTATCCCGCGTTTTGATTGGTCATTAAATTTTCTTTGCCTTTTTGATTGGATACTTCGATTCTTTTGAATTTTGTAGTACCGGCGGTTATTTTCCAGAGCAGCCTTTGTTTTTAATAAGCGCTTAGAAATAAGCTCGTGATTGCAACAATACAAAACGTAATCTAATCGAAACGTGGATGTATAACCGGAACGTACGCCAAGCAGCCGGACAACTCTTATCCGAAGACTCTTCCTTTGCAAAGCAAAGCGAACAATGAAGTTTATTTCCGTTGAGCGGATGTTGCGCTGCACTAACTACAGGACACGAAAGATAAATTTCAAGTCTGAAACAAGGAGTTTGAAAGGTATTTACAAATATCAAGCACAAAAAATGTCCACTGGCTTTCTGCCCTTTGTATACAGGCAGGTCAGAAGTAATAATTAGGAGAGTACAAAGCAAGAGTGGCAATATTTAAGCAAAGCAGAAATGACTGCTGTTATTAGCTGTATTCACACTAGAGACGGAAAACTCGTCTGAGGCGAGTTTCTCGCCTTGAATATGGTTCCCTGTTCTTCTGTGATCACGCGAAAACAATTTTTTTGAAGAAAGAAAGTTTAGACAGTTAACAAGCAAGTGTTTCTGAGTAGAATTGACATCAGACAGGAACTTTTTCTGACGAGAAACTCGTCTCAGACGAGTTTTCCGTCTCTAGTGTGAATACAGCTATTGTATCGAAAGTTCTTTGTTTACCTTCACTCCTAAATAGCTAGTATAATAGAAAGCTCAACTGAAGAGGCTCGGTGAGCAAACAATGCGCCAGGGACGAGCTATTTACTGTCGAATTCAAGGGAACAAAAGACAAAGGGTATTAGTGTTACACGAAATAGAAAACAAACCCTACTGAACATTACAGATGCGCGATATTATAATAACTTAGGCATTACGGCGGCGTAGTTCATTAACAATACTCTTGTCTTTATGATTTAACAACTGAATTCCCTCTTAAAGGGGCACCTACACGCTTACCTGACAAGCAAATAATTCAAATCGCAATCCAATTCAACAGTAAAAAAGTTCATTCAACAAAGCTAGGGACTGTTATTTTGGTTACTACCGGTAAACTTGAATGCATTTTGGTATTAGAATTAGACTTATTTTTTGACAGGCTGTACAAAAATTAAGCGTGCGAGTTGTTATTATAATAGTAACAGTTTACATCTTGGCGTACATATGTTATTTACCCTTCTCAGGGCTACTCATTATAACTCTCGCCGCCAGCTCGGGCCAAAACCAGCCTGAGTCCGCAAAAATTCACTATTGTTTTGCGATTCATCGAAACATATGAACGTCTTGATTGCATCGATTATTTCTACTCCCTGACTCCTGAAACTACGTAATTCGTTTTTTGTTTTGCAACAAGAACGTTGACAATTCATTACTGACAAGACCAAAAAAGGGAGTAAAGTTTTTTCGTCTTTTTTTAGCGTTGTCATATTTTTCCTTTGCTATTGCTTGTCTTTCAGCTGCTTGAATATAATATTGAAGCTTAGCAACATTATCGTCTTACAGAGTTATTACAAAAAGTCATATTTTGCTGATCAAAGTGTTCCTCTTCCGATTTTGCCCAAAATTTAGATAATCATTGATAAGAAGAAAGGGGGCCATGAAAATCGGAAACCATACACTGATCTTTAAAAACAGAAAATCACGAAACCATTGTTTGATCCTGCCAATGCTATTATAACTGTATAAGATGTCACAGCCGTAATACGTAGTGACTGGGAAAACAGGGAAAAATATGTTGTAAAAATATAAGATTTTTGTTTAGAATTTGTCCAAATCAAACGTATGGAAAGTTCCATCCGCAAACTCAGAGTGTGGTAAAAGAGACGATTTTGTGTTGTCCAATGGAATGTATGGAAAATTCCATCCGTAAGCTCAGAGTGTGGTAAAAAAATACCATTTTGATCCAAGACCAAACGTATGGAAAATTCCATCCGTAAGTTCAGAGTGTGGTAAAAAAAATACGATTTGAATCAAGAGCTTGTCCAGATCAGACGTATGGAAAATTCCATCCGTAAGCTCAGAGTGTGGTAAAAGAAATACGGTTTTGTTTCATAATTTGTCCAAATCAAACGTATGGAAAATTCCATCCGTAAGTTCAGAGTGTGGTAAAAAATACGATTTTCATCAATAGCTTGTCCAGATCAAACGTATGGAAAATTCCATCTGTAAGGTGCATTGGTCTCCCTAAGTGAGGATCTAACGAACGGTGTATGGGAAATCCATCAATCTTTTCTAGTTTACCAAATAATGTGCAAGCTGGACATATACTAAGTTAACATCATAACATTAGCCACCGCCAGGCAGGGTTAGTTCGTTGAATGTGTAGCGGGTATTGAAAAGTGCCAACATAGAGTGGTATTAATACCACATGTTTGTACCTTATTTTACTGATAAAAGCAAACTGGGAAAAACTAATACCGTATGTGTAAAATGAGACTACGTGACACAATTGCTGTTGTGGACCAGTTTTGCCCTATTTGGTTGTTAGTAAGGTCAGTATTGAGTCTGATGGTCTGATGTAATAGCATCAAATATAAACCGTTCCAGCGAAATGGAAAAGGTGTTTCTAAAGGAGGTTTCATTTTACCAATATATCTACTTCAGAATATCGCACATTAAGAAATTGTGTGTTTCCCTTATCAACGCAAGTTTCAAGGAAGTGCACATGATGCTGGTATCTTGTTAGCTTTCCCCATGTATTCAATAAATTATAAAACATTTCACGTTTTGACGGCATAACGGGATCGAAATAATCGATTCACAGGCGACTTAAGGAAATTGAAATATTTAAAGACTAGAATAAAAAAGTTCCAAAAGTCTTAGGCCAACCGAAAGCCCAGCCACGCGGATCAAAAATTGATTCACAGGAGTTTTGTCAGAAAAGTTGAATAAGTTTGAATGAAAAATTTGACAAAAACTTCCAACGCATAACTGTAAAAAACTTTATTGAACGTTTCGGCCATTCAGCCTTCCTCAGCCAAAATCAAAATTTGCAAAAATTCAAAAACCAATAAATTTGCATCCCGTTCAGGTTGCTTTAAGTGCCAAAAATCCCGATGCGACCTTTGTAAGAATTTTTTAGTAGAATCTAATTCATTCTCCAGTTTTGCCACTGGCAAAACGTATTACGTAAGACAAGATTTGTCCTGCGATTCTAAGAACGTTATTTATCTCGTTTCTTGCACGAAATGCAAGCTGCAATATGTCGGCTCCACAACCACGCCTTTCAAAACACGTTTTCGTAATCATAAATCGCACATGAAAACGAAAAGAAAAACGTGCGAAGTTGCCATCCATGGCAACAAACCGGAGCATTCAATTTCTAATTTTTCATTCATGTGCATTGAACGGGTCACTGCACAGGCCGACGAAGCTAAGATAAACAGCATTCTTTTAACTAGAGAAGCCTATTGGAGCGCGCAGCTATTTACTTTGCAACCCCATGGATTGAATAAAAGGCAGGAGTTCAGATCAAAAAACAGAATTAAATACACTAATTAGCTCTACATAGAAAATTTGCATCTGAACTTTTGTCTTTATAATTTTTTGGACAAAAAGGGCCTCCGTAATATGGCATTATGGTGATGTAATTTTTAGCGCAGAGTCTTGTATATAGGTGGCCAGGTTTAAATATTGTTTGCCAGTTTAGCCGAACCATGTATTGGTTTTTGAATTTTTGCAAATTTTGATTTTGGCTGAGGAAGGCTGAATGGCCGAAACGTTCAATAAAGTTTTTTACAGTTATGCGTTGGAAGTTTTTGTCAAATTTTTCATTCAAACTTATTCAACTTTTCTGACAAAACTCCTGTGAATCAATTTTTGATCCGCGTGGCTGGGCTTTCGGTTGGCCTAAGACTTTTGGAACTTTTTTATTCTAGTCTGTATATATATATATATATATCTGGCTGCCAAGGTTTTTAAATAAAGTTATCTATCTTTAATCAATCAATCGTTTATTTATAATGCACCCATAGCAATGATAACACTGAATTAAGGGGGAAGTCAGTACATGCAACAAGCAGCAATAATAAGTACATAAATATTGTCCAATGTTCATTGTTCATACTGGAATTTGACTGTGACAAAGTTATTAAGTCTATTCGTGGCGCCAACCGACGGGTGTCTAGACGGGTGTCTTGATCTTTAATTACTGGAAACCCACTCGCATACTATCATGAATCCTGCAATCTGATTGGTTCGCTACTCACACTGAAAAAGCTACCGCAAAACTCTCAAAACCAATTAAAATAAATGCATTCAAGCAACGAATCGAAGGTAGTATGCTGGTGGGTTTCTAGTAAAATTAGACTACTCGTTCTCTAATTCTTTGAGTCAAATACTAGTCGGCGCTATGCGCCTCGTTAACTATCTATACTATTGACTCATAGAAAACTCGAACTCATAGTCTAATTGTTAAATACTATTTTTTTTGTGCAGCCGGGGCTCAAGGAACTCAACAGCGTCCGTTTCAATGGAATGACTACGAAAATTCGAAGTCAAAAGGTAGTCCATTCTTGTCTCTAGAGCTCCTCGCTGCTCCTACCCCACGGGGGAGGCTGAGCTCCCCTGTTCTTGACCTCGCGTGGTAGGACAAGGACCCAACGAGAATGATGTCAGTGTAATCATGAGCAGTTTGCAAACGAATAGACAATGGAATCACAATACAGTTTCCTCATTTGTATTAGGGTGGCTCATGCTTAGATGTAAGGCCTTAGAAGGCCGCAAGGAACATGAAGGGATTTATCAATCTACTACTTTATTCAGCTTTCGTCCGACGACCTTTTTTTGAGATATTTCTTCAATTGCAGGCGTGGCGGAAACAATGGAAATTGCTCAAAAACTACTATTATTATCGGTAAGGAAAAGTACGGCAGCGATCAGATGCGGAATTCCTAGTTTTTTCTTCATGTAAAATTCAAAGAACTGGGATGTAACGGCAAGCCTCACGCGCGACATTAGAAAAAAAAGTTCAGCCAATTTTCCTTCCGTGGAGGCTGTTTGTATTGTACGACAGACTTTGAACTTTGTTACATTTTCTCGAAGCCTTAGAATCCTTAGAATATCAATCAATCAATATGTTTATTATCTACTCAGTTCCATCGAGGTGGTGATGAATTGTTGAGAGAGCTAGAAAGAAGCATTTACATAATCAAAGGTCAGATACCGTAGAACGATCATAGCGTATTTTCATTGGCTTGCCCCCGGATTCTAAGCGCGGAATTCTCGTCACCAGAGCCTCCTCCCTGCTCCTATCCCACCTACCCCCATCCTACCCCTCATGCAATAATAACAAGTTAATGTTACTGAGAACCTTCGCGCACGTCCTAGGAAAACAATCATACACGTCCTTAGCTTAACCAAAACATGTCAACCTATTCATTAAATTGGAAAGCTTTTAAAATATGCTAGCGGGCTATGGCAAAAAGAAATTACTTTATATTGAGATTTTTGCCCCAGACGTGCTTGCCCCCCCCCCCCCCCCCCCCCCCTGATTTGCTGGTCCGCGACTTTCGGTTTACCAATTTGTGAAAAAGCCTAGAAATGAATAATTTATCAAGCCTTTGTATAAAATCTTAAATCGCCTGCGTTTGATAATGATTCATCGTGTTCTGCTCATAAGAATAATCAATTAAGGGGAATAATTAGGCTTGGTACTCGGCTGAAAACAATAAGCCATCAAAATCTGAAAAATCGGGATTTTCGTATTCCGATAGAGGTTTCGCCGGGATTCGGGAATTTCAAGCAAAATCGGGATAATCCAGACGAAACCTGGATCACTCTGCAGAGGCAGTGATGCGAGGTATGCGGTAATCACACCATTCCGTTGGTACTTGACTGGACTTTGCCTTACCTGTATTCACTGCGTGCGTTACAACGACCATCCTCCCTCCCTTATTTGCTCTGGTAATTTACGTTATTGATTAGAATAGTTTTCGTGTATAGAATAACATGTTTATGGGAGGTTTATGATACTGTAGATATTTATTGATGGTGGTGGGGGGGGGGGGGGGGGGGGGTGTCACAAGCCTCCCCTGCGAGGTGACTACAGCCCGGGGAGGTCTAGGTACGAGAATTGAGAATTAAGTTCAACAAGAAACCGCGTCTTATTCTAGGTTTAAAATCATGCCACGCTAAGGCTGCATTCATTATGAATACTACATGGGGGGGGGGGGGGGGGGACAGAGGATTTTGAGGCGGGATCTCAAAATCCCCTTTTTATTTCATCTATGTCTGTAAACTTAATATATGTGTAGGATTAAGAAAACAAAAATAATGTAAAAATGTAAAATAGGAAATGCGAAATAAATGTATTGTATTGTATTGTGTCATGCATAGTTCCTGTTGAAATGTTTCGCTTTCTAAAATTTCCTTGTATGGAAGTTATTACGTACCATATTTGGAATTCCAGATAGCTGATTTCTTTCTCTAAATGGCCGAAATGTTCGTCAGGACTTTGGAGAGAAACGCTGTTCGTATAGGTCGCCATCTTTGTTTTGGCCCAAATAAGAGCATGACAGTAGCACCACAGGAAAACCGCGTTAGGCCGAGGCGCACGGGTATGCAACATTTTCCTTGTCTTGTTGTTTTCCAACCATTTTTTGAGACCAGAAAATGTAGTTTTCCTCCAAAAAGACAGAACTTGCCGCCAAACCAATTGCAAAGAAGCGCTGAAATGCTGGGCCGACGCGATTCGTTGAAACATAGGCTATCTAACAATCCCCAACGGTAATGGTCGTTTCAACACCTCACCTTCTCCACCATTGCGTTTGGCTTGGTAACCACGCTAAAATAGCCAACAGCTAGCCCGCTCGCGACTCGACCCATTCCTCCAAAGTACATTCAGCAAAAATGCATTGCTTTGGAATATCGCGAGTCAACAGTATATTTACTTTTGATTAAAAAAAGCGGCAAAGCAGTGCATCATGGGAAGGGTGCTCGCAATTGTTAAATGTATATAGATTGTATATAGATATTGATTTTTTTTTTAATTGTTGATTTCAGCAGGAGAGGAAGGAGCAGCAGGAGTGGAAGGAGCAGCAGGAGAGGAAGGAGCAGCAGGAGTGGAAGGAGCAGCAGGAGAGGAAGGAGCAGCAGAAGTGGAAGGAGCAGCAGGAGTGGAAGGAGCAGCAGGAGTGGAAGGAGCAGCAGGAGTGGAAGGAGCAGCAGGAGTGGAAGGAGCAGCAGGAGTGGAAGGAGCAGCAGGAGTGGAAGGAGCAGCAGGAGTGGAAGGAGCAGCAGGAGTGGAAGGAGCAGCAGGAGTGGAAGGAGCAGCAGGAGAGGAAGGAGCAGGAGGAGCAGCAGGAGTGGAAGGAGCAGGAGAAGCAGCGGGAGAGGAAGGAGCAGTAGGAGCAGCGGGAGAGGAAGGAGCAGTAGGAGCAGCGGGAGAGGAAGGAGCAGCAGGAGAGGAAGGAGCAGCAGGAGAGGAAGGAGCAGCAGGAGAGGAAGGAGCAGCAGGAGAGGAAGAAGCAGCAGGAGAGGAAGGAGCAACAGGAGAGGAAGGAGCAGCAGGAGAGGAAGGAGCAACAGGAGAGGAAGGAGCAGAAGGAGCAGGACGAACAGCAGGAGAGGAAGGAGCAGCAGGAGAGGAAGGAGCAGCAGGAGAGGAAGGAGCAGCAGGAGAGGAAGGAGCAGCAGGAGAGGAAGAAGCAGCAGGAGAGGAAGGAGCAACAGGAGAGGAAGGAGCAGCAGGAGAGGAAGGAGCAGCAGGAGAGGAAGAAGCAGCAGGAGAGGAAGGAGCAGCAGGAGAGGAAGGAACAGCAGGAGATGAAGGAGCAGAAGAGGAAGGAGCAGCAGGAGAAGAAGAAGCAGCAGAAGAGGAAGGAGCAGCAGGAGAGGAAGGAGCAGAAGGGCAGGACGAACAGCAGGAGCAAGAGTAAAAGTAAAAGCAGGAGTAGTAGGAGCATCAGGAATTAACACTACCATGATCAGGAGCAGGAGGTTGCTGCGTGCGTTGCGACGGCACAGCGTTGTCTTTGTGGGAACCACCGTCTCTCCCTTATTTACTCTGGTAATTTAAGTAATTGATTGCAATAATTTTCGTGTATAGAATAACATGTGGATGGGAGGTTTATGATACTGTATATATTTATGGATTGTGACTGTCACAAGCCTCCCTTGTGAAGTGACGAGAGATCGGGGAGCTCTAGGTACGAGAATTAAATTCACAAGAAACCGCGTCTTATTCTTAGGTTTTGAGCTGAGGCAAGAAATCTTCAACTTCAAACATGAGATAGATTAAAATCACGGATAGTTCCCATTGACATGTGTCGCTTTCTAAAATTTCCTTGTATGGAAGTTGTTACGTACCATATTGGGAATTCCAGATAGCTGATTTCTTTCTCTAAATGGCCGAAAACTCAGGTATATTAAGGCATGGGTGCTTTTCACAAAAATGTGAAAAACACTGAAAAAAAATTCCCTAGGGTAAGTTAAATGTCTTGCGTACAATGCTTTTCGTTAAGGTTGCTCTACCCGGTGAGACGTTTCATTTGATGTATTTGGTTACCATGTCAACGGGTTGCGTGACTTGTAAGAGCGTGATAAAGGCACAATTTTCTTTCAGTTCTCTGCATTCGATGGGGACCATACCAATGGTTTCCCAATGAGTCTTATTATGACCAGTGTTGGGCGTACATTACCATTCCAACGAGGCGGGCTGTCCAAGTCATCCACATTTTAAGAAAATTAGAAGTATCATATTACATCACCACAAATATAGCTATTCCAAAAAACATTTCAAGCCAGCCTCGTTAGATCAATAATGTACCCTAGATAACAAACACGATCACACACTCAGGGGAACGATTCAACTTATTCCCTGAATGCAGAGACCATTTTCCAGGAAATTATAATTAAGGTCAGAGGTCATACATTTGTTGCCATAGAGATCAACATTGGTGAAAATGATCGAAAGGTATGGAAAGGCGAATTGATTGGATCCCTCAGAGGCATTCGTTTAGAGATAGACTACCCCCCTCAGTTTTACGTCCGCCATTTTGGATTTGGCTTCCACCCAGGCCTTAAGCTACCTGAGAAGTTCGTCAAGACTTACAAATTTTGGAGAGAAACGCTGTTCATATTGGTCGCCATCTTTGTTTTGGCCCAAATAAGAGCATGACAATAGCACCACAGGAAAACCGCGTTAGGGCGAGTCGCACGGGTATGCAACATTTCACTTGTCTTGTTGTTTTCAACGATTTTTTGTGACCAGAAAATGTACTCTTCCTTAAAAAAGACAGAACTTGCAGCCGGACCAATTGCAAAGAAGCGCTGAAATGCTGGGCCGACGCGATTCATTGAAACATAGGCTATCTAACAATCCCCAACGGTAATGGTCGTTTCAACACCTCACTTTCTCCACCATTGCGTTTGGCTTGGTAACCACGCTAAAGTAGTCCACAGCTAGCCCGCGCGTGACTCGACCCATTCCTCCCAAGTACATTTAGCAAAAACGCGCGACAGTGATTCATTGATATGTGACATTGCATGGCTTTGGAATTTCGCGAGTCAACAGTATATTTACTTTTGATTAAAAAAAAGTGGCAAAGCAGTGCATCATGGGAAGGGTGCTCGCAATTGTTAAATGTATATAGATTGTATATAGATATGGATTTCATTATGTTTTTCATTGTTGATTTCAGTAATTCCCTTTGTTCTCTCTGTAAGTTTTCGTTTGTAAATTGTAACAGAATAGCCTTTTTGAAGGAGTTACAATAAAGTATGTGTGTATGTATAAATATAGACTCTATTCTATCGCTGATAGGAGATTCTGAGTCAGTGTACTGAGTCCCTCATCTGTCTTTTTGTTGTCTTATTCTTATTCTTTCTTGTTTTGACCCCACATCAGAAGACGCGGCAGCAGCAGCAACAGCAGCAGGAGTAGCAGCAACAGCAGCAGGAGTAGCAGCAACAGCAGCAGGAGTAGCACATTTAGCTGCAGGAGCAGCAGTAGATTTAGCTGCAGAAACATTAATAGCATCACAAGCACCAAAAGCAGCAAGAAGAGCAGGAGCAGCAGGAGAGAAAGTAGCAGGAGGAGCAACAGGAGAGAAAGTAGCAGGAGGAGCAGAAGGAGAGGAAGTAGCAGCAGGAGCAACAGGAGAGGAAGGAGCAGCATTAGGGGAAGGAGCAGGACGAACAGCAGTAGTAAAGGAAGGAGCAGAAAGAGCAGGACGAACAGCAGGATTAAAATTAAAAGAAAAATTAAGAGGAGTAGCAGCATCAGGATTAACCAGTTTCAGGATAACAGGACGTTTAAAAATTTAAATTTAAGATTTAAAGCATAGCATCAAAAAATGGAATGGTGTATAAACGCTTGTTTAAAAAAATTCAACATCAGCAATAGCAGCAGAAAGTCCAGCATCAGAAATGCCACAAGTATATTCGAATATTTTTCTACCTTGTTAATACCAATGTTTATAGAACCGCCTTAGGTTTGATAGGGTGCTAGGCTCGATTACCAGCCGTTGTCAGTTTGTATCGGTGTGCTATCCTCCACCACAATTTCTAGGCAATATATGGCGAAGTCAATACATTTCTCTCTAACCTATAACATATCGATTCGTTCTGTAGGTACCGGAGCACCGTTGATGTAAAAGAGACAAAAGGACCCAAGACAAAAGACTCCAAGTAACAAAAGAACGAAGCGAACACAGATTAATACAATAGTCTCCGGTACCTACAGAAAGAACCAGCATTTAATAGTTTTAAGCACCTTGACTGTAACTGTAGTTTTGCACATAATTAAATTTGTTTATCTACTCGCTTATTTTGATGTTCAAACTTCTCCTTCCTGAGTGCAGTGGCATTTTAAACATGCCCCCAAACTCATGAATAAGAAAGGAAAAGAAAATTGACATCCGATTGTGCCCCTCCTGAGAGGAGACCCCTTCAGCGAAGTAAAATTTTTAGTGTCATCATCAGGTACTGGGGAAAAACCAGCTGCTCGCGCCCCGTCAGCGTCAGCATTTCCTGAACTCTAATGCATTTGAATTACACTAAAATCCATAAATTTGCGGGCAAATACGACTTAGCGAAGACGTTAGGCGAGCTCCAAAACCAAAACTATAGAATGATTCGAAAAATAAATAATTCATAGCGGAGTCACCAAAGGCGCCCGGAGCAGACCCCCATAGCTACATGCAGGAGAAAAGAAAACTACACAAAAGTGTATATAGGGATACGGCTCAGAGAACCATACTTGGGTGAAATTATCTAAGTGATAAGGGGGGTGCAAGTGCTTAATCGCGTGGTATGACGGTGACAGGCTATGTAAATGGCAACCCATTAACTAAGAAGTAATATGTAACCCGGGACTTTGCTTTTAAAAGAAACTGAGAGGGTGGTCATAATGATATTTATGATGTGTCCGTGCTTCGTGGAAGCTTTGATATTTGTTACTTTGTATAACTGAAAAATATAATTCTGAATATTTCACGCCTTTAGAAATATTACCCATGATGCACCGAGTGGTATTTTGGGTTATCGTGTTTTAGGAAATATTAATGTTAATGTAAATGTTAATGTATATTAATATTAATGTAAATGGAATGAAATCGCGTAGTCGCGGTACGGTCACGGTCGCGGCGCGAAACAACTTACGGTACATTTCACAGTCATACGAAATCTGCTCTGTTAAACTGATTGGGTAATATCATGTTAAAAACAAGTTAACAAAAACTCCACATGACGGAAGCATTGGCTATGGCCACTTAGACATTAATAATAGGAGTGGATACGGCTATCGTCCACACTACAACGCCGAAAACGATCACCGAAAACCGATCAATCCGAAAATGGCGACTCTCCAGAGTGGAGCGATTTGAAAACGGAGCTGTTTGAAAACGCTGTTTTCTGATCTAGTGTGGACGTGTAAAAACGATGCTATCTGAAAACGATGACGTCACCACAGCAAACCCGAAACCGAAATGCGCATGCGTTGAGCTTGTTTGAGAATGCCCACTGTATGCATAACAGCGTTTTTGTACGGATACGCGTTGTTGCAGTGTGGACGGGCGAAAACGATACGAAAACGATAAGTGCGGACGCAAATCTTGTTTAACGGAGCAAAACTATCCGCTTTCGTTTGAAAACGGTGTAGTGTGGACGGGGTCTAAGTCACTCAGTGAAAACGTAACTAACTTCGGGAAAAGTTTTTAATTAGTCGTGTCATGAACCAATTTGAACTTACAGCTGTTTCAGGTAAAACCCAACTTCGCCGTGTCAGATTCTTGGAGTTTGACAGTTTTTCTGCGTTGTCCGAGGTGCGTTGTCCATCAATGCAATCCGTGTGAGCCAATCAAATCCTTGCCCCGTGCATTTGCTTGGCTTCCCTTGTGAGACATGTCGTAGCAGAAGCCAATTCACTGCACTAAAGCGAATTTGAGCAAGGACCTGATTGGCTCACGTGGTTTGATTGACTTCACAGAAACTGCCAAAAATGTTTTCAACGCGCTGGGTCGCGTGTTAACTGAAACAGCTGTAAATCATGTTCAACAAGAGCCAGTTATCGCTTTATGCTCCGGCGTGCTTACGTTTCCGGGTTTCTACAATCACAGTCGTCTGTCAATGTCAAAAAATCAACTTATTAAAGGTTGAATCGATAATTTTTTAGAAATTTTTCAAGTTCTGCAAACGCCCGAAGTTATTCCTAACGCCCGTGCATCATTCGGAAATTTTAATTCACTCAGAGTTTGAGGCAGGACACAATCTTGGCAAAGTTCAGCGACATTGACAGGCGAAGAACCCAAATAACGATTTCAACAGCTACTTGAGAGTTCCAGGTTTCACTCTATATTTTGCATTCAGAAAGGTCAAAGAAAGAATAGGTGCCATTTTGTTTTCATATCCACGTCTGCATCCATTTGTGGCTAAGAATTCGGGTTATACTTCATGACTGAATATCATTTAGTCCCTCGCAGCGAACCACAAGTAAACGCTGAAAATGTTTTATCACCGACCTGCGAACAGAAGCCGATGTCTTGCCGACTTGTCGAATAATAGGCGATGGCTTACCGTTGCGTTCGTGAAGCCATCGGCCACCTGATCCGAAGAGCCGACAAAACCAATTATTAGTCTGTGGGCCAGAAAGTGACCCCCCCCCCCCCCCCTCCTCCAATGGGGACTCCGAAAATCGATATCTACACTTGATCGGTTGGTGGGCTTGGTCGTACGGCAGCTTTCGACATTTTGGTCCAAAAACCACAGGGTATCAGCGTCGCGTTTTTAAAAATAGTTTTGTAAACAGACCGGAATGCTATCTTATGATGTACAACTTTGCATGCATACATAGAGGATATTACACGGTGGCGCAAAGATATGAGTTTTATTTTCGAGTGGCAAGAACACTCATCTTCAAACCACCGTGTAATTTTCTTTTTATTTTATAGACAAACCAGAAAAATTATTCCAAATTGATTTCCAAGCACTTTTGTTTTGACCGATATCCTCACTAGTGAGGATATGGAAAATATGTCACTGAGGACCCGGATGTAGCTTCGTATGAGATCTACGAGTGGCGTATTTCCCAGTAAAACACTCGTGTCTATATAATAAATAAAGGATATTACACGGTGGCGCAAAGATATAAGTTTCATTTTCGAGTGGCAAGAACAGTCATATCTTCAAACCACCGTGTAATTTTCTTTTTATTTTATAGACAAACCACAAACATTATTCCAAATTGATTTCCAATCACTTTTGTTTTGACCGATATCCTCACTAGTGAGGATATGGAAAATATGTCACTCAGGTCCCGGATGTAGCTTTGTATGAGATCTACGAGTGGCGTATTTCCCCAGTAAAACATTGTGTCTATATATAATAAATTTTATTATCCACTCTGTAAGACAATATCACAATTTGTATATTTGTATATTTGTATATTTGTATAGGTCTACCTATACAATTATTTTTTTGACTGTATACATTTTATCACCAGGCCTAATCCCTTCTTCTTGCCGGGCAATACCGACAGAAGCAATAGCTACGGTGCAACTGCGACGGCAGCGGCGGCTAGACTCCCATATTTTTTGACCGGGGATGATCGTCGTATCTTTTAGGGGTTAAGGTGGCCCGCGCCTGTTTCACAGGAAAAATATACTAACATTTAATCGCCGGCTTTTTCCAGTAAAAGCGCTCCGATTGCTAATATTTTTGGCTGCTAGAATAGTGGATTACTACAGATTATACTGCAGGGAAATTATTATAGAAAAGTTACACCGATTACACAAAATAATCAATTTCCTGAAGGTAGACATATAGCAACAAAAGTTTTCCTTAACAGAAAGACGAGAGAAATTTTCTTTTAAGTTGGCTCAATAAAGTACTTAAGTATTCTAGTTTGTATTTGTAGTTGTAT
Source organism: Scolanthus callimorphus (assembly GCA_033964015.1). Taxonomy (NCBI): domain Eukaryota; kingdom Metazoa; phylum Cnidaria; class Anthozoa; order Actiniaria; family Edwardsiidae; genus Scolanthus; species Scolanthus callimorphus. The sequence goes on from CM066915.1 coordinate 176,342, forward strand.
ATTACAATTGACCTCATGGAAATTGTTTGATGAGGTCGACTAAAATTGTTTAGCTTATACGCCTCAAGATACTTAAGACTCGAGTAGCACGACGGCAACTGAATTGCGAGCCTAATCTTACCTGTAATGACAAACATTTGTATCCAAGGAAACTTCAGTGCAAGAACCAAGAAGAGTCAGCTCTGAGAGCGTCCGCCCTATCTTCTTGGTTCTTGCACTGAAGTTTCCTTGGATACAAATGTTTGTCATTACAGGTAAGATTAGGCTCGCAATTCAGTTGCCGTCGTGCTACTCGAGTCTTAAGTATCTTGAGGCGTATAAGCTAAACAATTTTAGTCGACCTCATCAAACAGTTTCCATGAGGTCAATTGTAATATACAACTACAAATACAAACTAGAATACTTAAGTACTTTATTGAGCCAACTTAAAAGAAAATTTCTCTCGTCTTTCTGTTAAGGAAAACTTTTGTTGCTATATGTCTACCTTCAGGAAATTGATTATTTTGTGTAATCGGTGTAACTTTTCTACTATAATTTCCCTGCAGTATAATCTCTAGTAATCCACTATTCTAGCAGCCAAAAATATTAGCAATCGGAGCGCTTTTACTGGAAAAAGCCGGCGATTAAATGTTAGTATATTTTTCCTGTGAAACAGGCGCGGGCCACCTTAAAATCACGTTGGTTTGGTCTCTTTTAGGGGTGATCTTGATCTTCAATAAATTTTAGGCAGATTGGTATCTTTTAGGGCCGAAACTGTGTCCAAATTGCTTTTTCTCATGATGGTGCTTCTAAAAACCGTGTAAGAAAGAGAGATTATTCGATGAGAAGACGATGAATTAGAAACAAACACGGAAATGTCTTCATGGGTATTTTTCCCCTGTTACCTGTGTCCTTCGCGCCTACTTGGCACATAAGACCTCATCTTTTAGGGTATCTTTTAGGGTAATAATTTTTTGAGCCACGCTATGGCCCGCCATGTTTGGTATCTTTTAGGGGTGATACTGAAAATTTCCGACGATCATCCCCGGTCAAAAAATATGGGAGTCCCCCGGCCCCCCGGGGTTTGCCACCAACACCATAATTCTAGTTTTAGAATCTCATTTCCTACCACAAACCTACAGACCCTTGTTTTCAATAATCAAGTCTTTGTCTGTAGACTTATTTTCCAGCTTATATGATAGCAATAATTCAAAATAATAAACGCAATAAACGAGGCTTACCTGTAAGGTGAAGTTTGATTGGCATTCTGACACATCAATAGAGCTCATGCAAAAGTTGTTTTCTGTTGAAAATGACGTCATCAAACATGTCACTTCATGTAAGGTGGATGTACCCAGCAGTTTTGCACCCATAAACCAAATTTAAACCTCTCATGTCAACACAGGTTGGCTTCTATCACACAGTCAATATAACAGAAATACTACCCATTATAGACTGAAATACATGTCGGTACAAAAGTTGGGGAGATCAGAGTTAGTTAATAACAATTAGCCTAGTCGGTAGAGGGGGTCCCCGTGTACCCACCGGAACTAGTAACGAGACATACTTTTCGGAATCCTTTGGATGTCTAGAGACTGGTTTTTGATGTTAACAGCTCGAAAACGTGTCCCACGTCCCTATTTTGCGACATTTTTGTTTATATAATTACATTCCTTTGTTATTGAATGAGGCAATTTTATAGACTGTAGCGCTATCCAGAAAACCATTCCAGTCTTACCACTTATGCTGTTATAGTTCTGCTCATAAGAATCATCAATTGAGGGGGATATTTATGGGCTTGGTACTCGGCAGAAAACAATAAGCCATCAAAATCTGAAAAATCGGGATTTTCGTATTCCGATCGAGGTTGCGCCGGGATTCGGGAATTTCAAGCAAAATCGGGATAATCCCGACGAAATTGCGATCACTCTGCAGAGGCAGTGTTGCGAGGTATGCGGTAATCACACCATTCCGTTGGTACTTGACTGGACTCTGCCTTACCTGTATTCACTGCGTGCGTTACGACGAGCATCCTCCCTCCCTTATTTACTCTGATAATTTACGTTATTGATTAAAATAAATTTCGCGTATAGAATAACATGTTTATGTGACGTTTATGATACTGTAGATATTTATATTTATCGATGGGGGGTGTCACAAGCCTCCCCTGCGAGATGACGACAGCCCGGGGATTTCTAGGTACGAGAATTAAGTTCAACAAGAAACCGTGTCTTATTCTAGGTTTAAAATCATGCCACGCTTAGGCTGCATTCATTATGTATACTACAGGGGGGGGGGGAGGATTTTGAGGGGGGATCTCAAAATCCCCTTTTTATTTCATCTATGTCTCTAAACTTAAACATATGTAGGATTAAGAAAACAAAAATAAAGTAAAAATGTAAAATAGGAAATGCAAAATAAATGTATTGTATTGTATCATGGATAGTTCCCGTTGAAATGTGTCGCTTTCTAAAATTTTCTTGTATGGAAGTTATTACGTACCATATTTGGAATTCCAGATAGCTGATTTCTTTCTGTAAATAGCCGAAAAGTTCGTCAAGACTTGCAGATTTAGGAGAGAAACGCTGTTCATATAGGTCGCCATCTTTGTTTTGGCCCAAATAAGAGCATGACAGTAGCACCACAGGAAAACCGCGTTAGGCCGAGGCGCAACGGGTATGCAACATTTTCCTTGTCTTATTGTTTTCAACGACTTTTTGAGACCAGAAAATGTACTTTTCCTCCAAAAAGACAGAACTTGCCGCGGTGAATTAAGGCTTGGCTTTGGAATAAAATACCATAAAATCATATTTTGCAATAAAACGTTCGCAATTTGACATATCATGTTCATCTGTTTATGGGAGGTACATATCAAGACCCGTGACATTTTGATGGGGATAAAATTTAATTTCAAGGGTCACGTGACCTTAAGGCAGCTAAAACGTATTTTCGAAAATGGGGCGTACTTAGCATTTACATAGCTAAGTGAAATGCATATTATTTATTAGAGGGTTAAGGTAGCTATATGAAATAGACTTTGCAGGTTGACTACCACTATTTGGGAAGGGGATATTTAGGAAAATCTCATATGCAAATTAGGTCACGTGACCTGTTTTGCGGGATATCTCACTTTTTGAAAGGTTTTTCCAAACTTCAAAACCTATTCCTTAAAGTCCTCGAGGGAACAAGCAAAATGAATGGTTATTTGTGGTAACCTGTCTTTTCCTTGGACTCCCCATTTTTAGTTGAAAACTTTGGCTCAAACCCCAGTGGTAGCTTGTCACGTGACACCCAATAATGGCCGTTTTCACACTAGAGACGGATGATTCGTCCAGACGACTTTAGGGCAAAGATTTTTAGTGCGTCTCTTACTTCGTCAGTTGCTTCGTCTTGTGTGAATACGGGCAAGAGACGGATAAAACGTCCAGACGAATTAAATGATTTAGTTCGTCAATTCGGACGGATTAAGCCACTTAATTCAGATAATTTTTAACTTGACAAAATATTTATTTTAATATCTAACTCTAGATAGTGTGCTATTTTAAAGATATTTTAAATTATTTGAAAAGTATTTTAATTTCAACTTCTCTCTGGTGTGGTAGCCATTGTACACTATTTTATTATATTTTAAGACTATTTAAAATGATTTTGAAACGCTATTTAAACCCTATTTTATATAATTTTCTAAATAGAGAAAAAATAAATTTAAAATACGTTCCAACCACCTTTAAAATAGATTTAAAATACTTTACAACCATTGTTAAAATAGTTCGATGTCATATGTACGCCTTCAACGATAAAATACTGAAAAAACAAATTTTGATAGCATTAAAATAGATATTTTAAATAGAAACAAAATAGCAATTTAAATAGTATTAAAATAGTTTTTAAATAGAGTTCACTTTGGTACGGGACATTAATAGCATCACAAGCAGCACAAACAGCACAAACACCACAAGCAGCAGAAAGAGCAGGAGTAGTAGATTTAGCTACAGGAGCAGGAGCAGGAGTAGTAGATATAGATATAGGGGCAGGAGGAACAGCACAGGGAGAACATTAATAGCATCACAAGCAGCACAAACAGAACAAGCACTAAAAGCAGCAGAAAGAGCAGGAGTAGTAGATTTAGCTACAGGAACAGGAGCAGGAGTAGTAGATATAGATATAGGGGCAGGAGGAACAGCACAGGAAGAACATTAATAGCATCACAAGCAGCACAAACAGAACAAGCACTAAAAGCAGCAGAAAGAGCAGGAGTAGTAGATATAGGGGCAGGAGGAACAGCACAGGAAGAACATTAATAGCATCACAAGCAGCACAAACCGAACAAGCACCAAGAGCAGCAGAAAGAGCAGGAGTAGTAGATTTAGCTACAGGAGCAGGAGCAGCAGGAGTAGTAGATATAGATATAGGGGCAGGAGGAACAGCACAGGAAGAACATTAATAGCATCACAAGCAGCACAAACAGAACAAGCACTAAAAGCAGCAGAAAGAGCAGGAGTAGTAGATATAGGGGCAGGAGGAACAGCACAGGAAGAACATTAATAGCATCACAAGCAGCACAAACAGCACAAACACCAAAAGCAGCAGAAAGAGCATGAGTAGTAGATATAGGGGCAGGAGGAACAGCACAGGAAGAACATTAATAGCATCACAAGCAGCACAAACAGAACAAGCACCAAAAGCAGCAGGAAGAGCATGAGTAGTAGATATAGGGGCAGGAGGAACAGCACAGGAAGAACATTAATAGCATCACAAGCAGCACAAACAGAACAAGCACTAAAAGCAGCAGAAAGAGCAGGAGTAGTAGATTTAGCTACAGGAGCAGGAGAAGCAGGAGTAGTAGATATAGATATAGGGGCAGGAGAAACAGCACAGGAAGAACATTAATAGCATCACAAGCAGCACAAACCGAACAAGCACCAAGAGCAGCAGGAAGAGCAGGAGTAGTAGATTTAGCTACAGGAACAGGAGCAGGAGAAGCAGGAGTAGTAGATATAGATATAGGGGCAGGAGAAGCAGGAGTAGTAGATATAGATATAGGGGCAGGAGGAACAGCACAGGAAGAACATTAATAGCATCACAAGCAGCACAAACCGAACAAGCACCAAGAGCAGCAGGAAGAGCAGGAGTAGTAGATTTAGCTACAGGAACAGGAGCAGGAGAAGCAGGAGTAGTAGATATAGATATAGGGGCAGGAGAAGCAGGAGTAGTAGATATAGATATAGGGGCAGGAGAAACAGCACAGGAAGAACATTAATAGCATCACAAGCAGCACAAACAGAACAAGCACCAAAAGCAGCAGAAGAGCAGGAGTAGTAGATTTAGCTACAGGAGCAGCAGGAGAAGCAGGAGTAGTAGATATAGATATAGGGGCAGGAGAAGCAGGAGTAGTAGATACAGATATAGGGGCAGGAGGAACAGCACAGGAAGAACATTAATAGCATCACAAGCAGCACAAACCGAACAAGCACCAAAAGCAGCAGGAAGAGCAGGAGTAGTAGATATAGATATAGGAACAGGAGCAGGAGTAGTAGATATAGATATAGGGGCAGGAGGAACAGCACAGGGAGAACATTAATAGCATCACAAGCAGCACAAACAGAACAAGCACCAAAAGCAGCAGGAAGAGCATGAGTAGTAGATATAGGGGCAGGAGGAACAGCACAGGAAGAACATTAATAGCATCACAAGCAGCACAAACAGAACAAGCACCAAAGCAGCAGGAAGAGCATGAGTAGTAGATATAGGGGCAGGAGGAACAGCACAGGAAGAACATTAATAGCATCACAAGCAGCACAAACAGAACAAGCACCAAAAGCAGCAGGAAGAGCAGGAGTAGTAGATATAGGGGCAGGAGGAACAGCACAGGAAGAACATTAATAGCATCACAAGCAGCACAAACAGAACAAGCACCAAAAGCAGCAGGAAGAGCATGAGTAGTAGATATAGGGGCAGGAGGAACAGCACAGGAAGAACATTAATAGCATCACAAGCAGCACAAACAGAACAAGCACCAAAAGCAGCAGGAAGAGCAGGAGTAGTAGATATAGGGGCAGGAGGAACAGCACAGGAAGAACATTAATAGCATCACAAGCAGCACAAACAGAACAAGCACTAAAAGCAGCAGAAAGAGCAGGAGTATAGTAGATATAGCTACAGGAGCAGGAGCAGCAGGAGTAGTAGATATAGATATAGGGGCAGGAGGAACAGCACAGGAAGAACATTAATAGCATCACAAGCAGCACAAACAGAACAAGCACTAAAAGCAGCAGAAAGAGCAGGAGTAGTAGATATAGGGCAGGAGGAACAGCACAGGAAGAACATTAATAGCATCACAAGCAGCACAAACAGCACAAACACCAAAAGCAGCAGAAAGAGCAGGAGTAGTAGATTTAGCTACAGGAACAGGAGCAGGAGTAGTAGATATAGATATAGGGGCAGGAGGAACAGCACAGGAAGAACATTAATAGCATCACAAGCAGCACAAACAGAACAAGCACTAAAAGCAGCAGAAAGAGCAGGAGTAGTAGATTTAGCTACAGGAACAGGAGCAGGAGTAGTAGATATAGATATAGGGGCAGGAGGAACAGCACAGGAAGAACATTAATAGCATCACAAGCAGCACAAACAGAACAAGCACCAAAAGCAGCAGGAAGAGCAGGAGTAGTAGATTTAGCTACAGGAGCAGCAGGAGAAGCAGGAGTAGTAGATATAGATATAGGGGCAGGAGGAACAGCACAGGAAGAACATTAATAGCATCACAAGCAGCACAAACAGCACAAACACCACAAGCAGCAGAAAGAGCAGGAGTAGTAGATTTAGCTACAGGAACAGCAGGAGAAGCAGGAGTAGTAGATATAGATATAGGGGCAGGAGAAGCAGGAGTAGTAGATATAGATATAGGGGCAGGAGAAACAGCACAGGAAGAACATTAATAGCATCACAGGCAGCACAAACACAACAAGCACAAAAAGCAGCAGAAAGAGCAGGAGTAGTAGATTTAGCTGCAGGAGCAGCAGAAGCAGGAGTAGTAGATATAGATATAGGGGCAGGAGGAACAGCACAGGAAGAACATTAATAGCATCACAAGCAGCACAAACAGCACAAACACCACAAGCAGCAGAAAGAGCAGGAGTAGTAGATTTAGCTACAGGAGCAGCAGATTTAGCAGCAGGAGCAGGAGGAGCACAAGGATCAGAAGGATCAGAAGGATCAGCATGAGTAACAGTAACGGCAGGAGTAGTAGATTTAGCTGCGGGAGCAGCAGATTTAGCAGCAGGAGCAGGAGGAGCACAAGGATCAGAAGGAGCAGGAGGAGTAGAAGGATCAGCATGAGTAACAGTAACAGCAGGAGTAGTAGGAGCATCAGGAGTAGCTGAACAGGAGCATCAGGAAGTTTCAACAGCGGCAGAGCCACCAGAAGCATAACATCAAAAAATGGAATGGTGTAAAAGGAGACCGCCGTTACCGAAATGCTTAATATGAAACGCTAGTTTCTCAAATTTATACAAAAAATTCAACATCAGCAGTAGCAGCAGAAATTGTTAATACCAACGTTTGTAGAACCGCCTTAGCTTTGCTAGGATGCTAGGCTCGATTAGAATCCGTTGTTTGTATCGGTGAGCTATCCTTCAACACAATTTTTAGACAATATATAGCGAAGTCATTACATTTCTCTCTAAGCGGTTATACTTGATAGTTTTAAGCACCAAACTGTACTGTAACTTTGCACATAATTAAACTTGTTTATATACTCGTTTATTTTGATGTTCAAACTTCTGTCTCCTTCCTAGTTCAGTGACGTTTTAAACATCCCCCCAAACCCCCTGAATAAGAAAGGACAACAAAATTTACATCCGATTGTGCCCCTCCTGAGAAGAGACATTTGCCCCCCTCCCCTTCAGTGATGTAAAAATTTTAGTTTTTCATTTTTAGTTTTTTGGTATGACGTCATCGATGACGTCATCAAACCAGAAAAATATACCCCGGTGCGCAAGATGGTGGTTTAGTTTAGTTTAGTTTTAGTTTAATTGGCTTCGTCACACTAACATTACAATTTACAAGCGTACATACATTAGAGAAGATGAATAAAGGCAAGACAACAACAACAATAACACAAAATATGACAGGAGATGAATACAGGGCGCAAGCCCCAATTGAAATCCGTCCCCTACAAGGTTACAAAACATTAAACAGGACTGATTTATTAACACTCACGATTGCATATCTCATCACATAAATACAAATAAAAATGCTTATTTTTGATCGAGTACATGAGTTTAGCGGCGGTTGGCGGTGGGCCTTTAGTAACCTTGTGTTGTCACGCAAGTATCAGTGTCATCAAGACTGCATCTGGATAATTAGGACTTAATCTACTTTACTTAAAAATGAAAGAACTTCTTACTCGACCCAGTCCCCTGAAAAATATAATCGTGAATATTTCACGTATTTTAGAAATATTACCCATGATGCACCGAGTGGTATTTGGGGTTTTAGGAAATATGTACATATTTTCTTTCACGAGGATCTTGTAGGCGGGCTTGACTCTGCGGTAGCTGGGTGTGAGTAAGGGCAAATTTCGACATTTTTCCATATTTAACATATTATGTTAAAAACTTAATAAAAGCTCCACATGACGGAAGCATTGGCTATGGCCATTTCGACATTAAGAATAGGGGTTTTAAAAATGCCTTCCCGGTGGGTAGCATGAAAGACGATTATGAGTGCACGGAGCACGTTTTATAACCGAATTCGTAGTATCGTCAAGATTACTATTTCGTTTGGGCGATTCTGCGCTGTCAATCAAAATATATGCATATGCACAAAATATGACTTTTGGAACTTGTTTTGAATACTTGACCGTACAGAATGGCGTGTACGGAACTTTTGATAGAATTACGAGTAGAATTACTCTGGGATTTTAGATCACGAGTGCGAAATCTGGTTTCATTGTCGATTTATATATTGATTGACAGTGAAGAATCAGAATTTTGACTTTGGACGTCGCATTAAACATTCAATATGCAGTAAATGTTTTTCACAAAATAGAAATATTTGGCAGGAAAGGAAAAAGGGGAAGTCGCTCCCATATTTTTGGGGCGGGGGTGCTCGTCGTACCTTTTAGGGTTCAAAATTAGGCCTCTGGTACCTTTTAGGGGTAAAATTTGAAAACTTGCATTTTTCCAGATAGGTACCAGTTAGGGGTCCGTTCTAGCAAATCACGCTTGTTTGAAACCTGAATTTCAGACGTATTTTCACTCGGAAAGAATACAAGAGAAAATTACGAGGGAAAATACGTCTTTTTGGTACCTTTTGGAGGTCAAAATAAACTAAGCGACGCCATTTTAGGTACCTTTTAGGGGTAAAAACGAAAGTTCTCGACGAGCATCCCCGCCCCAAAAATAGGGGAGTCCCCCCCCCTCCCGGGGAGCAGTACTTACTACACCACTTACAGCAGGCCGAGTCATAAAGCCTTTTATAAAATGACAACTACTAAAACTGTTAAAAAAGTTATATTAGGCTAGTTTATACAAAAGTTACAGCAGGAGCATAAAAAAACGGACTGATGGACAAGGAGACCACCGTTTCCTAACTGCTAGTAAAAATGTAGTTGCTCCTTTATACACAAGTCACAATACATGAGTTAGTGGCACAAGTATATTCGAACGTGTGTCTGTCTGCGATCCTCCTCACAATTTGGCGAATTCAATACATTTCTCTCTATGCTATAACACTTGATAGTTTTAAGCACCAACAGTAATTTTGCACATAAATATATATAACTTGTTTATCTAGGTTTACTTTGATGTTCAGATTTCTGTCTCCTGTTTTGGTATACCTATTTGCTCCCATGATGCATCGCTACAACAGACAGACATTTTTTAGGTGTATACAAATGAGGGTAAATCAACAAAGCTCGTCTGGGACGCCTAAACAAATTCTTCGCGACATTGCAAAGAAATTTTGACTGAAGTGGAATGTATTGAGAGATTGGACCAAGTTCTTGATAAGCAAGTAAAAACAGATCGGTCTTCTTTCTATCTTATGCACCCCAGTACAACCACACGTCAGAAGAACTGAAAAAGACCTTTGTTTACAATAGACCTCGGTTTGTGCGTAATGTTGTCCCATTTCAGATCACGTGCCATTCATTTGAATAATCTTTCTTTGTTTGGAATGCTTCCATATTCATATATCCTCTGAATCCTCTGGTGCGTAGCAAAAGAAGAAAGAAAGATTACTCAGCACGGGAAATGCCATGTGATCTGAAATGGGGCAACATGACGCCCAAGGTAAAGAGGTCTATTTCGGCTAGCGTTTGTTTTACTAGAAATGTTTTACTAGCTACTTTCTTCCATATCAAAGGTGTAAAGTTTCCAAGTCCAAAGCTGCTTCTAAGAATTGTTTTCAAAGAAGCCGTTATACAGTCCAGTTGTTACTTTTAGCTGATCTAAAAATACAAAATATTTGTCAACTTGCTACCCCTTAGCACTCCAACCACAAAGCGGCAGCCCTTTCAAGTGCTAGAGGGGTGGGGAATGTATTAGCCTACGGCGGCCCGACACACCCCCAGACACACCCACTTAGGACAAATGCAAATTACATCACGGGCAGGAGGAAAAATAATATTCCTTTTGCTAGCAAAATTATATTTACGAAAATGAATAGGAACTGACTCTGGGATAGCTAGGTGAGTAAAAGAAAATTTCGACATTCCATATATTAAACTGCTTTAGAAGGTTTAAATTATGTTAAAAGCAAGTTAATAAAAACTCCACATGACGGAAGCATTGGCTATGGCTACTTAGACATTAAAAATAGGGTTTTAAAAATGCTTTCCCGGTGGGTAGCATTAAATACGATTATGAGTACACGAAGCACGTTACAACCGAATTTGTAGTATTAATCGTGAAGATCCAAAATCAAGATTATGATTTCGTTTGGGCGATTCTGCACTGTCAAGCAAAATATGCCCATCAGGTTTCAAGGCCTTTGGTGTTTTGCTTGAACATACAAAATGGCGTGCACGAAACCCTAGCTTAGATCACGAGTGCGAAATCTGGATCTCAATTTTGATTTATATCTTGAGTGACAGCACAGAATCGGAATCTCGACTTTGGGTCATCGCTATACTACGAATTTGGCAGTAAACATATTTCACACAAAAAAATATTTGACAGGTGAGAGGAGGTCGATTCACTGTCATTGGTTCAATCCTCTTAGAAATCTTTTGTCAGAAAATGTAAAGGTACATGTACTAAAATGCTAATCGGGTTATGATGTTGTTTTAACTTGTATATCAAGCTCAACAACATGCCAGAGACTATTATCAAGCCCGCACCCATAGCAATTACTTCATTTTGTGTCAACTGTGGAACCATAAAGACGTTCTAGTTCACGATGAACATGAAACCATTTTTCATTGTCGGCCTTGTTCTGGTGTTAATGGCTGCCAGCCCGGTCTTTACTAGGTAAGTAGAAACTGAAAACGTATGCAATATGGCCAATGATGTGACTTCAACATTATGGGGTTAACTTTAGGTCTTGCCAAACTCACCAGACAGGCGATTCGAGGCCCTTTTGGTTGATCCGTGATTTGTGGTTTATAAGAATAACCTCCTTAAATGATTTTTTCGTTTACGGTTGAAATTGATCGGAATTCGGTATTGATTTATGCAAATTAAAGCCAACTGCCTTTGCGAGCTTGTGTTTTAGTTTTGAATATCTGTTGCTGTACTGTCGCACTTTGTAGTAATTGGCGCACTTGTTGTAATACCTGACGCAATTTGTAATAAAGTTGCCACACTTTGTAATAAGAAAGCTAACGCAATTTGTAATAAGCCCCTGTCGCAGTTTGTAATAAAAAGCTGACGCAATTTGTTAAACCCGGGCTTAAAGGCGGCTACGCGCCTGGCCTCGATTTGAAGCTTTTGTCTCGTGAGCATTGGAGCGTAATTCAAACGTTGGCTGTTAATCCTTAGTCCGGCGGATTAGCGTAAAAATTGCGCACTTTTGGCTAAAGACCTTTGCATGTCAATAGTTTTCAGTAGTTTATTGAAGATAAGATATGGAGGCACGCTAAATTTTATTCGTAGCGAAAGCTAGAACAGTTTTAATGTGAACCATTGTTTTGCCATTGGCAGCCATCTTTGAATCCTTTGTTACTCATGAGCTCTGCGGCACTTCGTGAAATCTTCTATCGTCCGTGTTTATAGAGTATAGCACAGTACTAGGTAGAAAATATCATGTGAAAATTTCAAAGCAAGCTTCTTTTTACATATTCGACACATGGTACCAATTATCTTGATATTTTTTAGAATTTGTTTTGTTGGTCATTCTTGAAACATTTCATGACATTTAATAACCACCAAAAACTCTAAGGAGACGTTCAACCAAAGTCAGTCAAGCCAATCCATAGTTCAGAATTGGGGACTCCCATACTTTTTGACCGGGGATGATCGTCGGAAATTTTCAGTTTCACCCCTAAAAGATACCAAACATGGCGGGCCATGGCGTGGCTCAAATAATTTCTTACCCTAAAAGATACCCTAAAAGATGAGGCCTTATGTGCAAAGTAGGCGCGAAGGAGACAGGTAACAAGTAAAAGATACCCATCAAGAAATTTCCGTGTTTGTTTCTAATTTATCGTCTTCTCATCGAGTAATCTCTCTTTCTTACACGGTTTTTAGAAGCACCATCATGAGAGATAACAATTTGGACACATATTTTGGCCCTAAAAGATACCAATCTCCCTAATTTTATGGAAGATTAAGATCACCCCTAAAAGAGACCAAGGCCCCGTGATTTTAACCCCTAAAAGATACGACGATCATCCCCGGTCAAAAATATGGGAGTCCCCCCCCCCCGGGGAGTTGCCAAATTCATTAAGAGAGATGCCTAAAAATAGATTCAAAAAGAAGCTACATGCTGCTTTGATTGAAATTTTACAATCATCGATGATTACGTTGATATATCCCAAATTAGCACAGCTCCTAGTAAGGGATTTCCAAACTTGAGCACATTAGCCTTTTTGTTGTCTCTATATGAACACTTGCTTGGATCTTTGTGATCCTTGTTTTTCCTAGTGCCTTTGCCATATTCAATTTTTGCCACTTTCCTTCACTTGTGTATTGTTTCTTTCTTTTTAATATCCTTGTATATTCCTAAATCTAATTCCGGATACCCATTGCTCCTTTTTTTGCTTAAAAATTGCTGCTCTCATTCTTTATACATATTTTAATTTTACTGATCCGCCACGATTAGCTTTGGTATTTGTAGATCAGTTTGAAGTCTATCCATATTTGGAACTCCAGGAGTTTTCCTAGCTTATTTTAACTATTAATCATATACGCCAGCTCGAAATCCCATTGTGCCGGCAGATCGATTTTTCTTGAATTGTCCAATTATTTTTTAATTGGATCGCACGCGCTCTAATTGGACAGTTCGCGCTAAAATTGGACAGTTTGGGTTTGAACATGGATGTTATATAATTAATAAATAACAGGACTCCATGCTTGTCCAATTAAGAAAAAAATGGATGATTCCTCGGAACTCCAAATTGGACTCGGCCTGCGGCCTCGTCCAATTTTGGAGTTCCTCTGAATCATCCAATTTTTTCTTAATTGGACAGCATGGAGTCCTATTATATATACATATTGCCGAAAAATTCGTCAAGACTTGCAGATATTGGAGAGAAACGCCATTCGTATAAACACATCTTTTTAAACTTTCCTTGTCTTGATTTTTTAAGACCATAATTACATTTTCTCCAAAAAGAACTTGCTGCCGGATCAAATTGTAAAGTACCTCTGAATGCTGTTCCCCGAGAACTGTTGAAATTAAGAGGGGGCCTAGGGGGGTTCTCAAAACCGCAAAACCGCACAAAAATTTCGAAAATACCGCCTATCCGCACAGATTTTTCGGGAATACCGCTCACCGCAAAAAAGTTTTTCTTTTATATCTTAACTGGCGCCGTTTACACACGCGAAGTCAGTCAAATGCTTTCCGCTAACGATTCCGTGCTATTCAATGGCAATCAGACGTTCTATTCAAGCAAAACAAGAGCGGAAGATTGTCTTGAGCCCTACAACCATCCGCCAGTGTGTAACTTGTGTTTTACTGCAATTCGAGAGTCTTGGGACGCTAAATACCGCTACCGTAGGACTCGCAAACACCGCAATACCGCATTTTTGTACACAAATTACCGTGTAATCGCAGACTAGTTCACCAATTTTCGCACACCGCAGACTTTGAAAATACCGCATAACCGTAACTTTTAAGCTTTTTAACCGCAAAACCGCACAAAAACACAGCCAATACCGCATCACCGCAAACCCCTAGGCCCCCCTAAGCAATAAAAGTACTTTCCGCGTGCTCTCTGCTTTCTTACAACAGGAGGGGGAAGTTGGGAGAACTGATCAAAACCAAGTTTTATCAGTTCGACCAACATTTCCCGAGTGTTTGTAAGAAACCAGAGACAGTACACAGAAATAATTTTTATTGCTTTTAGAAAATCATACACACGCGCGACAGCGTTGCGTGACAATTGTGTTTCTCAGGTCTCTTACAAACACGCTTTTTAACCAATCAGAATGCGCACATTCACAATACAACATAGGTGTTATTTTCTAATGGTTTTTTTAACGCTTTTGTGAGTCAACAGTTTATTTACTTTTAGTGAAAAAAAAAATATGACAAAGCAGTGCATTGGAAAGGTGCTTCTGCTCCTTAGTCCCAAAGGCTCTGCTCCACTATATATGGGAAAATGTGCTTTAAAACAGGGACACCGTAGTTCTCTAAGTGGAGAAGCAAGTACTTTAGATTGTATGCCAAGGTGGGGGGGGGGGGGCTGAGTTTAGTGAAAATGTATGAAAACTTGGCGAAATGTGCCCTCCGCCGTTTCTGCAAAATGTAGACACTTTTCTGTCGCTGATGGGAGATTCTTAGTTTATACTAGAGTCTTTTTTGTTGTCTTATCATTCCTTGTTTTGACCCCTGATCAGAAGAGGCGGTGGCAGGAGCAGTAACAGCGGTAGCAGGAGCAGTAGCCGGAACAGTTTCGGCTGGAGCAGTTTCAATAGCAGAAGCAAAAGCAGGAGCAGTTACAGCAGAACGAGTACTTACAGAAGTCCTAGCAGTTACAGCAAGAGCAGTCCGAGCACTTACAGCAAAAACAGTTACATCAGGCCGAGCAGTTACAGCAAAACGAGTAGTTACAGAAGTCCTAGCAGTTACAGCAAGAGCAGTCCGAGCACTTACAGCAAAAACAGTTACATCAGGCCGAGCGGTTACAGCAGGAGCAGTTACAACAGTCCGAACAGTTACAACAGCAGGTGGAGCAGTTTCGGTAGCAGCATAAAATGGAAGAATAGTGGACAAGGAGACCGCCCCTACCGTTCCGCTTATGAAAAGCTAGTTTATCTTTTATGCAAAGATTACAACAGCAGTAGTGCCACAAACAAATCGTATGGTGGACAAGAACACCATCCTTACCGATCTGCTTTTAGAAAGCTAGTTTATCTTTTATACAAAGATTACAACAGCAGTAGTAGCACCAACAAATCATATGGTGGACAAGAACACCATCCTTACCGATCTGCTTTTAGAAAGCTAGTTTATCTTTTATACAAAGATTACAACAGCAGTAGTAGCACAAACAAATCGTATGGTGGACATGGAGACCACCCTTACCGATCTGCTTATGAAAAGCTAGTTTATCATTTATACAAAGATTACAAAAGCAGCAGAAGCTCCAAAATATGGAATGTTGGAGAAAGAGGTCATCGTGTCCTAAGTGCTTATGGGAAAAAGCTAGTTTCTCTTTATAAAATGCAACATCAGCACAGGGGAGTACAGGGGGGCGTCACGAGTGCAAAAAGTTAAAAATCAGGAGTCACGGATGTCGAAAATAAGCTTTCACGGATCACGAAAATGGATGCTGGGAGATCACGCTCTACTCACTGTTGTTGCTTACCCGTGACACGATTTAACGCTATAACGGACCGGTTATTATTTATCGCCTGGGGGATCTGAGGATTTTGCGCAATATACGGTAAAAAGAAAGTGATCCCCCTCCCTTATTTGTAGTGGAAGACGTTTTACAAAAAGAGCGGTTCGCATTCTTTTGTTGCGCACGAAGCGCGTCCTGATTTTAATAAACGCATTTCCTCAAGCCTCAGAGAAAAGGTTGATGGACATTCCATTTTTGTGTTTAGTAAATGAAGGCTGTAAAGGCGAAGTTATTTTTCTTCATGTGCGTAAAGCGCGGCTTAAATGATGAATTTCTATGCTTGTAACGTAGAAATCACGCTGACCTAAAGTGTCAGTTCTTTCGAACATAGTGACTGCCCGCCAGACCTTTAAGTGTTTTTTTTGGGGGGTGGAGGGGGAGTTACTGGGCGTTCGTTCCGCGCGTTCGCAAAAATTACATTTCTTCTCTAGCGCGCGAGCGCGCCGAAATTGTGTAATGCTTATGATTTAGAAGTTGCTGGAAGAACTCTTGTAAGAGGAGACCCCTTATGAGTTTTCGAGAGATACCCCTTTCGCTCGCATAAAATTGAAATGATCCCCCCACAGGCCATAAATAATGATCGGTCCCTCAGTATCTGAACGAATGCGCGTGACTTTGACAAACAATTAGCCTGCGTAAGCAGCCGCCACTAGCCGGCGAGCGGTAGTGGCGGCTGCTTACGCAGGCTAACAAACATTATTATTCAGCACATCGATGCACTGCCCAAATATGGTCATTGGAACACCAATAGCTGTCTTCTGTACATGACAGCTATCCTGCGATATCCGTCTCTGAGGAAAATGTGATGTTTTGAGCTCGTAAATAATGCACAAAAGTCACTTTTTTCGGGGTTTTTTGTGCTATCGATGTGCTGAATAATAAAACCATTATCCTGCTCGATTTTGCAGAATATCGTCTGATTTTAGCCAACTCGGGACTTCGTCCCTCGTCGGCTAAGTATCAGACGATATTCTGCGCAATCTCGCAGGATAATGGTTAAATGTAACCATTGATATTTTTGCCAGGCGCTATCACTCGCCACACTGCGTGAAGAGGGGTGACGTCACTTGAATACCACGGATCACGATTTTATCAAAATCAAAATGTCAAAATCACGATTTCTCGATGCTCGATTGTGCACGAATCACGAAATAGGATTGGCCATTTCACGGATCACGAAAACGAAAAGGGCCGATCACGGTTCACGACAAAAACCCTGTACGCCCCTGTCAGCAGTAGCAGCAAAAAATGGAATGGTGGACAAGAAGACCACCGTTTCCTAACTGCTAGTAAAATGAAGTTAAATATTCTCCGATTTATACTACAAGTCACAATAGTTTTCGTATATTAAGGGACCTAGTTAGACAGCATGGAGAATCCAGCATCAGAAATGGCACAAGTATATTCGAAAGTTTTTCTACCATCCGTTGTTTGTTACCGGTCTGCGATCCTCCCACACAGTTTCTAGGGGATATTTGGCGAAGTCAATACATTTTTCTCTACGCTATAACACTTGAACGTTAGTCAAATCACACTAGTGGTCTATTGTAAATGCTGCGTTCTGATTGGTTGAGCTACTAGTAGGCTATAAGTTATAGCCTACTAGTAGCGAAAAGGATTTGAAAGCCCGAAAATGGCAAATGCCCACACCAGAAAACGTTTTTGGCTATACAAATTGACCTACTAGTGTGATTCGACTAAAGAAATTATTCCTCTCGCCCGAATGGCCTCTGAGTCGAGGAATATTTGTTAAATAGTTTTAGCACTAAACTGTGAGTGATAGCTAACATATGAGCGGTAAACCTTTATGGGTCTTCTCTCTCTAAAGCAGCCCGTGAAAAAGGCTTCACCTGAGAGACTATATGTTGTTTTAGTCCGGCTAGTTCCATGTGGGACAGGGCTCATACCTTCTGCGCATGCTTGCTACGAAATGATTGGCGATTTTTGTGCATCCGGAAATTCTTTGATTTAACCGACTTATCATATTCTTTCATATTAAATTGCATTGCAAATGAAAGAATTTCCGGATGCACAAAAAACGCCAATCATTTTGTAGCAAGCATGCGCAGAAGTTATGAGCCCTGTCCCACATGGAACTAGCCGGACTAAAACCACATAAAGTCTCTCAGGTGAAGCCTTTTCCAGGTACTGCTCTAGTACTCTAGAGAGAAGACCATACTTAGACTTCACTAGAGTGGTCTCCATTAAGTATCTCCAACTGTTCAAAGACTGAGGGGCTGCACTGGAAGGTGTCTGATACAGAATTCTTTATCACAGATACAGATTACTAGTTAAATCAATTAGTATTCTGTATCAGACACCTAGCCATGTTGTATCGGGGGATACAAGTAGTGTCACCTGATCCGAATCCAGTGCAGAGATTGGATAAGCATCTTATTAATAATGGATTAATTTGATAATATTTGAAAATGAAAAATTTAATGTATGCACTTGAATTTTGCACATGATTAAACTTTCTCTAAACTTCTGACTTCTGTCTCCTGAGTGCAGTGGCATTTTAAACATGCCCCGAAATCCCTGAAAAATATAAGAGACAACAAAATTTACATCCGATTGTGCCCCACCTGAGAGGAGACAGTTGCCTCACTCCCCCCTTAAGCGA
This sequence comes from Scolanthus callimorphus, assembly GCA_033964015.1. Lineage (NCBI taxonomy): Eukaryota > Metazoa > Cnidaria > Anthozoa > Actiniaria > Edwardsiidae > Scolanthus > Scolanthus callimorphus. Next base: position 194,956 of record CM066915.1, read on the forward strand.
AGACAAATTTTAAGTGCCATCATTAGACTACTGTGGGTAATAAAACAGCTTGCTCGACAAGGATGACATACCGTGGAAAATTTATAGTTATGACCTTGGGTGTGTCATAGGAGCGATGTATTGCCTTTTTGGAATTGTTGCTCGGTCAATCAAGCAAATAATACTGTAGTTGTGTTCCAATCTTCGCATGACCAAATCCCAAGCGAAATTTACCAAATTAAGTGTATATACTAGTTAAGCCTGGTGTACACTTGCGACATAACGACCTAAGAAAACTTTCACACGAAGAAAGTTCAATGGTTTCAAAAAGTTGAAGTCCACGAAAAATAACATAAGATGGCTTTGGTTTTGGAAAATATTGATTATTTCAATTGTTTTCCCATGCTTTTTTCGTTGCAACATAATGTCGCTAGTATGCACCGGGCTTTATTCAATGCTTTCAACTGGCATAGAGCAGATTTCATATGACTGTAAAAAGTGCCGCGACAGAGTTGTTATACCGCGCCGTGACTACGCGATTTCGTTCGGTATCTACAGCAGGCCAGGTTCCGTACCGCCACCGCGACAGTACCGCGGCACTTTCCACAGACATACGAGCCTCTATTGCAGAGTATTCCACGCGTCGCTGGTATTTGCTGGTATAGGCGAGTGTGCATGCTAAGAAAATGACACGATAAGTGACACGATAATTCATTGTTCAGTATAACTATTTTATACCACGCTACAGAAAATCAAAGACAACGATTTACGTAAATGCAATGCACCACGGGAAGGTTGAGTGGAATACCGCCGAATACAACGCCATTCCAGCACTCTGACTGGCTGTATTTTGTGGCGTGGTATAAAAAGATATATGTTATAGAATTTAATATAACAAAATGCGCTTTTCATGAACTTGTGAATATTTCTATATATTTTTTTGTAAACCACCAAGCACAACACAAAACGTTTTTGAAGTAACACGTCAGAATGTTTATTTTACACAGAGAACAGTGCCAGCCGCACCACTGAAACAATTGTTTCTCTTCATGATTACCTTAAATACAACTTGTACAAAATCATTTACAGGGCGTGAAGTTGCGGACGTGACTTTTCACAAAAAAATTCCTAAAAATATCACTTTGTTTGTTTCCTGTAAACTCAACCCCACCCTCCAATACTTTGCCATACATCATATCTGAATAGCACCCTCACTTCAAAGTCTGCTCTGCGACTCATGAGTTGTGGGATGGATGTTCTATAGGTAAATCCATTGCCGCCCGACGAGGGAATTCCACCACTAAATCTCACGCGAAAAAGTCGAGTCGCGCAGCGACAAAGGTGATATCAATTTTTCAAGTGAGATTTAGTGTGGAATTCATGAGTCGGGTAATGGGTTTTCTTTTGCCGGGGGGTTTATTGATTTAATAACTTACAAAAGAAGGCTGTACGCGCGCCAAGAAAGAAATTCCCAAACTGTTCCAATTTCAGGAAAATGCAACTTAAAAATCTTGCTAGCGAAGCGCCTTCGTTGACAAAAAGACGTTTCATACAGTGTTTGACAGAGTTTAAAACTTTAGAAAGTAAATGTTCTTGCTTTCTCGCTTGATAAATTGTAAATTTGTCGTGTAGAAATTTAATTTCATGGGTGTTCTGTGTTTTCATTGAATCATGTAATTCCACAAAAAATCTCCCTCGATTTCAACCAATCAGCTTGCGAAATCGAGTCATAGCATGGGATTCCATGTTAAATTTCACGTGAAAAACGATATCATTGAACGACGCACAATATTGAGCAAATTTCACATAAAATTTACGGTGGGATTCACTCGTCATGTGATAAATTTATCTATAGAATTCACAAGTTGAGTGATTAATTTTCTTGAATCCCATAGCAAAGATTTGATATTATTTTACTGTAATGATTCAAGCTTTGAACTTTATTTGCACAGAGGTAACAACCTGTTCTTTGTCGTTCAGCTTTTGACCATTACCCAAATATAATAGTTGCAACTAGACATATGTATAATATAAAACAAAAAGCAATTGTACGTAAAATACCTTTCCATTTTTTTCACGTCACCCTCGACTAGCTTTCAGTTTCAGCTACTTAGCAGGTTGAGTGTAACATTATTTTGTTCTTTGTTAATGTAAATAAAATTGATTGATTGATTGATTCCACATTTAAAATCTCACTTGTTTTAGATGTCATGTGCCAATCAATGCTCATGTGAGAATTGAATCAATGCTCATGTGAGAATTGAGATGGTATTTAAGCCTTTGCGTGACCAAAGGTATGAAACAAGGAACACAATTCACCAATCCCGCATTCATTGTTATACCCCTAGTTACTGTTGCTACGTCGGACAAGCCAAATTTTTTGGCATAGAGCGCGGAAAAGACACCGATTGCAGGGAGGTGTTAGAGTTGTTGCATGCAATTTGGATTTTATATTTTTATCTTGAAAAGCTGACTAATTATTGAAAAATCTTCGATATTCAAGTTTGTTTGCTCGGACATTTTGAATTCCGCAGTAGGGAAAACTTCCTATTGTTTGCTATGAGTGGGCAGAGCAATCATCACAATAGGGATCAGTCTATTGTGCAACCTGTTGACATCTGCTCATTTCAAGCCCTGGAGTTAAATTTTATCAACAATAAATTAATAATATTTATAGCATATTTTATATTTAACATATAAGATAAAACTTTGGAATGATTGAAGATTGGCTGGCTTAATACAATGGTACTTCCATAAGACTTTAAAAAATGGTGGCTTCAAAAATGTACTAAAAAAAATAATTAGAACTTAGCCACTTTATAACCCAACATCTGTCTATGCTCTTTCTGTGGTTCTTTTTTTCCTGCATGCTTGATATTGTGGCGCAACTCCCCAGTTCAGATCAAGCACATTGTTTTCAAGCACCTTTGTGTTGCTATGCCTTGAAGGGTATATACAGAATGGGTGTCCATAAATAAGACCTTGTATAAGTATTATGACTTCCTTTTCTCCTTGGCCTCTAATCTGTCATTAAATGCTGTGATGCCAACTCCGACCATAATAGCTCCAACGACACAGCTTTGTGCAATAACCCTTAGTCGCATGAGGTATCGGCTTGTACTCATGGGCCCACGGTTTCTATAAGCAATGGCTCCCCATACCAAAGCTCCCATTGTGCCAACAATACCTGCAGAATTTTATGAGCATGAATTAGAGTGATATCCAAACTAATGCACACTTGACACATACTTTCTGCCAGGGTAGAGTATGGTGGAGTAAATTGAAATTTCCTTGGTACAGCAGGTTAAAACTGCACATGGATGGCAAATGCACTTTTGAGGCTTAATAAAGCCAGCAGTTTTGATTGATATCTTTTTACATATTTACAATATTCTTACAATTAAGCACAGCAAGTAAAATCTGTTTTTGACACAAAAAATATCTTCAAGCGACAATGTAAATTTCTTTTTATTACAGAGTTGCACGTCAAATTACTGGCAGAAATTGTCCCATCAAAATTGCCAAATCTCCTACCAATTTTCATATGTATCTGGTCAATTTTCCAGGACAACCAAGAGTCTTGATCGGACATATGTCTGATCAAGACTCTGTATTATAGACAAAAAAGTGAGACAAAATCTATCTTCGAGCCCCTTTATTTCTACCAATATCCTCACCAGTGGAGATATGGAAAATACTGTATGTCACTCAGGCCCCGGATGTAATTTTCTATGAGATGTATGACATTTCATTATAAACTATCAACCTTTGTTGTAGTCGAATAATTTTACACATTTTCACAGTATAAACAGCTTCAGAAAAAAAACTGCCATATAATAGATTTGTTTAGATTATTATGTTGAAAAAAAAATGCACATTACATGTTTGCACATTTCAAAATTATTTCTTGAAAAAGTTACAATTTTATTGGTCCGCAGATGTTTGAGAATTGCGTGACACATGGGTGTAACGCACGTGCAGATACACACGACCTCGCGGTAAGGTTGTGCAATCACACATCCTGGCGATCCTTTTAAAAATATTTGTCAATGAAATAAGAATTCATGCACTGAAATACACTCAAAATAGAGGCAAAGACGTATAACAGGTATTAAACGAAAATTTCAGCGACTAGTTTTCAAGGAGAGATTATCTTTGAGGCTTTTTTTAAAAAACGTTCTAAAGAAAGACAAGGTCGACACTGGAGAACGCCGGTGATTTTCAGCTGGTGATTAGCTGGGAAATGCATTTAAGTTATACCACGACAAAACACAGAGAAATTAATCGGTGGAATAAGAAATCGATTATTGTACCATGATTCTATACATTCATATTAGGGGTGGACCATTAGAAATTGGGGGAGGGGGGGTGGCAATTTTTTTGCGCATGAATTTTTTTTTCGGGGATCAGGTTGTGAAAGATTTTTTTTTCGGAATTTATATCATGTTTTTTACTAGCTTTGATCTCTGCAAGATTTTTTTTTTGGAAGGATTGGCCTTGCTCGAATTTTTTTTTGGGAATTGCCACCCCCCCTCCCCCAATTTCTAATGGTCCACCCCTTATAAAAGAATTTTGTCGAATACTAAATTTGCGGTGATATGTCTCTTACCGATCGGAATAAAGGGTTGACTTTTGCTTTTCCTCAACAATTTCTCTGACTGAGTTTCGACTTCTTCGGCTGTCCTCCATGATTCACTGAGCTGTGTTTGCTTTGAACTCGGCATAATATCTCCCAACGATTCTCAGCTGTTTACTCTGTGAAATTTCGCTTGTCTGAGTAACCGAACGACTAGCGCGAGGGTTTCAGTGTTGTCTAAAGATTATGCAATTTGTGACGTACTATAACGTCATAAGTAACGCAATTTGATTAAAATCACAGTTCAAAGTCCGAATCAAAAAGTTCGACATGTACACACATAAAATTATTTACACTTTGTTTATTAGGGCCTTTCATGAAGATTTCCCGTCTGATTTAATAATTATTTGTGCTTATTTTGAAAAGAAACCCATTGAATGGTAATTGTCAAAGCGTTACTCGATGCGCGGTCACGATTCGGCTTTTTATGCTGAGTCACAATCACTGAGGTACAAGTCTACCAAAACGTGCGTTTCTTCATGTCCTCACCATACATGAATTGCGTTTTAGATTTTCTCGGTAAATAGCTACCTGTTTATTAATGTCAAATCTTTGAAAATGAGTTAATTGCCTTCACTGTTAATTTATCCAGTTCTATTTTACGCAGAAATATTAAGAAATTTCACTGGAGTGTATTTTCTTTTGTATTCACTCCTCGTCATGAGAGCGGACGGGAAAATGCTGACTCATTTTGCGCTTACAGCACGCATTGAAGAAAGTATGCCCGGCTCGAACCTGGCCTGAGCATTTTATAATTAACGATTAGGCCAAGTAAAAAAATAAAATAAAATAAAATTACATGTTTATCGCCAGTCCCCGCCCGCATCGTTTTTTTGGAGCCGCATCCTTTTCTCTTTTATTTTTTTCACAAATTGTCTCCAAAACTAAGTCAAACGTCACAAGCGGTTAGAAACTGCTTTGAAACGTGGCTTTAATGACCATGGAAATGCTTTATATGAACATAGATTGCCCTTAAGAATAGTTGTAGTCATTTTGTACACAAAATATGGCATAAACCAATAAAACAAGGCATAAACAAGGAGCAAAAAGAAATTACTATTATCTTCGTTCTATTAAAAACATAAATAGAACGAAGCAATGTATATAAATGAACATCATCCAAAATAGTCCGATACAACCATGTGGGACACTTGCGCATGTCAAATAACCATGTCACCAGAATGATATAATCCTCATCTCAAGACCATTTAACAATATTTTAAGTTTCGAGACCATGTTGAGTAGACACCCTGGCGTCACTATAATAATGGTAGACATTGAAAACAATACATCGTGTGCTCTTCGCTGCAGTTTAAAAAGTATCTCGTCCCGTTATCGTCAAGAAGGTAAGCCCTCTAATAAATGCATACGATGAGAGCTTCTACCGTTCTTATTTTGTCAGCTGTTGATGTAATGTGAAACCACTAAGGATTGAAACTAAACTGAAAATGTTTCGCCCATTTTCCCAAGTCTTTATTACTAGGCCTAACAAATTTGTAATAACAAATTTTATATTTCAAAAAACTCATGTTTTTACATTTTGCCTTGAAATGCAAATATCACTGATTATATAGCAGCGCAGATCCTAGTAGCTTTATATTCATTATATCAGTGCGAAGATTAGAAAAAAACAGCTGGTTGTAAAAATAAAAAATAAAAACTACAAAAGGAGAGATAAAAAAGAGCACAATTGGTTATAATGGGCGTATAAATTAAAATGGAACGGGCTAATTCAAAACGTAATTTAAGACATTCAATTTTGAATTGATGCGCAAACAATGTTGAACCATCTGATGACACTGTCCACGAAAACTTCTAGTGGGGCAAGTGAGCGACACATTGCGCAAAATATAAAAGCTTCAATAATTATTTTTCGTCACCCTAGCTGTTATAAAATTAAACCGCTTCAAAAGAAAAATTTCTATGCGTTATCTAGGGTTGAAGGAATGATACTATTAAGGTGTATGAGAATTGATTGACTCTTGAGCATGTTGAGTTTCAAGTCGCCGGTGTCGCTTGTTATTTTTTCATGTTTTGTCCCTTAACAGGTGCATCCATATGGTTTTGTATTTACCTAATCAGCACTTTAAAGCCGTCGATGAAAGTCTTAGAGCTCAGAAACATATTTCATTCAGTATTTCCCTCATCCTCCGCATTATGGCTTGGAAATTAGTCTTAAGTGCAATATTTATCGCCCGATCATTGGTATTGCTTTCCAAAGCCGGGATCATTTATCTTGTATGATGATTTAATATATCTAGACAAATCACTCGAAAGTGTTCAGGATGGCTCTGCTAAGACTTTTCCTTATTAGCAACTTGCCATTTTATACCTTGACTTCTGTATTTCATCCTTTTACCATCAAAAACTACTCTATTCGATCTGAAAATAAGTATTTTGAGGGATACACAACAGGATGGTTGGAGTGCATGGTGATTTGCCAATATGACAAGCAATGCTCGGCCTACAGCTACAAGCACAAGAAACACCGAAATCACGGAGTCTGTCAGCTTTCGGCGTGCTTTACCCCTTTGGCTGAAGCAAAAAAAGTTCTTCTTTATTCTAAAAGACATCTGTATCATCAGTTGAAAAGAAAGGTAGGGGAAATCTCAAAAGAAAGCTTATTTAATTAGTTGTTCTTTGTTGACGACATCTTGACATGAAGTGTATCAACCATCAAGTAATGTTTGACAAAAATGTTATCTTGCTTTTCTTAGCGCGAATCATTTTCAAACATTTATTGCCTGACTATATGCCGGTCTTCAAGCTTTGTCGAGGGGTTATTGTAATTTGTTTTTTCAGGGACATTGGCCATGCACGAAAAAGAATCCTCATGTCTTTACTTGCCCTTCAGGTAAGCAAATATTTTTTTCTGTATTTATGAATTCTATCGCGAACTCTCCACCAAAGCGCGAAACTGTCCTTTGGTGTGGAGCCGTCATTGAAAGTACGTCTAGAGCCCCGATAAGCCGATAGACATTACGAAATCCGCGAGGTGTTTTTGGTTGGTTGTGTGATGCTTTTTAATAGAACTGGATTGATGAAAGATTGACCAGATTCTATAGGTGAATATATAAATCATCTCCAGGGACAAGAACGCCAGTTCTATGGTGAAGACAGTATCTTTGTTTAAATGTTTTTGACGGACGCCAGCACGCAGTTTTGTGATTGGAAATCCAAATTTGGAGTTCGCAGAGCTATCGAACAAACGTGAAAATACACGGTCGCTAGACAAGGAGAGGTTGGAGGAGTGAACGGGCTGTATTAGATGGCACAAAATTGGGCCATCATAAGGGCTGTAAAAATAAGGGCTACAAAATACATATGCCTGCCCTCCGAGAGCCAGGTCTTTGCACCGGGAGATATAGTGCCCCGACCCTTACGAAAAGTGCAAGGGTTCTTTCGCGTCCAAGGGTAAGGAAGGGGGACGGAAGAAAGTTTATTATCTCATCCGAAAGACTAAGGAATCATTAGAAAATTAGAACCTTGTTCAACTCAATATAAAAACCCTGAATCGCGACTCGAAAAGCCCGTAAGGAAATCCAGGTTTGTTGGATGCTGTATTTAAGGAGTTACAGAGAAAGCTGGTGTCTGCGTTGTTAAGCGATGATTGCACTTCCTCATACTAGTGACAATAACCATAGTACGTAACTAACTGTTATTGCTATGGCTGCAATTTTCCTTTTCGTGACAATAAAGCGGAGCCGTAGCCGCCAAAACTTGATGGTTCGCTTCAACATGTTGACACTTTCATTTTAGTCTGCTGTAAACAAGAATGGAAACCATTTGGGAGTAACTGCTACAAGTTCTACGAAGACGGAAGATCTTGGCAGAACGCAGAACGTGTCTGTAGTCAAATTGCGGGAGGTCATTTAGCATCGATTCATTCTCAAGAAGAGAACGACTTTCTTAATGTTCTTGCGAATGAGACAGTCAAGAGCAGCACTTATATCTGGGTGGGGCTTAAGGAAATCGAGAATGACAGCATGTTTGTTTGGTCTGACGGATCGTTTGTGGTAAATGGATACAGACGATGGGAGCCCAGGCAACCTGATCATCAACTTGAGTGTGGCAACATGAATAAGTACGATGGATACTGGTATGATTTTATGTGTACAAAAGAGAACTCATTCTTGTGTAAGTACAGGCCTTAGAGCCTGTGTCAGCCGCCAGGAAAGCATAGTAACATACCAAGACGGAGAAAGCATCCATGTCCATCGGCTGAATTAGAGAATATAGAGCAATGTTCTCGATTGAATTTGGTAAATCAAATCTTAGATGTTAGAGATTTCTACACGTTATTCGTCTTCTAATATCGAACGAAAACAACAAAGGAGAGTGGCTGACGTGACACGAGCTCTTTAACAAGGTCAATGGAACGCGTAACCAAACAACAGAGGAAAAAGCAATAAAGAAGGAAAAAACAGGTTGCAAAACCTTACAGCTAGCCGTCGTTTCGCGCTGAAAACATCGCTTTTGGTTTGGGATTTTGGGGTTTTTCTGTTCCGCAAGACAAACCATTAGCCAGATATGTTCTTGCCTTGTTTTACCTAGTGCAGTCGGTTGGCTTTCTGTCGGGACGAAAACCCGACAGAAAGCCAATGTTTTTTGGCTGTAAATAGTCTTTTTTCTCAAAGATGCATTTGCGTTTATTTTAAATCTCCAACGGTCTCTTGTTTATACCAACCAATTTCAAACGCTGTTAGTGTATTTAGTCATCACGTGCCCACCGCGTGATAGGGTTTTTACTTGGGTAGGCTGAAAAAGAAGCCAACCACATGCTCACCGCGTGATAGTGTTTTTACTTGAATTTTGATTGGCTGGAAAGGAAACCATTTAGCAGCAACTAGTATTTTCTCTCGTTCATGAGTATTTTCTCATGACTCAGTAGGCCAATTATACCAGAAAAGGTTGTAATCTTTCTCGTATACCTTCACGATTCGTTTTAGCAACAATCTAGGAACATCCCTCAGGAGCTTCGTATTGCTCGGTTTATGAGGATGTTTGGTGTACTCCTTTTGTTTATGTGGAAACTTTACAAGGTTATCAACGTTAATCCGCTGAAGAACCGTCTTTGATTCGGTTTTCAAGTTTTCAAAGGATCCAATAAAATTATAATCAACAGCACAAGGTTGGCAGAGGTAATAGAACGGCATCCAGTGTTCATCCATATTTAACGGCTGCTTCACTGACAAGTGCTGGAAAAATTCAGTGAGAGTTGCAGCGCTGTTCCGCGAAGGAAACGCCTTGTTCCTTCTGAAGTTAGTTTTGATCTTTTCTATGTACTCTTGCTTGTAAAACTCGTTATCTCCCGTTAATTTATCCCTAAATGCGGACAACAGACGGTCCAGCGGATCCCTCACAAACATAAACTTGTAATAAGTCTTCAACTTTTGCTCGACCTCTTTGCTTGAGAACCGATCTAGTAACACAAATGCGTAATTGACCTTTTCTATGGATGAGGTGTTGTAAGCTTTTCCATCCAGTACATTGAAGACTCTTTTCCAGTTCGAGCATGCGACCTGAAATAAACCAAACTGTAAAAATCTAACAGCTCTTCTGCGGGTTAGGGCTCCTTATGTAATTTTTCTGTTCTATTCTAAATAAATTTGTTGTTTAAACAAAAAAGGAACCTTGGTGTTCAAAGATAGCGGAGCTCGGGAGCTCCGCTTTTAGGCAGTGCCTAAATCTATATATTAGCAATTTCTATGCATGCTAAGGGGAAATGAGGCATCACATACTTTTGGAATATAGCAGTATAGTACACGATGTTCATCATTGACGATGATATGCCGGCTGGCTATTTGGCGCTCCAAGTGTGTCAAGTCATTCCACCGGGTCTTGTATTTGTATTTTTGGCACTTTTGTTGTACGCGTCTTGAACGTTCAGCGATGGAAGGCTGTTATAATAGCAAATAAGCATATTTGTGATATTTAGGTGAACCAAACTGCACGCGGGAAGTGAAGCCATACGCGTGCCAATAGATTATAGATAGGTTAGGAAGACTGCAAGTTTTGTTGAATTTCCATGCTTTTTTTGCTAAGATTTGAGGGGAAAAAATACTTACAGCCCTTCCAAATAAGGTAAGGGGGATTTCCTAATAAGGAAATTTTGCAAAGACGGCAAATCGACCAAATCGGCAACCTTAACGAATAACTGTTTGTGCTAGATATTTTCTCTTCCTTACAGAATTTTTTATAGTATTTTTTTGGCATTTTTGCTGTTAGACCCGTGCCTTAAGTTCCCTGAGTTTAAAGTCGCAAAGATAAGGTAGGATATTCTCTATTTGTTATGTATTGGGTATACGAGCATTCGAATGACTTTCGCGCGCGAAATTCAAATCTAAAAATAGACACTTTTCCGTGACTGTGATGTGGACAAATACTGTACGAACGATTCTAACTCTTGTTAATCCACTCTTGTCCACACGAAGTTGGCTTGACAGCGTCAGTTGCGGTGCACGGCACAAACTCGACGCTGTTTCAAACGTCGTGCTCTGTGTTGAGCCGAACTGAATGCAAAATTATGCATACATTCGTAAAATACTGCAGGCCAAAAGAAAAGCAATAACTCAAATGGCCTGCACCAGAGAGCACCCCCTCCTCCTCCCCCGCGAGATTTCGAGCCCAGGAGCTTAGGCCTAGTACATACACCGCTCTTATCATGAGCCGATCCAACCTGTTGCCGTGAAATACGCGAAAATCGGGGCATTTAAATGGATTCTACATTACCGGTATGATTTAGAATAGTGTGGGTGACAGGCAGACCAGAGATGGACGAACAATATTGTTTTATCGAGATTTTGCAATGGATCGGCTCATGATAAGAGCGGCGTATGTACTAGGCCTTACTGGGTACGAGAATGTTCTCTCAACGGCTCTGCCATTCTGGAAATGGGTCTATATGGCTAGTTTGTCTCTTTGTAATCAAGCGTTTAATGGTTTGTTTCTTGACTCACCGTTAGTACTGGCAAGCGAGTGTAGATTGTTAGTCTTGTGACGCTTATTGAAATAACTGATGACAAATACGATGAAATAGAGGATATTACATGGCCGTGTGGAGATATAGAGGATGTTACATTGCCTTTTTCTCAATTCAGTATATTTATAAAGTGGTACCCCTTTCTAATTTTACTATATAAAGGATTAGGGCAAGGGGTCCATGTCTGTGCGAAGCATCCCCCTCCATGGGTAAGGGGTCCATGGTCTTCATTCTCAAGTGCCCAAACTACAAAAACCTTCGAAATGAAGTTTTCCATACCATAGAAATTGAAACCAAAATCAACCTACACCAAATGGCCCCCTCGGATGCATTTACAAGAATAATGTCTCTAAAATATAAAGAAAATATCCAAAAAACTATGGCAAAATTTGTCTGGGAAGCCAAAACAGAACGACAACGACTACTTTGTAAAAGCACCCCATCATGACGAAGCCTTTGAACCCTCGGACTTTGATCCAATAAAAGCGAAATGGAAACAGTCACATTTAGACAAGATATTAATGTATTTTTCTTTTTTAATTTTACTGGAGTTATGCTAATGTAATTATTTTTACACGGTTCCGTAAAAATCTATCTATCTATCCCCGTACAAAATGTATTGAATAGCATGTAAAAAAAGCATGTGTAAAAATATTTACATAAGTATAACTCCAATAAATTTTAAAGAAGAACCCCCAACCTCCCCCCCCCCCCCCCCCCCGTACGGCGCGCCAGTCTGCTGCTAAGAAGAAAAGAAATTATAGCGGAGCTCCTGCGCGGGCCGAAGGCCCGCGCAAGCGGAGCACCATACCTAAGGGAAAAACGTATAGTATACTATCGAGTTGATTTTTGAACGTCACGGGCATTATGGATCATTTTGATGACGTCATTGATGACGTAAGGGCACGTGACTTTGGTGTAGAGTTCCTCTTATGGTCTTTGAAACTTTGTCCAAGTTTGGCTTCTATAGAAGCTTCTCTTCGGGAGATATGATTTTTTCTTTATTTTTCTGGTATTAAACCTATAGCGTACGCCGTCCGTCCGTCGTCCGTCCGTCCGTCCGTCCGTCCGTGTACACATGGGAACCCTGTGGTATGCAAAGAAAAAATTATATCTCCTCAAGGGAACATGCTAAGACAACCATACTTGGAATATTTTGTCTATGCCACAAGGGGGGTGCTGTAACACGGTCACGTGATATGACGTCATCGATGACGTCATTTATGCTTGAAAAATCAATATCTCGTGAAGGGAAGACTCTAAAGTAACCAAACTTGAAAAATCAATATCTCGTGAAGGGAAGACTCTAAAGCAACCAAACTTGGGTAATGTAATCCACGTCACCAGATGAGCGAAATGAAGTGGTCACGTGATATGACGTCATCGATGACGTCATCTACGCTTGAAAAATCAATATCTCATGAAAGGAAGACTCTAAACCAACCAAACTTGGGTAATGTAATCCAGTTCACCAGATGAGCGAAATGAAGTGGTCACGTGATGTGACGTCATCGATGACGTCATCTATGCTTGAAAAATCAATATCTCGTGAAGGGAAGACTCTAAGAAAACCAAACTTGGGTAGTGTAGTCTAGGCCACCAGCTGAGCAAAATGAGGTGGTCACGTGATATGACGTCATCGATGACGTCATATATGCTTAAAAAACCAATATCTCGTGAAGGGAAGACTCTAAAGCAACCAAACTTGGGTAATGTAATCCAGATCACCAGATGAGCGAAATGATGTGGTCACGTGATATGACGTCATCGATGACGTCATCTACGCTTGAAAAATTAATATCTCATGAAAGGGAGACTCTAAACCAACCAAACTTGGGTAATGTAATCCAGGTCACCAGATGAACGAAATGAAGTGGTCACGTGATGTGACGTCATCGATGACGTCATCTATGCTTGAAAAATTAATATCTCGTGAAGGGAATACTCTAAAACAACCAAACTTTGGTAGTGTAGTCTAGGTCATTAGATGAGCGAAATGAAGTGGTCACGTAATATGACGTCATCGATGATGTCATTTATGCTTGAAAAATTAATATCTCGTAAAGGGAAGACTCTAAAGTAACCATGTAAACCATGTACACATGGGAATCCCATTCATTCACACAGAAAATTTTATAACCAGGAGCTCCGCTTTTAGCCAGTGGCTAAATCTATATATTATTATCTATGCTTTCATTTATATGCGGATTTCAAAGGATACAAACGTTTTAGCCAGATTTCGGTAACGATTTGCTTTGGATAGAAAGTTAAGTGCTACTTACCTAGTAATGTTAGGAGAATTGAAATTGTATAAAACCATCTGTGTTTTGACATTAGTATTCTCTTCACCTGCAAAATAATAGCGAAAAACTAAGCTCATGCTGCTCGAACTTATATCCCAACATACATATGACATTCAAGATAACTACTTAGTAATAATTCGTCAACTGGCTTTTCTTGTTTTATAAGGAAGTGCATAGCTCGCATGAAATATAATATAATACTTGACGCGGCCACTTTAAAAATATTTGAAATCCAAATTTCAAAGTTTAGTCGTTACCAAATCATTCGTCTGTGTAATATATATCCATACTCTATTTTACATGAATACAGAAAGAAACGGTCAATTCTTGAAATCTTTACAAACTCTTTCTATGACATGTCTTATATGAAAAGCAACGACTTATATTCAGTATATATACATTTTGTAACTGTCTTCCTATTTTGCAAATTAAATTGTCGATGATTTACTGAAGCAAAGACACTCGCACGACGATGAGATGGCGATATTTTAAGATGGAATACACTAGCAGTTCGAGTAAGCAGTGGACGAAAATGAAGTACCAAGATGAGTTGCATTGAGGTTGCATTGCATTGCAAACGTCTGTGAAACGAAACCATTTCTAATAACATCAAATTAACACTAAAAACGAATTTGTTCTTACAAAACACTAGGAAATTGTAGCGGACTGATCGAAATTGACACATGTTTTCTATTGCAGTATTTGTTTCAATTTGGAAGTTTATTTTTACAGTCTCCAATGGAAGAGTTTGGTGTTACGAGTAACATCTGTAGCTTTTACAATATGCAAACAGATTGATTATATCCTGGCTACATCGATGGTACAAGATTTCTGTCCACCAACCTGAAATTGCGCGATTTCTAAATACATTTCCCGTTTATACCTTTGTTTGCGCCTGTTCAACCAGCATTAGTTTTTTAATCTGGTTTTATTTCCACTGCCATCCGACTTGCTGCACCTCGAACCCTAATCCCATGTATCATCACCTTCAACCAAGAGGACTCTTGCTGAAGCCGCATGTAGATCGCTTTGCCTGACTTCTGAAGTCAATATTTACTTCCTCATGACAGCTCAGTCTCAAGCAACTCAGAAGTGATTTAAATACTGAATATTTTATTTCGCTGGTCACGGACACTGTGATCAGGCACGGATCCGGTTTTAACCAGTTTATGGGAAATCAGAGAAAATAAAATGACAAAGTTCTACAAGTGGCAAAGCAAAGGCTCTGCAAGAAAACCAACCGGTTCATTTAACTTCCCTCTCGCATTTTTCTTTTCCAATTTCCTTTATACACTACCCCTAGATACTGCATAATAATATTGTAACTTTTTTTAACATTTCATTATGAGTCAATAAAAATTATGATTATGATACCTCTTTCTTGGGGAGGGGGGTGGGTGGGGATTCTTCCCCAAAGAAAATTTGAAATTTCAGATGCACACAGATTGGCTTGAAATATATCAAAAATTAGGGCAAGTTACTTCTAAAGTTTTGCACCCCCTCAATCTTCGGAAAATTTCTGTATCCCCAATTTTACTTATAAGATTTTTTGAGATCTCTTCTGAATTTCACCTGCCCCGGCCACTCCGTCATACTTTATGAACGCAGCCTTGGAAGGTCAAGCAAATAAACACCAAAATGGTGTCGGTATGATATAGAGGAGCAGAATTGCTTTTTCAAGGATTGCTAATTTTTTGAAGCGGAGATTAGGAAGGCCGTTGCCATGGCAATGCGCCCCCCTCTTTTTTTTGGAAGAGTGGATGATTGTTTAAAGAACTCCCTATTTTTTTCTCTGAAGCAGTGGACTTCCTTTTTCGGAAGGAGGGGAATCCTCCCTTTTTTGGAAGGAGGAAATTCTCCCTTTTGTTGGAAGGAGGAGTCTTATTGTTGCCCCTTCTATTCGTTAATAAGAAGAATATACTGTTGTTAATCCTTCTTCCACTTTGGCATACTCTTTTAGTATTCTTTCCCCGCGTACATTAAGGGCGCATTTGTAATCTTTACAAGTTAAGGGAACAAGACTATTTGTCTTTCCACGCACCCTTGTGTTCTTTAAGAAGTGACTATTGCGATACAGAGTTCGTGCTGAGACGATAAGCGTGAACAAACACAGACATATGCTAGGATTAGCTGTTTCAAAAGGCGGTGCAATTAGGCATGTCACACACAAAACTATTTTAATCTTTGTGGCTCGGTTAGACTGGTCACGCACAAACCCACTATGTAAAACTCTTTCTTAGGATTATTTTTCTGGAGGGAGGGGGTTCTAAAATGAAAGGGAGGGGGCAGTAAGGATAAGGGGGCTAGATGTCAAAGAATCCCCCTCCTAAATGTTTACCCCTCCTCAAAGTTTTGACCAAGTTTCAACCTGAGTGTTCTTAATCCACGTGTTCTTTCATGCGGGGTTTTACTCTATTATCGTTTCTTCCATTTCTGTGCAAAGTTCCTCGTTACGAGTGGAATATCCACGCGCGACAAAATCTCTGGCGAGCCATACGAGTGAAGGTATCCCATGGTGACCATTACATCACTGCACTCATTTTCAACAATCTTTATCATTTCTTGCGAAGTCCGCAATCGCCATTTCCGTAAAGAGATCGTTGAATTCCTTCTCGTAGAGAAAACCCCTTCTTTTCCGTCTAAAGATGTATCCGTAAAGTGCGTTCTATTGTAAAGCCATTGGCGCATTTCTCGCGGCAACGACAGGTCAACAAAATCGAAAAGCTCTTCGGTGACTTTGACCGGTTCCAGAACAAGGTCTTCGTACCTTAGAAGTTTAAATCGTCCTTTGAGCCAGTTTGGAGGGTCCCTAACCAACCGCAAATTTTCCTGCATTTGTCTGCATATCCTCTGAACATATGCAAGAAATTCTACGCTTTTTATAGGGTGAAAAGTCAGTTTTCCTTTTTTTACGTACGACATCCATGCCCCTCGATACATGGACGAGATTACCGCACGAGGGTCGCGCACCAAGTAAACAATCTTTCCACTATAAGCCTCGGTTTCAAACAGAGGCTTGAGGCTTGCAATTTTCTTCCCCATAATTCTATGTTCCAGAATTTTAACTGCGGTAATTCTATACTGTTATACTGCAAAGTTTTCGTCTTCGCCTCGGGTTTACAGAAAGGAGACGTTCTGAGAGCGTTACTAGAGAATCTAAAATGCCCAGGTCTCGAAAAATACGTGAAGTATTCTGACGCTTTTATATTACAATCTAGTAGTTCGCCCATAAACATGGTGGCTAGGTCGTTATAGCGACGCGAAGGTGGACCAATAAATGTATCAAATCGATCCACCAACTCTAGAACGCGAAACGGTTCAAAGAAGTACAAAACTTCGGGATGTTGGTTGAAAATTTCTCCAAGAAAGGTTGATCCACTTCTGCCTTGACTGATAATTATAACGTTTGTTTGTTTTCCCGCGGTTTTCTCTTGAGCCTTAGAAGTTTTGAGTGATTTTTGAGAGGCTTGGATTTGGCTTTCTTTTTGGCGGGAAAATATTTCATCCGGGACAAGCGGGTCAGATTTCCGCGCGTCTATGCCCCATGTCTGTTGCAGATTGAAATATTCCCATTCTGCGGCGTTGCGCTGTAGTTCGTGTCGTGTCTGCCAGAACACACAGACCGCTAGGAGAAATAGCACGAATATCCATAGCACGACGGGAACCCTGTGGCATCCCATGATATGCACTCTAAACCCTCAATTCGTTGGCTGTCAATCATAAAAAGCTGTGGAAAAATTAAAGGGAAAGCAAAAAATTATCTCATATCGCCTTGCATTCAATGGGAATTTTCATAACATCGTTTGATTGCAGGGTTTTCTGTTCCGCCAGTAAAACCATCTAATCGGACCTTGCCCTATAGAAAAAGACCAAATCGTAAACCAAAATTATGTTGTCAAAAATGCGCTGCGTGAATCAATGACTTAAGCTGAAAAATAAAAATACATTTGCCTTTAACTGCAATGCCTTTTTTAATGGTGTCTGTTAACAGTATGTGCTGGCACATATTCTTGCTTTTTAAGGTTCTAAACAAACAAAAGCTCCCAACATTTTTGTGTGTGAATTTACGAATCATAGAAAATCTTTCTTACTGCACTCAGTACAGTGTCCTTTTCTGGACTGATTTTCAACTAAGAATATGTTAGGACGGTAGAGCATATCAAGATAGTTTCCTTGAAAAAGTGTCGACTTTCTTCAACTTCCTTATAAGGAAATATCTGCAAACTATATTTGTTTTTTCGCTATTTTTATTGACCTAGAAAGCTTAAAACTGAACCAGAACTCAGATACACTTGAGAAAAGATGTTATGTACATTTTCCACTGTGTTTTTCACGGTCAAGAACCTGTAAACAAGGTAGACAAGACACCACAGGAAACCCGCTCGATCACTAAAAAGACGACACTGTTATCTTGATATTATAACTGACTAACGACGAATGGGTATAAAAGGTATTGACTACCGACAAGGATAAAAAAATACCGATTAACGACAAATAAATGTTTAGCGGCCACCGACATTCATTACAAAATATTCAAACCAGATTATGTTATTAAAAGAAAAGTATATTCTGAGAAATAGTGAGTGCTTTAGACTTTTCTTCCCCCGTCCTCACTACTCCGTTTTTAAACGAAAACGGATACTTTTTGCTCCGGATACGGCTATCGTCCACTCTACAACGCCGAAAACGATAACCGAAAACGGCGAAAACAATACGAAAACGATAAGTGTGGACGCAAATCGTTTTGAAAACGGAGCAAAAAGTATCCGTTTTCCGCGTTTGTAAACGGTGTGTAGTGTGGACGGGGTCTGAGTTTCATGATAGGTATAACACTATATGCATCCTTAGACGGAAAATAGAATAAGACGAGATGACGTGTGTGCGCATGCGCAAACAGACATCTTAAAAAATATCTCCTTCCCGTGTCATTTTATTGCCTTCTATTGGTTTTTGAGTAAAAACATGCTAAACGGCAGCTGTGGAAAACATTCTGCATTATGATCGTGAGATAAGCTACTGCTAGTTAAAAAGAAAACCAACAGTGTGTCCCACATGGACCTCTACCACACTCTTCAGGCCTATAAATACGTTGGTGATGCATGATTAATTAGCTGATTGTTCACTAACGGTACAAGGGGCGTCCTTATATGGTCTGGTGGCCGGGCGTACTCTCACCCATAGGTATCTAGCTACTGAGCAATTCAACACCAGGATAGCGACTGTCAGGGCCGAAATCTCTGGCGTGGGCGTAAGAACCGTACGGTCGCCATACGACGCTTCAGCTCTTTGTCTGGAAGTATGGTCCTATTTCTTTTTTCTTTTTCCTCAAATAAATGCTGAATTTGCATTGGTGTGGACAATTGCCATATCATTTTATCACAAATACTACAAACGGCTTTACCACCAAGTGGACCTCATTCTCGAACCCAGAGCTCCCCGGCTCGTTTCCTCGCGGGGGAGGCTCTGGTGACGAGATTTAATACAAAGCTGCTGAGAGAACATTCTCGTACCCAGAGCTCTCCGGCTCGTCTGCTGGCAGGGGAGGCTCTGGGGACATCCATTTGAGGGCCGTCGCTGATTGGCTGATTTTGAGCGTTCGAGCATGCGCTGAGGTCTTTCTCTCAACGGCTCAGACTTGCGGTTAGTCATGGCACTGGCAGCACTCCAGTGATAATAAATGCACACTTTTCAGTGCTAGACCTCATATTTTTTCATAGTTTAACTTTACGAGGTTAATTGTTAACTTAGTTTTTGAGTGACAAAACGAGGGGGTGGGGGGCGGGAGACACTCGCCCCATTGTCACTCGGCCAAAAAATCCAAGATGGCGCTCGCGACTACGAACTCCGGGTTTTCGCCGATAAAACAGCCTCCAACCCTGTCACTCGGCCAAAAAATCCAAGATGGCGCTCGCGACTACGAACTCCGGGTTTTCGCCGATAAAACAGCCTCCAACGCCTGCTAGCAGGCTAAGTCCGTATTGGCCTATCTTTCTTATACTGTTATACTTTGTGAGTCTCTTGTCGTTATGGATGCCTGAGAATCCAACCATAAGCTGTTGTCTTCTCGTTCTCTTTACATTTAAGAGTAAAATAATTTACGTTCGTTTGAGTGGAACGAATTAGAACGTAATAACATTTTGTGCTTGCGCAAAAAGGCAGTGTGTCAATTTGTTTCTATAAACAGTAGAGAGCTTTTATTCATGTCTTTCCATAGTTGTAAAAGGGCTGTGAAGTTTCATTCATACGCGTCCAGTAGAGCAAAATAGTGAAAAACGTCTCTAGCCATTTTAGCCCTCTGAACCGTACAACAAACAATAAACATGAGTGGACCCGAGAGTAGCTAGACAAGTTTTACTTTGTACGAAAATTTCAACACACAGAATTTTATTCTTTTATATGAGATAGACCCACATAAAAAATCTTCAAAAATAAGTTTTTTTTAAGCGGACACTCTCTGTTATTTGCGCTTTGAATTGTGGCTTTTGACATTCAATGTAGTTGCAAGCAAGTCGACAATGTCAATGGAAAATATGCTTTAGTTTGGACATTATTTTAACGAAAAAGGAACGCGACACAGTAAGCCTGGCCTCTGTACACGCTCTGTCAATATCGAAAATTAGGGCACCTTGCTTGTACACTTCTAAAGGAAAACGAAGAAAAAGAAGCGAAAGCTGACGTTTATGCACAGAATCAGTCAACTACGTAACCTCAAACACAAACTTTGTTTGTTTAGACAAAGACAGTGTAGCGAGACAGTTTTAAGCAGTCACTTTCGCACAAACAAACTCGAAAACAGTATCGTTTTTTGAAAACCTCTTACCTCATTTTGCTCCAAAATGAATAAGCACCAGCTAAATAAAATAAAAGATCTGAGGATGAATGGTAAAAGACAAGTCTATTGAACGCTTTGTGCTGGAATTAACCCCGTTAATTTTTAATAAGCGTGAAATTAAAAAGATCGTCAAGTTAAAAAGCAGCTCACCAGTGTGTTCGCATGACTTGAACAGGTTGTTTACGTTACTAAAATAAACATTCACCGATATAAAATTGTGGGCGGCTTTGTGAACAGAACTGTTAAAAGCAACGCCCAACTCGATTCAGGTTATGACTTGACAAAGCGTTTTTTAAAGTAGGGTTTATATTTAAAGATGTGCTTTCCATTTACGAAATAGGAATTCCTGTAGTAGGAACGTCTCGACTGTGAATCGAGATATAGACGGGGTGCTTTCCATTTCCCACAAATACATTCGGTAATACCGGTTAGAAATCAAATGGAAGGAGTCCTTCCGCGGAAAAAACCGGGAATGATGTCAAATGGAAAGCGTTTTCCTGATATTTTCGAAATTACTGGTTTCTTGGACAATCTCAAAAGGATGTCCCAAATTTCCAAAAATATTTCCCCGGAATGACGCTTTTCATTTGATTTCTAGCCTGCGAGCCGGCTCTCCAGAGTGTTTTCCAGAGAGTTCGTTAGGATGCGCGCGGATCCCGCGCGCCAAAAAAATATATATCCGAAAAAAACCACTGGAGAGCCGGCTAGCAGGCTATTTGATTTCCCACCGGTTTTTGGCTTTGCTGTTTCGTTATTCCATTTGATTCAACTTCAACTCGACATTTGTTGAATCAGTTATTATGTAGAAAGGGGGTGCCAAACCAAATATGCGTCTGGCTGTTGACAAAGTTCAACAAAGTTAAATTGGTTTGGCAACCGCGTACAATTAAAAAGAAATTAAAACAAAAGTTCAATGAAGCCGAATCAAATGTTGAAATTGGTTTTGCCCCAGCCTTGTGCGGGCTCCGAAAACCCACCACGGCCGAGCCTACAGCCTTATAAACCAATCAGATTCTGACACCGTTTCGCCTAGTGCAGTCGCATGGCTTTCGTGTGACATTTGTCTGGCTTTCGTTCAGAGGGAAGCCAGTCGAGGAGTGTGTCACGAAGTGGTTTTCCGTCGGGACCGATACACCCTAGGCAAGTAGACGAGATTAGCTTGGTCAAACTTTATTAGGGTGAATCACAGTTTCTATACGCTTGCCGTAGGAGGTACTAAGAGTAGCTTTTTGGGAAAGTCACGGGAGGCAAGGTGACTCCTTGTCCAACAAAGGGAGGAGTTCCTTGACCGGCGACCTTGTCCTTAACAAATTGTAAACCCTCTCGTACCAACCGCCGCAGGCTTCACTGTTGATAGAGTCGACGAGACGCAATAACCAAACCTATATATTATTACTCATCTGCCAAACACTTACTACGCAGTTCTTCATGCTGTGTCGGTTTCCTATTGGTTGTAGCTACAGTTTGAAATTAATAATATATAGATTTAGCCACTGGCTTAAAAAGGAAGCCACGGGTTACATACTTTTCTGTGTTGCGGTCTTGGTTTACCTGTGTGGGGGCGCACAGACACGGACGCGCCAGCGATACCCAAATGGAAATACCGCTGAACCATGAAAAATGAAGTCGATCGTTATACCCGAGTTCTACTTTGAGCTATTGTATTCTTCCTGCGATACCTATGGTGCTCCGCTATTACAAACAGTAACATTAACATTACATAACAGTTTGTAAATAATATCAAATTATTATGTTTCATAACAGAGAGGCTATTTTGCCGAGGTTACTGCGATTTTCATAATTCTGCAAACTCTTTACCGATCAACAAACCGCGGTTTGGCTTCCGTCAATCAAACAGGCGAACACTCTGAGTGATTTCACGGAGACAGATGATAGAACTTGTGAAGATATAGGGTCTAGCTCTAGGCTTTAAAATTCAAATTTTCACTACCAAACTAAGAAAACATGCGTAGACTTGACATAAAAGGTTTGATTGACGGAAGCCAAAACGCAGTTTGGCATTCGGAATGTCAAGTGGGGGTTCCCAGAATTATGAAAATCGCAGTGTAAGTGCCGTCAAGTTTTTTACTCTGGTTTTACTACCGTTTTCAGGCTCGGTAAAAATTTCCATGTTCTTTTTTACTGAAAGAATCAGCACCAAATTTAAAATGAAATTTAGCCGATAACCGATAAAGTCACAGAAAAATGGCAATCTAGCTCACTCTGCCTCGGTAACAATTTTTTTCTGGCTACGGGCCTGGTTTTAAAATGTACAATCAGTGGTTCCTTTTCCGTTTGGTTATAAAACGGATCAGGCAATTCTGCTGAATTAGATTCGATGGGTAAACTAGGATTGACGTCTGGAAACACACTTACACATTTATAGCGCTATTTATTTTGCTTAGAATCGTCGATTTTTCCCAGAATATTAAGTTTAACCTGCTAGGCTGGCTAGCGTGTAGGGCTGGTCGGATTTCAGGATCCCTAGCCAGCTTTGTGGAGGGTATTCGGAAATGTTTGTTTCCGGGGTTTACGGGATTGGAGGCATCTCTCTTGAGGGTTATTACAAAATGTTTGTTTTCAGGATTCCTGTGCGCCACAGGAATGAGATTACGTACTATGCGAATAATAGGCTCTTTGCATGGACCTCTAGCTTCCAAAGGGTAAACCGAGCATGACTGGGACGCAGGGCTTGAAATTGCGCCCGAAATAGGCGTAAATACTCCTTTTTTTTTCTATTTTACACCTTATTTTTTAGACTTAGGCGAAAATAACAACTGTGTTTTGAGTTTTATATTGTTTTTCTGGTGGATTTACGTCTAGATTTTTGATGAATTACACCTATAATGTTGTACCAATATTACAAAGCGTATTACGACTATGATTGTTTCCTAATTTCAAGCCCTGACACGGGAACATTTTGAACGTCCATATAAACAGCTTTAGTAATATACTATATTGGAAAACAAGTTAATAAAACTCCTTATTATATAGACACGAGTGTTTTACTGGGAAATACGCCACTCGTAGATCTCATACGAAGCTACATCCGGGTCCTCAGTGACATATTTTCCATATCCTCACTAGTGAGGATATCGGTCAAAACAAAAATGCTTGGAAATCAATTTGGAATATTTTTTTTCTGGTTTGTCTATATAATAAAAAGAAAATTACACGGTGGCTTGAAGATATGAGTTTTATTTTCTCGTGTCAAAAACAATATTTTACTCATTCGCTGCGCTCATTCGTAAAATATTGTTCTTGCCACTCGAAAATAAAACTCATATCTTCGCGCCACCGTGTAATATCCTCTATATATGACGAAGGTATTAGCTATGGCTACTTAGACATTTAAAATAGAGGTTTTATAATTGCATTCCCACTAGCAGATTAGTTCGGAGCACGCTGTTAAAAATATTTCACAAAATAGAAACCTTTTTGACAGGTGCAAAGAAGAGGTCGATTTCGTTTCATTGGTTCAATCCTCTTAAAAATCTATTGTCAAAAAGGCAGCTGTAATGATAATCGGACTATGGGTGTTGATTTAAATTTTATCTAAAACGACAATCAGAGACTATATTATCGCCTCCCCCAATGAGTAATTACTTCATTTTGTGTGTTAACTGTAAAACCATAAAAAGACGTTCTTAGGTTCACGATGAACATGAAACTGGTTATGCTTGGTCTTGTTGTGGTCTTAATGACTGCCAACCCGGTCTTCACTAGGTAAGTAGAAAATGAACACTTATTTGGCCTGCACGATGTTGAGTACGGCAGAATTCACTTAAACGATCGCCACTTTTTTTGTTTAAGAATTTGCACTAAACCTTGAAATACAGGGCCATGATATCTATGTGAAATATGAAATAAATTATGCTCAATGTGTAAAACAAATTGGAATTTTTGAGCAATTTGAATGTTTATAATGCACCTATATCAAAATTTGGAACATGAAGCGTAACACTTGATGTTCCGAAATGCTCTTGCCGAATTTTTGCCTTTAACGCTTTTTCCCCCTGGGCCGGGGTTTGCCTTTTTTGCCTAAATATGTGTTGCTTTTTGGGGGGTTTTGCTGTTTTATTTTTTCCTGATTATGTGTTGCCTTTCTTTGCACTGTTCGCTAATCATTTTTGTTAGAAAATAGTATATGGCTCCAAATGCGGCCATTTTTTAACATTTTCCGTCATAACTTTCCTTAGATCAGAAGAGATAACCTGCAAATTTCCCACTTATTGAAATTTATATAATTCAAACATTTGGTAATGCATCTATCGTTGAAAATAAACAGGATACTTTGGATAAATTTTTGAGATTTTTATGCCTCAACTCCGGCCATTTAGTCTCAAATCCGCCGGATGTCACTATTTCTTGTGTCGATTTTACTTTATCCTGTGCGTAATTTGAATGGACGAGAAAAAATACCTCATTCCTTGCCGTTAGGCGCTGATTGGCCATAATCTGGAGACTTTTCTCGGCATTCGCATCGTGACCGTCATTTTTCTTGCATTTCGCGCCGAATCGTGCATGGGTTGCCTGTGTAGTGTTTTTAAAAATATAATTTTTCGCTCAAAACATCGGCGCGCTTGCTCACGATTGCTCACGACCAAAAAAATAAAACTAGAAACTAGCTATACGTGGTTAGAAATTAGAAACAGCGGAAAAAAACTAATATATACCGTTTCCGGGAAAGGTTGTCACCCAAAATGCCTATAAGATTGAAGCGCATAGGATAATGAGGGCATCTAAAATGCTGTTTGATCAGAATACAGAAGTTATCGCAACCACAGGTAAAGTCATTAAATTTTAGCTCATCTATCCGTAAGCACGTTTGTTTCTAATACGTACTTGACAAAAATTGAAATAAATATTTGCCCATTCTCCCTATCGCACCAAACTTTGTTGCTTTTTCCAGTGACAACGTATCCCGGAAACGGTATACACTAAATATATATATTAAATGCGGTTTATTCATTTGTGTGCAATGATCACCAGACCTTATGGAACAGCCCCGCAGAGGACACGGAGAAGCACCGCAGAAGAGCAGCCCGGAGGGGGGCAGCAGCTGCACCGGTAGCCTATGCGCATCCTCCAAATTTTGGTAAGATCAAATACAATTTGAAGTTATAATTATGTTACGAAGCAATCACCACGATTCAAAATTCCAGATTTTTCATTCAGCCCCCAAAACCTCTTGGCCCCCTTCCAAGTATCAATAAAAACCTTAAAGCCCCTTCAGGCAATTTTTATAATAATGAACCCCCCCCCCCCCCCCCCCCCCCCTAGAAGATCAGGACGAAATGCTGGGGCATGTAGATACCAAGACCATTTCCTGTATTTAATTAGGACATTGCAATTTCCTGTGACTGCACCGCATGAACAGCTTGTTGTAATTTTACAGGCGTGCATCCTCTTGTTAAATTAATGTCGCCACTGCTTCCAAAAACGTAGATGAACCTCACAGCAGTTTTCATATTTTCTGGTGACCCCCTACTTGAACGTGCCAAATTTAACATGGCCCCCCCTTAATTCTTGCCAGCCCACCACCTGGCATAAACAATGAATGCTCCCTAATATGAAATTTCATATATATAATGTTTTTAAAAAATCAAGAGTAGTCAATTCTGTGAACAAAGGTCTAGTACTGAGTTACTTAAAGTATCGCGATTCACCCTGCCACTCTGTGTTGTTGTGAGCCGTCAATATTTTGTGGTATTGACGGCTCAAAAAGAGCTCGCAAAATTCAACTTTTTTCGCACGAATTTATGTTTCATTTCATTGTCAATAGTTAGGAATAACGTTTAGCTATATTTCTAGCAACATCTTATGGCAGAAAGAGATTTTTTTCGCGGAAAAAGATGGAAAAATGTAAACAGAAAATGCTCGAGCTCGTGCGAAAAGCCCTTGTGATTGCGTGAGAGCGCGCGTAAATGTAATGAGAATTGAAATTTCAATCGACAATAAATAACACTATTTCTTGCCATTTCCTCCAGAAAATCTTCAAGAATCGCGATACAATATTAATTACGATTTTGAGACGGCAATTCCACAAAATATTGACGGCGTTGGAAGAAAATATTTTCACGTATTGGGCTCCGTCGCTGCGCGACTCCGCCCAATACGTGAAAATATTTTCTCCCAACTAGCCGTCAATATTTTGTGGAATTGCCGTCTCAAAATCGTAATTAGTATATAGTATTAAGACAGATTTTACCAGTATTTCGAGCCATTTTGTCAAAGTGGTCAAAAATCCAGTTACTCAAAACTTTAGAACCCATTGGCTTGATTTTGGTTTGCTTGGGAAGAACTGCATATAAGGAATAACCTGGGTTAGTTCAGCCATGAAATTCGCACGGACAGCGGAGAAATAAGAAAACTCCATGACAAGCCCGAGACCTTCCAAATCTCTATTTGAATATAAACTTCGAAATGTATTTTCATAGGTTCCCTTCAAGATTTCTTGATGGAACTGTAACTCGAGTTACTTCTCGCATGCAAACCTTTCAAAAGATGCTCAAATAAAGCCAATAGGTTTTGTACTTTCTTGGCCACCCATTGCTCGAAGCACTAAAACAATCTGTCTTAATTATTACACTTCTTTGCGTAACAGAGCACCCAGGTGTGAAAGAAAATTCAAATCTTCCTCCACAACCTTATCAATTTGAATATGGTAAGATCAAATACAAGTTGAAGTTATACTAAGAGATAAACATTATTGGCATATAAAGTTGATATAAAATTACTATTTAACAATTAGTCACCGAAGGCGACGTAAATATCGGCGAATAGTCATCGAGACGAAGTTTTAGTATTATTACTCAAGCGACTTTTAAGATTTTTGACAAAAAATTCGGGTTTAGGCAAGAGTGGATTAAGTTTCTCGCAATAAGTGCTCGCGCGATCCCCAATGCTTTCAATGTTATATTCACCTATAGGTGAATATAGCAAAATATATTGAGCGGTCTCGACCAATCAGCGCGCGGCATCGCTTGAGTAATTATACTAAATGGCAATAATATATAAGTGTTATTAAAGATATAGGTTTGTCAAAAAAAAATCTCAGAAAGCCCCTACTGATGGCTTCCAGGGACCCCTGGAAGCCATCCCGAAAAGCCCAGAAACTTTGTTTTGCAATTTTGATTAAATTTCCTTTTACAAACGTTTTTCGTCCTATTCGTTTTATATTGATAATACAGTTTCCAAGACGGAATTTTCAGTTTCACCAAACCAAATTCACAAAAATTCCGAAAATTCTCGGGACAGTAGCTTTTCCCGAAAACGCTGAACTCAAGAGTAATTCACCGATCCCGCATTCATTGTTATACCCCTAGTTACTGTTACTTCGTCGGACAAGCCAAATTTTATCTTTGGCACAGAGCGCGGAAAAGATACCGATTGCAGGGAGGTGTTAGAAGTTGTTGCATGCAATTTGGATTTTATATTTTTATATTGAAAAGCTGAATAATTATTGAAAAATCTTCGATATTCAAGTTTGTTGCTCGGACATTTTGAATTCCGTAGGGAAAACTTCCTATTGTTTGCTATGAGTGGGCGGAGCTATCGTCAAAATAGGGATCGGTCTATTAGTGAACTACGGTGGAAAAATGATATAGAAATGCCGTTTTAGGGCTTCACGCTTCGAGAGATCCTTTCGCACGCCCAAAAATCCTTTTTTTAATTATATATCCAGGGCCGTAGCAAGCCTCAAAAAACTTGTGGTGGTGTGGTGGTGGTGGTTTGGGGGGGGGGGGGGGGGGGGGACGACATATAAAAAACACAAGGCAGCTTTTAGAGAAAGTTTCAATTCTTTTGCGCGCGAAGCGCTTTGAAAATTTAGAGCCCAGTATTAATTCTGAAGGTGCGAAATTGGGAGTTTTAAAGATTGTTTGGGGAAAAACCGGGGGCGCGGGGTGGGGGGGGGGGGGGGGGGAGCACGGCTCCCTCCCCCGGCCCATATGAGCGCTGCGGCCCTGATATCCTTTTCCCCAGGGGCAACTATCCCATAGTATCTGGCTTACATTTGTAATTTAACTTTTGTATGTACTTTATTTTCTAATATAGACTATTCCCGTCACAGATGGGAGATTCTTCAGATTCTCGCTCTATATTCTCAGCGGTCCCCTTCGCTAAAATGATCGTTTTTAAGCAATTATTGGGTCAGGTTTTTGTGATTCCCAGAATAAACAATGTCGAGACGGCCTCGCCTGATTCCACTAGGCGAGACATTGTTTATTCTGTAAATCACAAAAACCGAATTCAATAATTTGTTTTATTATACATTGATTCAGTAAAAAATACTTTTCTTTCTGTCAAGCTATTTCTTTTACACAAGCGCCTTGTTAAATAGGGAAACATTAAGCGCTCTAGTCCCATGATGCATTGCGCACGTAGGATCAAGAATCAGCTAGCTCTAAGATCCTCAAAGTGCGTGACTTCCCGAAGCAAAGCGCGCGCTCTTAGCCAATCAGAATCGAGATAGTGAGTACAATGTATAATAAATGATATTAAAGGGAGGGAACCGAGCCCACATTCTGTCTCTCTGTTTTCTTATCATTCCTTCTTGTTTTGTCCCATGACACAGGAGTAAAAGATAAGTACGAGGAGCAAGTAGCAAGAGAATAGATTAGAACAAAGAGACGATAGTAACATCAACACCTCAGACTATCTAGCTCAACCATAGAAGAAGGCAACGATGGCAATCACACCCACACAAGACCGCCTCTCTTAAAGATGTGTGCCCGCCTATATAGCTATTTCATTAAAGGTTCTTGGAGTAAACGCAATCACAAGGAAAATGCTGTAAGACTGGAAAAAAAATCGTATTTTTAGAAATCTACAAATATATATATATATGTATTGCTTTGTTAGCACTTATATTTCTGTAGCTGTAACTTGCACATAATTAAACTTGTTTATTTACTCTCGCCTGTACGTTCGTAATTATTTCTCCTTAGCCTAGTCCCAGGCGGTCTGTACGGGCATCCTTTCCTCGGAGATGAGCTGCCAGGAGCGCGAGGGCTGTGTCTCGGCGGGGGAGAGGGGCTCTGTAGAAGCCCCAAGTGTAATAACTGGCTCCTAATGTAATTGGCGCGTTTCGATTTAGTTTGAATGGTTGAAGAACGAAAAACTTTGCTCTTGTCCAATAGAGACGTCGACTAAACGTAACTCTGGCTTCCTTTCTATTATCGTTTCTTCCATTTCTGTGCAAAGTTCCTCGTTACAAGTGGAATATCCACGCGCGACAAAATCTCTGGCGAGCCATACGAGTGTAGGTCCCATGCCGACCATTACATCACTGCACCAGAAACATATAACTCACTTATATGTTTCTGACTGCACTCATTTTCAACAATCTTTATCATTTCTTGCGAAGTCCGCAATCGCCATTTCCGTAAAGAGATCGTTGAATTCCTTCTCGTAGAGAAAACCCCTTCTTTTCCATCTAAAGATGTATCCGTAAAGTGCGTTCTATTGTAAAGCCATTGGCGCATTTCTCGCGGCAACGACAGGTCAACAAAATCGAAAAGCTCTTCGGTGACTATTGACCGGTTCGAGAACAGGATCTTCGTACCTTAGAAGTTTAAATCGTCCTTTGAGCCAGTTTGGAGGGTTCATAACAAGCTGCAGATTGTCCTGCATTTATCTGCATATCCTCTGAACATATGCAAGAAATTCTACACTTTTTATAGAGTGAAAAGTCAGTTTTCCTTTTTTTACGTACGACATCCATGCCCCTCGATACATGGACGAGATTACCGCACGAGGGTCGCGCACCAAGTAACAATCTTTCCACTATAAGCCTCGGTTTCAAACAGAGGCTTAAAGCTTGCAATTTTCTTTCCCATAATTCTATGCTCCAGAATTTTAACTGCGGTAATTCTATACTGTTCCCTACAAACTTTGTTCAAAGTCGAAGGCACGATATTGATACAAAGGTTCTTTTTCATAGTTTCTTGCAATGTTTTTGTCTTCGCTTCGGGTTTACAGAAAGGAGGCGTTCTGAGAGCGTTACTAGAGAATCTAAAATGCCCAGGTCTCGAAAAATACGTGAAGTATTCTGACGCTTTAATGTTACAATCTAGTAGTTCGCCCATAAACATGGTGGCTAGGTTGTCATAGCGACGCGAAAGTGGACAAATGAATGTATCAAATCGATCCACCAACTCTAGAACGCGAAACGGTTCAAAGAAGTACAAAACTTCGGGATGTTGGTTGAAAATTTCTCCAAGAAAGGTTGATCCACTTCTGCCTTGACTGATAATTATAACGTTTGTTTGTTTTTCCGCGGTTTTCTCTTGAGCCTTGGAAGTTTTGAGTGATTTTTGAGAGGCTTGGATTTGGCTTTCTTTTTGGCGGGAAAATATTTCATCCGGGACAAGCGGGTCAGATTTTCGCGCGTCTATACCCCATGTCCGTTGCAGATTGAAATATTCCCATTCTGCGGCGTTGCGCTGTAGTTCGTGTCGTGTCTGCCAGAACACACAGACCGCTAGGAGAAATAGCACGAATATCCATAGCACGACGGGAACCCTGTGGCATCCCATGATATGCACTCTAAACCCTCAATTCGTAGGCTGCCAATCATAAAAAGCTGTGGAAAAATTAAAGGGAAAGCAAAAAGTTATCTCGTATCGCCTTACATTCAATGGGAATTTTCATCCCACCGTTTGATTGCAGGGTTTTCTGTTCCGCCAGTAAAACCATCTAAACGGATCTTGCCCTAATAAAAAAGACCAAATCCTAAACCAAAATCATGTTGTCAAAAATGCGCAGCGTGAAACAATGGCTTTAGCTGAGAAATAAAAATATATTTGCTTTTAACTGCAATGCCTTTTTTAATGGTGTCTGTTAACAGTATGTGCTGGCACCAAGAGTGGATTACCAAGAGTTTCCATATTTACTATGTACGCCCGAATCACAGTCAGAAAAGTGTCTATTTTTAGAACTAGGATGCCTGCGAAAATTCGTCATCCACAGGGTTCCCACTTTCTCGCCACGCGAACAATTCGTGAGATCTAGCCTAAAATTAAATCGCAGATCAATGGAAAAACCGTTAAAATCGCAAAGATAAGGTGGGATATTTTGTTGTGTATTGGGTATATACGAGCATTCGAGTCTGAGCATTCGAATACTTTCGCGCGCGAAATTCAAATCTAAAAATAGACACTTTTCTGACTGTGATGTGGACAAATACTGTACGAAAGATTCTAACTCTTGTTAATCCACTCTTGCTGGCACATATTCTTGCTTTTTAAGGTTCTAAACAAACATAAGCTCCCAACATTTTTGTGTGTGAATTTACGAGTCATAGAAATTCTCTCTTACTGCACTCAGTACAGTGTCCTTTTCTGGACTAATTTGCAACTAACAATATGTTAGGACGGTAGAGTTATAACTGAGTAACGACGAATGGGTATAAAAGGTATTGACTACCGACAAGGATAAAAAATACGATTAACGACAAAATAAATGTTTAGCGGCCACCGACATTCATTACAAAATATTCAAACTAGGTTATGTTATTAAAAGAAAACAAGAATGGATTAACAAGAGCTAGAATCTTTCGTACAGTATTTCTCCACATCACAAAAAAGTGTCTATTTTTAGATTTGAATTTCGCGCGCGAAAGTATTCGAATGCTCGAATGCTCGTATACCCAATACACAACAAATATAGAATGTCCTACCTTATCTTTGCGACTTTAAAGGTTTTTCGATTGATCTGCGATTTAATTTTAGGCTGGATCTCACCAACTGTTTGCGTGGAGAGAAAGTGGGAACCCTGTGGATGACGAATTTTAGACACTTTTCTGACTGTGATTCGGGCGTTAGTAAATATGGAAACTCTTGGTAATCCACTCTTGAAGAAAAGTATATTCTGAGAAATAGCGAGTGCTTTAGACTTTTCTTCCCGAGCTTCAAATTACAGAGATTACTGAGTTTCATGATAGGTATAACACGATATGCATCCTTAGAGGGAAAATAGAATAAGATGAGATGACGTGTGTGCGCATGCGCAAACAGACAACTTAAAAAAACCCTCATTCCCGTGTCATTTTAATGCCTTCTATTGGCTTTTGAGTGAAAACATGCTGAACGGCAACTGTGGAAAACATTTCTGCATTATGATCGTGAGATAAGCTACTGCTAGTTAAAAAGAAAACCAACAGTGTGTCCCACATGGATCTCTAACACACTCTTCAGGCTATAAATACGTTGGTGATGCATGATTAATTAGTTGGTTGTTCACTAACGGTACAAGGGGCGTCCTTATATGGTCTGGTGGCCGGGCGTACTCTCACCCATAGGTATCTAGCTACTGAGCAATTCAACACCAGGATAGCGACTGTCAGGGCCGAAATCTCTGGCGTGGGCGTAAGAACCGTACGGTCGCCATACGACGCTTCAGCTCTTTGTCTGGAAGTATGGTCCTATTTTTTTTCCTCAAATGAATACTGAATTTGCATTGGTGTGGACAGGCAAGTGATTTTATTACTTGCACGACTCACAAAAGCAGTGCAAGATTATTTCCGTCATTTTATATAATAACTTTATTTTACCCACGGGTTCCTTATTCACATTAACGTGCTCTTCAAAGGAGGGCGTGCATTTAATAAATTCAAAAGTATGCAAAATTCTAAAAACCTCACAAATACTACAAGTTTTTTTCTGAAAACCCGTCCCGTAGCCAAGAAACTCAAAGATCTTACAAAAGAGTATAACATTTGCTTTAAAACGCAAATTGCCTCGAAAACCATGTCCCCCCGCGCAAAAAGGCAGCGTGTCAATTTGTTTCTATAAACAGTAGAGAGCTTTATTTATGTCTTTCGCGATAGTTGCAGAAGGGCTATGAAGTTTCATTCATTCGGTCCAGTAGAGCAAAATAGTGAAAAACGTCTCTAGCCATTTTAGCCCTCTGAACCGTACAACAAACAATAAACATGAGTGGACCCGAGAGTAGCTAGACAAGAAGCTGTTCTACTTTGTACGAAAATTTCGACACATAGAATTATATTCTTTTACATAAGATAGAGTTCATAAAACAGTGTTCAAAAATAAGTATTTTAAGTGGACACTATTAGGCTCTCTGTCATTTGCGCGTTCATGAATTGGTAGTTTTGACATTCAATGTAGTTTGCAAGCAAGTGCAATGGAAAATATGCTTCAGCGAAAGAGGAACGAGAAAAAGTAAGCCTCTGTACACGCTCTGTCAATATCGGAAATTAGGGCACCTTGCTTGTACAATTCCAAAGGAAAACGAAGAAAAAGAAGCGAAAGTTGACGTTTATGCACAGAATCAGTCATCTATGTAACCTCGATACAAACTTTAAGTTTGTTTAGACAAAGACAGTGTAGCGAGACAGATTTGGGCAGTCACTTTCGCACAAACAAACTCGAATCGTTTTTTGAAACCCTCTTACCTCATTTTGATCCAAAATGAATAAGCACCAGCTAAAAAAGTAAAAAAGCCTTCAAAAGAAAGGTGTTTTGAAGGCTTTGTGCTGGAATTAACCCCGTTAATTTTTAATAAGCGAGAAATTAAAAAAGATCGCCAAGTTAAAAAGCAGCTCACCAGTTTTGTTCGCATATCTTGAACAGGTAGTTTACGTTACTAAAATAAACATTCACCGATATAAAATTGTGGGCGGTTTTGTGAACAGAACTGTTAAAAGCAACACCCAACTGAACTCGATAAAGGGGTATTTTTTTCACGTAGGGTTTATATGTACAGCTGTGCTTTCCATTTACCAAACAAAAGAGACGAATTCCTGTAGTCAAATGGAGTGCATCGACTGGGACTCGGGATAGGCCGGGGTGCTTTCAATTTCCCACAAGTTATATACGGTAATACCGGTTAGAAATCAAATGGAAAGAGTCCTTCCGGGGAAAAAACGAGAATGATGTCACAAATGGAACGCGTTTTCCCGATATTTTCAAAATTACGGGTTTCTTGGAAAAGCTCAAAAGGTTGTCGCAAATTTCCGAAAATATTTCCCAGTAAAGACGCTTTTCATTTGATTTCCCACCTGTATTGCCGAAAATTTGTGGTAACATTCAAAACCATGGATAGTTTTTGGGTTTGCTGTTGTGCCATCCGATTTGATTCAACTTCAACATTTTGTTGAATCAGTCATGTTGAATGCGGGGTTGCCAAACCAAATGTGCGGTTGGCTTTTTTGGACAAAGTTCAACAAAGATGAATTGGTTTGCCGCCCGCATACATTATACTGCTCTCGAGGGAAACAGTGAGTTTTGTTTTCCCGAGAATGATCTCGATGTTTCCAAAGACGAAGTTCTGATAACAAATGTTGAATGAAGCCGAGTGAAATGTTGAAATTGGTTTTGCTTCTGGCACCGTTTCGCCTAGTGCAGTCGCATGTCTTCCGTCGTGTCGTGACATTTGTATGGCTTTCGTTCAGATGGAAGCCAGTCGAGTGCACTAGAACAGGGATGCGCTAAAGCTGGCTTTTCACTAGTGAAATAAGCGAAGACGGAGACGTCTAATGGCGTACGTAGCCTATAGGCGATCCTGCAGGCACGGGACTGCAAATTTTTGGGGTGACTTTGATACAAGTACTATAATACTGCATTCATGAGCTTGGCCGGTGGATTTAGTAAAATCGTGCGTATGCCCTACTTGGCTGTGCCTGTAACTTTCAAAATTCTGCGTATCCCCCTGACGTCGTGTGGAAATCGTCGTGACAGTTAGCGACGTAAGCGTAAGCGGAGACGTAAGAAAAAGGAAATCTTCCTTTACGCTTACGCCTCTTGATTTTTCAGGTCGAACGCAAGCGTCTTACATCTCCATCTCCTTCACTAGTGAAAAAAAAATCTAGTCAGAAGCCGGCTTAAATAATCGGGAAACTTCTTGGTTTGGCCTACTAACAATGTTTGTTGCGCCAAACACGCCTCGCTTGTGACTAGATTGGGAAACAATTTAGCTCTTGGAGGAGATAGCTTGCTTCTGCACATTGTTTTTCTCATCATGCATGCTACTAGGCGGCGAAAACACAAATAATAAATACATCCTCATCCCAAAAGACTTTATTCAGACTTTATTTCTTGCATAATGATACAAGGATATGTTTTGACAAAAAGGATAAAACAAAAAGCAGGATCAGCTTATTCTTAACTGATACTACAGTTATTCAGCTTTGGCAAACTTGGGCGCTGGATTCTTTATATCTGCAAAATGAAAATAAACTGAAATAAGGTGTGATAAGATTAATACTTGGCTGCCGCAATAGATAGTGTTTTAACATTCAGTTTGAACTCAACACGCTACGAATGTGAAAATACTCTATTTAAATGCAGGCCGACGATAGAGTGTTAACAGGGGTGGTTTTGGACAGATATACATGTACTGTTTATATTTTTAGTGATAAGTTTTATAAGCAAATTTCGTTGTGTCTAGTTACAGTAGATAGTGGCAAAAAGATTCAGTAGCTCATTGCAAAGCAAGTCTGAGTACCGGTACTTGCAAGGGGAAGATGCTATCAAATCCTGAAATTTTTTGAGAACAGCCATTGGTACCTACAGTAAATAAAAAAATCCAGTTGCCAAGTAGTTGAAGTTTGGTCACCATTACAGCCATTCTCAGTTACACGCCGTCGCAGGAGAAAAAGCTTGCAAGCGAAAACTCGTTTTTTGTCAAAGTTTCCATGGCAACGCACGTGCTTTCACTGGCTTGTTGTGCTCAGACAAGACAGGAAAACGAGTTTTCGCTTGGAAGCTTTTTTCCCTGCGACCGTGTGTAACTGAGAATGGCTGTAATAGAAATTTGGTCGCCATCGTTTTCTCCCAAATCAATGCTGTTGATAGCTTATTTTGAGAAGGGCATTTTTTAAAAACCTACAGACTAGAAATGTAAGTCGTCATTTGGTGAGTAGGTTGACATATTTGCTGGCCCCTGCTAATGAAAACTATGGTTACTGTATGATGAATAACCTTACCATCATCTCCAGGTCGCTTCAAGCTGCAAGCTTCACCATCAGCCTCTGCAATCACATCTCCAAACGCCACTTCTTCTGGGAGTTTGAATGACAAACACATCATCTGCTTCTTGGGTGCAACATTCCTTACGTTGTGAATGTTACATTCTTCCCAAGCTGCACACCTAAAATATCTTCTGCTTGCCTTTTAGCATCTTGTTCTGGATTGTCAGCTTTGCTGAAGCAGTAACAGTGTATTGTTGGCAATGTGAGAGGAGAATTACTAGAATTTGATGAGAGAAACCTGTCTTTGTGATCTCTAAAAAGTCCCTTGAATACATCTAAAAATTGAACTGCACTGGCCGGGAGATTCATAACCACTTGTCCAAACATCTTGCAACTTTTATCATTTTCATTGCTGAATATTTTCTGGACTACAAGCTTGAGAAACTCACGCCCATCCATGTTATAGCATATTACTTTATCTTTGACTTGGTTCAGTTTTATATTTTCTAGTAAAGCTGTGTAGGAGTTTGGGTTTAAGTCATTTGCATAGACAAAACAACCTTTCTTAGCAGCAGGGACTGCAAAAGGCCCCACACCAGCAAACATATCACATATTACATCACTAGAATTGAAGGCATCTACAAGTCTTTTATGCTCAGTCTGTAAGCGGGAATTCCAGTACACTTTGGAGAAGTCAAATTTATATGTACAGCCATCTTGAATGATGGAAGTCTGTAAGTTGTTTTCACCAGCAATGACCTCCATCTTGAAGAATCTAAAGGTATCGTCAATAGAGTTCGTTTTGTTGACTACTGTTTTGATTTGTGGAGAATTCTTGTCCAAGATCACTTGTCCTGAAACAAATAGGAAATAGAGATTTGACAAGTCAGTTTCCAAATCTGGACAGACTTTGTCCTATGACCACAGGGACATCAACTTGCATGGAGTCTCAAGATTTTTCACTTCTGTTTCTGAGCAAACAAATTAACTGTATATCTACCGGTTTTCTTTTTTGAAACTTTCTCATATAACCTTTATATTTCATCTGAAATTCCAACTTTTCTTCTGATTTCTGATGACTTAAAGGTTGACACATACCAAGACCTCCATGGCTCATGACCTCACAGTCTTCACTGATTGGCTGATTTTAAACATTGGGGCATGTGCAGAAAGTTCTTACGCATGGGGCAATGACTGTCACCAAAGCCTCCTCCACAAGGCAAGGAGCTGAGCTCTGGGTATGGGATGCACATCCCTTGGACCCCCTATATCTATCTAGGGGTAGCGATAGGTAAATCCGAGACTTGCCAAGATGCCGAGACCTGCGTTTTAGAATCCGTTTCAGAATCAAGGCAGTCTCTCCAAATGTTTTGAGTCCTGGGGTTGACGTCCCTGCATCTGACGGTATCATGCTTTGCTTACACCAAGGCCATGGTGGAAAAAATCTGAGACTCCGAGACCGCCAAAATGTGTGAAAAACGAGACCCCAAGCAAAAAAACGTTGAGGTTCTGAGATTTTGCAATATTTTACCGAGACTTTCGAAATTTCAAGGTACCCATTGCTACCCCTCTATCTGTAAATCAGTGAAGGTGCAAAAGCAAATATCACAAGGTCTCTCTTCAGGTGTTGTAGTGTGGGGATTTCCAGCCATCTGCCACTGGGCAGGTACATGTAAGCATAGTCTACTAACTATGATGTAAGTTACTCACCAATGACGTTTTTGAACTTCAGCTGGTTTTCTCTCAAGTTGACATGCGCAATATGACCCACAGTCTCAAACCCTGACGGGACTTCTGTGATATCCAATGGGAGAACTTCTCGCAGAACCTGCTCAGAAGTCCACAACTCATAACCCACAATTAACTCATAAGAAATTTCTTCTGCCTTGTGGCCTTCTAAGAATTCCATGTCCTCTTTGCTCGACGATCTTTCCGGATCTAGTAATACCACTTTCTTTGTTCGATTATTGGGATCTACATCTGATACAATACTCTTGATCGGTTTCAAATTTAAGAGGTGTTTCTGAAACTTCTTGCGAAAAAGAGAGCAGTGTTTGGCCTCTATCCGAAGAGCTGGAAGTGTGACAGTCTGACGAAATACCTCACGATTCAAGTGTAACATTCCACGGGCTGCATTGTTCAGATGAAATAACTTCTTTAAACCCTCACGAACCCTGCCTTCCTCCTTTTCAGCCATGCTTAAGACTCGAATATGTTGCTTTAAAACTAGATTTCTACCAGAAATCGAACTTTAGACGATGAAACACGTTGTTTGGAAAAGAACAACATGCTCCAGTTGCATTATGGTTCATCAACATTACACAGGTAACCCGCGCTGTGGTCAGGCATGTTAAATTTCATAGTTATTTTATTTGTTACCAAAAATAAAGTTTTGGAGAGTCATAACTTCGTATTTACATTTCTTTATTTATTAAAAATATCAGAGCTCAAAAACACAAGATTTCAAAAGATAATATTTTCGCCGCGTCGTAATTCTTGAGCATACGGTTCTGAAATTCTAAAATCAGCGGTAACTCGTCAAAAACAACATGGCGGCCATCAGGAGTAGAAACAGATTGTTGTGATTCTAATATTTTAGTGATTTTTGTAGCCTGTTAGAAATGGCCTGTTCGCTCAGCGTGTTCTCGTGTATTCAGGATGTCAATAGAGTGATTCAGTTGCTCTCTGAGTCGGGTCCATCCAGCGAGAAAGAAGCGAGCCATAGCGAAGACGATGCCAAAGAAGGTTGGTTTGCAGTCGACGTGGCTTTTTTTTCTCAAGAAAATATAAGACTTATCCTATAATAATAATAATAATAATAATAGATTGCTTATATAGCGCTTTTATCATCAAAGCGCTTTACATTAACGGATAACTCATCCTATAAGAACCAGCTTTATAAACATGAGTGTGTGTTAGTATTGTGAGTTCTGTGACACTGAGGTTGGGCAACTTCCGACGGTCCTAGTGGTTCTTTAACGTCCCTCTGGTTCCGGTTAGTGTAGTGTATGTGAGAGACGGGGCCTACGGTTTAACGTCCTTATCCTGTAAAAAATATTAATATATAAATTGTATAACGTATCTGGATCCCATAAGAAAAAAGTGTTTTATTTACATTCTAAAAATACATTACATTATTGTACTGTACATGATTATGAAAGATTATGAAAGTAAATGATTCTGTTATGTTCTTCTACAGTTTACATTAGAGTGGATTTCATATGACTGTAGTAAAACCAAATGCAAAGTGATTACTCTAATTCTGAATAAGTAATTGCAAAATACTCGCAACAGTTATCTCAAATCCACTCTATGCAAAATTGATAATATTGGCAACAAAGGTTTTTATTGGACAAAATTGGAATGGGTCTACAAAATGTAATTGTTGTCAGTCCGTCTCACCAGGCTTGCAGTGCATAAGCTGAATTGAACTGGGTCACAAGCAGCAGCAGCAGAGCAGCCAAAAGCATTGGCGATAAGATTGCTTCAAGGAAAAGGCCATTCATAGCTGAATAGTCATGCTTGTTATTTTGCTACGAGCCTATGAATAGACCTCTAGATTTCCTGGAGTAAACCAAGCATGACTGGCAGGAAACAAACTTTTAAGTTAACTAGTTTACGAAATCACAAAGAAATTTAACTGATAACATAGCCTGTTATAACCTATGGGTGTGATTCAAAGTGACAACCAATTACTCATGACTGTCATCTGACATCTGCTCTATCAGTGTCTGATTTTCATTTTGTATTCTTAATATTTTAGAAGGCTGGGATATTGACTCAGAAGACTGGGGATGGACTGCAGTAAGTAGACTGGAGCCCTGCAATTATTCATACATATTATTTCATCAACTAAAATCAGGGACGTCAACCCCAGGACTTCAATAATCTGGAGACCACCTTGAAATGGTGAAATTTCCTGCAATTCTCCTGGGAAAAATACAGTAAATGTATGGCAATTCGTCTTAAATTTTTCCTGGGAGACAAAGCAAAAAATCTTGAGACTCCCAGCAAAACTGGGATAGTTGTAAAATGCACTATTCATCAGCAAAACATTTTTGGGCTAGACGGCAGAATGCTCCCTCTCTTAAGCTATACCCTTAAATAAATGGGTCAACCCATTAACACGCTGGAGCTTGTTCTACAATGGCTAAGTAAGCTGTTGATGCATGGACACATTGATAAGTTGCCTTAGTTTATGGATCAAACGAGATTAGTTGATGCATGGACGGGTTGACAAGTTGACTAATGGACTTGTTGTATGGTTTGACCTCTGAGCAGGTTGATCAGTTGA
The DNA here is from genome assembly GCA_033964015.1 of Scolanthus callimorphus. NCBI lineage: Eukaryota > Metazoa > Cnidaria > Anthozoa > Actiniaria > Edwardsiidae > Scolanthus > Scolanthus callimorphus. The sequence goes on from CM066915.1 coordinate 235,916, forward strand.
AAAGCTGACACAGGTTGAAGAGGTATAGAAATACAGGAGGGGGTATTCTGCAGTTGCTCCCATTTATGTGTGGAACTTCTCTGATTTGTTTTTGGGAAGTTTGAGCAGTTTTGAATTTTTGCATCTGTCCATTCCAGGGTGACCATCCTCCCGGGACACCACAGGGCATTTGTCCACCACTGGGTTTCCTGGGACAGGGTAGTGTTGAGGTTTGCTAGCCCAGGGGTCACAGTTTGTTTTCCTATGGGAGGGGAGGGGGGGGGGCAGAGATTTAGCACTTGGCAGCTCTTTTCTCCTCTTTAAAATGGAGAATGGAGCCTTTGAAATTGAAAGTACATATCAATACATTTTTTTTAAAAGGCATTGGTCAACCCTAGGGATGATCAACCATCTTCCTTTAATGCAGAGGGATTTTTTAAGCTGTAACCTCCAGATGATTTAATCTACTATTTCTTTACTAAAATTCCATAATATAAAGGATGAAGCAGAATCTAATAAGCCTGGTCTGTCATCTTTATGGCTCCAAGACTGCTGTATCTCCTTGTCACCTTCAAATGACACAATGGTGATCGCAAGAGATGACAGGGCTGTCTTTTTGACAAGTAAGTACAAATGAAAAGATTCATAACTTCACCACATAATAGACCTGCCAACTTCCTTGCATTATGCAGGTTTTCATCACCTAAAATGCGAAAATTCTGATTTCTTTGCATAACCTGCATAAGACCTTGTTTTCCTGGCTTAAATGGCAGAACGACATGGCTTTTGGATTCTCAGTCATTTTCCAAAAAATAAAATATACTTCCAGTTGTGTGAAGTGTGTGTTTGGAGGAAGGGGAAAGGGGAGGGGGAGGGGGAGGGGAGGTTAATACATCCCTTAAATATTTTGAGTAGTGGTTGGTAAATTTCCCTCTGTGCTAGTGGTGTTGATCATTTACTGAATTGTGTGATTCCAGAGAAGGGATTTCCCATACAATCACTGTATTTTTACTGGAAATTCCAGAGGGCTATGGATAATGCCTGGAATCACACATTTACACAGCAATGCTCACGACAGTCTCATAATCATGAAATTGGATGAATGAAAAGATGAAAGGATGAAATTGATTATGTAATGGAAACCAAATTAATATCTTGATTAATCTCTTGATTTGTTAGGTAAATGGGACAGCCAAACTGAAACACAACCAAGAACTAAGTATGAGATCATGTGGAGTGGTTCCCTGGCTGTTGAGGAAGGGTATGTTCTGTATGAGTAAGGATTGGCAAATCTTGGCTTGACATGCTATGCTATGCATTGCATTTTAAAATCTACACTTGGAAAATAATCAGGAAGAGGGGGGGGGGGGGGGGGGGGGTGCTCCCATATGAAAACGTTTGGGTGCTCCATCGTAAAATGAAATTCTTCCCTAAGAGAGGATGGTCTTGCAGGCTCTTATAAATTTTACCCTTAAAGACCTGTTTCCACTTGCAAGTTACTTTGTCATGATCAAACTCTAGCCAAAGGGGCAAATGTTGAGCAGATAAACATTATATTAAGTCAAGTTTTCTGCCTAACTTATTGTATATATTATAATATATTGTATTTATATTTATTATTTTTTTCCGTCTCCACACTGTCTGCCCTGATTAGCTTAAGCTATTTGCAGACAGTGTGTGTGTAAACTGTTTGTCCTGAAAATATTAATAATAATAAAAAAGAGATTTATTGAAAACAACAAAAAAAAACAATAATTTGGTGTTTTAATGTAAAAACTGCCTCAGATGGGGACCCTAGTACTTCAGGTAAGTGATAGCAGAATTTTTGAACCCATCCTATGTGAGAACACTAGTGATTTTAACCCCTAAAAGATGGGTTGGGCACCCCCTCCCAACTTTATCATGAGAAGTCTTATATTTGCAAGATATACAATGTAGTCTGAGATCTGACAGGGCCCGTGGTTTGATGCGGGATTTTTCCTGAAATTATGCGCGATTTTTTCTGAAATTATGCGCTAAAAATTCGAAATTATGCGCTAAAAATACGAAATTATGCGGGATTGCGCAATATTTTTTTACAAGTGCCGTAACATATTTTGCTCTTTTCGCCTGTTTTGTTACGTGGATATAGCTGCTATTTAACTTTAACAACTTTTGTTTGTCTATAAAATGCTCTGTGATGAGTTCCAATCGCTTCGCTTTACTAACGTTATGACGCTACGTTTTCTTCCAAGGGAGACGTGTGCTTTCGCTTTTAATAAAGCTTATTACTTTCTTACAAAAAAACGTTACCAACTACCGGTAACTTCCGTTACACGGTAGTAAAGATTAGTAAGTCTGGTCTTCTTTCGTTTACTTGTCTCAGACCAAGGCACACTTTTTTCATAGCGCAAGGATCGTAGCAACGCACTCCTATCCAACCATGAACTAAACGGTCACAAGAGCTACATATACGCATACTAACAGAGCTATCGTTACGATCTCTCATTATCACAAACATCGTTGCGCCGTTGCGTCGGAGGTAGTGTAAGAGCTTTTATAAAAGCGGAAACGTGCCACGTTATTGTCAGTGTTTTTTTGTTGTTATCGAGGGAGCTGTTGGTGTTTGTGAAATGAAATTGCTACTGTAACAATAACAAAGATCCATGAAAAAGCGTAATGTCATGTGATCAATGTGAACTGCATAAAGTCGACCGTGTTTATCGCGGTTAGCGTTCTGTTCCGCCTTGATTTTACTTTGTAAGATATCCAAAGCGCAAACATGTTTGAATCTATCTTGCTCAGTTGGAAATATTAGTTAGTTGGCCAATTAGGCACGTTTTATTGCTTTTCTATATCAGTTCCCAGCGCGACGCTATTAGCATAGAACGCCTTGTTATTCTCATTTCTATCGAGTTGTTTTGACGTTGGACTGACGATTTCAGAAGAAATGTATCACTTTTGTGAGCAAAAATAACAAAGAAATTTTGAAATTCACCAAGGAATGATGCCTTTTTGATGTTTTTCACAAAATGTTGGGAAATTATGCGCGATTATGCGGGATTTGACGGATTATGCGCATTATGCGGAGAAAGCCAAATTATGCGTTTCCGCACCAGCGCATCAAACCACGGGCCCTGATCTGAGAAAAATCCAAGACTCAGACAGACATAAGTAAAATAAATGAAATTTTACTTCTGTTCTGAGACTACAGTAATATAATAATGATAATGATAATTAGTTTATTTGCAGTTGCATCTCAATTGGAAAGTCAGTCAGTCCATAGTGCACATTATTTTAATTTTCTGAAAAGGTCCAATCCCCACTATAAAAGGCAATTTACAGACTTATGGACACCCTGTGGAATTTGCAATGAAAAACTAGTGACATGTGAAACAAGAATATTTATATAATATATTTCCCCCCGATCCCCTCCTGGAATTTGCAATTTCGTCCTTGTGTGGGGTATGGATTTATTGTCTGGAATCTACATTTTAATCTATATTCATCCAATGTCTGGAAAGGAAAGACTGTGTGAAAGCCATTTTATACAGCATGCAACTTGTTGAAGAATTCCATGTTGTTTCTACAACTTACTGTAGGCTCCTTATGATTCTTTAAAGGGAATGTGTTACAGATGTTCTTTGTATTCCACTGGCATCACAACACAGGTACAGTACATGTCATAGTGCTTTAGAAAGTGGGCGAAAACAATCATGTTTTCGTTCGGCAAAAAAATGAAACCATTGTAAAACCATTTTCTGGTTTTATGCTCTCTTTGGAAATCGGTTAACTTTGCATGCACATGTGCTAGATCTGACCAAGAACTTGTTTTTTTTTATAGTGCACATGATCCCAATACCACAGAGATTGTTTGTTGATATTTCACGGGAGCGGCCAAAATGGAGTCCTATCTTAATGAACAAAATTCATGATGCCTACAATCAATCTCTGACAGCAGTATTTGGATCAAGCGCACTAACAAAATCCAAGTTCTTGGTCGGATCTAGCACATTCGCATGCTATGGTTTCTGGACTCCCCTTTCGGTGACCACAGGCAACAACGAAGCCATGATAGAGAGTCCAGGGACTGAACTACAGTCTTGCAGACTTATAGTTTAAGCCCTTTTGACTGTGGAGACATAACAAAGACCTGCGGAAGATCTGCCAAAGGCCTGTTATTTTCGTATGAGTCTATTACATGAGGGGGAAAATCAAGTTAATATAATCGACATTTTTTCTTCACTTTTTGTTGTTTTTTGTTTTATCTAAAGTGATTTTCCTCCATGATTTGAGTGACATATTTATCATACGTCTTCTAACTTTTTTTAATTGTTTTTTTAGGAGTTCACAAGGTTCTCCCGACTGGACTTGTATTATAGCTGGGATGACGTCTGGTTACATGAGGATATATCTTCAGGTTGGTCTGGAAGTGTACTGACCATATTTTGGCTTTACTGGAAGTGCCCTTTAAAAGAGAGTGTCTCTGTAAAAGACACCAAAGCCAAATTGCCAGCTGCTTTATAAGCACTTCAACCTCATAATGTTAACAACTAAGGCACCCTCCACACTACGCCGGCTTAGTGAAAACGGCTAATTATTTTTACGGTTGTTTCTTCCGTCTACACTACGCCGGCTAAATTTCCCACCGAAAACAGAACTTCTCGAAAACGCTGTCGAAAGTGGATACATTTGAAAATGCCGGCTACGCGTTTTAGTGTGGACGGCGAAAACGGAACTTTTCGAAAACGATGACGTCTTGTAACACGGGTGTGAGGATTTGATGGCCGCGGGCCCTCTGCGCTAAGCTGACTCGTGCGTTTTCAAATTTAGCACGCGTAGTGGTGGATGGTGCCCAAGGCGCTCGATTCAGTCATTAACATTTCGCAAATACCAAAAAACATAAAAATAAAAAAATATTGGTTGCACGAAACCTCCACTAGGTGGCTCTTGTTCCTTTGCGTGACCTACGGTTTTACGTCCTTATCCGAGAAGACGTGAAAGTCTTATCATTTGCAGATTAGAGCAAAGTCAGCACCTTCTCCTCGATTATTTAGAAAAGACCCGGAGTGTTGGTCAGGTCCGCGACCTAAGCTATCTGCTCTTAAAGGCTTTGTCGAAGTGAAACACACATTTTGGCTTTAGGGGGTTCCCTTTAGTCTTGCTGTACAAACTGAAGTAATCACATCTTTTTTCAGTAAGTGGTCAAATAATTAATATTTTCACATAATTTTTTATTTAGAATGGTTCCTTAATGTTCTCCCAACTGCTTCACGAAGACCCAGTAATCCGACTCAAATGTCGCACATGGCAGCCACATAGAAGCTATGGGAAACTGGAACAGGTAATACTCTGTTTCTGTAATATTCTCCCCCTATTCTTGTACCACGAGAGGATTCAAGTTCTTATAATAGGGGCATACAGGCCTAACTCTCGCCCTTACTAAGTGCGATTGGACGTTTAGGCACGGGCTTAATTGCCTGATATATAACATCTCGTTAATCAAGCAGTCAGACTTGTTCCTGCATTTCTTTGACACCCTAAAGCGCCCGAGAAAGTCAACGGGTACCGCGCCCGCGTGCTCAGTGTCATAAAGCGCTGCCGTTCTTTTGTCCCCATCGAAGCCCTTACATGCGCCTACAATGCGATTGTCCAGCCGCATTTCGACTATTGCGATGTTGTATGGGGCAACTGCGGTGCAACCAATGCCATGAACCTCGAGAAACTTCAAAATCGTGCAGCAAGGGCTCTCACAAATTCGAGTTATGACGCTGAGGCGAGATCGATTAAATTGGAGCCAACTTGATCGTCGACGCGAATCCCATATGGCTACTATGGTTTTCAAATCCCTTAATGGCCTGGCGCCTGAATATCTCCAGGCCAAATTTTGAAAACCGTAGTACCAACTATACACTGAGAAATTCGACAAATAAACTCACTGTCCCACTCCCACGAACTAATTATCTTAAAAATAGTTTTCGTTACTATGGAATAGCTTGCCGAATGATCTTCGGCAAGCAGGATCCCTCTCCCGATTTAAATCGGGCTGCAGTGAATTTTTTTATTAGTACATGATACACGGCATCCATGGAATGCAGGCATTTAATATAGTAGTGCAATCATACATTATTATTATTAGAATTATAGATTATAGATTTTAGGATTTTTAAATTTATCAATTTTTTTTGTACATTTGTTTTTTTTAAGCCCTGATGTTTTAACTGTGTTTAAATAAAGTTACAATGACTATGACACTAATGCTTGCGTATAGATCAAGCTTTGCTCCTATGTTATGTATTCCAGCGGTGACCATGATTTCTAGAATTAAAACTAAAAATTCCCCGCCCCGGGGCAGGAAAAGATGCAAAATACCCCACGGCGGGGAAGACAAAAAATGGACAAATGCCCCTCCCTCGGGAACAGAAAAAGACAAAGATTCCATCAACACTGCGTTACAAAGCTTCACAACAAAGAACTTCAGAACTTCAACTCCATTTACTCTGTCCGAGCATTTGTAATTCGTTTTTAAACTGTAATTTAGTTTGTTCTCGTCTCTGAACGAGTTCTCATTTCACTGAAAGCGAGACAAAATATAAGTAAACAAGTGAAACAAATCCGTCAGCCTCAAATCGTAATTGAAATGCTTCTTCTACTATAAAGGTATTACAATAGTAGACACACCTTCAAAACTCTCCACTATTAAATTTTTCTCGGCCATTCGCGGTTGTAGATGGCTACAAATTCCATTTTTGTCGTCTCCGGCATCTCTCAATCTCAAGAGTGGTGTATACGGGCCATGCTCGGCATTTTATTGTGTGTGACGTTATTTTCTGTAACTGGGACATCGTAACTGCCAATTGATAGTTATAACTGATCAGGGAAGTGAACTGGTGTTGTAGTTCTGGAAAACTCAACGCGCTAAAAGATTGTGAAATAGAACCAAAATTCCCCACCCCCCTCCCCTGGAGAAAAACCAAATCCCGACGGCCGGGCAAGCAAAATTTTCAAAAAATTCCCCACCCCCGGGAACACAGTGACACAGTGGTGTGCAAATGCCCCACGGTGTCCCGGGAGGGGGGGGGGGGCATGGTCACCGCTGGAATTGACTGATACATTATGTCTATGTTCCTGTGCCCTTCAACACGTGATACCCACAGGTATAACCAACATAACTTCCTGTACCGCGCAGGTGACATTGAAATCATTTCGCCGCCGCAGTGTCGGTAATCTCTAGTTTTGTTGATGTGTTTCGAAACCATTACTTAATTGTTATTTGAGAATAAAAATAGAGTATTGGAAGACGGATTTGTCTCATATGGAGATGTTAATTTCATTGAAATTTCAGCAAGTGGGTATTAATATTCACAAATCATGCTCGTATCATTTACAAACAGTGCGCCTTCTATGCCAGTATTTTACTAATAGCGGAGCTCCGGCGCGGCGCGAGCAGAGCACCATACATAAGAAAAATGCGTATACCCATCCAGTTGCTTTTGAGACGTGTACCTCAAAAAAATCAATGATCAATGCAGAACATTACACAAAGTTGATTCACGGCGCAATTTATTCTGACTAAGAAAACTGGCCATAAAAAACGAATCACCTTACAATCTATTTTTGAAAAAGAAAAGCCCAGTGTCATATCTGTTTTGACATAAGTTGCAACATTATTACAGTAAAGGCCGGTTTGCACTAAAGACACACTGACATGACGTTAGTCACAATGGAAAAATGTGATGATGGCAACCTATAAAAGCACATTTCAGAGTTTATATCACTCTATAGGGATTTTTATAGAATGTACTTGAAATGGAATTTTCTTATTATAGTACTGCAGGTGGCGAAGTTTGATATTTTTAAATTATAATTTCTCCGCTTTCCATGGGAATTTCATGGCTACCGAAATCAAGCCAAACGTTTGAGTAACTAGATTTTTGGCCAGCGTAGGTCAAAATTTGATCGAAGTCCTGGTACAATCTCTCTTAACTATCTTGAGGATGCACGCTTCGACGACAGCAGCGAAGTTTTGCCCGAAAGTCTTCCAAGAATATAAAATAGACCAGAGGACTTATTGCTGGGTTAAGAATAAGAAGAAGATTTGTAAGTGTGCCGATGATGACCTTATGTTGGGAAGGCAATATACGTGGCTGGAATTTCAGGATAATCCACCATAAAAATGCTGGCAAAAGACAGGAATAAGTTACCGCCATTGAAGCATTGATTCTGCGTTTCTGTTGAACGTTTTGAAGCACAACAGCGGTCTGAAGCAGGTGAAGTTTTCGGATGATCATCACATTGAGGGAAAGTAAAGCGACTGTTACAACCACAAAAAGCGCTCCAGTGGCCATTACAAAGTAGGACTGAAAGCCCGCCATTGATGAAACGACGCAGTATGTATTATTTTGGTTCCCTTTCTTGATATCCGCGTTAACAAGTCTGTAGCTTTGGAGAACCACGGGGATCAACCAACATAGTAGAACTTGACATACGCTCCATTGGCGTCCAGTGGGAGGCAACTGAACTGTCGAAGACGCTGCTCGGTATCTTCCTATTGCGATTGCAAGAAGTGTTAACCCAGAAACAAACGGCGTGACTTCCGCGATTAGACGGTACAATTTACAAGTCACTGCGGCTATAATGGGATCATTGATGTTCCAAGTTCTTGAACGTTGAGAATCAACCCTTGCCACTTTTGAATCTGCGAGGATAATATTTATCATTCCTATTGATTGAATAACCAATGTGGTTAGATCTGCAAAAGCCATGTTGCCAATCAGTATGTTCATGTTTTTCCTGAGTTCTTTCTTCCCACAGACGAGGACAATTACCAGCGTGTTTAAAAAGGAACCAGGGAAAAACAAAACCAACAATCCAGATATTTCAATGATGTCGAGAGTAGACATATCGTGCCTTGGGCTCGAGTTTGTCAGATTTAAAGACGAAAAACGGACACCAGCATGATTCGCTTCCATCTTTGCATATACTGACACTATCTTGCTACTGAAGAGTGAAATGGAAAAATAGAGCGCTATAAATAAGAAAGTTTTTAATTTATTAGTGGAAGCCGTTAAACATTTGATTTGCTTTAAGCGCGCTGTCTTTAATAACAGAAACTTGACGCGCAAAATATATTGAAAATCATATACATTGTATATTTGAGGGCGTATGCCAACTCGACGTAAAGATAAATTGAAGGATTGCGAACGTAAAATTAAAAATAACAAAATTAAATTAATGCGAATTTCCTAAAGAAACCATTTTCTATTCATCAATGGATTTCTGTTTTTATTGTTTACATTTTTAATGGTTCAATGTGGATGCGCTTAACATTCTTTCGATTGGTTTAAGTGCGCTTAATAACAGAAACTAGACTGGTAAAATATATTGAAAATCATATACATTGTATATTTGAGGGTGTATGCCAACTCGACGTAAAATATCAATAGAAAGTTCGCGAAAATCAATTAAAGAGCACTACCAACGATTAAAAGAATAAATGTAATGCCGTTTTCCCAAGGAAACCGTTTTTTTGTTCAATGTAACAGATGCGGTACGAGCGATTTTTTTCTTCAGTTTCTCAGCGATTTTACATATTTTTGGTATTTCCGAACAAGTTCTCGCTATAAGCAATTAAAATATCAATGATAACCGGGATCAGCTGACACTTTTAGATAATAAAGATGAATGTTCAGGTAAAAAGAGAACGTTTCATCATGGCAGCATTCACCAGAAAAAATAGATATATGTTGTGTAACCATATAGGGCAATACTATCGTAGTTGACAGAGACAATAACTGGAATGTACTTCTATTTTAAGAAGCCTATTATATTAAGACCAGGCAGCCAATAATTAGTTATGGGCTCAAAGCCAGTAGAGAATAGACCAGGTTCGAATTACGCTCCAATGCTCACAAGACAAAAGCTTCAAATCGAGGCTTTCTCCAAGTTCTAATACATTTACAGTAATTTCAGAAGAAAGCCTCGACTTGAGGTTATTGTTTGTAGGCATTGGAGCGTAATTCGAACATGGCCTATTAAGGAATGGTCCATGGTTAGCGTGCGTATATCCAGTACTGGAAGCACGCGGATAGTCGAGCGAGCACGAGTAAGAGTCGCGTAAGAGTCGCACGAGGTTTAGTCGAGTGCACTCTAGCTAGCTGAGTGCTCTCTCAACTATCCAACTGCCCTATCTTTTGTCATCTGGCGTTGCAAGTTCTGTCCACTGCTTCAAATGGTCCCTCACAACTAGAACGTAGCTGTCACTCGTCAACTCCACCCTCAGACCCGGTACAGACGTCGATCTTTTGCGTCAAACCTAATTGACGATTAGAGATTACTCTGGCGAGGTTAAGGGCTGGTTCACACACGAACGCAAGCACAGGCGCAAGTGCAAGGAAATCGAGACATTGCGTCCCCTTGCGCTTCCACTTGTGCTTGCGTCTAGTGTGAATCAAGCCAACGCAAGCGCAAGCAAGCCTCGATTTGATTCACACTTGCCTTGCACTTGTGTCTTGCGATGCGCTTGCGTTCGTGAGTAGACCAGCCCTAGGAGGTTATGTTCTATACTCTCGTTTTAAAATCTTTTTTCAGTCGTTCCGTTTTGTTATAAATAGATCAAGCAATTCTGGTGTATTGGATTCGATGTCTGACACATTGGCGCTATTTATTTTGCTTAGAATCGCCGATTTCTCTGAGTAAAGCCTAGACAGATTGAGCTCGACTTTTGAGTAGCTGTTTTATTTTTGAACAACGTTATTCTGAACAACATTTGTGACAAAAGCAATTTTCGGATAAATATATAGATAAATGTTTACATCCGACTTCCCAGACGTCCAGCTCGTTAGCTCAATTTCGCTGGATCCCAACGAGTTTCTTGTCCCAACGAGTTGCTGTGTTTTCGGTATAGATACCTTAAAATCTGGCAACACTGGCATCAATGCTACTATTACCAGCGATATTATGACATTTCAACGAAAAAATTCCTTGAAGGTGTTCTGTAAAATTAAAAAAAAACTTTTGTTGATACTTTAGTTCTTCAATAGAAGGAAAGAGGTTGGTTAATCTTAACGGTTGATTCCTCCTTTGTAGGTAGAAGAGCTTGCAATCTTGTATCCCAATGCGTTGGTCATAATTGATGGGTTTAGCATGTATCAGTCCCTGCGTGCCTGTAGGAACCAATTGGCTCGAGGTAAGCACAAATGGAGCACCATTCTGCTGCACCTTGATGCTCATTTACACGTCATAATCTTTGGCACTGCTCGGATAAGCTAATGGTTCTGGGACTTAAGCCCCATTTACACGACAGGGATATTTTGGCACGGCTCGGATAAAAATGGTTCTTGGACTACCTCGCCACGTAGTCCCGGCACGGATGAAATTTCGGTTCGGCTCTGACAAAATTTGTTACGGCAAAGCCACTTACACAGCACAAATATACCAGAGCCGTGCCATAAAATGTGGTACCCGTACCACTTATTATCCGAGCCGTACCCAAAAATCCCTGTCGTCTAAATGGGGCTTTATTGTGTTGTTCTTATCAATTATCCATGTATGTTGTAATCGAGTTTAAAGTATTTTAAGATTAATGCCGCCAGAAAAACGCGTAGGTATCGATAGAATGCCTGCAAAGTGTTCGCGCTTTTGTAGTCACCGTACCTGAAAAAACAGAGAAAATGATTTTCAAAGAGCGTGCTGTAAAATTTCATCCTCGGAGACCCAGGGAATTTTTCCTCTAGAAACGTTAGAGAAAAAATCCCCTGGGTCTCCGAGGATGGTAAAATTTTATGTATTGTTATCTTCTGATGTTTTTATGTGTTTTATATAAAGTTCGTAAGAAGCGGCTTGGGAAAATATCAAAAAAACAATCTAATTTTGTTGTGGGAATGGTTGAGTTTAGACGTCGATGACAGGGCATTGAGCAAATTACATGCCGGAAATTTATCGCCGGTCATTGGACAATGTCCGATAAAAATGTCGACATCTTTCAGATAAGAAGTTGTCTGGTCAGCAACTTTTTTTTACCACCGTATGCATTGCTACGCGACCTCAAAATTCAGTTAACAAATAAAACACAGTTTCCGTGACTGCACAGGCTTATGCAAACCGAGATGTGGTTGGGAGAATTCGAGAGCAGATCAGTGGAAACACGAGCCGCAGGCGAGTGTTTGCTCCTGCTCGAGAATTCTCCAAACCACATCGAGGTTTGCATAAGCCTGTGCAGTCACGGAAACTGTGTTTTATTTGTTTTATAGAATAATTATCTACATAAATAAAATCCGCGTGGACAGGAATAGTAAGTTTTTGAAGCGGATGAGACTCTAAATTCTCCATATAGATGAAAAGGCTGCATCAGCCAATCAGAGCGCTCCGTCTATCGCATGATTTGTCAATCTCTTTCTGATCGGACTGAAAGTTTTCTGAGATGGCGGCAAGCGAAGTGGATTTAAAATGACATTCGTGGCTTAAAATGGAGGCTTCTTCCTTTCAAAACACAAAATAATTACGACAGAAGGTGAACAGAAGACTTAAGTACAGAAGCCGTTGTTTTACATATGTGTGTTGGCCCAGTTTCTTCGTCTGTGAAAGAATGTCTCCCGAGCAAGAACTTGCATGTGGCAGCGGAACTGCTTGGAAGAGCGTATTTGAACGCTTTATTTACGGCAAGCATGGAAAAGAAGGAAGGAATCCACTTATTTGTACCTTCTGTTCTTGTCAAATATTATACGAGGATCCAGGATTACTTTTTGGAAGCATTTTTTTCAAGATCTGCAGAACGAGACTGAACTTCTGACTGTCGAACTGTGTGCCGAACTCAGCTCAGGTAAAGAAGCGAAAACAAAATTATTTCACGGATCTCATGCTTTATGTGAATTCAATGTGCTTTATCAAATGTATGTCTAAGTAATATTGACTTTAATAAAACATGTTACTTTTTTCTAAAAGCTATTTCAAATTACCGGCCCGAGCCGAAGCTCGCCAGTGGGCGACGTCACAACTGTGTTTGCACAGGGAAATGCAAACACGGCTCTCGACCAATCAGAGCGCGCGTACTATCTAAATTATTTTATAATGTATTTTGATTGGCGATTTTACACAAGAAAACTGTAATGTTAATTTTCTTGAACCAGAACGTTAAACATTCTAGGCAAGGTTAATTTTGCAATCAAACCATATTGGTTGATTTGGCAATCAATGTCGATCCACGTTTTGTTTTGATTGTCAACTAAAAATCGCCGATCGCCCATCGCGTCATTGAATTTTGAGGTCGCGTAGCAGTGCATACAGTGGTAATTAAAACTTTCTGTAACAAATGAGAGTTCGCAGACCAATTTTCAAATACGTCCGTCCAAAATAAAGGTTTGGAGGGACACTTTATTTCATTTTATTAACTTTGCCATGTCAGACAATACACTAAAAAGAGTACAAGAAACAAAAAATACAATACAGAAATCGGGAGTAGCAGGGACACAAGGATACTGCGGGCCCAATATAATAGCCATACAGAACAGGTTTGAAATTATCTAGAGTAATATTAGCGAGGTCTAGTCTGCAGAGCGAACTGAGTTCGTATCGGCTCTCACAAGTTTCTTTACATGCGTTTACATGAGGCTGGTCTGAAAAAAGTCCTTACCGGCACGAGTTCATTCCGGTTGCTGTACCGGTCTTACGTACTCACGATGAAAAAGGTGGTGATTACATGAGACCGGTATGAACTCAGATCGCTCTGAGTTCGTGACGGTCTCATGTAATCACCGCCTAAGTGTTAGATCAAGTGAAAAAAGTTTGATGTATCTTTGTGGTTGTAGCTCAAGCCAGTGGCACGCAAGACCTCGTGCAACCCCCTCCCCTTGCTTACAAGAAATGGCGGTTTGACGGGCAGCGGATCATTACCGACATAGCAAGTTGTGGTAAGGAAAATTTCAATGGCTGTCAATCATTAAACGGTCACTCCTACTACTAGTACCAGCAATCAGCTACAAAAGTAGTTGAGAATTTTCCTTCCAAAATGCTTTTCTCCATTTCAACTGCGTAAGCGATATCTTCTTGGCTTTAATTCCACCTCCCCCTTATTCAATGCCCAACCACTAGCGGGTTTGACAAAACAACATTGAGTTGGGGGGAGGGGTTTTAACGAGAACGGTAGCGTTTTATTATATGGAAACACGTCACTGTTTAGTATGGCGATGTGTAACGATTGTAGACATAAAATTCTCAACAATTTTGTCGGTGATTGAGGATTGGCAACGACTTTTCAATGGTTTCCATCTATTTACCAATTATAATTTATTATTGAATGGCATTCAGGTCGCGAGTAGCGTAATGCCACCGTAAATTTTTAAATAGAGCAGATTTCGTATGACTTTTAAAAAGTGCCGCGACAAAGTTGTGCCGCACCGCGACCGCGACCGCGACCGCGACCGCGACCGCGACCGCGACCGCGACCGCGACCGCGACCGCGACCGCGACCGCGACCGCGACCGCGACCGCGACAGTTTCCACAGTCATACGAATGTAGCCATACGTCGAAGTTGGTATGCTAGTGGGATTTCACTTAAATAATTTGACTACTCGTTCTCGTTTTCTATGAGTAAAGTATTGAATGGAAAACTCGAACTCGTGGTCGTGGTCGTATTGTTCATCGTCATCTAGCGACCCTGGGGACCCATTTACACGACAGAACATTTTGGCACGGCTCGGATAAAAATGGTTCTTGGACTACCTCGCCGCCACACTACCCGCCGCCACACCTCGCGGTCCGCCATGGCCACGGGAAGGTCTTCTTTCTCCATCCCCGCATCCCTCGCGATGGTATCAGGGTATGTGAGGGCTCTGTAGCGGGCAAGGGCCACGAGGCCTCAATACATGGTGTATTATTTCCTCAGTGGCCCGGTGGCAGTGGCCAGCAAGAGACAGCCTCCGCTGTATGGCCATATACGACAGGGACGGGATATCTCCATATGTACACTCGAGGGTAGCGTGCTCCGACCAGTGAATGTTTTGGACGCGTCTGAGCATGTTTGTGTATGCTCCATCGAGGCGCCTCTGTTGACGTGTGGTGAGAGTCCACGTTTCTGCTCCGTAGAGGAGAATAGGCTCGATGAGCGTTTTGAAGATGTGTATTTTCGATTCATTGGCGAGGGCTGAGTGTCATATCCTATTCAGCTTATTACAGGCTGACCATGCCAGGGCTTTTCGGGACTTCATGTCCTTTTCGGAATCCACTACGAAGGACCCAAGGTACTTAAAGTCTTCGACTTGGTTGATGCTGTTACCGGAAGATGACCGAAAGCTGCAGTTTGGAATTGAGGAGATCACGTCCGTTTTACTTTCGTTGCAATGGAGTCCCACTAGGCTTGCTGCGCTTTCCAGCGAGTGGAGAAGGGATTCTAAAAAGGTCGTATTGTTAAATAGCATAGTTTAACGCACTTTTTTCTGCAGGTATCGTCACACAAAACCTGTTTGACCAGTTACAAACAGCATCATTCATTGGAGGATATAACGCTGTCATCAGAACTGCCGCTCCAGCCATGTCACATTACGTCACATCCGGAGCAGACCCTTTTATGGCCGTGTATTGTGCAATTGAGGTAAGTCAGATTAACTTTTTGATGAAATGTGGCTGATTTGTGTCATGAGTGGCACTTTAACACACAGTACGAAATTCGAGTTTTCCTTCAATCAATTTCAAGTGGAGTAAATTGCAGCAAAGTGCATCTCAATTGCATTAAAATTACAAAATACAGGTTTCCAGACAAGACCATGACTATGTAGATTGCTCTGAAGATACCTAATAATCCTGCACGGCACAGCCAGTAAGCAAATTACATATGCCAGAGCCATGTCAAACCCTTACTTCGGCCTTGAAATGTAAAGAGAATCAATTAACCTGGTAATGTGTATGTCAGATGGTTTTTTAGGCTTTATTAATGTTTGGAGAAGGCGTCAGATGACTTTGGGATCCAGAAATGGAAAGCAGAACCTGATGTAAAGCATATGACACCTCGTAGATCGCAAAGACTTGGCGCTGAATTCTTCTCACTTGGATTCGGCAGTTTTTGCTCGTACTTTTCAAACGAGAAACGGTTATTTGAGCTGGTGATATGCTGCTGTGTAGTTTACAATTTTCCTTTGCGCACTTCTCGCAGTCTACACATTCGGACCCGCTCGCTTAAATTCCCACACATCTAGATGTTTGCCAAAATAATGAACCGAACTCCATGCTTCCCTATGATAACTGGATTATAAGCCACATTTAAAGCCATAAATCTTCTTTACAAACGAAAGAAACACTTGCGCTCGACATTGCTTTGGTTTGGTTATTTTCCCTGGTAAGAGCGAAACAATAGGCGATGACAGCTGACTCTTTTTTGACGTGATTTTTAATTTCGTAGGTAAATTGTCGCTTGTGCGATATCAACCTGTTTTTTTATAGTTCTTTTTATTAACATCGCCTTGTTTTATGTTACTACTTGTCAGGTATTTCGTAGGTAAATTGCTCACTTCGCAGGTAATTTCGTAGGTGAATTGTCGCTTGTGAGATACCAAGCTGTATTTCTATAGATAGTTTTATTAACATCGCCTTGTTTTGCTACTACTTGTTAAAAACCGTCTTAGCCTAAGTCTGGTATTTCGTAGGTAAATTGCTAAACTCCGCAGGTAATTTCGTTGGTGAATTGTCGCTTGTAAAATTCCATAATATGACATTTTTCCCGAAATTCATTTGATACAGTATATTTCTAAAACCTCAAATGACGCGTCAACTTTTTTCCTAGGCTTCAATTGCCCCTTCTTTTGTATTGCCCGCCACACATTTTCTCTAATTTACTTAATTTTACACGCTTTTTCTAGCATATTGATTATCATAGCGTAAATTGCGACGCGACGACAATTTTTCTCAGGAGACACCCCTCACGGGTTTACAGAGACCTTAATACAGTGAAATTCATAAGAAATGAGCAAAATAATCGTCTAGAGTTGTTGAACAACCTTTCAACTGCTAGATAAGCACGAATTTTGAGTATTTTCGTGAGCTTTCGAGCGGATGGAATTGGATTACGAAATGGCATTTTTGATTTCTTACGAGGCTGAACAGTTTTCAAACTTGGAAATTTGATAGCGAAAGCTATAAAATCTTATGCAAGAACACCTATGTACTGCAAGTTTCAGTTCCTTTTTCTTTACAAATAGAGAGAAAGGACAAGACAGACAAGATTTGTGCCGACGACTTTTTCGTGAAAAAACATTTGCTACATTTCCTTGCATAATAAACAAGATGTTTATCTATCCTGCTCAAGGCTGGTAAAAAATATTCAAGAAAATAGTCCTTTTTGTGCTGATTAAGTTATAACCTCTCCCTAAGTATATGTTCTTGTCTAAAGATCATATGCTCCAATTTTGATGAAAATTTACAATCTCGTCTTTAGATATAAGGACTACCTGAGTATAAAATCAAGAGTTTAAATATACCTAAAGAAACTAATTTAAAGCTCATAACCACTCTATCTATATATGCAAGTCTATAAATTGCTCACTTCGCAGGTAATTTCGCAGGTGAACCATATATATCTAAGGTTTCTGACAAGTAGTTACAAAACAAGGCGATGTTAATATATAGAAAAACAGCTTGGTATATCACAAGCGTCAATTTGACGCTTGTGATATACCAAGCTGTTTTTCTATATATTAACATCGCCTTGTTTTATAACTACTTGTCAGAAACCTTAGATATATATGGCTCACTGGTGAAAACGTCACCGAAGTATGAGATCAGTCTAACACGGCATGCGCAGTGACTGTCGTGCACGGTGCAGCTTATGTGACAGTGAAAGTTTTCAAATTAATCAACACATGTGCTGAGATACGTTTAAAAGAGCCGATTTGTTTCCAGAGCGTCACTTCTTCCCCCTGCTTGTTTCTTGTAACGCTGGGTTTGTCGACTTTTCCAAGCGCGGTGCTAGTGCATGCTAGAAAAGTTCTTCGTTTTTTGATTTCCTGTTTGAAGGAAGGAAGTTTTGCCTTATCAGCGGGAAGAACCTAGACGAACACGTATTTGCTGTTTTTCAGTCTCATAGTCTAACTCAATTCATACAGCGAACACCTCATATCACCCGGAGAGTGTAGGGGCTAATAAATCATCCAGCAATTTCGTCGATGTTACGACGGGAAGTAAAGTGAACACTTCATGTTCTACATGACAAGCAGGTGCTTCATAGTTCAAGAAGCGAAACTACTTCTCACGGTTTTTTTAAACTCTGGTCGTTCAAGGTAAAATCGTGTCGCGATGTTTCTAGCTGTGCTTCTTTAATCGAGTATTTACCAAGAGCTACGCCATCACGGTTTGACTTATTGTGAAGCTGAGCAGCAACTACATAGAGATTTTCATCCACTTCCCTGCCTGGTTGTTAAAAGGTCTTCAAACTGCCGTAGACGAAAGTTGATTTCTCGACTTCGAACATTTTACACCATCAGTATGCACAATATTTCGAATGCCTCGAGTTCAGTTCAGAGCAGAGCCTATTTCCCAAACTACCTAACGGCGATCAAGGTTAATATTCTTATCATTACAGTATTAGGGAACGCGCTTGTCATTTTTGTCATTCTACGCACCAAATCTCTCAGGCAGCAGCGCTCACCATACTGGTTCGTCCTGTCCTTGGCTGTAGCGGATTTGCTAGTGGGGTTATTCAACAACCCATTCAACTTCATATGCCAATATGCGGCGTCATGTACCAAGCTGGCATGGGCGCTCCGGAACACACTCGGTAGTTTCTTCCTCGCTTCTTCATCTTATAATCTGTGCGTGTTATCTCTGGATCGCTACCTCTACATCGTCCATCCTTTTGCTCATCAACACCATACGACAAAGTCCAGATGTGTGTTCGTAATTCTAGGGGCTTGGGTGCTCTCGTTTTTGACAGAAGTCCCCATAGTTGTGAACAAGCTTTTGCATGACTCTTCGAGCCTTATGGACCTGTACGTATCTGGGATTTTTATTTGCATCATACCAAGCGTCATTGTCGTCTACGCATACGCTAGGATCATCAGTGTAGCAAGACGACATAGAGAAGCAATACTTACATCAGAAATACAGTTATCTACTAATTCTGAGCCGCAGGAAAGACTAACAAATCATTCTCAAAGAACTGACAGACTAAATAATTCTGTCCTTGCCTTTGCAGTTCTGGTACTCATATTTCTACTTTGTACGATAATGTATTTTTGTTTGTTGATATTCAAAATAGAAGGAGATAGGAGTCAAGAGTACTATTATGTGAAAAAGATTTCGCCTGTAATGACGTACTTTAATTCCTGTATCAACTTTTTCGTTTATTCGCTGATGAGGAACGACTTTCGTCGAGCTTTGAAGAACGTTTTCTGGAAAACAAGAAGATTGAGGTAGTTCCTCAGATCATAATACATGGTCGATTGGTATTTTAGCTAGAAGGTTTGCATTTCGTCACATTTTAAAGAGCCCTTATAGGCTACTTCTAATTTATAGTTTCCATAGTTATTCCATACTTTATAATATATAGTTCTTACAATGGTCCTTATTGGTTTCTAACCGTGTTTAAATAAATCATTTACCTATCATGTTCTCGCCTAAATTATTGTTTATCACTGGGAAAATCAACCCCTCACAACATTGGAGTATCCTTTATTCTTATTCATAATATAGCTACGATATAACGCGCGCTCTGATTGGTCCAAATCTATGCTCTATTTCACCGATAAAGTAATATGGTTCTCGCCTGTGGCTCGTGATCTTACAATGTTCTCGTGTCTCTCCCAACATCACGCGTGCTCTATTGGGCCGATAAAGTCATAGAAAGTTGTGCTCTAATGCTTAAATGATATTTCGTGCTATATATTTAACAATTAGACCTCGAGGCCGAAGGTGCTATGATGAATAGACCATGAGGCCGAAGGCCGAATGGTCTATTGATATCATAGCACATGAGGACGAGAGGTCTAATTGTTTTAGTATAAACCAACTAGTTGGCCGGTTTTGGCAATGAATGCCATTATTTTATGTTGAAAAAATCAAGTTTTCTTGCCAAGAAAGGTGGCGGTTTTGCCAGGTACGGTCTATCACTAATAGACCATTAGTAGCTCAGCCAATCAGAATGCAGGATTTGTAATAGACCATTAGTTGGTTTATACTAATGTTATTTATACACACAATATATTTAGACATTTAGTAAGAAACAATACTCACAGTATTGAAGAGTGTGTAAATGAGGAATACTGTACAGAATGTTTTAATGTTTAGTAAGTGGGTAGATTTTTTCCTTGAACGTGCTCCATGTATACAGGGCCCGACATTCACTTTTGTCGCTAGGCGCCATTGGCGACTAATTAAACAATTTAGTCGCCAAAATGCAAAGATTTAGTCGCCACATAAACGTGGATCTCAGCTGAACTCAGAAAGATGGGGCGCCAAGTTCCTTTATTATAAAGCTCGTGTTTATTCGATGAAAGCGCGCGCTCTGATTGGTTCTATCATGGTCGCGTGGTAAAGTACAAACGCAATGTAGCCCGCGCGGGCTACATTATACAACTTCTCTCGAGGGAAACAGCGAGTTTTGTTTTCCCGAGAATCTCGATGTTTCCCGAGAGTGCAGTCATTAAGTGTTTTATTATATAGCAAAAAGAAAATACACGGTTAAAATAGTCCATGTTTTTATTTTTATTTTCCCGCTCTGGCGATGTAGCCCGCGCGGGCAACAATTTTTTAATTGTAGCCCGCGCGGGCTACATTGAGTTTGTACCTTACCACGTGACCATGATAGAACCAATCAGAGCGCGCGCTTTGATCGAATAAACACGAGCTATATAATAATGAAAATTGTTGCCCGCGCGGGCGACATCACTAGAGCGAGAAATTCTGGCGGCGGACTATTTTTACACCGAATTTTCTTTTTGCTATTTAATAAAACAAAGTGACTGCACCCTTGGGAAACACCGAGTTTTGTTTTTTCTCCAGATTCTCGGGAAAACAAAACTCGCTGTTTCCCTCGGGAGCAGTCATTAAGTGTGTAATGTGTCGGGCCCTGTCCAGTATGCAAGGGTTTGAAGGATGATGTCATAAAAAAGAGACTAAAAAATACTCACATTGCAAGAATAGCGAGAAAGATAGTCGAGGTATCATGAACCCTCGGCGCAGATTAAAAGATAGTGTGGTTCAAAAAAGAAATGTATAATATATGTACGCTACAAAATGAGAAACCATTCAAGGAAATGTCTTTTTGAGCCTATAGACATACACCTATTTCGTCTTGACCTGTTTCCATATCATTTTTCAGGCAAGTTGAAGCTTTTCAAAATTGTGGGAAATCATTTGTGCAAAACGCTCATTAGCTCACTGTTCTGCCAAGCAAACTATCTGAGCCAAAGAAACGCTTGCCTATTTCGTCTAGTGCAGTCAACTGGCTTCCGTCTGAACTAAAGCCAGACAACGTCGCGACGGGAAGCCAGTTGACTGCACTAGACGAAATAGGCCAAGAATCTGATTGGCTCATAAGATTTGACTGACGGAACAGCAAAGCCAAAAACAAATCGTTGTTTTAAAAACGCGAGTCGCGATGCAATGATTTTAGTTACAAGAGAGTCCTGAAGATTGTTATTACTGAGATAATAAGATAATTCCTTTGAGGAGTCGAGTAACGATGGGAAAAATATCTTACTGAGTCAATAAATCATAATTGCAGCAATTGATTTCTTACAACACCTCGAAATCAATCAAATCCGAAAATCGAAAATCAATCAAATCCGAAAATCGCCAACATAGAATTTTATATCAGCTCGCAGAAACATGAAATGTACTGTAAGAGCTAAAACCACTCTTTCAGAACTTTAAAAATATATGTATTGATGTTGCCTTTACCACAAAGCTTTTTGAAAATGATAAAAACAAAAAAAGTTGAGTAGAATTTTCTCTGTCAAATATTTTGATCCACATTCTGTTAACGGTACTAGATTTCTTGATGGATTCTCTCATAAAAAGCTTGCGTCATATTGGCAGGTGTTTAAGAAAAGCTATAATACACGAGAGTTTCATAAAATAATGTTACAAAAAGACAAACGATGAGAACGCGTAATTTAGACGTTTTCAATTCATTTTTATGACAGCCTCAATAATGAGCATGGTCTTTTCTTCATCTGTTTGCCAAAGCCATTTAATTAACTTGATTTACTTAGCGAAACATTTTACTTGTGTACCGGATATACAGGAGTCAGAACTCAATCACTACTGGATCACTTCATGCTGAGGAACCACCAAGGGCTTGTTACGATACAAAGTTGTTCTTCGAAGTTCCTGCCCAGCAAAAGGGGAATATGGAAAACCTTACGTCCTTAAATTCAACTTAGGGTGCTTCCAATATTCGTACTTTTAACTGGTATATCGCGGTCCATATCTTAATCTCCATAATCACAATCATTGGTAATACCCTTGTTATATATGTGACTCTCTCGAACAAATCTCTGCGAGAGCAGCATTCGCCCAACTGGTTCATACTATCACTGGCTATAGCTGACCTTTGTGTGGGATTATTCAGCAAACCTGTTCTTTACCTTTGCGAGTTTGCAGTGGAATGTAGTCCAAGGATGTTTTTCGTCCATAGTATTGTCAACAATTTCCTATTGACCTCCGCCGCATACAACTTGTGCATATTGGCTTTAGACCGACACCTCTACGTGGCCCATCCGTTCCGACACCACGCATTTATGACCAGACGAAGATGTATAATATCCGCTTTAACAGCATGGGCGTTGGCTCTACTCATAAACCTCTTTATTGCCCTATTCGACATTTACCATCACCCATTTGCCCAGTATATCCTCTTCATTATTTATACCATACTTGTTTGCATACTTCCTAGTATTACATTGATCCTCTCTTACACTAGAACCTTATTGGTAACAACTCGACAACGGAAGCGCATCACAAATCTGCAGTTTCATCTGTCAGTTAGCAACGGAAGTGAGAAGAGCCGAGTCACAAGATCTAGTAGAAACTCTTCTCGTTTGAGTCTTGGAGTGATTGTTGTTCATTATCACTCCCGTTTAGCCAAACCACATCCATCTTGGCGTACATCAACTCTGGGGTGAACGTGTTTGTGTGTGTTTTGATGAAAAGGGACTTTAGGAGGTTCATTGGGAACATATGTTCTTGCTAACGATGTCGAAGTCTTCCCCTCCAACCCAGGAATTCTTCTATTAATTTGATAGCAAAAGTTAAATCTTGCATAAAAAAGGATATGATGAAAATTTCACTTTCTCATTCTTTCTTGCACTAAAATGAAGTCGAATTTAGAATCCCATAGCTTCATTCTTACATGCGCGTTATTGGCTAAAACCGAGTGAGATTTAAAGGGAGCCTATCATGATACGCCCATGATATGGTATGCCCCTTGCCCCAAGGAGCAATCACGGAATTATCAGCACAACTAATAAGACCATCCTATCAGATCACTATTTAAGAATATGTAAAGCTAACAAGCATGGTCGGATGAATTGAGAAGTAGCGAGATTATATACGATTTGTTTTCGAGGTTTTTAGACCATCGTTACGGGACGATACTTCTTTGGTTTGAGATGCGCAGAACAGCTGCGCAGTTGCGTGACAGGCTTCCTTTAACGTGAAGTTTAATGGCTAATAGCTGAATTCGACAAAACACAGGTTACCCGCGCGCAAAGAAAGTTCAAAACTTGAATCATTTCACAAAAATAATTTCAAATCTTTACATTCAAGAAAAGTTAATCACTCGAGTCATGAATTCCACGTTAAATTTCACTTGAAAAACGACATCGCCTCGTCGTTTCGCGACTCGTGCGATATCGATTTTCGAGTGAAATTAACCGTGTAATTTGACCGGTTAAACGATGAATTTAACAATATAGGATTTGGGGTTGTGTGAGAAGATTACGGATCATATTTTCAAAATTTTGCTGAAACAATCAAGACAGGGCTAGAAATTGCGCATGTATGAGGCGACTTAACGTATCTCATTTGCGTTTCAGTACTTTGCCACACACAGTCTGTAAAATAAAAATAAAAAAGGTTGAAAATGTTGGCCAATGTGTGAAACTAAATTTCAGCTGCTTTGTCGCCTACAGTCTATAAAATGAAAATAAAAATTGAAACTATTGGCCAAAATTCGACCTCATTTTTGTTCTTAATTTCCAGGCCTAGATTGTTCACCAAATTTGATTATTTAAAAAGATTATAGACCTCAGGTCAATGCTCTTTAGATATCGTTTAACACAAGAATATCAGATAAGCGCTAATTGCTGTTATCGTCGATGCCTTAAAGAGCCCTTATCATCCACTTATTTGTTACTGTTTACTTTCGATATCAGAATTAAGTGCAGATATCTCTATCATCTAAAACATATTTAGAATTCAGCTGAAAATATCAGGACCGTTCATAAATCAGACGATGAAAGAAGACGCTGCCTCTTACTCGGAAGTTTTCTGAAAAGCAAGATGGCAGGTTAAGACAGATTTTTTTAGCGACTCGAGCAACGCGTGTCCAAAAATGTGGCTACTAGAAAGTACGATACATGTATGCTTTATTTTAGCATTTAAAAGGTTTGCATGTACTAAGTCGTGCTAAGGTGCTAGTACTGTTAAAAAATGTCGATGGCAAACAAGGAGAATAAATTTCAAAAGTTTATATACATCATATATGCCGATTTGTAAAGAATCGCATGATATCTCTTTTTTTGTGGAAATAGACCTCCTCGGCTTGGGCGTAATGTTTTCCCATTTCAGATCACGTGGCATTCTCATAAGTATTCTTTCTTTGTTTTTCTGCTACGCACCGAAGGATATATGAATATGGAAGCATTCCAAACAAAGAGAGAATACTCATGGGAATGCCACGTGATCTGAAATTGGCAAAACATTACGTCCAATCCGAGGAGGTCTATTGAGGACGAGATATTATATGATTCAAGTATATCTAAAGTCTTCAGTCGGTAGATTCCGCCGAAAATAGCGCTAGAAAGGCCGATATCGCTTTTTTTCGTGCTATTTTCTTATTTGCGGAATCTAGCCTCCTGAAGCTTTAAATAATCCTATAGAATTGCACTAGATATTGTTTCCTGTTTGAGAACTGAAGGTAGTGTCATGGCGGACACTGAGACACATGACAAGAGAAATGTCATTGCGGAACGAACCGAAGTTCAAGCTTTATGTAGTTCTTCCAAAACTGACCAAAATCAAGCCAAGAGGTTCTCGACTTTTGAGTGACTGGATTTTTGGCCACCGTTTGTCAAAATTGCTCGAAGTCCTGGTAAATTCTATCACAAGTGTTTCTTCACAAGTCACAGTGGCTATTTTCAGTACAACTAAAACAGCGTTCTTCCTGTACACCATCTGTTCCACGCGTAATATAATATTTCATATCTTCTGTTTGAACAGCGTCACTTTACTCCTTCCGAATGTTTAGCGATACACTTTCGTGCGACTGTCTGATTACCATGCAGATCCAATAATTCATAGTTCCGACCTGTCAATCACGCGTCCAAGATTAGCCAATCAGGAAAGAGCGCGGGAAACATGTCCCACAAACGCTTCGAAATATGGCGGCCGTGGATTCAGAATTTTCGCATCCTTCCGACGATCTTACAAAAATCCCTGACGAAATATCGGTAGCTTTCTTAAAACGTCATTCAAACCTTTCAGAGAAGGTTTTAGAAAAGGGTCTGAATTATTTTTCAAATGGATATATCCATGACATAAAAGTTAAACACACAAAAAATAGCACAAATGGATCAAGTGTCAGTGAACGATGCGTGCGTGTCGAGGCAAGATGTTGGCGATCAATGCAAAAAAGTGGAGAGCCCCACAAAATTAACATCACAATCAACGGCAGCAGTATATCAAACTCTCTATGCAGCTGCAAAGCCGGGTAAGCAACTTTTTTTGGCCTTGATTTGTTCGCAAAAAACAAGTTACGCGTAATAAATTTAGTGCTCTGACTGCAGGTTGTCTGGTCGCTGTTCACATGTTATTGGGTTGTTAAAAACACTCCAAGGACTCAAACTACATAACTTCACTCGTGTGCCAGAAAAAATCAGCTGTACCAGCCTACCACAACAGTGGCATATTCCTAGAGGGGACAAGATTACACCGGTGCCAATCAGCCATGTTGTCGTGGCACGGCCAAAAGAAAAACGCAAACGGAAACCTGTATTTTGTGAAGCCGACCTCAACAAAAAGTAAGTTTATTTGCAGCTTGGCTAGAGTTCGATACCTCGACATGGGGTGTAAATCCATTTTCATCTCAGTCCTGTCCATAAACTTGCAGTGTTTGTAGAGTTGTCAGTTGGAGAGAGTATCGGGGAACTTTTAATTGCTTTACAGAAAGCAATTAAGTTAACTAAGTTAACTTAAGTTACTTAAACTCTAGTAAAACGTCAAGCAACAAACACTGTGTCGATTTCTTTAATTTCACAAGACAAATTATTTTACACATAAGCCTTAAGCATAATTACTTATGGCATACCTACAGCTACAAGTTCTTACAGTTTTTATGTTTTCTGTGGTAGGCTTCCGAAAGTGACTGATGCTGACATTGAGTTACTTAAATCAGTGAAAGGTACACCACTTGAGTATGTCATACATGAGGCCCCATCAACTCAAACTTCTGTGGGTGCAGCACAAATAGGATCTGCCTTGTCTTATCAGGTTAGTGCTACTTGACATATTTTAAATCCTTGCCAAAGATGATTGATTAGGTTAATAGAGGAAATGTTGATTTTACTCTCTGAACCTTGTGATTTAAAGCCTACAGCAGGCTGCAATTATGCACCTGCCACTGGACAGGAGCATTATACATTATACACAGCATTGAGCAAGTCAATCATCTTTAACAAAAGCATCTTGAAATAATGTTAAGTAGCAGCAGACTGTCCAGATTTTGTTAATGCTATGGAAAAGTGATGTTGGGATTCTGTCTGAAACTATCTTATAAGTCTTAACCTTTTTTATTAATCTTTCTATATGCACTCGGTGCTTAGCAATCTTACTTGTCTCTTCACAATCAGAAGCAGGCATTTGCTTATCAGCACTAGCAAATGGTGGCAGGTTTAAAGATAGCCCTAATTTCTCAACTTCTGCTTTAATTGTAAAGCCTTTATCGGCCATAATACCATCATTTTCTGTTAAGTATCCATGGTATTTCAGGGTCTTAAGAACATCATAAAACCCAGATTGTTCAGTTAGCTGTTTGTCAGAAATTGAGCCTGTGAAAAGCTCTGAGACAAACATGAGTGACCCTCTAGGATCACAACCTATAAGACACTTTAGAGTGGTACTAGATTTGTAGTCACTATAGAGCTGACTTTGTAAAGTCAGAGCACAGGGAGATTGAGTACGTAGCTCTGTGCCATCTATTATAATTAAAGTATTTGGATAATCCTTCTTAAATTTGTCAGGCATCTGACCTATAATTACATCTCTATGGGGCCATATACTAAGTTGCCCAAACTTAAAATACATACGCTCAGTCCAGGCATTTACCACACAACTTGCAGATTGCATAGAGACCTCAAACCTAACAGCTAGGTCTTTTAGTTTAAAATTGTGCCTCAATCGGCAAAGAGTGAAAAACAGGCCATCCTCCTGTGGCAGAGACAATATGTCTCTCCTCCCTTTCTCATACTCAACTTTCTCACATGAAGTCAAGAAAGCAAGAAGAGAACAAAACCTTACATAGGTAATGGCTGTGTAAAACTTAAAAAGATCCTTCATTTTTCCCCCATATTCTGTCACCTTTTTTACACCAAAATTCCTTACAGATTTACTTTCTGATAACTCCGCACTGAGTTTCTTGTTTTCCTCCTGTAGGTCTTCAAGTCTGGATTCCAGTTGGGAAATTTTGGCACACATTGCCAGGACGTCAAGCTGAGACACCCCTGAAATCATAAATATAAAACACATTGTCTGATTATTTTTCTGTATTGTTTCCATTAGAAAAATAATGGGAAAGTGCGACAATCCATGTCCAAGGGATGCAGTAGCAACACATCAGTGCACAATCCCTCGCCAGTGAAACTGCAGGAAGAATTCAAGCAACTAAACAGTAATTACAAGAACACAAATGTTATTGCTATAGAAGAGGCTACAAGGGGACAGTCTACATCAACTAAGTGGTTTGATGAAAGGAAAAATAGGCTTACTGCATCAAACTTTGGTAGGGTGCTAAAGAGGAAATCACTTCCAACAGAGAACTTCCTACAAAGCCTTTTTACCACTAAATCACTCTCAGTGCCATCTCTTGATTATGGGAAAAGAAAGGAGGGCAAGGCAAAATCAAAATATCTTGAAGAGTATTCATCAAGCCATTTCCATGAATGTGGTTTGGTTGTAAATGAGGAGTTTCTTTTTCTTGGAGCTACCCCAGATGCCAAGTTATGTGCTGACAATGGTAAAAGTGGCATTGCTGAGGTGAAATGTCCATTTTCTGTAAGAGACCGCAAAATTGTGGAGGCATGTGACAAGAAAGACTTTTGCCTTGAAATGAATCAAATAACTAGCAAGATTTCCTTAAAACGAAACCATGAATACTACTACCAAGTGCAGGGGCAGCTAATGATAACAGGTTGTGATTTCTGTGAGTTTATTGTGTACACAAAGAAGGATTTGTTTGTGGAAAAATTTTTACCCGATATACATTTTATGCAATCAATGCTGAAACAGCTGTCAACTTTTTTTAGAGACCATGGTAAGCCCTTTTTGGACAAACAAAACCAGATACAACCAGCAGTGCAGAGCACCTGAGCTATCTAACTTCTGATCTATTTACTTACATTTTTCTTCAGTTTGAGTGTTAGCCTCCACAGAAACAGGGTTTCTAGTGGTCCCAGCTTGGACGCTAGTTGTTGTTAAACTAGATTGAAAGCGAAGAATAGCAATATAATTCCCCGTATAATTGTTACATTACAAGTACCGATAAAGTAACAGTTTACTATACCGTGTTTTTTTTATATGGTTTGTCTGAAAGCTGTCTTTATAAAGATATAAATATCAGGTACCCATAACTAATGAATTGATACGTAAACTTATTTGCGGAAATAGTTTTTCCTGTAAAAGGATTGAAAACGTCGCCAATCGTCACAAAAATCGTGAGCGCTTTTATCTCGTCTCTGTGTTTCATGTTTTGTTTGTTTATTACTCGTCGGATGGAGGAATTATATTCAGCACTTACGTCTCCTTCGACACAGTTTCGACCGGATCTCTTCTGCCCAGCTTGGCTTGGATGTGTGATTGCTCAGTTTCAGTTAGTAGCGCTCTTTTTTGGGGAAGTTTTCTTGCCGGGGTCGGTGGACTGCCATCGGCTGGGATTGGATCAGGCCACAATCCGCTCGGCCCGTTTCCTCCGACAAAGTGCTACAAAACATAATCAAAGCTATTTTAATTATTTCACTGCTGAAAATTGTGACCTACAACGATAGAAAATGGGTATCCAGTAAATGATTAAACACAAATCGTACATGTACTTACCGTAGAGCAGACTGCTTTGTGTTTGTTGATGCGATCGACATTTAGCAGCTCTGGTTTTCGCCCGCAGTTTTTGATCCATACCATGCATTTAGGTAAATTTGTTTTGGGTTTGGGGAACAAAATAAACTTTCCACCCAGTAACCTTGCCGGGTAGCGTTCGTCAGCATTACAGGCCCCCCAACAACACCGTAAAACCATCTTAATATAAGCTTTACCTCTGAACGCACGGTGATTCACATGATTTGCTTTGTTTACATTTTGTGGGACTTTTGTGGGACAAGATGGCGGCTTCGCGCGATCTCGTTCCTGATTGGCTAATCTTGGACGCGTGATTGACAGGTCGGAACTATGAATACCATGACCTATCCTTCTTTGGCTAAATAATATATCTACAATCCGCGCCAAAACTAGTTGACACATTCCATAACGTTAAAAATTGCATACAAGAACGATGAAAGACAGGACAACAGTAATGCGCCTCCCTGTCCCCCTGTGCAATGTTGAAACCCCAACTGCACCATATGTTTTGCGTGTTATCGAGCGGACGGAATTGGATTGCGAAATGGTATTTTTGATTTCTTACCAGGCTGAACTGTTTTAAAACTTGGAAATCTGATAGCGATAGGTATAAAATCTTAAGTCAATTTCAGTTCCTTTTTTATTCTAAGGCTAATTCTAAACGATCTAGGTAACTAAATTACTAAATCTCTCTAACTCGGTAGCTCAAGGCCCCATTTGGAACTTTATTATTTACTGCTAATTCTAAGTCGAAGCAAAATATAGGATTCTGTGTTGTTTCTGCAAACCACTGGCCTTGTTTTATAGAATTTTGTTAAAACAACCATGACATAGCCCCTTATGCCCTTAACTTTTTGTCCCATGTCGACGGTGCTTTTCTAGGAACAGATGGCGAAGGGGACCGCCTTTTTGTATTTAAACATTGGTTAATAGGACTCTCAAATTTATAGACAGCCATCGTCAATGAGATGATTGTAGTCAATTAGCAGTTGGCGTAAACTCATCTTGAGAGGTAACGAATATGTGGGTAGACAAAAATGCAATTAAACCTCAAAAGGATGTCATTCCAGCGTAATGATCTTGCTTAGCTAGGATATCTCAAATACTCGACGACGACTTCAACTTAACACGATTTGACGGAAAGATATTGAATGATGTATTAACTATAGCCAATAAGAAACTGGCTCTCAAACGACTGTGCTTCATTTATAAAAAGGCGTAAACGAATGTGATGAACATTTAGACACAACCGGTGTTGTGGTTACAGAAGACAAGATATAATTCGTTTGCTATTTACAGCTTGTTAACTGTCAGTGTGGTAAACTTTCCAGGAAGTGAAGTACAACCAAGACAACTTTGTAAGGCCTCCTTTCGATGAAGACTTTGTTGGTCATTACCTCTGGTGCAAATTTCCGTGCGCTCTCTGTTTGGATAAAGAACTTTGGATTTAAAAGGAAGTGACAAGGAACTGAAGGAAGAGCAAGTTGTTCTACCTTCAAACTCAAGGGCGGTAAAAAAAGTGCCCGAGCAAGGACTAAATCGTTTGCGAACAACAATATTTGAAGAAAAATAGGCACGCGACGTGTAGTGGATACCTTGCCAATGTTCAGGAGTTTCCCATTGCGTCGCGAAGCCACCTGGTACTGCGTTGATTAATAATTTAACAAACGAGTGTAAAGTTACTTTATTCGCGAAATTATGACCGGCGTAGCTTGCATGATCTTTCGATGTATATCAGACAATTAAAATCGTCTGTGAGGGATTGTTATTATTTCCTGCTTTGAGGGTAAACACTTGAAATAAGTCGATGTCTTTGATGAATTTTGCGAGGAAAATTAACATAGATTCAACAAAGGCAAGTCGACTAAGACATCCTTACTTGTCTCCCCAACTTGCTACTTTGAAAGTCTCAAGTTGTGGTTTTGACAAGCGCAACAGCATCTTTAGAAGTACTTCCGTGAAGGGAGGACATCCTCAAATCGTTTAATTACAGGAAGTTACAAGATACACGATGTGGAATAATTCCTTCCAGAATTCTTCTTCGAACCTGAACTCCACGCTGCCAAGCCCAGTTGTCGTTGCAGGAACGGTGTCCTGGTATATAGCGCTACAAATATGTATCGCTGTAGTGACTGTTCTTGGAAATGGACTTGTTATACACGTTATTGTATGGACTAAATCTCTCCGCGAACGCCACTCGCCTAATTGGTTCATTTTATCACTTGCTGTAGCCGATCTGTTTGTGGGAATGACAACATGTGTGATGTTTCTTTTCCGTGCAAGAAACTCTCCATCCTTCTTCATCATTGTTAACATAAGCAGCTTCTTCCTGATTGCTTCAACATTTAACTTGTGCATCTTAGTTTTTGACCGATATCTTGCGATCGTCCATCCCTTCACACACTTATCTCTCTTTCGTCCTGTACGATGTCTCTGGGTGATCACCTGTACTTGGCTCATGTCGCTTCTGTTTCAAATCCCTTCCACAGTTTTTGAGACTCTTCAGAGGTGGGACTTGTACGGTATATATGGTACAATTGGTACAATATTTGTATGCGTTATCCCAAGCGTACTCTTAATCTACTGCTACGGCAGAATCATCCAAGCCGCGAGGAAACATATAATAGAGATAGCAGCTATCGAACAGCAACTAGCTGCCAACAACCGAGGCACAAATGAAGAGGTACACAGAGTCAGGCGACAGCGTTGCAATACTCATCTAATCGTAGGAGTTATAGTGCTAGTATTTCTCATTACTAACTTTTTTTATCTATACGCATTTATTTGTAGGCGGTTTCTTAAACAGCAAAACTGCTCGTTATCCATAGGATATAAGCGTGCGGTATCCTTGCTGACGTATTTTAATTCTAGCGTGAACTTCTTTGTGTATGCTTTTATGAAAAGGGACTTTCGTAGTGCTTTAAAAAGTTTGTTGAAATTAAATCGCGGATGAACGGCTTTCGCATGATAAGCTTTGTATGCCAAAAACTGTATGCTTTATATTAGGGAAAATTGTTTAAATGTCATGGGAAAGCTCTGTAAAGTTTCCTAAAACCCAATCGATGTGAATAATTCTCGTAGTCTAGTCTTTAGTCTTGAACGTTGAACACAGAGAAACGTTCAAGATAGAATTCACGCTTATTCACATATAGCTTTAAAAAGTGAATGACAATAAGTTAATTACAATACGTGAATGACAATAAGTTTATAAATGTCGCCTAAAATGCTACAAAGATATCAAAAGATACATGCATGTTATAGTATTTAGAACGCATTGCTAAAATTAAATAAAATATTTGCAACCGCGAATAGGATTTTTATATTTTTTCCTTCCGGTTTAGTGTCATATATCATTTGCCCTTGATTGAACTTGACACTTCACGTGTCACCTATTATGTAACAGTAGGCCTAGGGCGTCTAATTAATTGAGCCCCCCTATAAGAGAATTGGGGGCGTAGCAAGGATTCAGTCATAGCTTTGGAAGTGAAGCCACGTAAAAGGCATATTTGCTGTTATTAAACAAAAAAAGTAGAAATGCAGGGTAAGTTGCTGCTGAATTTTTTAGCCAGTAAATTTTGTTACGTTAAATCTCTCTCAGTTCTGGAAAATTTCAGATTAAAGGTTCTTTAGATCTCACTGAAGCTTTTAATGAAGCTTTTAATATCAGTGCAAATATAAGGCTATTCGTGCGCGACCATTCTCATTCTCACCTGTCGCTTGTCTAAACAAGCAGACAATCTAGGCTTAGAACGGAAAAATCGCATGCCGTCATTACCAGACGAATTTACGAACCTAGGAGTTAGGGTCCGGGTGCTAAAAACCCGGGGGGGGGGGGACTCCCATATTTTTTGGCTGGGGATGATCGTCGGAAATTTTCAGTTTCACCCCTAAAAGATACCAAACATGGCGGGCCATAGCGTGGCTCAAAAAAATTATTACCCTAAAAGATGAGGTCTTATGTGCCAAGTAGGCGCAAAGGACACAGGTAACAGGGAAAAATGCCCATGAAGATATTTCCGTGTTTGTTTCTAATTCATCGTCTTCTCATCGAATAATCTCTCTTTCTTACACGGTTTTTAGAAGCACCATCACGAGAAAAAGCAATTTGGACACAGTTTCGGCCCTAAAAGATACTAATCTGCTTAAAATTTATTGAAGATCAAGATCACCCCTAAAAGAGACCAAACCAATGTGATTTTAACCCCTGAAAGATACGACGATCATCCCCGGCCAAAAAATATGGGAGTCCCCCCCCCCCCCCCCCCCACGGGGGGCTAAAAACGCCTGTAGTTTCCTTTAGTTGTTCAAGGTTTTCTCGATTCATTTTATTAAGTTAATTTATTGAAGTACTGTTTCCTCAATTTTCGGAAAAGCAAATAGTCGCCAAAAGAAGCCTTTAGTCACCCAAAGCCAATTCTACTTTGTTAGACTGCAATTTTATTCGGCGTGTTTGTGGAGGGGAATCAATGAGTCACAGCTCCTCCAATTCATTTAGATTTTGTTTGCTCTCGTGTAGAACAATGATAACATAAAAAGTAAACATTTGTTGAGGTCAAACTAGAGACTCATAAGAGGAGGATCATAAGAGGAGGAGCATTCGCCAGTCTACTTGTTAGAGCGCATTCAGATGACTGTAGTAAGAAAAAATACACCTAGGACCAATTTTCGACTCCTATCTGAAACATACTCTAAAGAAAATTTACAAGTCGTTTGACACGCCATTTTTACCTTTTCATATCGTGCTTTGTGAAAAATGCAAGAATATTTACTTCTAAATGTGCTTTTTGCGTACGAACGGAATTCTCAAGAAATGAATTTTTGTGGTGACGTCTCTATAACATCCCAGGGACAGCGGATTGATGCATTTGCTCTGGACCAATCAAAATGCATATAGTTTTGTTATCTATCTTTAGATGTTTTTTTTATTAGATATTTTTTCTTCATGAAATATCGCGGGAAATTTTACGAGTTGCGTAAAAGTGCGAACAATGAGTAAAATGGCATTGTCCGCCACAATTACATTAAAATAAATAATCTTACAATGAGTTGTTATGCGAAGAACAAAAATATTTTATTTTCATTTCAAGATTCATACACGATAGCAGACGACCGGGAAGCCATTCAAATGCGCGCGAAGAGTAGATTCGTAACGGGTTTGATCCGGTGGAACATGGCGTGCTGGTCGTATAAGAAATACATCTTTTTAGATATATTTTCATGTATTTTGTCTCGTTTAAGAATATCTGCCCATAAGCTCCCAGATGAAGTTGGTTGTTACCAAATCCATTTTGACTCTCGCGTGTGTAATCTATGCAGTTCTAAAGAAGTCGGGGTTGAGATTCATTTTCTAATGGAGTGTTCACACTGTAACTTAGCATATATTCGTAAGATTTTATGTCTAGGCTTGTATCACTGAATAATTATTTTGTATCGTTCGATAAGAGATCGGGAAGCCATTCAAATGCGCACGCAAAACCGGTTCGTAACCGGTCAAACCGGTCATTTGTGTAAGACGGCTATTCGTGTGCAATTCGGCTGCGGGTTCCACTCAATCTTGACCTTATAATATATTGTACAGGGAAGTACTTTTGTAAATCAAAACCAGGGCACTTCGGTGCATGCTATACTACTGATGTCCAACACGTGGGCTTCCAGTATTCGACCAGTACAGTAGCTCCCACTTTGAATATTTTAGAGCTCGTTTTTAACTCAGGGATACCTTTAGCATATGTATGAGTTATATTTATGGGGCGTGTGTCACTCATTTCAATGATGAACACTTATTGGGTGAGGAAGCGTCAAGGCGTTGACAAATCTCACTATCATGCGAAAACCGAATTCAATAATTGTTTTATTATTCAGCAACCAGCGGCTCTTGCCTAGTTAAACGAAGTCGACGATGAGGCCTTGCTCGGCGAAACGGGTTTTCAACTTCAGCTTACATCCATTCGTATTTTCTTTTTCGTTTTCAATTAATTTAGATATCCTAAGCAATAATATCTCGGCAAAAATCATCAGATTCAACGAGAATATTGGAAAAATTGGCTCTTCGCTTCCGATATGAAAACCAATATGGCGGTCCAACCTTTTGGATTGCGTTATGACGTCATTAGAGTGCCTCAATCCTAATGTCTGCAGTATGATGTCAGGCATTGCGCGCAGACAAGATTTCGCTGCATACTCTTAGCCAATCAGAATCGATCGAGAAAGTGGCATGGCTGAATAATAAATCAAGATGGCGCGCGTGTGAAAAAGATGAATGGCGACTTCGCATGTTTGAAAACGTTATCCGACTTGTGAGAATTGTGGACGTATTATAACTGACCCTCACTAGAAGTTACTATTGTTATTTGAGTTTAAAAAGCCCGTGTCAACCACTCCTTTGTTATTGTTTTCGTTTAACGTTAGAAGACGAATTACGTTTAGAAATCTCTTAATTAACATCTAAAAATAACGTTTTAGACTTGATTTACCAAATTCAATCGAGAACATTGCCCTATATTCTCTAAATCAGCCGATGGAAATGGATGCTTTCTCCGACTTGGTATGTTGCTATGCTGTCAAAATGGTGGCTGACTCTTTAAGGGACAGAAACTTTTTCCGCGTTGTGGGAGGTGAGACAGAAAATGAAGCATGCTCAAAATGCTGTGATTTGTTTGGCGAATATAAATCTCTTTAAGCTTGCGTACGAGAGTTGAACGCAACGAGTATATTTGTTGTTGTTGGTGGAATGGATTGATCTTGATAGTTTGTGACGGGTTAATGGTTCGACAATGCACTGCAGAGTCTGAAAGCGTATATCATTTACAGGTATTTCAATAAATTTTGTAAGCCTTGTGAGAACGTACTTTAACCCAAAGGCAGCATGGATAGAAACAAATCCTATTTTGATAATACCCCACTGGTCTGACTGCTAAATTCTACAAAACAGAGCTTTGTTTCACACTAGTAATGTCCAGTAGTTTATAACTCGCGCACTCTAACAGTGAGCCGAAAAACCTCCTTCCCAGACAACTTTGCGGTCTGAGCGCGTACGGCTTATGCACCAATGTTTTTGAAATAGTTGTATACAAGGCATTTCCTTGCAGCAGAAATTTATCTCTGTGGTCAAAGTTGGCGCGTAGTTAAGGAGGCTGCCTACAATTTTTTCTGCTCTCCACCACCAAACTTTGTTTGCCTGCTGTTCAGGCTCAAAAACCTGTACCGGTCTGAACTTTCACATGGTTACCCTGGAGGGTTTGAACTTTGTCGTAGTGTGCATTGTGTTGTGATCGGAGTTGCTATAGCAACGTTATAACCACACCCTTGTTTATAATACGCAGCCATCAAACGCGTTGCGCGACCTAAACTTTTCAAAAGACACCCCTCGCACTAATCCCTGAGTAGCTAACATTAATCACAGCAAGTTTGGAGAGCATTCTTTGGGCCGATTTTATGTTATTCGAACGGACCTTTTCAGGCTCCAAAATGTCAAAGTTATTTATGCCGCAAAGATTTCCTTGGAAAAGAATGGCTAATATCTGCGGAATTAAAAGATCCTTGCCGCCCGAATAATCTACAAACCCAAGGCAATGTACCAGCCAAATTTCACTTCTTGGAATGCTTCCGATTTTGTTTGGCATGTGTTCAAGCAAACTGCAAAATTTGAGAAATTATATTATAAATCTTACGTTTGTTATAAAATTTACACTTTTCGCCTCTGACAAAAATCTCATATGATTTTTTTTTTGATACTTCCGTAAATTAATCTTGAATATATACCAAAAATAACCCTCTAAGTCTCGAGTTCATTGAAGTATTTTAAGGCACCGAGAAAAAATGCTAAACTTCACTACTCTTTCGGTTTGCTCGAGCCGGTTTTTGCCATTGTACTTTGTTTTCACTTGTTGTAGCTTTCACGTGGTTTTCCCTGTAATCAGTGAAGCGGACTACATTCCATCATGGGAATCAAACTAACTAACTACATTGCTTGTTATTGCGTGACATTGTTTGCTACGCTTTGCGAGTCAGATGAATGTTGAGTCAATGGCCCATGAAAACTACAACACGCTGGAATGTAGTTCGCTTCACTAATTACAGGGAAAACCACGTGAAAGCTACAACAGGTGAAAACAAAGTACAATGACAAAAACCGGCTCGAGCAAACCGAAAGAGTGGTGAAGTTTAGCATTTTTTCTCGGTGCCTTAAAATACTTCAATGAACTCGAGACTTAGAGGGTTATTTTTGGTATATATTCAAGATTAATTTACGGAAGTATCAAAAAAAAAAATCATATGAGATTTTTGTCAGAGGCGAAAAGTGTAAATTTTATAACAAACGTAAGATTTATAATATAATTTCTCAAATTTTGCAGTTTGCTTGAACACATGCCAAACAAAATCGGAAGCATTCCAAGAAGTGAAATTTGGCTGGTACATTGCCTTGGGTTTGTAGATTATTCGGGCGGCAAGGATCTTTTGATTCCGCAGATATTAGCCATTCTTTTTCAAGGAAATCTTTGCGGCATAAATAACTTTGACATTTTGGAGCCTGAAAAAGTCCGTTCGAATAACATAAAATCGGCCCAATGAATGCTCTCCAAACTTGCTGTGATTAATGTTAGCTACTCAGGGATTAGTGCGAGGGGTGTCATTTGAAAAGTTTAGGTCGCGCAACGCGTCCGATTGCTGCTAATTATAAACAAGGGTGTGGTTATAACGTTGCTATAGCAACTCCGATCACAACAAAATGCACACTACAATAAAGTTCAAACCCTCCAGGGTAACCATGTGAAAGTTCAGACTGGTACAGGTTTTTGAGCGTGAACAGCAGGCATACAAAGATTGGGCGTTGAGGGCAGAAAAAAATTGTAGGCAGCCTCCTTAAAAGGGCTCACGCACGCTTGCTGGCCACTTCTCTGACAAGAAAATAGCTCATATCGCAATCCAATTCCATCGACCTCTTGATAACAGGTCAAAACAACCTATAATTGCATTTGTCTAACACTAAGTTTTTCTATTAATCTGGAGGATTATTTTGATCACTATGTGTTTTCACAGTTACAATTTTACTTATTTTATGTCCACGGTCGACGAATTTAAGCTTAGTTTTAATGTGCACACGCTTTAC
This sequence comes from Scolanthus callimorphus, assembly GCA_033964015.1. Classification (NCBI taxonomy): domain Eukaryota; kingdom Metazoa; phylum Cnidaria; class Anthozoa; order Actiniaria; family Edwardsiidae; genus Scolanthus; species Scolanthus callimorphus. The sequence goes on from CM066915.1 coordinate 274,513, forward strand.
TTCGTTTATTTCATAAACCCAGAGTTGTTTTCCAGGGGCGTAGCCACGATTTGTTTAGGGTGGGTGCCTGAGGGGTCCTTCATAAGACATTTCTCATACATTTGAAATGTTGTTTTCTGTATTTTTGTTTTCCAAAATGGGGGCCCGGACCCCCTGGATCCCCTGGGCCCTACCCCTGGCTACGCCCCTGTTTTAGTCGAACGCTTCCTGTCTCCCGAAAACAAGAGTAGGGGGCGTATATAGAATGGTTTTGTTATTACTGTCGTAAGTAATTCGCAATTACCTTTTATTAATAATAACTCCTGAAATTGGACACTTTCGGCTTTTTATCATTCACTATATAATTAATAAATAACAGGAATTGATGATTCCTTGGAACTCCAATTTTGGAGTTCCTCTGAATCATCCAATTTTTTTCTTAATTGGGCAGCATGGAGTGCTATTATATATACAAATTGGTGTGCTCACTTTTCACGCTATTGGTTCTATAGCGCTGTTCACGCTGACGTCATCCATTGTTATTAATGTGCCAACCAGAGATCGATTGGTTCACAGAACAAAGGGCGCTATTCAATCTACGGTTGGCACATTAGCATATGTTGATAAACAGTGAATAGCGCTATAGTCATCTAAAGAAATTGCCCAATGACCGACGTAACATGCCAAATGAACTATTAGATTTGACATATATCTGTAAATAGACAAATGTAAGGGAAATTGAAATATTTTCTTCCAGGCTTGTTATTTCTATTTCACATTGCTGTTATAGTTTATTGACTGAACATTTATTAAGGTTTTTACAAAAAGAGATGTGTAACCTGCGTAGCAAGTCTTTCCTGTTTTCACAGGCAATTTCCCATGGTAAAAGAATGGGAAGTGTTCGGTTTTCCCATGGCTATCCATGTGAATTCCGAACACTTCCCTTGCGTGTGCCATGGGAAATTCACTCTTCCCCATGGATGGGTTTCTGCAGAAATTCCCTGTGTTTAGAAATGTTCGATTATTTGGCCGCACGAAAAATGAGACGAGGCATGCTTGACAATGAACTTTGAAAGTTTCCTAGAAATTTCCTAGAAATTATTTGTCAAGGAGAGATATATTACCTGCTTGTAATGAATCGTTATTCAAGCTGTTAGCATTTTTAAGAACGAGGACTAATTTAAACCTTCCCATTTTGATCGATATTCAGACGTTATGCCGGGTTCCACTCGGCATGACGTACAAGCCACCTGTTAGGATTAAGTTCTCTTAAAAGCGAGAAGAACATATGCAATAATACTCAGTGACAGATGTTTTACTTGCGTCAGATTCTTTTATTTCATCCTAAACCAAGACTGAACAGGAAGTCAATAAACCTCAACTCACCGTCTTTTGCCATCCAGCCAGTCTTGTAGTGTTCTTGTATGCTGTTTTGCACTATCGTTGGCGTCTTTCCTGGATTTAAAAATTATGAATAATATCTGAGAAAGGAACCTGACATCACTCAGCGCAACAGTAAATCTATCTTCCTATGACATCAAATTCGCTTACTGGTTCTATGTTTTACAGTTTTCTATCTCTGTTATAACTATTACTGGGAATGCTGTTGTTATCTTTGTGACTCTGTCGAACAAATCTCTACGAAAGCTGTTTTCACCCAATTGGTTCATCCTGTCTTTAGCTATAGCTGACTTGGCTGTTGGTTTGTGCGGAGTCTGTGGCTATTTTATTTGCCAACATTTGATGTGTCATGCTGTTCTATATAAGGTCATCTTGTACGTTCACATGTTTTCTCTCAATTCCTCAGCTTATAACTTGTAACCATGTTACCTTTATGACATCGAGGCGGTTTGTTTTATTTTGTTTAACTGCTTGGGTATTCGCAGGCATTGTTCTAATACCCAACGCTATTTCAAAAAAAGTTGACGAAGATATTCACTTTTTTCTTGACATTCTGTGGTTAGCTGCCCGTTGCATTCTTCCGTCCGTGTTGATGATTTATTGCTACACCAGAATCATGTTAGAAGCAATAAGACACGATTTACAAATAACCAGGTTAGAGCTGCAATTAGCGGTGAATAAACCACAAGTTTATCACAGCACATCAAGCAGAAACTCTTCTCGTTTAGCCGTTGGAGTGATTGTGATAATATTTGTACTTTCAAATATGTTCTACTTATGGTATTTGACATGCAAGCTCGTCTCATGTGAAGTACCACGCTCTGCTGTGGAAACGACATCACTGATGCTAAGCATCAACTCTTCGTCAAACGTTTTCGTGTATGCGCTTATGAGAAAGGACTTCAGGCGAGCTTTGAAATCTTGTAGATGAGCTAAAAGGATGGAAGTAGAGGATTTGAACCTGTAACACACAGAACTAAAAATAAAAACATTACAGATGACTAGTTCCAGATGAGTCGAGGATGAGGCAATCTCGAACCCATAGCCCGTCATCTTTTGGCCAGCGGCAAGATTCAGGGCTCTGGGTAGATACTTCATGTGTAGATGGATGTAGATAGTGTAGATTACATCAAGATGGCAGTAGAATACATCAAGATGTATCGGTACAATTTGCATAGTGTAAATGGAGAGAGTGCATATCATGATGTACCGGTACAATATATTATATCATATATGAAGCACCTACCGGGCTCTGGGGGAATCGGATTTGTGAGCATGCGAGTTAGGTCAAAAACGTAACGAACTTTCGTACAACGATCAAACCGGAAACCAAAATCTGGGTTTAGTAAAAAAGTCGATTCCCCCAGAGCCCTGAATCTTGCCGCAGGCCAAAAGATGACGGGCTCAGGGTACGAGATTGAGGATGAAGTTGAGGATTGATATACTGACGCATGCGCGAGATTTGATTCAGAGCCATTGACAGAGAAAAATCTTTCTGCGCTTATCCTAACATTTAAAACCAGCCAATCAGCGATGACCCTCAAATGGCTGCCACCAGAGTCTTCCCCGCGAGATGTCGAGCACTTCTGTTATTTTCCCGCATTATTTTTGCTGTGGCATAACTTCCGTTACTATGTCGTTAGTATTAACCAGCTTTTACCTTAGTGCTGTGCAGACAATAACACGCTCGAAAGCGAATAATTAACTCGGGAATCGCTAGGACGCTGCCCATTAGACTTCCTGTATCTGCCACTTGCTTTTGCTGCTTTTTTCGTTTGATATTAGAAGACGAATTACTCGTAGTAATTGTATAGCCAGTACAAAATCCATTGTTGTCAACTGTCCAATTAATTTTAAATTGGATCACGCGCGCTGAAGTTGGACACTTTCGGATTTTTTTCATTCGCTATATAATTAATAAATAACAGGACTCCATGCTTGTCCAATTAAGAAAAAAGCAGATGATTCCTCGGAACTCCAAATTTGACTCGGACTGCGGCCTCGTCCAATTTTGGAGTTCCTCTGAATCATCCATTTTTTTCTGAATTGGAGAGCATGGATTCCTATTACTAATCTCTAAATGTCATCCAAAAACAAAGCTTCAGATTTGATTGATCAAATTCAATTGTTAGCATTGCTCCATGTTTTCTAAATCAGCCGATGGAAATGGATGCTTTCTCAGGTTCTTTAAAGGCCCATCACCAACCGGGAGCCTTTGCGCCCAGTTTTCGTTTGTTTTCAAATTGATCCATTGTTTTTCTGGCGCTCTGATTGGCTAAGAGTCCGCAAAGGCTCTCGGTTGGAGATGGGCCTTTAACTTGACCGTCACTTTTGCAGATTAGTGTCTCTTTCTCACCCAGAACCAGGGAAATCGAATTCCGATTAAAACAGAACGAGTCTCTTTCTTTCAACAAATTGACAAGTTGTTCCAGGTCAATCTGCACGCATTCAATCCACACGCATTTTTAAACTGTTTAAAAACAGTTTATGAGAATGTTTGACGTTATTTTGATGTTATTTTAACTGTCACTGCTCGTCTGTTTATTCAAACAAGTATTTCTTTCACAAATTCCTCGCTTCGATTACAGTTGTAGATTCGAGCTTGACTATATATTAGAAAATAACACCTATTTTATATTGTGAATGTGCGCATTCTTATTGGTTAAAAGGCGTGTTTGTAAGAGACCTGAGAAACACGATTGTCACGCAACGATTTCGCGCGTGTGTACGTTATTTTCTAAAAGCAATAAAAGTATTTTCCCGCGCTCTCTGGTTTCTTACAAACACTCGGGGAATGTTGGTCGAACTGATAAAACTTGAAATACACTCGCCTTCGGCTCGTGTCTTTCAAGTTTTGATCAGTTCTCCCAACATCCCCCTCGTGTTTGTAAGAAAGCAGAGAGCACGCGGAAAGTACTTTTATTGCTTAAATATAGACACGAGTGTTTTACTGGGAAATACGCCACTCGTAGATCTCATACGAAGCTACATCCGGGTCCTGAGCGACATATTTTCCATATCCTCACTAGTGAGGATACAGTAAAACCCCGCATAAAAGAACAGGTGTTTTGGGGATTCAGGCTGATTTTGTTCTTGTACATTGGGTGTTTTCTGTAAAATCAGCCTGAAAATGTTCTTAAGGTGTGTTCTTTAAATTGTTTCTGCATACACTACCAACAGTCAAATAAAAAATATCAAGTCTAAAAACAATTATATACTTATCTACTGTTTGTGACATTTGAGATCTCGTGGTGACTCAAAGTTGTGTTTAGATATGAGGTCATGGAAGAGAATGAATTCGGGGATTAAACACACGGGGAGAAGGGTGGGAGGAGGGGGGGGGGGGGGGGCACTACTCCGTATCGACATTCAGTCGAACTTCTTCTGTCGAACCGTTCCTTTTTCAAAGGTTGCCGCTTCATTATACTTTATAATAGAAACATTTCTATTCTTTTAGACTGTGGCACGACTCTGGCACGACTTTTTTAAGTACCCTATCCCGCACTGAAGTATCTTATCAAAGAACTTTTCTCATAACAAATGACAGCCTATCCCAGACCCCAGAGCTAAAGAAACATACCCATTCGGGCGGCACATACTTGTATACATTATTTAAGTATAAGAGTGAGCACACGTGATGTTGGGAGAGACACGAGATCATTGTAAATCATATAATCTGAAATTCTGTTTTCTGATGTTATTTATTGAGCGGGGTTAATTTTTCACTACAATAAACGTCTCTTTCGTATTTAATTAGAAAAACAAAATTATTAAAGAGTCGCATGCAACCTTATGTGATGACTGTGAAATGAACTTGACAGCAGTAGGATCAACAAAATTAAAATTTCACTAAGTTGTCTTCATTTTACCTTTCAGGCGCAGAGACTCTACGTAGAGACTCTTCTAGAAACATATTTGCATTTGTAATAGACAGTAAAAAATGTATAAATGAGCTGCATGCTGCCTTTGCTTTTAGTTGAAAGAAGTGTTGTGTTCTGGATGGTGTGGAAAGTTGTTATTGCTATCAAGAGGCCTGTTTTCGCTTAGTCGTCTGTGAGGCGACTTACAAAAAGTTTCAGATTGAGGTGGCCTAGGTGGTTTAGCATTATAGAAGTGATGTAAACTAGATAATCGATGGTCTGTACTTAGACGCTGGATAGTCTGACTTGCACGTTGCTTAGATTCTCTACATTCCAGCACCAACTATTCGTCATTCAGACTAACTTTTAACTCCTCTACGAAGCTCACGAGGCATTCGATTCAAGACATGATATAATACCAACGGCCAATTTTACAAACCTTGCGAACGCGAACAAGAGATTGCAAGACCGTACAGTCATGACACAATCATTAGATAGCTACATTGTATTTCATATCTGCGTCTCTGTTGTCACAATCCTAGGCAATGCACTAGTTATCTTTGTGACTCTATCCACCCGATCTCTTCGAGAGCAGCACTCGCCTAATTTGTTCGTTTTATCTCTGGCACTAGCAGACTTGTGCGTGGGTTTGTTTAACAATCCTATACGGTACCTTTGCGAGCTAACGTCACTACAGTGCAAGGGTTCAATCCATTTGATTATCTTCAACATCAGCGACATTTTCCTCTCGTCTGCAACTCATAATCTGTGTTTGCTTACTCTGGACCGTTACCTAAGCATTGTGCACCCATTTGCCCACCACATTACCCGGACACCACGATGGTGCGCCATCATGGTACTATCTTCCTGGATATTATCTGTGACCATACAAATACCCGTAATTGTTTTACACACCCTTAATGACCCTCTTGTGGGCTTTATACATGCAACTGTCAAGGTCGTCTTCGTTTGCGGGATGCCAATGTTTATGATCATCTATTGCTATGTACGGATTACTCTTGAAGCAAGGCGACATCAAGAAGCTACAACTTCCATCGAACGTCAGCTAGCTGTGAATAATCATTACATGATCCCAAGTGCTCCTTCTCCCAACAGATCTAACAAGAATTCATTCCGCATTGTACTTGGAACTCTTGTTTTTATTTTTATAGTCTCAAATACGTTATATCTATGTGTGCTTGTTTACTACCTTTTGTACCACACGGTTCTCCCCCAGGATATTCAGAAGACAGTGTCGTCATTTATTTACATCAATTGCGCGTTAAACTTTTTTGTATACGCACTGATGAGAAAGGACTTTCGTAACGCCCTCAGAGGCTTGTGCATGGCAAAACGATGCTTTTATACAAACATTAGTCATCGACGTTGGATCAATCGTACTAAGTTATGAATTTATGTAGATTGTTTTATCTACCTGGGAAGGGAGAACATTCTTCCTTGTTGTAATTACATCAAAGCACCGCTCTACGGTGAACTCGTGGATAAACCCAAAATGATAATGTAACCGTTGCTTATTTATGATCAGTCTGCGAAGCATCGAGGATAACACTTGAATTTTATGCGAGTCTTTCGAGAACGTTCATCATGTTGTCCTTTTAGCTTTTAGTCTTAAAACCAGTAAAATATAGGGACAATAAGGAATTTTACAACCCCTCGCCCTGGACCGAAGTTGTGGCAAATTTTGCCCAAGGAATATTTTTGTTTTTAAACGCATCAATCAACTAAATGTTCGATCACAGAAAATACCCTTTTTTCTTCACAAGAAAAGCAGCAGCAAAATCGCCAATTTTCTAAACAAGGTCCATCACTAATAGACCATTAGTTATATGGTAACTATACAGCTGTTTCTTTATATTTCGCAGACCATTTTCCTTTTCTTTTGGTCGATTGTCGTAATCTACAACGGGTAGCCTGTGGTATAAGACAACCCATGTACCTTTAGTAAAAGATAAATAAGTAAATACACATAATATTTATTTTGATCGCTTATCTTTATCAACCTTAGCAAATGTTGGTGTTAGATCGAAGTTCTGACAAAGTTTCAAGAACTCGATCGATCCATCGCAATTTATCGAGTTATTGAAATTTTGTCAGAACTTCGATCTAACACCAACATATAATATTGAATGACAAATTGATTGATGTCCTTGTTCTTATATTACAGGGCAGCAGTCCTCCTCTTATATCTGACGTTGCCATGGCAGTAGCCAGCAAACTCACCTCTGCAGTGCTCTCAAAGCTCTCGGCCGCCAGGTGAGATTCTAACCGGCCGGATTTTGTTGCCTTTGTCGCGGCGATTTTTCTCGCGCGAGTTGCAATTCCAACTCTCTAGTGTAAAGGAGATGCAAATCACATCAAGTTGCAAAGAGTTTTGGACATCACGCGACAAAAATTGCGGTCGGTGGAGTTGCACTCGGTTTACGTTTTGTTTTGTGATTTTGTTGACGCGTACGCGCGAGAAAAATCGCTGCGACAAAAAATGTAAAAAAGTGTAAACGGGCCTTAACAAATGTTTTATACTCAACTCAATAAAAGTAGCTTTGGCAATAGACCTATTCGGTTTGGGAGATATGTTTTCCCATTTCAGTTCGAGTGGCATTTCCCTGGGTATTCTCTTTTTCTTTATCTGCTTTGCATCGAAGGATATTAAACAAATGTCCTCTGATTTTCCGTGGTATGTCCTCTTATATACACCACGGAATGACGTAATAAAGTGGTCAAAATGTTGTGGACTCACTTGTGCATGGCACATTCGGCAGCGTTTTCGGTGGGGAAACTTACCCGCGTAGTGTGGACGGAAAGGCACACTAGTTAGCCGCTTTCAAATTTAGCCGGCGTAGTGCGGCCGTGGCTTAACTCACCTCCCTGTATAATAGAATTCATTGTTTATCTGATAACTTTGTCATCTCTAATTGCAGTGGATGGCTTGGGTGGGGAGGTAAAACAGAACCAACCGAGACAACCAAACCAAAGAAACCCAAAGTGGAGAAAGGCACCAAGCTTCCTGCAAGGTAGCATTCGTCATAGATTTTTATAATAATATGTCATACTGCTTTGTTGACGCCGTTCTCATCTTCGTGGACTTTATCAGCTATTCTTTTCTGTGTTGTCAATCAAATCAGTCTGTGTAAGCCAATCAGATCATTTCACAGTGCATTCGTTTGTCTTCCCTTGCGTGGCATGTCGCGACAGAAGCCAACTTGGTGTTCACCGAGTTTTTAACTGTCAATATATGAAAGGGAACTATATCCTCAACAGTGTTGCTAAGTTTTAGACTGCTATCTTATATTGCAAGCGAGATATAGGCGAGCGAATGTGCAAACTATTACTGTAAAATGTATGGCGCCGCCATGTTGGAGTCCCTCGGATGGGCTCTCACATGGCGGTCAAATTACCAAATGCGCCGAAAGCCCATAATAAGAGCTAGGTTTTTGTCAAAATGAGATTTCAATCGAATGCTCCAAACGGGAGAATTTCCTGAAATATGGCGCGGAATCAGTGCCTAGAAATTGCAGCACCTATATCTCAGGAGTTGAAAACAAGAATCCGATTAAATTTGGCTAGAAGACTCCTATTGGGGAACTGTAACTGGTCTGAAAAGCACAGTTTCATAGATTCCATAGCTTCTAGGTTAGGATTTTGGTGACGTCATGTAAACACCACGAACTAACTGCACAAGGCGAAAGTGGGCAAGGGTGTAATAGACCTCCTCGGCTTGGGCGTAATGTTTTGCCCATTTCAGATCACGTGGCATTCCCATGAGTATTCTCTCTTTGTTTGGGATGCTTCCATATTCATATGTCCTTCGGTGCGTAGCAGAAAAAGAAAGAGAGAATACTCATGGGAATGCCACGTGATCTGAAATGGGAAAACATTACGCCCAAGCCGAGGAGGTCTTGGTCTTCTGTTAGTTTTGATTGACTACGCAGAAAAATGGCCTAAAGTGCACTTGTATGTGGTCGCGTGTTACACCTGAAACAGCTGTTACATGAAAGAACACACTAACTGTTTATGCTACTTTGTGCGCTTCCTTTCTTACAGAATACGCTTAATTTTATCAGTCTTGTTTAACAAACAAAATATCGTCCATTCCTTCAATATGTTTGAAACGCTCAGAGAAACAAATTTTGCTGCGCGAAGATTTGTTATATCCTGAGAATTATAAGTGAGTTGAAAACTACGTGAGACTAGTATTCGTCTGTTTTTACATATTGCATTAGATTCAACATCCTCTAAACTGTGCACAGATGTGTGCATTGAATAGCCGAATTCACACTAGAGACGAGTTTCCCGTCTGAGACGACTTTCTCGTCTTGAATGTGGTTCCCTCTTCTTCTGTGATCACGCGAAAAAAACGTTTCGAAGGAGAAAGTTTGGCGATAATAAGCCGATTAGTTTCCGACTAGTATTCACATGGACAGCAAATTTTTCTGACGAGAAACTCGTCTCTAATGTGAATCCGCACCTGAAGCTGAATCCCGGGTGTACAAAATACCATGTTAGGAAAATGTTTCATGCTTGGCTCATGGTAATTTGTTTTATAGCGCGCGTGTGCTAATGTAAGTATCACAACGGTATAAGTCTTTCAGGTGATCGCTTTAGCACCTCGAATACTTCGAAGCTTGCCATTAATAAGCATTATTTGACTGTTACATGTTTCATATCGCTTAGATATTAATAATAATAAATGGAAAGTTAATATAAATCGTTATAATTTAACATTGGACACAAAACGCATCCTCAAGATTCAAACTCATTCAACTCCTTCGATTGTTAAGACCATAAGCAATAAGCGATATTTGAATGTTACATAGTTCGTATCACTTCGATGTTTTTTTAAATATGCATCACAAAAAGCAAATCGTTAAAAAACATTGGATACAAACTTCTCAATAAATTCCTTTTATTGGAAGAATATACAAATGTAAGCGATATGCGATATCTGATTGTTACACGTTTCAAATCACTTAGATGTTTTTGATAGAATGACTCAATGACTGAAAAATTGTTAATCGTTAAACTTTTACAATAAGCCGTAGTAAGCAGTGAAAAAGTGCGTCAAATATTTCAGACTAAACATGTTTTTCAAATTTCTCTCGCCTATTTGCATCTCCCCTGAAACATCACAACTGCCTATGTGCTGTTTAATTGCCTCTAATAATATCAACTATAGTTTCAGTTTCATGTGTACCAAATTGCACCCGAGGTTTAAAGTCATTGAGCTCTGAATATTTAATGAAACATGCACTAGAAGACTCTATTCTAACTATGATTGGACACTGACAATTCTCAATAAATTACTTCTTATGTTAAAAGGACCAGTCGCACAAATTGGTCGTAGCTACTCATATAGTTTGCGCTGCCGTTAGGGAATCCTGATGTCAATTATTCGCATATAGATCTTCATCAGATGAGGTAGAGCAGTTGTCAAATTCAATCCAGTCTGGGAAGTCCGAGATAGAACGTAATAACTGAAACACTTCCCCATCATATTTATACCGAAAGCTGCAGCATTTAGAGCATCCATGATGATGTTCTCCTTTAATGAAAAATTTCTCTTTTCCTCCGGGTTTTTGTGGTTTGGATATATTTGATGCACGTCGAGGGGGATCGCCTGGCTTTGTACTTCTCGACGGTCCTTTCTCTGCATTGTTGCTGTTTGGTTTCACGCGTGTATATGATGCGCAATTATTCCTTTGTTCTCCACGGATTGCCCGTCTCGTATCAACCACCTTGTCGTTTAGCTCCATAGATATATAAGGTTGTTCTTTAGTCGATGACCCTTTAGCTCTTGTATTGTTATTTTGTGATGTGTTGTTCTTTTGCCTTTCCTCCATTACGATTCCTCATACAGACATCTCCGTCTCCTTTTTTTTAAACACACTTAATCCCAATGCACTCGATAAAACTATAAAACACTCGATGAATAAAACTGCTTAGCCAACTATATTTCCGTTTAGTCTTAACGGAATGGCTAGCAATAATTAAACAGAGGCTCTGTAAAAGTAAACAGCCGCAAGGTGCGGGAAATGAGATCATACGCTGACATAAACTAATCGTTTGTGACATCACTAATTGAATTTTCTCATCGAATCCCTTATTTTCTTCTATTATCCGCGTCATTAGTTCTGTTCTATTTAATTGCCAGTTCCATTTAATGTCCAAGCAAACTGTGAGAACATTTTCACTGGAAACGTAGCTATTGAAGAGTGCAGTGCAGCCTTCTCTGAATATAGTTATAGAATGTACACCTGCATTGTTCTTGACTTTTCTTCGAAAGGGCGCGCGTGCATTTTGTCCACAACCTTATTAGTCCGGTCAATTTAGCCCGAAAAAACTCGAACCTGGAAAAAATTGCAACATGGCAAATTTTTGGTACTAATTGTCAAAAACATATGTAGTCATATCCAAATTTCGTAGAAATAAGTCCGGGGGAAGTTGGTTAAATTTTGGTTTTACCGGCGACGTCAGGGGCGCCTTTTGTTTTCGGCGGCAATTTGATAGTAAAAACATAGAAATTGTGAGAATGTCTATAGGCTGTAGGTTGAAACAAATAATTTCTGGGCGATGAGTTACGGCTATATGCTATAGCCCTCCCTTCGAATTGTTCGCCTTAATTGTCTAAGTGCCACCGAAAACAACAGGCTTTGAATGAATGACTTTCCTTCGTGCAGACGGAAAACCCCAAATTTAACCAACTTCCCACCGAACGGATTTTCACAAAATTTGGACACGTATTTCTCACATATGTTCCTGAGAATTTGCTGTATAAAAATCCCATGTTGCAATTTTTTGCAGATTAAGAGCTAAATTGACCGGACTTTATGTTATGATGGGCGCAGTTTCTCATAGCTTACTGAAACATCGAACAAGGATGTGTTATTTTCTTGCCGTGGATTTTGCATTTAATATTCGGTTTGCGTTTTCTTATAGCGGACTTTCGTGTCGGACTCATACGCCTGGCGCCATCTTGGAGGCCATCACCAACACTAGCAGCAAATTTCGCAAGAAGGAAATCGTAGACAATGCGCGCATGCCCTGCTGGTTCAAATTTAACCCAAGCGAAGGACCAATCTCGTACATTCGATTTTGAGTAAATTTCCTTTGTAAGAAAAATGAAAAAAATGATTTTTTTCTAAAAAATGTCCTTTGTTAGAAAAATAGTCACGGTAGGTTATGCTTGGAAGAACGTACTACCAAAGTACCAAAGAGAACATGGTGTTGATCCTGCTTCCCTTGTTGATGGTGAACTGGACTGGTCGTATAAACATCTCGAACAGGAAACACGAAAACATCACCGGATCCCAACCAGCCCAGGAATTCTACTGCATACAACATTTGTTGTATCTCGCACATGTGTGCAGGATGACGAATAATGCGTTGATGAAGCAGGTTCTGTTTGACCGAAGGAGGAACTTGAAAAACCTAGAAAAGATTCTTGGGATTGAGAGAGGGCAAATCCTGAGTCTAATGACCCAAGAAAACGACTTCATGCAGCTGTTGGTAAATCACTTTCCATCTACGAAGCAACTGCCCTCCAAGGCCGATCACGAGCCACGTGGGAAAAGATGATGATGACTGATGCACCAAGCTATATCGAATTTTCTAATCGGTGCTTCGTTTTGATTGCTCACCAGGTATGGCTTGCCTGATTTCCGTCGCCATGGTAACAGTATCACGTTGGCACCAAACGGTAAAGTTGCCGTGACAACGGACGAGTTCGGACGAGTGTTGCTACTGGACATCAAGAAAGGCATAGCTATTCGAATGTGGAAGGGTAAGTGGATACTTGCCATAAAAGAATTCCGTAAAAGTGTATCTATTTTTCAAAGATTCTAAGACAATAGAGTCCTAAAGTGATGACGTCACAAAAAGCAAATTTTCAATTTAGCAACAATTGTCCCTTGATTTCGAAAGGGCATATCGAATGATAGCTACACACCAAAAATGAGGCAAATTGGTTGCAACGCGTCCGATATATGGCCCTCTGAATGCATAATTTTCAGAGGTTTTTTTGGTTCAGTTCCAAACTGTTTTGAACTGAGTCCAAAATATAGTGATTTGTTAAAGAAAATAACATATTCAGCGGGCCATATCTCGGTCGTGTTTCAACCGATGCACCTCATTTTTTGCATGCAACGTACTTTGGAGTTGGGCTTTCATTATTCGTGGACAAAACTCTGAAATTTTTCAAATTTGTGACGTCACTCTATTCCTAAAATACGGGCCTATTTCCAGGGGCTTATTACTTGATTCGTTTTTACTACAACAATAGAAACCAATTATCCACTAATTCTCGGCCGCCTTCCATGTTGGTCAGGTTATCGAGATGCCGAATGCGGGTGGATTATGGTCGATGAAGATGACGTCACTACAGATGACAGTAGCACGCATGCTCATCACTCGCACAGGACGGCACTCTTTCTTGTTATTTATGCGGCAAAGAGAGGAATACTTGAGGTTAGTTAGCTTTGTATTCAGGTTTACTTCCAGGATTACATTTTACAACGCTATGCTTGCCAAAAGTTAAAGGCCCATAATCATCCGGGAGCCTTAGCGCCCCGTTTTTTTTTCCAATTGACCCTTGGTCTTTCGGGTGCTCTGATTGGCTAATATACCGCAAAGGCTCTCGGTTCATGATTGGTCTTTAATGTGTCCCAGCCTGTCGCGGCTTCGTTTTTGTTTACATCTGATGTTAGAAGACAAATAAGCATAAAAATATCCAAGGAAGGACTAAACGCAAGTAATCGTGTGTCTGGATTTTCGTTGAATACTTGTGGTATCCACGCTTTTAAGTCTAATGTCCGTCCGTGACAACAAGGGCATTAGGATTAGTGTTGCGGTTCTGGCCTGACACCACTGCGGGATGAGCTTTGAATATCGTACGACATTCTAGAATAAACCTAGAAGATTCTGCGATAAAAAGGACAAGAAATCGTGCGATTTCCCACGATTATCTTAGATGACGAGGTGTGAATTTTCACGGTAAATTCGCGCTTAGGATATTCTACGATCTCATGCGATATCCGACTAAAGCCGGAGGCCGGTGAATTGCCCTTTGGATCTCATACGATCTCGTAGAATATCATATTTAAACAAATAGCACAGTCCTCATGGAATTTGCTACGATTTTCCACGATATGAATGCGATCTTCTAGAAATTTCTGGAAGATGTTTCAGGTGATATTGCCTTACTAATTCTTTTAACAATATCATAAACAATGAACAATTGATATTATTCAGTGTCCCGCAAACATTACACACAAAAAAACACGTTAAACGGATGTAGGGTTGTTAGCACCCAGCAAAAATTGCACTATAAACCATGTAAAATATATGCGCGGCCATGTCATGCTTCAACGGCTGGAATGTCATTTTCCTAAATTCATACACGAGCTTTCTGTGGAATTTGTCTAAAAGTGTATCTCTATCAAGCGAATACGATCTTGTAACTGTTTTTACTCGATCTTGTAGGCGCTATTTCAAAATTATTATTCTAATGATTCAACTAGTGCAGTTTCAGACTTTTCATATCTAAACCGGAAAGTGCGGGCATCTTTAAGTTGCTCTCTGCGTTGTGGACAACAATAACAACTAAGGAATTTCGTAGCAAAGATATATAGGCTTGTGATCGAGTTTGTCCCGCAAGATGATTACGAACCATATTTTACCGGTACGTACGAACCATAATCTAACAAAGTCTTAGGTTAATTTGCTCCTTGTACTTAACAAAACATTATAAATTAAGAGTGAAGTAACGGCCGCTCGCGCTATTGTCCACAGATCAAAAGAGTTAATTATAACTGCGGAGGGATCGCCGCTTTGGTTCGATTAAGTTGGTCGTAAGCTCCGACAGCCCTCGCCATGATAATATATTTCTTGTGTAACAGAAGGATTAACTAAGAACGCCCCGCGAGTAAAAGCTACAGTGATGATGTTTGGCATTTGAATAACAACTCTGACTCACCTCCGCTTAATATCCATGCCATTTATGCTCGCTTAATCTTTCTAGGACTTCTAGCATATTTCAGGAATATGGCAGTGGGAATGTCCGACCATAATACAGACATCAAAACATGTAACGAAGATTATAATACCAGAAACGAAGCCAGAGAACGGGGAACTGAAGAGTACGCGATCATACACACCACGCTTCTAACGTTTGGTGGTTAATGGTTAATGGCGCCTCTCTTTCAAAAAGTGCGAGTTAACCACTCAGAGGCGAGGAACACTAGACACCAGGTTCCACTCGCTCAACAATAAGAACAAAGGCGCGATTTTTTAGATGCACGGCAATTCCGTGTGTTAAGTTAAACTTAAATCGACACAAATTATTGTACCTTTTTCCCCTGTTCTAACATTAAAACTAAAACAAGGAGATTACATGGATAAAGAAAACCCTGATCGAAATCTTGCAACTTGTTTTGATTATTCAACAAAATCGCATAAAATCCAACGTTACGAGTTGAACTCTGGGCCGATATCACATGTCCTTTTTCATAATTCCTCTATATCGCATAAAATCGAAAGCTATAATCAAAACATAAAATCAAGCTGGACGCATTCTTTTAGCATTGACACTAAATCGCATTAAATCCAAGTTTGTGTTACTTGATCGCACAATTAATTCCTTCAAAATCCAATGAGACGAAAAGGTGTTAGATAAAGTTATGCGATTAAACTGGATTTTGTGGCATGGTGATTTTACACCTTCATCGCCATGTTCGATCAAATGAGATTTTCTAGAACATCGAACGAAATCATAGAACATCGCAAATGCATGCGATTTCAGCTCGCACGGGCAGTGGCAAATCTATAACGTGTAATCCCGTTTTATAGCGTATTTTAGAGCTCGTTTCTCGTTCTTACTATAGATATGGAGGGCAGAGCAGGGCCCAAGAGTGGCTGCTTTCAACATTGGGAAAGACTGCAGGTGATGTTATACTTATGTAGACCCTTTGATTTATATGAAAGTTGTGCTACTTATTATAATGACCAGTAAGCTCGTAGTCATGTTAATGTAATCTTGTTAGACTTGTTAAGGCCGTTTTAGACTGTACGATTTTCGCCTACAATCATCGCATGCGACATGCTCGCATCAGCATACGACTCGAATCGCAAAGTCTAAATCAGCCCTACAACTCCTCTACGACATGCGCTTGCGAGCTAAGTCATGTCGCAAGCGTGTCGCATGCGATGGTTGTAGGCGAAAATCGTACAGTCTAAATCGGCCTTTAGGATTATTTATCTTTTGGAATCAGTCATACATAATAGCGCAAATCGACTAACGGTGTTTACATCTTGTTGCCACCCAATTCAATGATTCCTTGATGATTCCTTTGGGTGGTTTCAATTCTCAAATTGTTCTCACTCGACCGAGTGCACGGGTGTATGTGAAGGACTATCGAAGTATCCACCCAAATGAATCATCACATGATCTGAATTTGGTGGCAACAAGATGTAAACACTGGTAGCCGATTTGGTCTATTGAGACACAAGTTAATTATGTATTATTTTACTTTATTTTCGCCAGGTTGCTGTATGCCGGGCACGGCATCATGGGACTGAGTCACGTGATTCGTCAGGGGCAGGCACCCCCGCAGCACACTCTCAACTGCACCCTTATACTCGGGGATGGAACGCTCAAGACCATTTCTGTACCGTTTCACTACGCTTTAAGGTGAAGAGAAGTTACTTGCGTCAGTCTACAATGGGACAGTCAATTCCATTCCACTCCATTCCGTTCCATTCCATTCCATTCCTCCATTTACCAGAATGTAATGCGTTTTATTCAGTTTGAACCACTTTTGTCGGCTTTTAATTAATCGAGAAACTAAGCCAACTGACTTATATTTGTTTTTTTATCGTAGTGATAAGCATAGTCGTCGTATCCGTGATCTTCATCTGCTGAAGAAGCTGATCGCCCTGCTCGACAGCATCAAGTCCGGAGACAGTAAGAATGATTCTCCTCTCCTTTTCTCACAAAGCTTGAGCTCAGAATTTGAAGCCTAAACCACTGTCAGTAGTATATTAGGCCTAGTGCTCTTATCATGAGCCGATCCAATTGCAAAATCTCGATAAAACAATATTGTTCGTCCATCTCTGTTCTGCCTGTCACCTAGACTATTCTAAATCGTACCGGTAATGTAGAATCCATTTAAATGCCCCGATTTTCGTGTATTTTACGGAAACAGGCTGGATCGGCTCATGGTAAGAGCGGCGTATGTACTAGGCCTTAGGCTCCAAATTATGAGTATTTTTTTCGTTTGGTTGGACCTGAGAAACAGTCCGAACTTCAAGGCAAATGCCTGATCTCTTTATGTAAAATTTCAATTTCATGTTGTAGGTGAAGACAATCGAGTGTTCGATAAAGTCGAGGTCCCAGCCGTGGATATACTCACAGATATACAAACCCCACAACTACAGCGACAAGGATTGCAGTGCCTGCTGGGAACGGTTGACCTTCCCGGGTCTGTAATGATCAAAGCAGTCAAGGCGGTCAGCGAATCACTCCATGAGCAATGTGAGTGGACCTCGCTTTCCAAGACATCATGTATGAACGTCATGGTAAAGATTGGTACATTGTGACCAGGGTTTGAATTTGTGACCAAGATTTTGATCCTACTAACATGCGTTGTCAAAATATACGTCATCACTAAAACTTCTTTTCGGGACGACTTGACGGTCCTACCACCACCGACACTGACGTTTCTGTTCCTGGCATTCCATTGTCTTGGAACAACGTCTTCTCTTTGACCGTGAACTCTTGGGTTGCGTGTTGTTTCGAATAAGCAGTTCAATATACCGATGCCTCACTTTTGTTTCAGGTATGAGCCCATCAAATGAAGAAGACGAGGAAAAGGAGGACACGGACTCATTACGAAGATTTTGTGCGACACAAACGCGTTTGTTAATGGCGTACTCGTCCCTTATCAACGTGACAGATGGGGATGAAAATGAATCACCTTGCAACACCAAGAACACGCAACTGGTAGGAGAACATAATACGATCCTTACTGTTTAAGCTTATTTCAGATGATCGCCAAAAGTAAGCCAGATTAAGCGTTTATTCATCGTGTGTATTGGTTGAGAGCAAAGTCTTTCATCTTTGAGTCAATCACATTGCGAAGTAAATCAAAACGCGCAAATGCTCCCGCCATGAATAAACGCAAATCTGACGTACTTCGCCTCTTGATTGTTGAATGGCTTCCTCTCCTGATTGTTGAATGGCTTCCTCTCCTGATTGACTAGTGGTTTTGTATTTGCGTTTAGCCTTCGATACTCATCTGAAATATGCTTATGATAGCGGTTCTGTGCGGTTCGGTGCGCAACACTGCAAAGTACGCACTGCTACTTTTAGAAGTGTGTTTTCTATTATCTCACACGTGTAAGGAAATAAATCGTAAGGCTACTGCATTCGGGTTCATATCCCAACCTCTTACAGAAATCACCGCACCACTTGAGGATTTCGCTAGTGAAATAATAATATAGAGGGAGACGGGGCCTCGGTTTATTGTCTCATCCGAAAGACTAAGGAAACACAAGCTTTTACAGCCCACAATGAAGCCTAAGCTCTTTTCACGGCAGGAAAGAAGAGAAAGAATTTCCACGTCCCTGCCGGGAATCGATCCCGGGCTACAGCGGTGAGAGGCGAGCGCCGTAACGCTGCGCCACACGTTCTTCGTTATCTTATCCTGATTCGTGACAGACCTACTCGCTACGTAGTTATGTGGAGATTGGTTACAAATCTTTCAGGCTATCGCCCAGTTGCTCGGAATCACCAAAACAGAAGCAGTTGAACTTCTTGACAGCCTAGAAAACTACTGGCAACACAAACCCACACAACCCAAGTCTAAAAAGGCAAAGGATTCACACAACAGACCGCTGACCGTCACTGCGTTCCTTAGCTGCTTTGAGCCCGCGCTGCAGAAATCCAGCAGACGTAGCTCTGACGGAACTGAGGCCAGTGGATCGGGAATTGCTAACGAGCAGGCGGTTTGTGTGAGGAAAGGGATTTCTACAGACATGAGGATGCAGCTAGGTAAGTAATAGAGAATGAAGTCTCCGACGTGGGAAGGCTAACTTTATAGCCAGCCAGCTATCGACCTGTTCAAAATTTGTTGCCAAAGAGGTAAAGCGGAGCTCCTTAGAGCGGAGCACCATAGATATCGCTGGAAGATAGCTCAAAGTAGAACTCAGGCATAACGATCGACTTCATTTTTCATGGTTCAGCGGTATTCCCATTTGGGTATCGCTGGCGCGTCCGTGTCTGCGCGCCCCCACACAGGTAAACCAAGACCCCAACACAGAATAATATGTAACCGGGAGCTCCGCTTTTAGCCAGTGGCTAAATCTATATATTACAGCAGATTTCGTATGACTGTGAAAAGTGCCGCGACAAAGTTGTGCGGCGGCGTAACCGTGACCGCGACTACGCGATTTCATTCCGTATCTACAGCAGGCCAGGTTCGGTGCCGCGACCGCGACAGTACCGCGCCGTGTCTCGGAACTTTTCACAGTCATACGAAATCTGCTCTATTTTCAAAGTTATGGTCACCAGCTGGCGACTAAGCGAGGAAGCTATTTTCAGTGACCACAACCAAAATGAGAGCAATCATTCATTTGAAAAACGTTTAAAGCAGTGCAGGAACAAAGGGGCAAATTGATACAGATACAAGCAGAGTGCGCCCGTTTAGGCTAAAAGCGATGAAGGATTCTTTTTAACCTACCTACAACAAACTAATATATCTTTCCTTTTTTCACAGCAAATGTACTTTACAAGGTAAGTGCATTATAGAATTGTTGTGTTTCCTTCTCTAGTCCTATTCTTGTTTTGAACTTGCTCTGTAATGCATCTTTGTAAGCAAATAAAGTTAAACTATGCAACAATCAGAAAAATGGCGGAGGTGTTTAATTTTTTGTAATCGACCATCTAGTTGTTTTATACATAAACGATTAGACCTCAGGGCTTTATGGGCCAGATGCAGGGGGGATACGACTTAAAATGAGACTTTTTCACTCAGAATAACTTGGTTTCAGTTATTGTAGTTCTTCTAATGGATTTATGCCTACATTTTTTCATGAATTACGTATATAACTTCGGTACAAGGCGTAAAAGTACCACTATCATAATGTCTCTTATTTTAAATGCTGTACCAAATTTAGTAATTTTACAGGCAAAATCGTTGCATCGCGACCCGCGTTTTCAAAAATCAATTTGGTTTTTGGCTTTGCGGCTCCGCCGGTAAAATCTTATGAGCCAATCAGATTCTTGCCCTGTTTAGCCTTGTGCAGTCGACTGGCTTTCCGACGCGACGTTGTCTGGTTTCAGTTCAGAGGAAAGCCAGTTGACTGCACTAGACGAAACAGGGCAAGAGTTTCATTGGCTCAGATAGTTTGATTGGCGGAACAGCAAAGTCAAACATCCAAAAAGTAGTTTGATGTTTTGAAAACGTGGGTCGCGATGCAACAGTTTTAGCTGTAACATGTTCTTCATTTCCTTCAGCGTTGCTTGACCGGTTCGTGTGCGGCGGAATCTCTCAGTCTTCCTCTCGACTCTTCAGGGATACAACCAACACACCTCATGGTAATCTTCTTATACAGACAATCCTTTGTGGGCGTGATTTGCTAGTATTTCTCTGGAGCAACCCCGGGGAAGTACTTACAGAGGCTTTAAAGCAACTTTCCTGCTGGCAGGCGTCAAAGAGCCTGTGTCAGCTACTCCTTTGTTATTGTTTTCGTTCGATATTAGAAGACGAATTACGTGTAGAAATCTACAAATCAACATCTAAAAAGAAAGTTTCAGATCTGATTTACCAAATTCAATCGAGAAAATTGCTCTGTATTTTCTTAATCAGCCGATGGAAGCGGATGCTTTCTCCGACTTGGTATGTTGCTATGCTGTCAAAATGGCGGCTCACTGTGTACAGGCTCTTTAAGGAGTAAGTTTATGTTAAACAACCGACTTTGCTTCGCGTTACCGCAGTCTTTCGAACCTCGAGCGACTGTTAAACGCACGTAGGCGTTACTGCGGTGTTACTTGCTAACTCTAAAATGTTAATCATAAAATTATGCGTTGTGCGAGAAAAGCGACTTTGGAAAAACAATAGATGCAATGGGATGTTCCATAAAAATGGTCGCACCCCCTATGAAGGAATTCCAAATTTTCAAAAATTGCACCGTCCCTGCGGAGATTCCAAGCTCCTACACAACCACTGCGACCCCTGAGAACATGCCAAGTTCAATAGACCCCTGTGGAAATTCCGCAGTTGCAAATGAATACCCTGTGGAAACTCCTGGGCTTAAAACAAATACGACTGTGGAAATTCAAATAGAGGGTAGCGCATGTTAAATGGAACAGCCAAATTGTACTGATGAGAGAGGATTTTCCGTTGTCTTGACTATGTTTACCATCTGGTATTTCAGGACTTGCTTGTCCAATTATGGCTTGACACTTCTGATGTGTTTCCTGACACCGTGGACGTCATGTTTGCTCTCCATTCATTAGTATCTACCATTAGCGCCATGTCAGGTGAGTAAGAGTACAAATTCTATTGATAAATTCATCGCATTACGACTGAGTGAATTCCACGTTGAATTTCATGCGAAAAACGCTATCGTTTTTCAAGTGAAATTTAACGTGGAATTCACGAGTCGAGTGATGAATTTACTGCGGGATTCACGAGTCGAGTGATGAATTTACCGCGGGATTCACGAGTCGAGTGATGAATTTACCGCGGGATTCACGAGTCGAGTGATGAATTTACCGCGGGATTCACGAGTCGAGTGATGAATTTACCGCGGGATTCACGAGTCGAGTGATGAATTTACCGCGCGATTCAATAGTCGAGTGATGAATTTACCGCGGGATTCACGAGTCGAGTGATGAATTTACCGCGGGATTCATGAGTCGAGTGATGAATTTACCGCGGGATTCACGAGTCGAGTGACGACTTTTTCTTGAATCCCATAGCCATTGCTCAAAAATAGAATATTAATTAGGAATCGTATCTCCCGCGGCACCACTGATAGACTCCAAGTTCCGCCTCCAAGAAACCACTTGGGAATCCTACAACGATTGGCGAGGAAGCCATAGAACCATTTTGGTTGATTTTACAATCAATTCGACCCGCTGAGCAACCGAATCCAGCATTTTGGTTTGATTTACGGCTAAATCGATGAAATACCGGTACTTGCCTGTGCTCCATGCGCGACTTTTTTTTAGTTTCACTCAATAAAATTACAATGTTTATACAATCAACAGAACATTACATGGTCGCGTGGATACACTAGTTTTAAAATCTTCTCATGAGAAATTTATCTTACTAGTATCTCCGCGCTGCCACTCTCTTTCCCAAACAAAACCCGATTCGCAAATCAAAACAACTACGCGAAATATCAGACGCGCGAGTAACTTTTCTAGCTAATAAAACACTGAGAGAAAGCCCGGCAGAAAGAAACATCTGAAAACGCTTATAAAATTGACGGAAGACAAAATGCGGCTTTGGTACTCGGAAATGTAAACCATGAACAAATAAAACGCTAAACAACACAACTAGACTAAAGTAAAAAAGGATCGATCTCGTCTCAACAGTAAGTCCCACAAGTCTTGATTGACAGCAGTGAATTTTCTTGAGCGCCAGCCTAGAGCCAATCACTAGCGCTTTCCTTTTATGCAGCGGCGGGCGCACTCAAGCATGCGAAAAATGTTTTCATCGCATCTCATTATCTCCTTTTGAGTAATCTATCGCTTGAACAATAGGCTTTCTGCCCCATGATATTATTTTAGTGTAATGATTCAAGCTTTGAACTTTCTTTGCGCGAGGGTAACCTGTTGTTTAGTCGAGTTCAGCTTTCAACACCAATCAACGCGCGCGTAAGAATTGCGGTATAGGATTCTATAGGACTATTCAAAGCTTCAGGAGGCTAGATTCCGCTAAGAAAATAGCACGAAAAAAGCGATATCGCACGAGTCGCACAGCGACGAGGGCGATATCGTCTTTTTGAGTGCTATTTTCGGCGGAATCTACCGACTGAACGCTTTGAATATACTTGAATCCTATGATATCTCGTCCTCAATTTACACAAAAAAGAGAGGTCATAGGATTCTATTGGCAAATTCATTCCATGAAGTGTGAATTCCACGGTAAATTCCATGCAAAAAATGATTTCGTATTCAAATGAAATCTTCCTTGGAATTCATGAGTCTTGATTCCCATGTTTCTTGAATTCACAATGAATCTCCTGTTCTTTGTTGAATTTAGCTTCAAGAAGGAGGTTTCGACCCGTGGGTTGCATGAATTTTGGAGATTTCTATCCAGTCTTCTTTTTCCCGACATTTTTTTTCTTTTGAGTAATAAAATTCGAACTCTTGAAATAGTTCCTTTTTCTATCAGGAATTTCAAACTACTCGACGTTAGTTAAAATAACTCGGCTTTGCCTCGGTGTTTGGAAATCCTGACGAAACACTCTGGCTCGTGTTTGATACACTACTTCTCAAACTCATTAATAAGTTCATCAAGCTTAAACAAAGAAAATGGTAAGCGTAAAGGGGATTTGGATACCTGATCTTAATTTGCATAGAATTTTTGAGATTTTATTCTCGGCAATAAATTATTGTTTGAGATGTAATATCACTCGATAGTGTTTCTCTTCAGGATCTGAAACACCTCGAAGTCGGTTTAAAAAAACTTGTCTTTGCCTCGTTTTTATTTTCAACCCACTTCTCAGTGTTCAAAATCCTGATGAAACACGCTCTCTAGTGTTTGATGTTTTACCTCAAATCCTTTTCATCAGAGACCTAACCTTCCGTTTTCTTAAACGAGTAAAGGCCCGTTTACACTTGCAATTTTTGCTGCAATTTTTGTCGCGTGATGTCGCGGAGATTTCAAACATGTTCGAAACTCTTTGCAACTTCATGCGATTTGAAGAAAAGAAATCGCACCGGATTTGCATCTCGTTTACACTAGAGAGTTGGAATTGCAACTCGCGCGAGAAAAATCGCCGCGACAAATGCAACAAAAATCGCAAGTGTAAACCGGCCTTCAAGCAGGACACTAGATTTTGGGGTAAAAGTAAACTACATCCGGCCCTATGGAGTTTCAATCTATGATTGCTTCGCTGTTTTCCTGATGTGCTTCTATTTCCCGACATGTATTTGAAATTTCAATTATGTACTGCCCGTCAAGTCTGGCATAAAGTAGACCGCAGGAAACTCATAAAAACTACTAGACTACTAGATTGAAAGTGCGGAAGTAAACACGACCTTGCTGTCAAGTAAAGCGGCTCAAAAATGTATTTATTTTATTAAGTTTTTCGCATCAATAAGGCGTTTTGCTCATGTTAGAGGCGCTGCTTTATCTAGGAAAAGTCGTTGTTTTAAAAAAGTCGCATATTTATTGGACATAAAAAACGATATTATTTTATTTGTTTTATATTGATGTGATTTTTGGTCAGGAATAAGTCAGATGTGACAGTATGTTCTTTGAGTCATTATTTTTCGTGAAATCAGTGTCATCATTAAACTTTTCCCTACATGTGCTTTTCAAAAAAAAAGAGAAGCTTAATTTTTTGTAAAGGAAAATGCTCCTTTAAAAAACTATGCTATACTTGGCAAAAGGAAATAATACATGCGAAATAAATTTGGGGCTATAGATTTTAGAATCGGTGGGATTATCTATCAGTTGTTCCATTTGGAAAGAAGCTCTACCGTCTACTTGTAACGATGAATAATCTACCCAGTTTCTGTAACAAAGTAATTGGTTGAGGGTTTGTGGGGATTTATATTTCATTTCTGCTAATATAGAGCAATGTAAATAAACGAGAGAACCCCCGGATGAACGCCTGCTCGGTTATCACACTTGTACGATGTCAAATCATTAAAAAGACAAACACTATCTCGCTTTTGATTTTAAATTGAAGTTGTTCGCATTTTTCCTTTTCATTGCCCACTCTTTCATTAGTTTTCCGTACATTTCTACGCAGTTTGTGATTTTCTTAATAAGTAACAAGTGTAAAGATTGGCCAATTTCCATTTTAATGCACTTGTTAGTTAATCACTTGATATGGTAATTTGGGACTAGTAATAAAATATCTGTCGCGTATATTTAATGAGCAAATTTGACTTTCGAAACGGCAAAGTGGGAGTTTATTTTCTTTTGAGGAGGCCTTGAATGTACCTAACTTTAAAGATCAAGGTAAAATGGCCAGTGGCCCAACCAACCTTCCTTATTCTTCGGAAGCACATTTTAACAATACTATGGACAACAAATCCGGAACTGAGTGCCCTATTGAACCTGATTCTGAGGAGGAAATCACCCTAAAGGTCGTCGCATTATTCATTATTTTGCTAATTGGAGCTGTCTCGAATATGCTCGTGATTTTCTTAGTGTGGAGGAAACCTTTTCTGCGGAAAAACATTAATATTCTAATAGCGAACATGGCCTTTGCCGACTTACTGACCTGTGTTGTCTGGCCGTCATGGCAGCTCGACAGCTTGATCTCGCACTCCGTCGCTTGGAAATCAGGGGATGGCGTTCTAGGGGACGTCACGTGTAAAATGGTGCAGTTCCCTTTGAATACAACCCCGCTAGTGTCGCTAACAACTCTGTTAATCATATCCGCGGAGAGATATAGAGCGGTTACTGCTACGCTACAGATAGCGCCTGTATCTGCGCGCGGCATTGCGGTCCTTATTGCCCTGTCATGGTTGATACCCGCCGGGCTGAATTCCGCGCGGTTAATAAAATCTGGAATCATGAAGTGGGATGGCGAATTACGCTGCGTACTTTACATCTACAAATCCATCGCTCATCTAGCAGTCTACTACATCATATTCATACTACTTGTGTTCTTTGTGTTTGGGTTAAACTTGCTCATGGCCAGAAGGCTGCATTTCTATCAATTCAACGTCAATCTTCCAGAGGCTCAAAGACAGGAGAGACTCAAGCGGTTCAAGTCAGCCATCCGAGTTGTACTCTCAGCTTTATTCCTATGTGTCTTGTGCTTAACGCCGCTATGTATATTTTCACTCATTTGGTGGTTTTCAAAAAGTGACACAAGCATTGCTAGCGCGTGTATTGCTAGCGCTGATACGTATTTTATAGTCATGTTTCTAGTGGTTCTTAACCCTGGACTGAGCCCTCTGATTTATTTTACATTCCTAAAGGATTTCCGCGCTGCTTTACGGGAAATGTTTAACAGGAATGCTGTGAGCGAGGATTCTGGTGCGAACCCCGTTGTTATTGCTGAGGGAACTTTGTAGATGTAGGTGCAGATGATCAAAACGCATCTGTATTATTTATGTAATTTACTAGAATTACATTTTACCCACACTTGCAAATCACATGTATTATAAATTGATTATAATATTGTAAAAAGATTTCGAAATCCATTTGAGGATGTTTCTATAGTTATTGTTTAAAAAGTAAATTGGACTCGGCACTTCAATTGTAGTTCACTAGAAAATGACAGTCTGTATTTAGAAATACTCCATTAAAAAAAAACCTTTGTGCTATGCACTGGGAAACGTAAAACTCGTAGTTCTGTTTCATTTTTTCCTCTTGGATTATACTCTTAAACTCAGACTAAATTAGCAAGACTTCCCTTAAATTTTCCAGTTCGAGAAAGTTATCAGGGTGAGATACTCGGGCGAAGTATGAGCCGCGGTTTTCACTCGCCTCATTTTTCATCACCCCAACTTTTTTTATGTGTAGCTAAAATCTCGCCCCACGGGAACACCTGTTCCGAGGGCTAGCACTAGATGGTAACCTGTTATATCTCTAGTTCTGATTTTTTAAAGAAACTACTCTTCGTAAGACCCTGCAGAATCAATTTGTGTGCCAATCTATTTCGTAACATTCCAATCATTCCAATTATTATTTCAGGGGGCGTTTTCGGCGACGATACTGAAGGGGATGACAGCACTGTCTCGCCATGGTGGGAGCGTGTACGCCATGCGCTTGCGCAGTCGACATCTGTTGCTAGAGCCCTGACTCTCGCGGTTGTGTGCAGAAGCGTATCCCTGGGAATGAGTACAGCCGCTAAGAAAGTCCAGGTTAGATGTTAGTGATACAAAGTTCGAAATAATTTATTTTTTCAAATAGGATTTCCAGTCAGCTCGTGTAAAACAGGTTTCACACGAGCTCGCGATCCGTTCCCCCAAAAACGGCTGGATCACAAGTCTGGCCTTTGTTACGATCAACCAATCAGCTAAGAGCCTGCAGCATTTGGAAGGGTGAGTACGCTTACCGGATACGAAGGCTCGATGGCTATAAACAATGGCGGACGAATGTAAACAATTTTGAAGAGCTTGCAAAAACTGCCTTGGATTCTTTCAATATCTAAGGCTTTCGCGACTCTCAAGCTGTAGCACTCAAGAATTTGCTTCAAGGCAGAGATCTTATGGCGTTTCAGACTACAGGCTTCGGAAATCATTGAATTTTCAAGAATTTTCTTTGCTTCATGATGCAGTGTGACGTCGGTGACTAGCGAGCGAGACAATTGATTCAGCCGTTTGTGGGAGGATCGCAGATTGCCACAAACAACGGCTGAAAATCGAGCCCTATAGTATTGAACTATGTATCTTATTTGTCATGTGAAATGTGTTATCAATCATTTCTCTTTAACAATTAGAATGAAGATGCCGAACAAAACAGCCGGGAGTTAGCCGTGGGAGACTGGGTATCAATCTCGGTAGAAATCGAGCGCTGGAACTTACTGGTCTTCCAGCTGAGTGACCTGGTGATGTTGCGTGTATTTATAGTGCGGTTACCTGAAACGCTTCAGCTCGAGCCCGTGAGCATTGCAGACAGCAGTGCTCTCTCTGTATTAGGTATGTGTTTCCCAACTAATAATATACACGCAAAAATTTCTCGATTCTGATTGGTCGAGAGCAGTGCAATTTCAATGTAATTTCAGTGCAAAAAAATGTAATTTCAGTGCAAAAAGATGTAATTTCAGTGCAAATTACAAATTTCTCGCTTTCTTATTGGCTTATACAACAATGGATTTTGCGTACGAGCCAATCAAATGCGCGCTAGCTGAGTCACGCCACTCGATTCTGCTGAGCCAGCCAAGATGGAGATCGATTGCAATGGAGGGAGAAAAATCGGTTTCTGTTCATGAAATTCATCTTCCGAAACTTGTGGAAAGCAAAATGTGAACTCCTTATGGACTTTAGCAAGACTTGTTTTAGTTTGGGTTCTTTGTTATGGAAGGAAATGAAGGGAAATCTTCGTTGATTGCACGAACCTAGCGGGAAAAAAAACTGCACAAGTCTACACGAAAAGCACTTGT
Organism: Scolanthus callimorphus; assembly: GCA_033964015.1. Taxonomy (NCBI): domain Eukaryota; kingdom Metazoa; phylum Cnidaria; class Anthozoa; order Actiniaria; family Edwardsiidae; genus Scolanthus; species Scolanthus callimorphus. Next base: position 303,069 of record CM066915.1, read on the forward strand.
TGATACGCAAAGATTCCCGGGGTCAAATTCCTGTAAATCTTCGTTGTTTAGCTGTTACAAGAAAGTTTACACAAGAGAAGAATTCAGGTATGTCTTCAGTGGAAGCTATGTCTACCTTTCTGGACAATATTTTGCGTGTTTTGGTTGACCGAACACACACTGAAAGAAACCTAAATAAAGAAACCTAAATAAAGAAACCTAGTAAATTCAGGCTCTGCTATGTTATTTTATACCTTGGAATCGGAAATAAATTTGATGATTGACAAAACAGAACTCCACCTGTTCCTTTTAAATGAAATTGTTGTGTCAAGTTCATTTTATTTAAGCTTGTCAAGTTAGGATTTGTAAACTTTGCTCGTTTGTCTGGCATGCGTTCGGTGCACAATGTGGCCGCTTGAAACCTGTCTTTCTCTGAAAATTTTTGCGTGTATATTATTAATAAGTAATCATACGACTTTTCTCGTGCAATTTGAAATTAATTTGCACTTGTGAGTTTTTCAAAAAGCTCAAATTGCACTCGCCCTACGGGCTCGTGCAATTTTGATACTTTTTGAAAAACTCACTCGTGCAAATTAATTTCAAATTGCACTCGAAGTCGTATGATTACCTATACTAAGTACACACTTTAAATATGCGAGGCCTTTGTTTTACAAATTGCAATTCACTATATCAAGTCATTGTTTCGTTTTTTTGTGCTTCGTCATTTTCTTCGCTTCAATTCGATAGACCTCTTTACCTTAGTCGCAATGTTCTCCTATTTCAGATCACGTGGTATTCATTTGAATAATCTTTGTTTGGGTTGCTTCCATATTCATATACCCTTCCGTGCGTAGCAGAAAACCAAATATTTAATACTCATGGGAATGCCGCGTGATCTAAAATGGAACAACAGTACGCCCACGGTATTAAGAGGTCCATTGCACAAATTCTCACTATTTGGTTAACGAATTAAGGTTATTCCCCTGTTTTGCACGGCGCACGCTGTTCTGCGCACGGACGCGCGATCAATTCGTTCGAAACTGACGCAATCGAGCGCGCGCGCGCAAGCTAAATATCCCCATTTGAGCGAGAAACCCCAAGAAAAAGTCGCTTTTTGGGATATTGCGCGAAAACAAGATTGGGCACCCCAATTTTTTATTTTAGCATTTTGATAAGACTATCATTCCCCCTCTTTTTATTTCATATTTTCATTCCTTATATACTAAATAGTAAATAGACAAATTAAGAAAAAATTCTACGACAAGTTTTATTTCAGGGGAATTACCTTGAATTAACTGTTTGCACCTTCACTTCTACGCGCTTATTTCTCGCTCACCCGGAAACTGGCACAATAAAGCGAAAAAAAAAGCACAGATTGCGACTTTGGTCTATTATTGTTTTGCATGTGACGTCACTGGCGATGATGTTGGTGGACAAAAGCAAAAGAAAGGTCATTTGTTCCCTTTTTTCTATCCACCAACATGGCCGCCGCGCTTTTGTGATTTTATTCCCAAAGGGACGATTGCAAACCATCAACTTTGCACTCTTACTACCCTTTTTTATAGGTTTATTGAGCGGAGGTCACGGAGCAGCGGCCCGTGTGTTGGCGCGGTCTCTAGTTCGATACGGCGTTCTACCCAGGCTCTTAGGAGAGCCTAGAAGACTGGCCACCACTAACGTAGAATCCTCAGAGGGGGAGGGTGCGGAGGATGATGACACACCGGAGGAAGAAGCGGAAGAAATTTCAAATGAAAATCGACTTCAAGGTATGCGAGTAGGGACGAAAAGTTCGTGCAAGAAAGAAGTAGAATATGGCAAATGTTTTCATATTGAACATTTTTAAAATAACACTTTACATCTTAGTTGGTTTCCTACTTCCGAAATTGTTAATCATTATTTTTCTCATAATTGTACGAACCCTGAAGCAACCGTCAAACCGTGTTTAGCAGCTTGCTTCGATCGCAATCACAAACGTCACTCACAGGTTTTGCAAAATGTTTGATCCGTACTAAAAAAACCCATGCCAATGATTTGTTTAAATATGCAGGTCTCAACGAGTTACGGACCAGATTCCCTCACAGTCTTCACCAAGACATTCTATGGGCTACCTGTGTCGATGAATGCGCCGTTCAGTGGTCAGCGGACAAAGAGGTTAGACTTGTACCAATCAACCTTGTTGACAGAGCCTGTGCATCTTTTGCCCAGCGGTGAGGCACACAAAAGCATGCAGAGGCTCTGCTGGGGCAGCTACAATAAAATTCATTTGAAACTAAGTTTGGGGTCGTTCGCTTCCTCTATCGCAGACCCGACTTTAATTCAACATGGTCTTGAACTTAAAATGAGGATTATCATCAATTGTTAAATGGATTTGAAATGAGGATTATCATCAATGTTGTAACATGGTTATTTGACATGCGCAAGTGTCCCACATGGCTGTAGGTTGAAGTAGTACATTTGTATGGTCGAGCGATGTTAAGGCGTAACTCGAAGTGAACGAATCGATAGCATTAGAAGGCGCAAATTGCAGTCGCTGAGAAATTTTAGCCTGTACGGAGTAACCGGAGAACCTGGAAAAAACCCTCGTAGCCCGGCGAGATGCCTTTATACTCACTCACGAGTGGATTTGAACCAGTAGACCCAATAACACCGGGACATCCCCGGTGTAAGAACAATTCGTTTGATCACGATTCGTTCTACCAAACAAAAGAAGCTTTGTGATGCAACTCGTGAACAAAGTTTTCATTACACCGGGAGAGAGCCCTTAAACCAGAACCTCTTGTCGAGACCCACTCTACACACTGCGCTATTCAGGCTTCTAAAATAAAACACGTGGTGGTTATTTGTAGTGGTTTGCTTTTCTACATTCATACTACCATTTGCGTCGATAAATGAAGTGTGACGATTTTCCCCGTTAGTTTATGTTTCAAGCGTACACGTTTTGTCGAAAAGTAGTCACGTTTCTCGCTCTCTGATTGGCTTAAAAAATGACTGCAGCCATTCTGCGAACGACAAACGCAACAACTTCTCGACAAAACGTGCACGTTTGAAACATAAACTAACGCGAAAAATTGTCACACCTCATGGATGGACGCGAATGTTAGTAAGTCCACATTTTGACGCATTTTGTTATTGTTCTGTTTTTATTTCTAGCAAACCGGCAAACTTGTTAGTGCGCTTGAACACTTACGCTGCATCCACTGCATTGGATTACAACACGGTAAGGGAAAAATCAAGCGCTGATAAATATGAATAGGCCTTCTCCGGGTCCTAGGATCGCCCAAGATTGCGCGTGGTTTCAACCAAGGCCTACTCCGAGTCCTAAGATCGCCAAGGATCGCAACATTGCGAAGATTGCGGCGATCGTAGGACCCGACGTTTTCAATTGTTGCCCAGTGGTGTACACCGGGCTTGAAATGATGGGCGTGTGAGGTGTTCTGGTATTTGAATGAGCATTTAACGGATGTTTTGGGAAGCAAAGGATGATTTTTGAGGTACCGGATTCACATATTGATAAAAACTAATTACACTTGCCATATAATGAGGCATCGACTGAAACAGTTGCGAGTTTATGCATTCGTATCACTTACGAAGGACTCAAGAACGTTTCTCCTTCGTCTCACCCTAAACTCTCCCCTGGTGTTAGTTACCTGACACTTAGAACTTATAATAATAATAATGTTTGTTTATTGATCCTCTCATAGCTTATAGCTAAATTACAGGATTAGAATAAATACTCCCTAGCTAGATTACTCTAATGACGGGGGAACTGGTCAGGTTCGGCTACAGCCTGCGAAGGTGACTAGGCACCTTAACCGACTTAACAGCAGGCAAGGCGGACTGCTTAAAATGAGGCAAGGCGTCGGAAGACACTATTTCCTGAGGAAGCAGGTTCCAAAGCCTTATACCTCTAGGAAAAAAAAAGTTATATAAGCTAATAAATTAATTTGTGGCTTCTGGTAGCGAGATTTGTGACTTCTAGTATTTCTAATATTAGCAGTTCTGACTATTGAACTTGGAAAATTGCAGTGAACGAGATTGCTATAAAATTTGTAGAAGAGAACGAACTGATTATATAAGCGTCTGGTCTAGAGTGTGTCCCATCCAAGTGATTTCACTAGCCCTGATGTACTTGTCCTGTAGTTGTAATTGCCGCAAACAAATCGGGCTGCATTCTTTTGGACCTGCTCCAGTCGATGGACAGCAGTGTCAGTGTAGGGATTCCGCGAGGGGGATGTAGACACTCCCGGTCTACACATTACAATAGCAGTCACCTGATCTTCCATGTTCTAGCTTTGCGATGTGTAGTAGATTTTTTGCCCTTTTCCTCTGTTACAGGTTTAGCTGTCCTACTGTGGAAAAAGTATTTGAAGGATAAAATATCATCAATGGTTGTTCTCATGGAAAAGGTACGTATGATTGGTTCACCTTTGATTGCTCTTTCCTCTCGGTTCTTTCCCAAAAGTGACAGGCGTTTCTTCGCCATTCTCGAACCCAAAGCTCCCCGGCTCGTCTCCTCGCGGGGGAGGCTCTGGGGACATCCATTTGAGGGCCGTCGCTGATTGGTTGATTTTGAGCGTTGGAGCATGCGCTGAAAGGTCTTTCTCTCAGCGGCTCTGTATTAAATTTCGCGCATGCGTCAGTGGCTGTCACCAGAGCTTCCCCCGCGAGGAGACGAGCCGGGGAGCTCTGGGTTCGAGAATGTTTCTTCGCCGATTGTAGTTAAAAACAGAACATTTGAACATCACCATTTACAAATGGCAACTCGGACAAATAAACAATATTTCAACATGATATGGTGAATTTAAATTTGCGGATTCTCATTACAGCTTATATGAGGAAATTTGACTTATTTGAAGTCTGTTGTCTATCTCAACCTTTTTCAAACACTCGTCTTATAAATTTTCCATTTTTTTTTCGCCAAAGCCTTTCTTCTATACTGATTTCTTTTAAGTAAATCTTTAGATTTTATAGAATGCTTTTGTATTTTGCGACAACATTCACTAGTATACGACTTTTTACGTATTTTCCCAGGTTGGCAAAGCTCCAAAGGATAGACTATGCCGCAAGGTAGATTATGTCGATCATTCTCATTTTGTTGTTAGAACGATCGTTAGTGTAATAATAATCTTGTCTGATTTGTTTTGGTTCTTGTTTTGGTATATTTTGTTTAGTGCTAACATACCTATTATATCTATTTAGACGGTGGATATGAGCTATGCGGCTTTGGAGGAACTCCTGTACGTGGTAAAACAGTTGCTGAAGCTGATAGCACAGGTGATGTCTTGTAATTAAACGAACTCCAGAAACGCGGGGGCCTTTCGCGCAACTGCGCAGCTGCTCTGCGCATCTCTCAAATCAAAGAAGTATCGTCCCGCATTCTCGTACCCAGAGCTCCCCGGCTCGTCTGCTCGCAGGGGAGGCTCTGGTGACATCCATTTGAGGACCTTTGCTGATTGGCTGGTTTTGAACGTTTGTGCATGCACAGAAAGATCTTTCTCTCAACGGCTCTGTATCAAATCTCGCGCATGCGTCAGTGGCTGTCACCAGAGCCTCCCCCGCGAGGAGACGAGCCGGGAAGCTCCGGGTAAGAGAATGTATCGTCCCGTCCCAGCGAAAGCTAAAAACCTCGAAAACAAATCGTATATAATCTCGCTACTTGTCAATCCATCCATCTTAAATAGTTATCTGATAGGATGGTCTTATTAGTGTTGCTGATAATTCACTGCTCGCTCCTGGAGCATGCGCGTATCATGACAGGCTCCCTTTAAACTGACGAGTTCTGCTTGAATAGATTGATATGTCAGAAGCAGAAGTGCTGGTGCTCCGGACTGAAGACTTCTGGCATGCAGGGTCGGGAGGGTGAGTAACTTGTGTTGTTAAGGGCTGATTTACACACGAACATAAGCGCAGACGCAAGCGCACGGGTATCAAACGCATACGCAAACGCAAGAAAATCGAGACATTGCGTTCGCGTGTGCTCTTGCGTCTAGTGTAAATCAAGCGAACGCAATAAGTGCAAGGTTTGCATTTGCGTCGCTTTGCACTTGCGTTCGTATGTAAGCCAACCCTAAGTGTAATGAAAGGCATCCTATATACACATGGTTTATTTTTTCACTTCCACTTCCATGCATTTTGTATATTAGCTAATAATCTGTATTTACCCACGGAGTCTCTTCAGGTCTAGAGAAAACAAATACCTATTTTTTAAATGAAATTTATTGGGCTAGCAAAGCTCATATGTGGCGTGAAATATTTTATCTAAGCTTTTGAACTATGATTTTAAAACAATATCCTCCAGATTGTTGCTTCCGCTCCGTAGTTTTTCTTCTTCTATACTTTGTCTTAATTTACCATAATTTATGTTTTTTTACACTCTGCGATTATATGGTTATTTCTTGCGTTTAGCGTTTCTATTGGTCGAGAGCAAAGTATTTCGTCTTTCAGCCAATCAATTGAAACGCGCCATTGTTCACGTCACGACTTATCCCAAATCTGATTTACTTCGTCGCCTGATTGGTTTGTTGTTGAATGGCTTCCATTCCTGATTGCTCTATAATGTCCAGATTATGTTCTAAAATATTTACTATTCCTCGTTTAGGACCCCTCAGTCCATTATAGAAGAGGCCATAGAGCAGACAAGTAGTAATGTCCCTCTGGTAGAGCACCATGCGATATTGGTCACCATCATGTGGCTCATTATTGGGCTGGAGATGAAAAGCGTAAAACCGCTGACACTCTTCGATACCACAGTAAGGGCTCAAATGCATCTCCAATATACACCTATTTCAGAATAGTTTCACTGTCTGTTACAGCCTGCGATGCATCATGGGAGCAAATAGGTATACCAAATGGAATCATTGACACTAGTTTTTAGGCTAATAGCCATTCTACAATTAATCTTGTGCTGTGCCGAGTCTTGTGCTGGTCTTCTTAGTTTCTTCCATGGCGCACCGCGGGCAACAACTGACGTTGGTGGTGTAGCCTTTTCTGAAATAGGTGTATATTGCGCCATTTTTACCATCATATACTACTCGCTAAAATATTTCGCCTCCAATATATGTTTATATGTTTATAAGTTTTCAGCTTTTTCTTCTGCATCGTTTGATTGTCCAGAATATCGAAGAATAGATGTCGATACCGATTGCTCCTCGAGTGCAACAAAAAAGGGCCTTTCACTTGGGGGCGCTGCTGTTCGTTTCGTTCGCTTGACGCGATTAACTCCTTCACCGATCGAATGATACACGACCAAATAGAAAATGTTTGAAATGATTCCAAATGCATCGCTATGTAGGATAAGTTGAATATTAAAAGCGCAGTATTTACCTCTGGTACACTCCCATCCCTGCTTCCATTGATAAACACAGCTGTAATCTCTAATCGGTATGTTAGTCTATCTGCAATACATGAAGGCAAATCACCATACGCATTAATTCTAATGATAGACGGCTATACGTGGTATACTCTCTTTCTCCTATCGACAAACACAGTATTTAATCTCTAAGGTATGGAAGTTTATCAGCAATACATGCAGCTAAATCACCATTCGCGTGACTCTAATGATAGTCCGAGATCCTTTGTATACTCTCTCCTATCGACAAATACAGTCCGGATTGCTGCCTCTTGAGACCCGCCGTGAGCACGCGTGCCGCAAATTGATTGACAACATCAAGCCTGGCAGCGTGCTCTTCACACTACTTGATAATAGGGGGGTTCGCTACACCGCCTCTTACTCTTTAAGGTCCTGCGCAGAATACCACGTAACTCCGGGGAGGACGGACCGTTGAAATAAGTTCATCACTGTCAAGTATAATAAGTAGTTTAATACATATTTTCATATTATTGTAAACCGCTTTGTATAGTATCGCTTAAATTGTCAGACCTACTCCGGTAATTCAGTATTTTAAGCTGCAAACGGAAGTAATAAACAAGCATTATTATTATAATCTCTAAGGTATGGAAGTCCATCAGCAATACATGCAGACAAATCACCATAGTAGTGCTGTGACTCTCATGATAGACGGTGATACTTGGTATACTCTCTTTCTCCTATCGACAAACACAGTAATCTCTATGGTTTGGAATTCTATCAGCAATACATGAAGGCAAATCACCATACGCATTAATTCTAATGATAGACGGTGATACTTGGTATACTCTCTTTCTCCTATCGACAAACACAGTAATCTCTATGGTTTGGAATTCTATCAGCAATACATGAAGGCAAATCACCATACACATTAATTCTAATGATAGACGGTGATACTTGGTATACTCTCTTTCTCCTATCGACAAACAAAGTAATCTCTATGGTTTGGAATTCTATCAGCAATACATGAAGGCAAATCACCATACGCATTAATTCTAATGATAGACGGTGATACTTGGTATACTCTCTTTCTCCTATCGACAAACACAGTAATCTCTAAGGTATGGAAGTCTATCAGCAATACATGCAGCTAAATCACCATACGCATTAATTCTCATGATAGACCGCGATACTTGGTATACTCTCTCCCTACATACTGTAAACGAAGTCTCGAACACTCCTTTTCCAGGACTGGTAGCGAATCGTATCTCATACCTGCAGTCTGTATTAGCTAGATTTCTGTTAAAAGACGCTCTCCCTATACCAACTCCTTCACCTCCTTCAATTGTCTTAAACGTCTCTACTTTCCATGCCGACATGACCTGAACAGCATCTAACGTCCGCACGAGAAATATTTTCTTACAAAGCTTTGCTGCAGTGGAGTCACTGTTAATACGTCTGTTTATTTCTTTAACTGCTGCTTTCGCCCCCTCGATAGCGTGTGCGTGTATCACGCTGATGTTCCGGCGATCGATACAGGGGCAGAAATGCTCCGGAACTCTTGCATCTGCGCATGTGCGACTTCTGGGCAGAGCATCAAACAGCGAGGTCCCGTGAGTCGGGGTTCGGGATTTGAAACCTTCAGGGAAATTTAACAGATGTAGAAACGTTGCGTGTAGATCAAACGGGGAGGTGAGTATTTCAGTGTTGTCTCTAAAATTCTGTAAAAGCGACGGGTATTTTAACTGGAACCACATGGGAAAGTGTACTGACAAGAAAGGTAGCGACTCCTCTAGTTTACCCTGGATTGTCCGACGAGTCTCGGTAAATCTTGGTCCATGATCGCCCATCACAATAAGCATGGTATTGTCCAATAAGCCCTCCGCGTTGAGTGACTTGATAAATGTTGCCACGCCCTTATCCGCTACACCAACAAGGCTCATGGTTTGATGACAAATGTCTGAGAGGAATGTAAACCCGAACTTTCTCCGCCCTTTGTAAGATTTCATGAAGCTCTTGAGGTACTTGAGCTGGATCTCGAACTGAGGTTGGCCGCCAAGGCAAAGAGAGTTTGCACGAGGCATGTGCCACAATGTCCTTCCGTAATGATCGGTCGGTTGGTGCCGAAACCCCGACAGACGGAGTGAAAACGCGCCTGGAGAGATGATAACATCATAGTTACTGCGGGCTTCATAAATCTGCGAACTCTTCGTCAAGGTCACAACGTCTCGCTGGGCCAAGCTACGAAAAGGTAAAGACAGTAGGCCGAAATTGATCATGTCGTTTTTCGCCTGAAGTGAGTTCAGTGAATTATTTAGTAAAATAGCCGCACCTGCGCCTCTATAATAAACCTCCTCGGCTTGGCGTAAATGTTTTCCCATTTTAGATCACGTAGCATTCCCATGAGTATTCTCTCTTTCTTTTTCTGCTACACACCGAAAGATATAGAACATGGAAGCATTCCAAACAAAGAATACTCATGGAAATGCCGCGTGATCTGAAATGAGCAAAACATTATGCCCAAACCGAGTGTATATTATAGCTCTACCCATTAGAGGAAATTTCACCATCCTTACCTAACTCTGGATCGTCTTCACTCCACATGGTCACAAATCCCTGTCTCTTTAACTCCTTAAAGATGATGGCCAGCCGTCGATGTGAGTAGCTCCGGGCACACCGCGTCTCCCCTCTTGTCGCTCACAATTCTCTTCGACAGATAATCCTGTTAGCATTGCGGACAAAGCGGGAGTGGTAGCTTGGCCCACAACAGAGAAACCTTTGAACAAGAACGTCTTCAATTCATTCTTGAGGTACTTGAAGGTCAACGGCATTATCCTCTCGAAGTGAGCTGCTGACATTGAGTCGAAACCCAGGATCATTATGTCCAGCGGTGCGTTTGTTGAACTCGTGCGCTTGAGCACATCTGGGATCTCTACTATTGACGCCAGCCAATCCGTTTGCATCTCACCGGAAATGAGATCCGTATGGACCTGTAGGAAGTCATCTTGAACGGATACTTCTCTTTGATTTCTATTCAGTGTCACTTGCTCGCCAAATCCGGACTCGAAATCGGCGTTGTAATGTTGCGCCCGCTGTACTGTTTGGGCCGTGACCTCCTTAACTTGACCTGCAGAAATATGTTAAATACAGAAAATTGTTATTTTCGTCCATATAGGTATTTCCGCGAGCCATATTCACAGTGAAAATGAAAAGAAAGTCTGGAAGGCGGACATCAAGGAATTTCGTAGGGTGAAGTGCCAGGAACACTAAAACATCAAGCTCACAAAAGAGCAATTTTGAGATGCTTCGAAAGCTGGACCGAGGTTGTGACTTGCTCGTGTCATCTACAACTCGCATCCTCGCATCTTACCCAAAGAGTCTTTGTCTATGGTGAGACGGCCGTTCTCAAATGTGACGTAGAGTTTCCCCGACAAGAGAGAGGCCTCTTCCTTTTCACGTACTTCATCACACTAGAATGGAATGGATCGAGAACGGGAAGCTTGCAGACTTTAGTTGCCATGGTTACAGATTGGTCGGACGGGAGCGCGCACTCAAACCCACTCCCTTGTAGAAGTTCTGGAAAACAGAACGACAAACCTGTAAGTAACGGATATGAGACTGTGTGTTTTAGTGACAAAACCAAGGACCTGTCTATTGGCTGCTAATGTTAACTTCAGGCGTTGCCTAAATGTGTTTTCTCAGTTCCAATCAGCGGTTTCAGCTTTCTTTGTCTCAGCTGTCGAAGTTTAATGTTTGCAAGATGCGCTTCGACCTTTTTATGTGAAAGCCAGGATTTATTCTTATATAAATGTGAAACGTTAGTATCTCATTTGTCAAGAGCAGTTGACGTGAAAAGCACAACAATTTGTTTGTCGGGGAGAGCCGTGTTTGTCTGAGTAGCATACCTTCCAGGAACAATGGCACAAACTCCCTCTTGATATAAACCGAGTGTGACTGGGAGAAAGAGGGGCGTCCAAGGTGTGTCTTCATTTGGGCATATCCACTGTGGTTTGGAACCGATTCGAACTCCACTCCTTTGCAGTTTCCTTCCATTTTGTTGCATAGACTGATTGCTTCCAAAGTCGTCGTTTGCAGCTTAAACCCCAACACTCCACCTTCCACGGCCGCGTTGGAAACCTACAGGGAATTAGGAAGATTAAAAATGTGATTTTAGGCGAGGCCCGTTTATATCAAGCAGACAGGTAGAGTTTGTACGGGACGGTTAGCGTTTATATTCAAAGGCAATGTTAATGTTAATGACAATGACATGACAATAGAAAGAAACGTTTGGAAAGGGATGCATATAGTAAATCCATAAGGGGATTTTCATATCCGCGTAGAGGTTCTCTAGTCAGGATACTTCGACTTTTAAGTTCATATTTCCTCGCCATATTACAAACTACCGCTGGGGAACTTGGTAAATCTACTAATTTTGAGATGTTATTTTCGGTGGTTTGGATAGACTTTCACCACTGCGATCAACCTTTAACCACTTCCAACTATATCAAGGCATTGTCAAGAAAACAAGAGAGGAGAATTTCATGAATCATCCACTAAGTGATGAGGTAAAGATACAGCACCAAGTTCGCCCATCAAGTGCATATAGAGGTGTATTGTTTTGAGGAAGGAGAATTGCTATTTAGGTCTTGGGATTAAAAGGGTCATTAGCATTTGACATACCTTCATGTAATTAGGAACGTCACACGAGCGTGGTATGAAGTGTGGATAGTTACGGAAGACTTCTAAGTATCTTGTCAAGTCGCTCTGAAGGAGTGATGGACTTTTGTCATGTGATTCCCTGCTAGCATCATCTCTTGTATTCTTAATCTTGTCGACATCTGTAGGACTCACACCCATGGGAGCCAGGGAGGGTTGGTGAGGTTGGATTTAACCGGTTGCGGGACATGGTCATGTGATTCCCTGCTAACATCATCCCTTATATTCTGAATCTTGTCGATATCTGTAGCACTCACACCCATGGGAGCCAGGGAGGGGTTGGTGAGGTTGGATTTGTCTAGTTGAGGAGTATGGTCATGTGATGCCCTGCTAGCATCATCCCTTATATTCTTGATCTTGTCGACGTCATTAAGACTCTCGTCCATGGGAGCCAGGGAGGGGTGGGTAATGTTGGATTTGTCTAGTTGAGGAGCATGTAAAGTTGGGCGCGCAATGTGACGGGTCTGTTCTTGACCCTCCGGTCCATAAGACTCCTGATAAACCTTGCTAGGCGGAGTATCTATAGGTCCAGTTCGTATTTCTACAGCATCAGTATGGTCGGTAGAGACTAACGGACTCTCTATGCGTCCAACAACATGGTCCTGCTCTTCCTCAGATTGCAAATTAACATCAAGTTTCGGGTTGTCTTGGATTTGCGCATTGGAGATAGGACTCCGTAAAGGGCGCGGCTGTAATATCGGACTTTTCCTTCGAGGTGCTCTTGGGGTGACATTAGGCGACGTTGGTGACTCTGTCGTTACTTTGTGCATTTCCTGGACTTTAGAAGTACCATGTATTGATCGACGAAATTCACCAATTGACCCATACTACAAGGCACAATTAAGCGCACCAGCTATTAATAAAATTGCGAATAGAATCCCATATAGCACGCGTTAATTTGCTAAAAACCAGTGTGAGATTTAACGTGGACCAAACAAAGGTTACTCGCGCCCAAAGATAGTTCAAAGCTCGAATCATTTGGCGAAAAAATCTTCACATGACAAGTTCTACATTGAATTTCTCGCGCGACTCGGCGTTATCGTTTTTCAAGTGAAATTTAACGTAGAAAACACTCCCACCATGCGATGAATATATCTACAGAAACCAGCGAACAAATACATCACAAATACACCCCGCATATTCATGGGGTGCGCTCATAACCCGAAGTACGTTACCAAAGCAAACAAAAAGCGCACGGGGACTCCTTTTTACAAAGAGTGTACAGCATTTTTAATGTTTATGAACCTGGAGAATTTCTTGTGAAGTAGACTGCATTTAAGGCTTACTAACTATGGCATGGAGAAAGGATCAGGGGGTCCTATGGCAAGATTGCTGTCATTAAGTCAGCTTTTAAGCTAGGTACGTTAGGGTTAACTCCGGTGTAATAACCATTCCCAGAGGACACCTTTGTGTTCAGTTCTTATTTCATCCTGATTCGTTCTACCAAACAAAGGAAGCTTTGTGACGCAGTTCGTGCGCACTCACAGGTTATTACACCGGAGATAAGCCGTACGTTACACATATTTTATAGCGATTTATAAAAGCTTTTGAAGAGTAGAATACAAAAATGATATTTTTTTAAATAACAATCTCAATAATTATTTGTCAAAACTGATATTCTCGCTTGACTATGTTCTAGTCCGTCAAAATTCAATAGAACCACCCAGTTTCAATTGAATGATACCATGGTGGACTCCAAAAGTGTGTCAGTGTGTGCTCAATATAAATGGAGGATATTACAAGGTGGCGCGAAGATATGGATTTTATTTTCGAGTGGCAAGAACAATATTTTACGAATAAGCGCAGCGAATGAGAAAAATATTGTTTTTGACACGAGAAAATAAAACTCATATCTTCAAGCCACCGTGTAATGTTCTTTTTATTATATGGATTAGAATTGACATAGCGGCAAAATATTACAAATTGAACAACTCACTTGGTAAAGTCGAAAGTGTTTATTTGTGAAATGCTCCCTCAATCTTTCTGATTCCCAGTGTCGTTAAGAACTAATTTCCCTTTTTGTGTTGCTGTAGCTTTCTCTGCCATAGTTGAAATAAGGTTTTTCTCTTTAGAACTAGAACAAAACTTAGTTTTGTGGCTTAAAACTCGTGTGACCGAGCGAGCGAGATTTCACTGCAGACGAAGTCAGGAAAACAACACTGCAAACGTGCACATCCGGGACATTCGGTACTTAACTTTTTCATAATTTCACTAGTGAAGATATGGAAAATACGAGTGTTTTAGTTTCCGGTAAAACACTGACATCCATATAATAAATAGGGTTATATTGCTTTTTGAAGTTAGATAGTAACAGAAAAAGCTCGAACTGAAAGAAAATTCGTCATAAAATTGGAACAAAGAAAAAGTTACTGACACACTTTTGGGATCCACCTTAGGGTCATTCAAGTTTTACAAAACTGGGTGGTTCTACTGAGTTCTTACTAGAACTTGATCAAACAAGAAAATCAGTTTTGAGAAATAAGTATTGACTTTAATAATAATAAATTGATAAATAATGAAGATACCATATTTGTGGTCTACTTTTCATATAAACACCAATGAAATACCGGGTGATCTCCCGCGCGAAATCTTGATATCTTCACACATGACATGTGAAATAACACACTTTCCTTTGGTCAATGCTCGATTTTTGAGCTTAACTCAAATGCAATTTGAATTTGGTATTTCATTGATGTTTATATAATAAACAAAACATTACATGACCGCGAGATAAAAATTCGAAGATAAAATTCGTATCTCTGCGCGGCTTTGTAACATCCTCTAAACAATGTGCCTATCTTAAAAGCAGACGAATTGTCAACTATTTTGGCAAAAGAGCCCTTGAACGTGACACTTCCGCTTTCACTGAATATTTCTTCAAGAGGTAAAAATAGTTTTTCTCTACACGGTATACTTACATGGAAAGTGAATCTGTACCTAAAATGAAAACTCCACAGCATCATTATAGCAACACTCGCCATAACAAGAACAAAAAACAACCGGGATACAAGTCGCAACATCCCGGTGCATCTCCGTGTTATAGCCCCTTGTTAGCTAGCACAGGTTCTTGGCATCCATCACTTATTATCTTACGAAAAAGGCATCAAGACAAACCTGGAAAAAAGAGAAACGATACGCATATAAATAACTCGATTGTGTTCAAAATAATCATACTTTTGATTAACATGTAATTCACCTACGTATCTGGGATGTGTTCCAGTATGGAGAACAAACAGCCGATTTTAGTAATTAGTATTTTGATTACCGGAAGACAAATAATCACAAAGTTCTGCCTGTGATTTATCATCTAAAGAAAAAGGCAAGAAGAAAAACCTGGCAAAAAGAGAGACAATGCGCATACATAATTCAGCTACGTATCTGGGATGTATCCAGTATTGAAAACAAATAGTTTTAGTTATTATTAATTTGATTAACGGAAGATAATAATCACAATTTTGAAAGTTCTGCCTGTGTGACTTCCTAGAGAGTTCAGTTTAGTTTTATTACCACCAACCGGTCGGGTAATTATTGGGTATACGGCAAGCGTCTCCAGTTAATTTGTTATATATTAACAAAAAACAACCTCACAAAAAGCCTACACAGTTCCGATAACAAGTTTGAGTATGTTAAGTTTAAACCGAAAATTCAAAGTGGCGATTTTAATTGTTAAAATGTCTGAAACTTACCCGAGGAAGTGTTTGTACTACGATCTTTCTGTAGGCATTATTTAGAGTAGTTCGTCATTGCGTGAACAAGAGCTGGACAAGGAGACCACGTCTACTGTGTACTTGTCGAGTTGCCATGTAAACCGCCCTTTTAGACAAGAACGCTATCTATTCCTATTGTGCTGGTTAAGATTTGCACACTTGTGTAATGTTCATTAATGTATTTTATCCCTTTAAATAAAATGACTTTGGAAAGCTATTTTTTTAGGACATTTTTAGTGATTCGAGCAATGTATGGGTTAAAATCTCGTAACTAGAAAGCATGAAACCTTTTGGCTTTATTTTTAGCGTCTTTTGAAATGTTTGTTTGCAAGGAGTAACTCGTGCTAGTCTTGTTAAAAAATATTAAAACCTGAGAAAAACATTTCAAAGTTTATATACAATATAAAGGAGTTTGTATAGAATTGCACGGTTGGCATGAGTTTTCCTCAGTTATAGAACTCCACGTGGGGAACTTTGAAATTTATTTCTCCGTTTCCATGAGAATTTCATGGCGGGGTAAACCAAATGTTTACATGTAGTTCTTGAAAAACATACCAAAACGAAGTCAAAAGAATCTAAACTTTCGAGTAACTGGATTGCTCAAACTTCTGGTAAAATCTCTCTTCAATTTTAAACTAATTCAATGAAATGAAGGTTAAAGTAAAAAACTCGTACACCCCGTGACCGCCGCCATTATACTAAAAGTACAAATCTTGACTTCAAAAGCAACCCTAGTTTTCGCTCTCTTTATTTCCTACAAGATTGCAATCCGTTATGTGTAAGAAACTACAAAGGGAAAGATGAGAAACTCATGATGTCTCTGGATCCAATAGGATGCAATGTCCGCAGAAATATATGTAAATAGGTAAAAGGCAGACGAAACAGGAGCCGAGAGATGCCAACGTTTCGGATTTTACAGTCAATCTATCATCAGGGTGGCTACTAAACCGTCACAAAGATGTATATACAATGAACAAACTGCGCGCGCTATACACAAAGCATGCTTGCGCAAGGAAAATAACACGCTACAATCTTGGACAAAATTGTTGGCAAAAAAGACATTTAGAATTCATCCCACCCCGTTTTAATTGTTTTCTCGGCTTGGGACATGTCTAGCTCGATTTAATTCACAATAGGTGCTAAATTTTGTCAGCAAACAAGAAGAGGAAAATCTAAAGTTCTTCCCTGAGGTTGAGTCTATCAGGACTAATTGTCCTAAACTTGAAATCCAGAACGTTGGCATCTCCCGGCTCATGTTTTGTTGCCTTTTTTACCCTATTGGTGTAAGAAACTACATAAACAATATTCATAGAATTATCTCTATTTGCTTTCTCTCTTAGAGCAAGGGCGCGTTTCTAAAGGACTTGAGCTCTAGTATTGTCTTGTCATCTGGACCAACAGGCGAGTCAATCAGCCAGGCGAGGAGTAAGGTAAGGGTGTATTGTTTGTTACCACCGTATAATTCACTGTTGGGCGATTGGCGATTTTACGCAAGAAAATAGTTGTCAATTTTCTTGAACCGGAAAATTAAACATTCGAGTTAAGGAAGCCAAAGGATAGCTTAAAACCATTTGGTTGATTTTACAATCAATGTCGGCCCGCTGAAGTGGCCGAATCCAGCGTTTTGGTTTGATTGACGGCTTAAAATCGCCAATCGCCCAGCGCAACATTGAATTTTGAGGTCGCGTAGCAATGCATACATTGGTAAAGGTGCGGTGTCTCGAAAATAACTGAAAAGTGTCAAATAACTGTTGGATAGCCATGCCAAAATATACAAAGCGATCACCATGATCGTAGGGCTTCATGGACCTTTTGCAAAGCAGAAGAAAACGGATTGCAGCAATGAGTTTTTGAAATATTGCTGGGGTTAACAGTAGTGTTTATAAACTAGGACTTGCATTTATTCCCGGAGTAACAAATCGAAAAAAATCGATCATCGAGAACTGCTCAAACTGATCGTTTTAGAGTGAGAACTTTGTTCTTTTGACGCGGCCTTGCTTATGTTGTTATGTCGCAAGTGAACCAGGCTTGATCAATGCTTTGATTGTAATTCTAGTTCCTCAATCGAGCTGTGTCGATGCTTGTCTCATCGATGTCGTCACCTCAGACAACAGACAGTTCCTCTGCTCACCACACAAACACGCCCGATGATTGGTCATTAGCGATATTCCGGCTCGCAGAGCAGCTTGGGATTGAGGTGGACCCTCTAAGGCGACACTATGTTTGTGAACTGTTCTCCGGTGGTCTGGACTCGACAGGAATGGAGGTAAAATAACAATGGGGACTGATTGGCTAAAGAAAGTGCTTACATCTTTTTGCCATCCAATTCAGATCATATGATGATTCCTTCCTTTGGATGAATACTTTTGTTACTTCTGCACATACACTCGTGCACTCAAAAAAAAACAAAAAAAATTGTAACCACCCAAAGGTCTGAATTGGGTGGCAACAGGATGTAAACACCGTTAGCTGATTCTATCTTCAGTCCCACCTGGTGATATTATTTTCTATCTCAATTTGACTTCAATTTGACAGCCACATGTATCGTTATTACCATGATCTCATCTCATGTTTGGGACGTGGTTGCCTAATTTCATATCAACAGGTACACAAAAGGTTTGATTTCTAAAGTTTGAGTCAAAAGTAATGCCATTTTTCAAGATTATCTTTGGTAAGGCAATCGTCAGAACCTTCGTTTGCCTAGGCATGCGGAGGATTGGGTTAACTCCGGTGTAATAACCATTCCCAGAGGACACCTTTGTGTTCAGTTCTTATTTCATCCTGATTCGTTCTACCAAACAAAGGAAGCTTTGTGACGCAGTTCGTGCGCACTCACAGGTTATTACACCGGAGATAAGCCGGAGAATTGTCGTCAGTGCCAAAATGTTAAAATTCGGATTTGCCCAACAAGGGCAAGTGAGGGCGTTTATATAAGCACGCTTGGAAACTAGGTCACCATGTCGATTAGCGTTCTACTCCTCAGCTCATTGTCGTCTTGAAGCCAACGCTTTTTGCTTTAAATATTTCCATTCCTATACCCTCCAAGAGGGTCATACCGAAAATTTTCATTTACGTCATCAATAATGACGTAACCCTCCGTATCTACATCCGGGATATGATTACCCGTCATGCGAACATACTGGATTCTCGCAGGCTTCCGCAACGCGTACATTATAGCCAGCGGAATTGCCCCAGACGCCGCAAGGACCGCGCTTCCTTTAAACAGTGTTCGTGGGCCGAACATCTTATAACACACCCCTCCCCCCACGCTACCAAGACACTGCCCTAACCCGAAATGTAGCCCCTGGACTATTCCTTGCATGGTTGCCGCTACTTCCGGTGGGGCAACGGCGCCCGCGTATGACACACAGACAGTGTGTAAACTGGCGAACACAAATCCATAGATTACTTGCGTCGTTAGGATTAACCAGGGGTTATAGATCTGGGTGTAAGATACCAGGATGACGACGCTGCCGGTTATAGACGCCAGCAAGACGCCGCCGTGGCCGAACTTTTTGGTGAGAAAAGAAGCCGGAAGGTAGAAGATCACTTGCGCGAGGCACATAATGCTTTCCGTCATCCCCATAACGAGCGCGTCTCCACCAAGGTCCTCAATGAACCAGAGCGTAAAGGTGAAAATAAGCCCGTTAACCATGCCCATGATTATTAGAGTAATCAGACAGCAGATAACCTCTGGCTTCTTCAAAACAGTCTTAATTTGGCCCCAGTTAAATCGGTTGTTGTTCTCCATTGTCAAGGTGAAAAGGCAAAGCATGAGGATGACCGCGCTTTCAAATGCGAAGAACATGACTATGGCTGTCATGAAGTTGGGATCTGGGTTTGGTACTGGTGGCACAAGGGGCTTGAAATACCAGCGTATGCCTGGAATATAACAGATAATAATATAAGATTTGTAATAGCGAACGTGAGGTTAGTGATCTCCTGATTATATCAAGAAAGTGCTGTCCTTTTTACGAATCCGCGTGGGTTACCTGTGGGTTTTTAAAATCTCGACCCAGGCCCTTTTACCGAGAAAAAACAATATTTACAGAAGACTGCTATGGCCGTTTCAATGACCATATTTGGGCAGTGCATCGATGTGCTGAATAATAAATGCTGATATTCGGCTGATGGGTTGCAAAACGCATACATGTGTTTACCTGATGTGGCTTGCATGGCTAGACCAGTAGCTAGTGAACCCAGCATGAATCCAGCCGATCCGAATATCATCTGCTTGCCATATTGCGAGGACCCTTCCCAGTATACTAGAGTCCCATCGACGATCGGGAAAAACGGCGCTAGGAACCATTCCGCCACAGCAACTATTATCATATTAATGATGAAAATATTTTGATTTGTGAGGGTGGGTTGCTTGCTTTTAGTATATCGTAGCCTTTCAGGCCTTTGGGAGTCTTGTGAGTTCTGCGCATCCTTCTGCCTTTCTCTTGTTGTTTTGCGTGACAGTTTTTCGTTCTGTGACATCCGCTCTCTGCGTGACGATTTGCTATTGCGTGACGAATCGGGCATTCCTATCTTTTGCTGATATTTTGCAATGATTAATCGACTTAAATTCTCATTTTTGCGTCCAGGATTCAGCCTTTGCTTTTTACCAACTTGAATGGGTCCCCCTTGAACTGAATCATACTCAGTCTCAGCTGAAATATCTTTCGTGTTTCCACTCAAACCCGTCAAATTCCCAGTAAAATTCAATGCCCTCTCTCGATCCATATCAATATCGTGAACTATGTAAACTCCACAAAATGAGGTATAACTCAGCGTCATTCCTATAGTAGTGATCAGTAGAATCAAATTATATTTCCCCGTCTTATCTGCAATCGCTCCCCATATAGGCGCGCTAAATGTCCGCACCATCGGTCGTACTGCCATGAGGATTCCAGTTGGGTTCCATCCATGCCAAGATGGCGGTAGAAAACCGACAAGAACTTGATGAACGTGGCTCTTCCGAACAGAGAGCAAAAGTAGATGAGCTTGTACTTGAAGGTGCGTCGGTTGACGCTGAAGATCCTTTTGGAGGAGTAGCTCGTCTCCATGCTGTGGCCCAAGTCTGTTGTCAAAGCTCCAAGTTTACGAAACTATGTGGCGATTGCTTTTTGAGCAGCGATTCTCTTCTCTGTTAGCAGAGGTCTCTCAAGTCAAGAGAGATTTGCGTGAGTTTCAGGGGACTTCTGTATCGCAGGGCAATTAGTTTCTTATACTAGACTTTCCTAGATGGTAAAACTAGTAAAATCACCTGAAGTAATATATAAACAGTGGTGTTTCATGAGGATTTCCGAGAGAAGCGGGTTGAAAAAAACCCAGGCATATTCAAGAGATATAATTGTTTTGTTCGTGGTGATTTTCTAGGATTAATTCAGCACTCGTCTGGCAAACGTTAGCGTTCTGTCAGATTATCAAACTCTTCTTCATTTATCTCACGAATGTTGATGCCCGGCAGATAACCGCTCTCTGTCTGATAGTCAGCGAAACAAAGATTTTTCTAGAAAACTACTTTACTGGCAAAAAATCCAACCCGGGTTTTTTTCATATATATACTTCAATCGAGAAAGGTCTTCATGGTTACCACCGTATGCATTGCTACGCGACCTCAAAATTCACTGTTGGGCGATTGGCGATTTTACGCAAGAAAATTGCTGTCAATTTTCTTGAACCGGAAAGTAAACCATTCAAGTCAAGGAAGCCAAAGGATAGGTTAAAACCATTTTGGTTGATTTTGCAATCAATGTCGGCCCGCTGAAGTGGCCGAATCCAGCGTTTCGGTTTGATTGACGGCTAAAAATCGCCAATCGCCCATCGCAACATTGAATTTTGAGGTCGCATACAGTGGTAAGCTTGCGTGCCTCTTCGTTGACTCTTTTTTCAGACACGGAAGATAAAGCATGCTTTTTGAGGTGTGTTTGAGATCCCCGAGCTTATGATTAGTTTAATTTAAATCAGTGTAGTTTATGACTAATTTAATTTAATCAGTGTATGCCCAGAAATCAAGAACGCAGAACTTTTCTCAGAAAACTACATAGCGGAGAACAGTCTTAGAGTCCCAGTAGATTGTTATATGGGCGGGCATTGATAATTTTCCATTTGGTAAATGCTCAGACACGAAAAGCAAGTGGATTTCGCAGGGGATTCGAACTCGGAAATTTTTACAATTTTTTTATGCTCTTCCTGAACTTTCGAATTGTGCTTTTGTTTGGGAGAATTCTCGAGTCAGGCTTTGAAGCACTCGTCTTCGTCTTGTGCTTCATGATCTGCTCTCGGAATTCTCCCAAACAACGCCTCGGTTTTCAAAACTCCATGAAGGCACAGAAAAATGTTTTATTTCTTAAATATCTCCAAGCGGACGTGGAAACTCTTTCAATAATTAATTACAAATACGAGAAAAGGCAGCGATTAATGAAAAAGCTCTTGAACCGCTCAGTACGTACGCGCGGGAGTAAGTAAGGATGTCCCCCCCCCCCCCCTCCTTAGTGTACGAGGTATCAGTGGAAGGAGGAGGTCATCCAAGGTGGTTGTTGCTTCAGAGCTTGCAGAAGTTTGTAAAACGCAGTAATCCGGGGCAGTAATCTTGGCACAAATCAACTTCTTCGTCAGTGAGTCTTGATCAGGTCTTCGTTTGGTTGCTTTCAACACGTGAGTTATAGCTTCAATCGATTCATGCAACAGAAATGGTCTCGAAAATGGTCAGATATCCTCGTTAAGGACTCCAGCTACAGCTACCTGACCTGGAAATTTCGAGGTGCCGGCCCTGCCCATCGCGTTTTTTCACTCGCGTTTTTTTTTTTTACTCGCGTTTTTTTTTTTTACTCGCGGTTTTTTTTTACTCGCGGTTCTTTTACTCGCTTTTTTTTTACTCGCGTTTTTTTTTTTTTTTACTTTCGATCACTTCTCGATAAACTTCCGCCTGATCCCTGTATAACACGAGGATTGAGGAAAACGTGTCCCGTCCCGTCTCATTACAGATCCTTATGTCTGTACAAGACAAGGAGACGCTGGGCGCACGCCTGCTAAGCATTGTGGGACAGCGATTAGCGTATGCACTGAACTCGACCGAGTCCTCCACGGAAAGCGTCACGCAACTGTCACGCCTTCCAACCAATATCAGTCGGTGGATCAAACAACAGGTGAGATTCTCAGCCTAATCCCTGGCGTTTTGGGTGGGCTTCCTGTGGTTGGTAAGCTCGGCCCAGTGCTCGCAGATCCTCACGGTTCATCTCCGAGCACAGGAAGCCCACTCAGAACGCCAGGGACTTTCCCGCTCAAAGGGAGTGCTCGTCACCTCGCGGGGGAGGCTATAGTAACAGCCACTGACGCATGCGCGAGATTTGATTCAAATCGGTTTAGAGAAATTCTTGCTTTTCACGCGACGTCATCAAAATGCTTACCTCTAAACTAAATTCTCTACGAATATACACTTTCATACTTTATTACAACTCTACCGAGGGAGTTTGCACATAAAATTTCAACACTTTCTAACAAATGGTCTCGGAGATATCGCCGAGGTGATTTATGTCACGCAACACCAGTCACGTATTTTGATCGTGCCGTATTTCGCTCAATTTGTTCAGTGCTTACAATTTTTGCAAACCAGCAAGTCATAATGGTTCATATCCTACCATTTCAATAATATTTATGTTGACAGAGTCCGTAGAAATAGCCTTTTAGACAGCTGGTGATTTGGCCGCCATGTTGGTGTCCTTCAGCATGAACACCAACATGGCGGTTCCATACAATTACTGAACAAAATGGCGGGCAATCATTCGCTTATATTTAGGCCTGAAAACACCTAATCGATCTCAAATTTTCACAAGAAACATATTTTAATGTTCTTTCACGGTTCTGTAGCGTATTTAGTGTTTAGATGGCAATTTAGGAGATAATTTTAGTCACGTGACAAGTGAAAAGCACCAATACCTTTCTGCGCATCCAATGACGTTCAAATTCAGCCAATCAGGGAAGGCCCTCAAATGGCTGTGAGCAAAGCCTAACCCGTGAGGTAACTGTCCGGGGAGGAGAATGCAACATGTTATTCACGTTGTAAAGCTCACGTGATGCATGCTGGTATGTGCGACAAGAGCATTTTTAAGAAGTCTGCGTGTTCGCATAAAGTTGAATGCTACCCATCCAGTAAAGTGTACATGGATGAACAGGTCCAAATGAATTAACTGTATTTGCTAGAGGAAATTTGCAAATTTTCGTCCCATATTTTCACTATCCGGCCCACTTTCTGAAATTCCTGGATCCGCCCCTGTGACCTCCTTATCTGCTCTTTCCTCAGGAGCCGTCCAAGCTAGTACGGCGCATTGTACCCCTCTCCCTTACCGGTGCACTTCTGACCACGATACTAACCTTACTGCCGTGTGATTCAGCGGACTTCTCCCTGGCATCTGAACTCTCAGAGTCAGCTGAGTTCTTGTTTAGACAGACCTGATAGTGACCAATGTTATTGATGCGTGATTAACAGTTATCTTAGGCTTTGGAAAGGAGATATCCGGTTAATATTCACTGTCTATCACGAGTATAGTTATCGACAAGTGATTATAAGAATTTCCGCGTGCTGATTGGTCGAGAGGTTGTTTTCTCTTGCAAGTATTACCTTCCGGTGATTATAAACTTGAAAGGATTGGGAGTGCGCGCGCAAATTTTGTTATGATCGTGAAAAAATCCAAAAAACAAGATTGTTTTGTCTAAAAATATTATGAATCACTTGAAAAATTATACTAAAACAATTAGTCGCCTCATGCTCGACTTCGTCTCGGTGATTATTCGCCGATAATCACGTCGCCTTCGGCGACTAATTGTTAAATAGAAAGTGAGCAGCGGAAAAAGCTACCGTAAAACTTTTTAAACAATTAAAAGTTATACGTTTGAGCAACAAATCGAACGTAGTATGTTAGTGGGTTTCTCAAGGAGCCCATTATCTAGGGGCGTCCATTTACAGCGTATTGGAAAATGAAGCAAGTCTGAAGTTATTTTTAGAACAATAGATTTGCCGCTTGAATAAACTTCTCTGGACAAAGTATGCGTTACCTGCATTCTAATTGGCTGAATGAATGTGTGGCGTAAGCTTTGCGTGAAAATTTGAAACTAAAATAACTTCATAGAGGAATCTTTTTACATGGAAGTTGGACGTTCCTTGGTAATTGGCGCCTGTTTTTTCCCCTTTTTTTAAGGCTATTCTCGTTTTCTATGAGTCAAATAGTCAACTCTTCATAGTATGTTATTAAGTTTTAAGAAATGCACGTGAACTACTACAACGGAAAAAAAGGGACGAACAACATTGTTTCCAGATATGTGAAATTAGTAGAAATAGAAAGTTAATAGAAATAGTAAAGTTAAGATATTTCAACAAATGTAAAAAGTGAACGGTATTAAATAATTTAAATAATTCTTGGGTTGCACTCATTCCTTTGGGAATAAAATCACAAAAGTGCGACGGCGATGACAGAAAAAAGGAAACAAATGACCTTTCTTTTGCTCGTGCACACATGGCTGCCAATGACTTCACATGCAGCCAATATAAGTTTGTAAAATGTTTTGTCCTAGTTAAAACTTTCTTTTTGTAGAGAGAGGTAATTTTTCTTGAAAATAATGTTGGTACATTGCGGTTGTAATGCACGAGGAGGCGTTTTTATCTATAAAAGAACACTAGTTCGTTGATCTATAGCGCTATTCATGCTGACGTCATCCATTGTTATTAATGTGCCAACCAGAGATCGATTGGTTCACAGAACAAAGGGCGCTATTCAATCTACGGTTGGCACATTCGCATTAGAATGGAAATGGTGATAAACAGTGAATAGCGCCATACGACTCACTTTTAGGACGTCACGAGTCACACGCTTGCTATTCTAAAACCTGAGATGAGCCATCCATTATCACCCGTCGGTCAAGACCTTGTTTAAAATTTCCCACATCAGTTGATATGGGGTATATCAGTGTGCGGATCATCATTCCCAGCCAATCAGATGGACGAGACGGATTGTGTCTAAGTGTTGTGTGACAATATATTTGATGCTGACGTCACACGGTGCACATGCAATGCGTCTTTTATCATGCAATATCCCACACAAATCTCAAGCTTCACTTTTAACATTCAGCATTTACACGCTTGACTTCTGGGCTCCTGGATGTAAACCGAAAGTCAGACCAATTAACGACGTTCCCCTCCCCTGAGTGGCACTTTGTAGACATCGTGATGATTTCCTGGTCACTTAGCTGCCTGTCCCACATGTTGACACCGGTGATATTACCAGTGAAAGACTCGTCATTGTCAAACCCTCCGCCATCATAGTAGTTGTCTTGGTCTTGCCCGATGACGAAGATTCCGTTGATGATAGTGAAGCCACTGAAACGACATCGGGGACGTTTCAGAACAAGGTATATATCATTGAATTCCTGTGTTTTTTTTTCAGCTAGGTAGACTGGGCTCGAGCGGCTCGTGAGTTAGCTGTGGTGTAACAAAATCAACAGAGGACAGGGGCTCGTAAAGGGGCGTTCCTCTGATATGTATTCTTGATAAGGCGTTTTGATACATCTTGTTATTTTTTTTCTTTTTTAACCGCCGCTGCGGTTACGTGTATCAGAACAACAATAGCAGAGAACAACATGATTAATTATAGAAATCAGTGCTGGCACGTGAATATCCAGTTGCAAATAACTGGCGTCTGTAAAGCTACTAATACAACGAATTTGATTGGCTAGAAAAACAAAAGCTTCACTATTAGCGGTAAAACCATTGTAAAAATATGTCCAGGTCTCCCGATGCCCTATCAATACGCAATGCCACCCTAACGCATTGTTTCGGAGCATTGAGAAATTTTTTTCAGAAATCAAATCAACAGTCATACCTGCTCAGTCCAGTTTCATTGCCCGAAGACTGGTAGGCAACACCGTCAAAATACATCCTCCAGTTGCCATCGTTACTGGCCCACTTGACACATATGTGGTGCCACTTCCCGTCCAATAATTTATGGTAAATGTTTCTGAATGAAAATAACAGATATTTACAATGAGAAATATATACTTCAGTAGTTAATTAAAATTTATGAAAACTCCGAGTAGCAACAAGCCCATGACTTTACAGTTGTTTCAGGTAACACGCGATCCAGCACGTCAACACTTTTTGGCAGTTGGGTTTTTCTGTGAAGTCAATCAAACCACAACTAACTACGTGAGCCAATCAGGTCGTTGCTCAGTTTCGCCTAGTGCAGTGAATTGGCTTTCTGTCGCGACAAATGTCGCCAACCAAATGTGCTGGGCAAGGATCTGATTGGCTCACACGATTGCATTGATGGACAGCGCAGAAAAACTTAACTGCCAAACTACAAGAATCTGACAACGGCGAAGTCGCGTGTTACCTGAAACAGCTGTAAAACACGATTTTCTTAAATGAATTATAATCTTTTAGATTAAATTTTGAACAAAATTATGTCAACAACTATGCCAAAAATTCACGCTTAAGAACAGGTCTTGAGAAAATCAACCAAAGTTGGACATGAAAATTTTTGAACCCCCCTGATATTTTGTGTGCAGGTAGGTTACTCCATATGATTGTAGTTAAGGAGGCTCATATCAATTTTTCATGTCCTCGCCCCCTGAACTTCAATGGTCTGTATCTCATTCGGAAATGCACAGAACGGAAAGCCACTTTAAAAGTAAACATGCTATGGATTGTTCTTTGTGTCGACATATGTTTTGTTTACATTGCTGCTTCCATGGCAACGTAATGGCGACCCTCCAAAAAAATTAAGTTGCAAAATTCACCCAGACAAAGAGAAATTTGGGACCCTCTTAACGCCAAAGACACTAGGCTATTAGCATTGCTTAGACAAAGTTTGAAGAAAAAGTAGCATCGCGTTTTCGAAACATAACGTGGTCATTTTTTTTTCGTCGAAAAATTAGAATTTTTTATTAGCCTACTTTCTTGACCCTCAAACTATGCCTAAAAGCTCGTAGTGATTTAGTTTTTAGTTCCGCATAACGACCTAGGCAATTTCTTTAAGCAAAAATTTTAGAGCCACTGCTTATTCCGATCAGGATTAATCTGAAAACTTTTGAAGCCTTTTCTTGCTCACGGAAACACAAACAACTAGTCCTGCGTTCCAATTCCTAGTGAAAAAAATCCGAGTAAATTTGTGTCTAAATCTCCCCAAGGAGAGTTCAATTATTTCATACCATACCTTTGTATTTTTTTAGTGCCATAATTCTTTAAAAAAGCCGTGAAAAAAAAATCAAATCTGGACGCGGTGTAGTTTCGCTTGACTTGAAAGCGGGCAGCTTTCCCATTTAGGTGTGTATATTTCTTGTACTCATTTCAACATTTCTCAATGCGGTGTTATCACGCGGCTCATTGCCTTTGCTACACTTTACTTGAATATTTTAGTAACGCAATACGATCCAACTTCAAATTTTACAACTTTCTCTGCAATAAAAGACATTTTAAAACACCTTATCAAACACGGGTAGATTTTAAAACTTTATCAAATTTCTTTACTGTTTGTTTTCCGTCCGAGAGATAGTTTCGAAGAGTTACGCTCTTCGAAGTAATTAGATGAAAAATTGCAATAGAATCAATGAGCCGTTATAACAATACTGCATTGACATGCTTGTGAGCAAATGAACAAAGAAATCCGGTTGTTATTAAGATGCAATTGTAAAGAACGTAATTAAGTCTGGTTGTAATTAAGCTCTATTCGTAAAAATGTAATTAGGTCTGGTTTTAATTAAGCTGTAATGGTATAGAACGTAATTAGTTTCCGAAGTCTTTTGTATTGGCCAAGTAATTAGTGTAATAAGGTGTAAAATATTCACACTTGTTCAGCATAAAAGCACCAAAGTTTGTCGACATTCTACTCCAGAGTTCAATAAAGTCCATTAGAAAATAACACCTATGTTGTATTGTGAATGTGCGCATTCTGATTGGTTAAAAAGCGTGTTTGTAAGAGACCTGAGAAACAGGTCTTTCAAGTTTTGATCAGTTCTCCCAACATCCCCCTCGTGTTTGTAAGAAAGCAGAGAGCACGCGGAAAGTACTTTTATTGCTTAAGTAAAATACACCCCGGCTAAAGGGCCTTTCTTTGACAATGCTGACATAGTGAAAGATACATATCCTAAATGGGAAACATTCTGTTAGAGCGAATCAGATCAGCGGGACTCACTGCCAGACCTTCCAAATGTTCAATGGGATGAGACACCGTAGAATACGTAGGACACAAGATCGGAGAAGGAAAAGTCTGGATGGAAACAGACAAGCTCACTCGGATTGTGGAAGCACCAGTACCCACCACCAAGAAGCAAGTGCGGGCTTTTCTGGGCCTGTCAGGTTACTACAGAAAGTTCATCCCGAATTACGCTCAAGTGGCTACTCCTCTCACGGATCTCACAAAGAAAGGACAAACAAACGAAGTAGATTGGGGAGAAAAGCAGCAAGACGCCGTCAACAAGCTAAAGGAAAGCCTAGGAGAAGCGCCAATACTCCGCCTACCAGATTTCACCAAGCCATTCATCGTGCAAGCCGACGCGTCAGATGTTGGAGTCGGAGCTGTAAAGACACGAAGATGGTACATTCCCCGTGCGATACGCAAGTCGGAAACTGCTGGAGCGAGAGAGGAACTACTCAACAATAGAGCGGGAATGTCTTGCAATTGTGTTCGCAGTGAAAAAGTTCAAAGAGTTCCTCTATGGCAAAGAGTTCACGTTGCAAACAGATCATCTGCCACTACGCACATACAGCAAGCTAAGACGGAAAGTGGACGGATCGAACTCAGTTCGCAAAAGGAACTCAGTTCGCAAAGCCGAAAGCACCATAGTCATCCAGACCTAAATGGTTCTGTCACAGACCTACAGTGGAAAGAAAAGTACCGAAGGCGACCGAGAGTCTCGTAGCATAGGTTTTGAAATTAGCTGCTTTGTTCTGAGCTTCAGATGGGGTCAACACTCAACAGGGTCTGCTACCCTTCCGCAGTAGAGTTCTCAAATTTAAACGAGGAATGTCGGAGGAAAGTCAACGCTGACGTCGTCCAAATAGTGATGGTAAGTCATCAAAGCAATTGAATTTCTATAATAGCGTTTCCTTTTTCCTACAAAGTAGAAAACATGACAACCAAAGAACACTACGCTGTTTTTGTGATCTGAGGGGGATTTTTTCAGTTAGAAAGCGGCAGTTTAAAATGACCAATTTGGCGGTTTCCAAGAAGTGAAATTTACAATAAATAGAAAGACAATTGTCCTAACATGTAGAATGCTATAAGCTCAGAAAATTGGATGCTTTGGCAGAAACTGGTCGTTTAGTTAGGGTAATTTTTGAAGAAGTTAATCAAGGCCAAAACCCCACCACAAACACGGCATCTTTGTCGCTTACATATTCTGCTAGAAATGCCATCTTTGCTATTTTTGACAAATCTCTGTATTGGTCTTTCATCATGGGCAAAAGTATGGAAATAAAATAAGACGTGGCTGAGAACGAGCCCGCAACATTTGCACCTTCTCATTAAGAGATTTTGCTGGTGAAAACAGGGGGGTCAGGGGAGTTATGTTCAGCCTCGGTTGCCATGGAAACAGAGCAAGAAATGACTCTTATATGGTCATTTCTGTTCATCCCCCAGGTAACCCACCTGCACACAAAATATCAGGGGGATCAAAAATTTTCATCTCCAACTTTGGTTGATTTTCTCAGAGATCCGCCTGTTCTTAAATATTATCCTTGCCCGCGCACTGATGCGTCGCAAAACGACCTGTATCAAGCGCCTACTGCGACATTTTTGTACCCATGCAGAGTTCCCTCGGCTCGTCACCTCGCGGGAGAGGCTCTCGCAAGATTTGATAAAGAAACGTTGGGAAAAATACATTTCTGCACATGCTCCGACGTCGAAAACCCATCAATTGGTAAAGGTCATCTCCCCAAGGTGACGGAGCGGGGATCACGTTCTGAGTACGAGAATTCTACTATCTGTCTATCTATCTGTCTATCTGTCTGTCTGTCTGTCTGTCTGTCTGTCTGTTTGTCTGTCTGTCTGTTTGTCTGTCTGTCTGTCTGTCTGTCTGTCTGTCTGTCTGTGTCCGTCCGTCCGTCCGTCCGTCTGTCTGTCTATAGCGTGCCAAGATAGATAGATAGATATTACTTTATTTAAGGAGCTCTCGATCGCTCGCTTGCGACTCCTCGACAAATCCCTCGTCAAATTCTCACCTTGTATTTCCAGCCACATGGAGTTTTGTTTTCTGATTATGGGCAGCCACAAATAACGCGTTACTCTCAGAGGCGGTCGCCACGCTCATGATAGTTTGGAATTTGGCATTTGGCAAACAAGCCCCTGACTGGACCCACGCACAGGCCGTCAGCGCATGCGTGATGCTGATAAGGCGAGGGAAAACGAGAGCATGGAGGTGAAGATAGGAAGGGAACTGGAACATAAAATAACCTGAAAAATTAGAGGGAAATAAATTTGATTGTGTGTTTTTTTTAGGAGAGTCGGCTTATCCTGCCCATAATGCATTGCCACCGATGGTGGATTTTTTTCTGCCACATCAAGAAATGTTTGTAGATTTGGGGCTTTGAGTTGATCTGGGTTTATTATACAATCAGTTTGTATAAAATTTGCGGGTATTTTTGCTTTTCGTTCACCCTTAGAAGTATGTTCCTACCCCTAGTGTATGTTAAGGGAAAAGAAAAAGGGAAATAAAATCGTGCATAAGCGTTCGAAAGGGCCGGTAACACCCCCTCCCCCTCCCCCTGCGTTGTCGAGCATGTGTTGCACTCCAATGTAATCAAATAGGGAAACAGACAAACTTGCCCCAAACCTCCTCTTGGGTCGAAATGATGGCACCCCTCTCGAAAATTGATTCATTTCACATTTTGCGCCTCTGACAAGAACATCAGTCTCAGCGTTAGAAAGAGTAACCTTATAGGTTTATTACTGAGTCAGTTGAAAGAGTAACCTTTACAGATAGGTTTATTACTGAGTCAGTTGAAAGAGTTTTGTTAATTTTGGCTGTAATTTAATCCATACTATTTCGAACGGTATTCCTGTGGTGTAACGCATGACGGGATGCCTGTGGTGCACGATAATACTGAAGGCAAAGTGAATTTCGTGGGCTAGCTAGCGATGGATGATTTCACCCATCGGTGATCTCGGCATGCCGACGCCTGCAGTACCGTCCTTACGTAATCAGCGGTTATCGGCCAATGATGAATGCGCCGAATTTGGAAAGTCTCTTCGTTCTTTTGGAAAGTTCATGGTAAATTGAAAGTTTATCATGTCAGATGCTACTTTATTTGTTCGTGGAAGTATTCACCAAGGCGATAGTCGTTTTAGCGATAGTTCTAGAAAAGGCAATGTGCTTTTATGAGTCGTTCAGCTTTGTTATGTCCAAATTCGTGTGACATTTCTACATGGAGAACAGAGACCATCGATCGTGTTTTATTCGAAGGGGATGAAATGCACTAAAAAGCACTTGAAGAACGCTCTATATCTATGGAAGAGACGATCTCCCTGAACATTTTCCCGGATCGAGTCATTTCGTCTACGATAAAAACAGCTTCTTCTGCCATTGAGCTGTCTGACGAACCAAATCATGAACAAAATCAATCGCCCGACGAGGCAAATCGAATTCAATCGCCCGACGGGGCAAACAATCGAAACAAATCGTCCAACGTGGCAAACAATCCAAATCATGCACCTGATATGGTGGATAACATTGCACATGTAATATTGTTTAGTAATCTATGCTCAACGGACCCACTGTGCTCCTACTGAGGGATGGGAAGACCTGGCGGAGCTGCTCAGATGCGTAGCGGAAAAAATAGGGGATGGGATAGGGAGGGATGAAATTACATACACCTTAAAACATATGTAAGATAACTTAATACCGAGACAAAACACCAAGGGAATTAAAATATCATAGCAAAGAGCATACAACTCTTTAAGCACATAAACTCCTTGTTCCATAAAGGTGTTCATAACCTTACGACAGCGAGCAGCTAACCAACTAGTGTAGCCAGGTAAGCACAGTGAGTCATGACTCATGACTATAAACCTGACCATCTTATAAGCGAACCCATAAGGTCAATACTTGCAGAGGCTATACACTACTAATGGCTTGAGTAAAGATTCAGAAGGCTTCCAGGACCGTGGGTCTAGACTACTCAGATCCATATGACTAAATGATACCAGAGAACGAGGTCATAATGAGATAGCCAATACTACACACTGTAAAGGCGATATATTCCAAGGCGCAAACAGGACATCATTATAGCATGGGCAAGATAAACACTGTACCACCATTCTCGAACCCAGGGTCCCTCGGCCTCCCACATGAACAGGGGAGCCCCGGGCACGAGAATGCTGTACAACAACAATATATAAAGTATCATACACAGAACAGGAGGCAGCCCCTTCCGCGACATGGCAATTATGACATGGTATGCTAATGAGTGATCCCTCTATATACGCACCAGTGGGTCCCCTGAGCATAGTAATCTATGCTCAACGGACCCACTGTGCTCCTACTGAGGGATGGGAAGACCTGACTCCGTGCTCAGCGGTTGAGTACACTCCAAAGCATACCGAGGGCGCTGCGCATAAACCCCAACACTCATCCGAAACCCAAACCCCTGTGGTGCGACCATACACAGACCGAGGCGATGCGACAACCCAAAACTCAAAGACCTCCGAAAAGCAGCGCCCCTATTTAGAATGTATGAAAATATGTGCATTATTTTATGTGTGTTTAGAATATTGGCATTGGCTGCCTGCCGATACCAGAAAGAAAAAAACCACCAGGAAAACATAAGGCGGCCAACCCTCGAGCCAGGCTTACCAGGGGATAGTTAAAGGTGACAATACGGATGTAGGCTAAACTGTAGTATAAACCCAGATGGGGCTCAAGGGTTGACCGACTTACGTGCGGGCCCTAAGGCCGGCAGAAGAACGCTTTGTCTCCGTCTACGTAAGATACAGTCAAACCTTGAGGGTGAAGAAGGGAAAAGGAGGAGACCTACTTTAACATAGCACTCTACGCAGCCATGCCAATACGCCTACATATAAAGTCGGTATCACAGACACTAGCTGGTAAGGTAATTTCCTAACCAGTCATAAGAAATATTAGGCCAATGCACACGACAGAGAAAAGCTGGTACTGAAATCTCCTTAAACCAGCACATGTAGCATGCACATAGCGCAAATCAACTAAAGTTATGAGAAATACTAGGAAAAAAAACTGGCACTATAATATTTAAAGCCAGCATAAATGTACAGCAAGCAAATAACACATAAAGTGAACTCAATAAAATCATGAGAAATGCTAGGCCAAATGCTCATGACAGACTAAAGCTGGTACTGTATATTGTGTTAACCAGCACATGGTAGCATGCAAATAACACAAGTGAACTAAATAAAATCATGACAAATGCTAGGCCAATTGCTCATGAAACTAAAGCTGGTACCGTAATTTTCCTAACCAGCACATGGCAGCATGCAAACAACACAAGTGAACTAAATAAAATCATGAGAAATGCTAGGCCAAATGCTCATGACAGACTCAAGCCGGTACAATGTAGCATGCAAATAACACAAGTGAACTCAGTAAAATCATGAGAAATGCTAGGCCAAATGCTCATGACAGACTAAAGCTGGTACCGTAATTTTCCTAACCAGCACATGGTAGCATGCGAACAACACAAGTGAACTCAGTAAAATCATGAGAAATGCTAGGCCAAATGCTCATGACAGACTAAAGCTGGTACTATATTTTTTCTAACCAGCACAATAATGTAACATGCAAACAACACAAGTGAACTCAATAAAATCATGAGAAATGCTAGGCCAAATGTTTATGACAGACTAAAGCTGGTAACGTAATTTTCCTAACCAGCACATGGTATAGCATGCGAACAACACAAGTGAACTCAGTAAAATCATGAGAAATGCTAGGCCAAATGCTCATGACAGACTAAAGCTGGTACTATATTTTTTCTAACCAGCACAATAATGTAGCATGCAAACAACACAAGTGAACTAAATAAAATCATGAGAAATGCTAGGCCAAATGCTCATGACAGACTCAAGCCGGTACAATGTAGCATGCAAATAACACAAGTGAACTCAGTAAAATCATGAGAAATGCTAGGCCAAATGCTCATGACAGACTAAAGCTGGTACCGTAATTTTCCTAACCAGCACATGGTAGCATGCGAACAACACAAGTGAACTCAGTAAAATCATGAGAAATGCTAGGCCAAATGCTCATGACAGACTAAAGCTGGTACTATATTTTTTCTAACCAGCACAATAATCCCATGTAAAAATGAGAGGCGGGATCCCGGCCGGGACAGGCGGGATCCCGGCTGGGATAGGCGGGATCCCAGGTGGGATGGCGGGATCCCGCCTATCCCAGGTGGGATAACGTTTCCCGGGTAGGTGGGATCCCGCCTGGGATCCCTGGGATCCTGCCATCCCGGGCGGGATCAAAGGTGGGATGGCGGGATCCCGCCTATCCCAGGTGGGATAACATTTCCGGGGAGGTGGGATCCCGCCTGGGATCCTGCCATCTCGGGCGGGATCCAAGGCGGGATGGTGAGATCCCGCCTATCCCAGGTGAGATAATGGCCATCGCGGGCAGGATCCAAGGTGGGGTGAGATGGTGGGATCCCACTTATTATTATGGTGGGATAGCATTTTCCAGGTATCCCAGGATCCAGCCTTCCTGGGCAGGATCCCAAATGGATGGGATAGCAGGATCCTTGTTGGGATAGGGGGGATCCCGCCTATCCCAGGTGGGATAACATTTCCCAGGTAGGTGGGATCCCGCCTGGGATCCTGCCATCCTGGGCGGGATCAAAGGTGGGATGGCGGGATCCCGCCTATCCCAGGTGGGATATCATTTCCTGGGGAGATACCTGCCATCCCAGGCGGGATCTAAGGTGGGACGGTGGGATCCTGCCTATCCCAGGTGAGATAATGGCCATCCCGGGCAGGATCCAAGATGGGATGGTGGGATGCCGCCTATCCCAGGTGGGATAACATTTCCCAGGGATCCCAAGATCCAGCCTTCCTGGGCAGGATCCCAAATGGATGGGATAGCAGGATCCTTCTTGGGATGAAATTTCTCAGGGTCAGGTGGGATTCCCAGTGAGATCTTAAGTACCTAATGGGTGGGATCCCGTATGGGATGGCAGAATCCCAGAGGGAGTTTTTTTTGAGGTGGGAAGCCAGGATCCTGCAATGATGGGACACCACAGTGGGATATAAGGGGGAGAACCTGGGTGGGAAGAGAAGAGTGCAGGGAAATTTATCTAGCTGTGTTGGGAATTGTCAGGATTTTTTGTGGGAGGCGCTGGGATCCGGGGATCCTGCAATGATGGGACACCTCCATAGTGGGATGAGAGTGAGACTGGAGAGCAACATGTGAATTTCCTGTGAAAATGTTGTGAATGAACCTGTGAACTATTTTGACCTGTGAAAAAACCCTGTGAAAATCATGAGAAAAATGTGACATTTTGAATCAGGAAAAACGTGAAAAAAAGCTGTGAATTCTATATCTTAAGTATCAACAAAATGGTATGAGAAAATATGATGTGAAGAAACTGTTAATTTTGGTTTTCTTTTGAAATCAAAATAACAACCTTTGTTGTGATTCGATGTTTAATTAAATTTGATTTTGATCGTAGCCATGATTTCCCAACTCTAGCTTTGATTTTCATTATTATTATAACTTGTTATTTTCTCAGGCACATCTTTCAGTATCTAGGGGTGATGGAAGCAGTTGGATGAGGGGCACTCTTGTCCCCCTGTAATTATGATTGGGGAGAGGGGGAGGCCCCCCAATAATATTGACAGTGGCCAACAGCATTAAACCTGATATTTCCCAAATAATACTTACTCTAATTTACTGCAAAATTCAAGGGGAAAACTCCTAAAAGATACCACAAACTGTGACTTCTTACCCATCATATTGTACACCCCTACCTCAGTAATATAATGTGAGAAAGCCCCAACAGTCTACATAGTACATCTATGTTTATAGACTAAAGTGCACTGAGGCCTAGTTTATACATCGTATTTCGGACAAATTTAATTGAGACAAATTTAATTATCGAAATTAAGTGACATATAAACTAGGCCTGAGCCACAATGAGATTTTACCTATTCCACAGCTATAACTACTGGAAGTTCACTCATGTAGATAAGATTTGTCAACATAAACTTTATATCATTCTGCCAAATTTCATGTGTATCCATGATAATAAATTTGAAGAATTATGTACTATTCTGTACTATTTCTAGGTAATTTACAATTTAGTTATTGCGAAAAAATGTAACATTTGTCTTGTGCTTGAACTCGCCCATTCTGATGTTCTCTTAGAATTCAGTTGTCATCAAAGAAAAAGGCATAACTTACAGAAAAAGACAGTCCGAATGCATTTAGAAAAATCTTCAATAATTAAATCGTTTAGCAATTCAACCCACTTTTCGGATAAGCTGTTTTTGCACCCATCTTTCCACATTTCATGGCAAGGAACGACCGCGAAACAAGAAGCAAAGGAAGGAAGGCGCCATGTTTGATTAACCACACCACAGGCAGCCCACACATACGTAAGCACAAGGTCACGTGACACCAAAAAGGCGCGAAACGCGACGCACACGCGTCGTCTTTTTTCACCACCGAAAACGAGAAAACATGTCTTCAGTCTTCGCCTCTACTATCGTATCGACATTTGAAAGAAACTAAGCTACCTACAAACATAGGCAAGTATTTGTTATTATGTATACTTATGTGATGTTTCTTTTCCTTGTATAATTTGGCCGCTAACGTTCTTTACTGTTCAAAAAAGCTTAGAAAACAAAATGCCATAGGGAAAACCGGAGAGGTGACAAGACAAGCAAGAGACTTGGCCACAGTTCAACATTTGATTCAACATTAATTTGTCAATGTTTGTTTAACAATTTCTTCATGATTAACAAGCTTTCGGAACCTGACGAAACTCAGTTAATATTGTTCAATGCATGTTCAGCGATTAATAACGTTGAAAGTAGTAGTCTCTGAAGGGACTCCTACTGTCACGCAGCTTCTAATTTTAAGTTAACTTAATTAAGTTATAATCATCTGAAATCCGCCTAATCCAAGAAAACAAGTCCCAAGCAAAGTGATCATTTTTACCACTCGTTATTTGCTTGACTAAACAAATTTCAAGACCTCAATTGGCAATCGAAAAGAAAACACAAGTATGATCTACTTACAACACTTTATCTGAAATCCACTCTAATCTATATGAAGTTGCCATTTATTAATTACTGTGGTTTTTCATAGTTTCATAATCCTGTAATCAAACATAGTAGCTTAGGAGTATTTGCAAAATAGTCTGAGACAGAGGAATAAGCTGCTAAACCATGGTTTGACTAGAAATTGCTTCAGAAATCACATGATTACATGTATGAAAACTCTCATGGAGATCAGAGAAACTGAATTTTAAAGTTTAACAAATAATACAGGAATGTATAATTTGGATAGCCTTGGCAAATATTATTCATGCTTACAGCCATTCTCAGTTACACGCGGTCGCCTGGAAAAAAGCTTGCAAGCGAAAACTCATTTTGCTGTCTTGTCTGAGCGCGACAAGCCGGCGAAAGCACATGCATTGCCATGGAAACTTTGACAAAAAAAAAACAAGTTTTCGCTTGCAAGCTTTTTTCCCAGCAACCTCATGTTGCATGTAACAGAGCATGTAACTGAGAATGGCTGTAATGAGCAACATTTCTGTGAACTTTGGCAGGGACAACAGCTTATCACTTATATTCATACCTTTCAAAAAACACCAATACCAAAGTTAAAATATTTGTTACATTTTCGTAACAATAATCTTGACAACTAGTGTTCAACTTGCTCGCTTATAAAACAACCTGTCTTAATTATTCACTCACAGGTTGACAGGCACTAGATCATGGAGCATTTGATTCTGTTGTAATGACATACAGGTAATTAGACAAGGCTTGACCTGTTGGAGTGACCACATCCCGAACCACGTCCTCTACGGTGATCTGCCTAGAATATCTGACAGGGTGACCTGCCGCAGACTTGGCCTCGCCGGTCATTGTTACCGCCACGAAGAGCTCACAGCAAATCATCTCGTCTTGTGGGAGCCAACGCACGGCAACCGCCGCCCCGGCCGACCAGCGACTGGAGCTCGAGATGCGAGGTTTGGCTGAGGCCGCCGCAGTAAGTAAGTAAGTAAATGACCTGTACACCTGTAAAACTATGTTTAATGAGTCATTTAAGCTTAAGCAAGTTCTAATGTATCCTGCTTGTCACGTTTTTCAGGTAAAACCAGATGCATATGCATACTGCCATCAACAGAACTTCACGCTGCCTTCAGTCTGAAACAATCAAATAATCTAGCCAGCAACAAATGAAGGAGCTAAGAAGCAGCACATGAATTCAAGGAAAAAATTATTCATAGTTTTACCATGGGGTTTTATTCACCATTTTCAATATACATTGCTTAAAAATGAATAAAACAGACTCATCACCTGCACAGAGTTTTGGTGTCACATTATGTTCTTAGAGTGGATTTGATATTGAGTGTTGAAATCTAAATGCATAAGTACAAAAGAGAAGTACAAATTGAGCGCAATAGAGCATGTTGTGATGTTGGGAGAGTAAAACACAAGCTGCAAAAGGAGACAAAGTAATTGCAGAAAACAAGAGACTGCATGTTTGTTTGTTCTTCATGCTCTGGTATCATCTGAAATCTGCTCTTTTAAAGAACAGCATAGTCACTGTGGTAGGATTCTGTTCGCATGAGGTGAGCTGTCTCTGGGGGTTGGCATGGGGAAGGTGGGGGCGTAACTTTCAATCCTTGAAAAAGTATAGTATTTTGCATCAGCTAGAGTGTTAGAATTATTAGGTTTTTCCTGCTAATGCAACATTTTGTGAATTGTGAATTTTATATTCTCAGAGTAACAAAATTTTGACCTCTTCTTGTAAAAATTGCTTGAAGTTCTTAAACAATTTTTCACCGGTTTGTTGGCCAAATTTTGGGGTTCTTTTATGAACATTTTTCACAGGTGCTTTACAAGTTTTTTCACAGGTCTTTTTCACAAGATTTTCATTGGCTGATTGCATTTTTAAAACGCACCGGGGGGGTTGAGGACCTCCCTTAAATAGTCCCCCTCCCCTGGAATTTCCACTTGTGAAACAGACCACCTCCCCTGGAAATTCCAACCTCATAAAGTACCCCCTCCCCTGGAATTTCCATTTTTTCTGGCAAAATACCTCTGGAAAATTTATTTTTGGATAAAATGTCCCTGGAAAGTCACCTTTTTTACCCCTCCCCCCTGGAATTTCCAGTCTCCTGACACACCCCCTCCCGTGGAATTTCCAGAGTCCAAAACAACCCCCCTGGAAAATTTTCCATAGGTCCTCAACCCCCCCGATGCGGATTAAAAATGCAATCAGCCATTAAGCAATAAAACTGCTTTCCACATGCTTTGCATAGACGGGGGTCTCGGCAAGTGTCTATGCAATATAGACAAGTTATATAAGTTCCTCTGTAAGCATTAGTCATGTCACACATTATAAGGAAATCTTGAAACATATATCGATGTCTCATTAATTGTAAATGCATTTTCTTGTGATGACATCAGGGGACACATAGGTTATAACCAGGGACACGTCCCTGGTTAAACCTGCTGATAATAATAACTGTGTTATGAGACAAGTTTTCTTTTTCAAAGTCCATATAAAAGACAGAATTCATCTGCTGTGATGGCCTTTCCTGTAGGCAGGATCTCGATTGGGATTCTGGGTGAGATGGCGGGATCCTTAGTGGGATGAGAAGATCCCGGGTGGGATAGCAAGATCCCGGGTAAGGTGGCAGAATAATGCAAGATCCCGGGAGGGATGGCAGGATCCCAGTTGGAATCCCAGGTGGGGTGACACGATCACAGGTGGGATGGCAAGATGTGGGATGGCAGGATCCCAGGTGTTATTGCGGGATCCTGGGTGGGATGGTGGGATACCGGGAGGATGGCGGGATGGGTGGATGGCAGGATCCAAGGTGGGATGATTGGATCCCAAGTGAGGTGACAGCATCCCTATGTGGGATGGCAAGATCCCGGGTGGGATCCCAGGTAGAATTGTGGGATCCCGGGTGGGATGGCGGGATCCCGGGTGGGATAGCGGGATCCCGGGTGGGATCCCGCTAAGGCGGGATGTCCACTAATCCCGGGCAGGATGGCGGGATCCCGGGTGGGATGGCGGGATCCCGGGTGGGATGGCGGGATCCCGGGTGGGATGGCGGGATCCCGGGTGGGATGGCGGGATCCCGGGTGGGATGGCGGGATCCCGGGTGGGATAGCGGGATCCCGGGTGGGATGGCAGGATCCGGCTAAGGCGGGATGTCCACTAATCCCAGGCGGGATCCCGGGTGGGATCCCGTCTTTCCCAGATGGGATCCCGACTGGTGAAAAGGCGGGATCCCGCCCAATCCCAGGCGGGATCCCGTCTATGTTTTTACATGGGATGTAACATGCAAACAACACAAGTGAACTCAATAAAATCATGAGAAATGCTAGGCCAAATGCTTATGACAGACTAAAGCTGGTAACGTAATTTTCCTAACCAGCACATGGTATAGCATGCGAACAACACAAGTGAACTCAGTAAAATCATGAGAAATGCTAGGCCAAATGCTCATGACAGACTAAAGCTGGTACTATATTTTTTCTAACCAGCACAATAATGTAGCATGCAAACAACACAAGTGAACTCAATAAAATCATGAGAAATGCTAGGCCAAATGCTCATGACAGACTAAAGCTGGTACCGTAATTTTCCTAACCAGCACATGGTATAGCATGCGAACAACACAAGTGAACTCAGTAAAATCATGAGAAATGCTAGGCCAAATGCTCATGACAGACTAAAGCTGGTACTTTATTTTTTCTAACCAGCACAATAATGTAGCATGCAAACAACACAAGTGAACTCAATAAAATCATGAGAAATGCTAGGCCAAATGCTCATGACAGACTAAAGCTGGTACCGTAATTTTCCTAACCAGCACATGGTAGCATGCGAACAACACAAGTGAACTCAGTAAAATCATGAGAAATGCTAGGCCAAATGCTCATGACAGACTAAAGCTGGTACTATATTTTTCCTAACCAGCACATGGTATGTATAGCATGCGAACAACACAAGTGAACTCAATAAAATCATGAGAAATGCTAGGCCAAATGCTCATGACAGACTAAAGCTGGTACTATATTTTTTTCTAACCAGCACAATAATGTAGCATGCAAACAACACAAGTGAACTCAATAAAATCATGAGAAATGCTAGGCCAAATGCTCATGACAGACTAAAGCTGGTACCGTAATTTTCTAACCAGCACATGGTAGCATGCGAACAACACAAGTGAACTCAGTAAAATCATGAGAAATGCTAGGCCAAATGCTCATGACAGACTAAAGCTGGTACTATATTTTTTCTAACCAGCACATGGTATGTAGCATGCGAACAACACAAGTGAACTCAATAAATCATGAGAAATGCTAGGCCAAATGCTCATGACAGACTAAAGCTGGTACTATATTTTTTCTAACCAGCACAATAATGTAGCTTGCAAACAACACAAGTGAACTCAATAAAATCATGAGAAATGCTAGGCCAAATGCTCATGACAGACTAAAGCTGGTACCGTAATTTTCCTAACCAGCACATGGTATGGCATGCGAACAACACAAGTGAACTCAGTAAAATCATGAGAAATGCTAGGCCAATTAATGCTCATGACAGACTAAAGCTGGTACCGTACTTTTCCTAACCAGCACATGGTAATGGTAGCATGCCAACAAAACTGGGGAAGGTATATATGAAACCGTAGAAGATTCCAATAGACTTGCGATAGATGTATACACACACACAAAAA
This sequence comes from Scolanthus callimorphus, assembly GCA_033964015.1. Lineage (NCBI taxonomy): Eukaryota > Metazoa > Cnidaria > Anthozoa > Actiniaria > Edwardsiidae > Scolanthus > Scolanthus callimorphus. The sequence goes on from CM066915.1 coordinate 345,715, forward strand.
AAAAGCTGAAATAAAACGAATGACTGGGATAACTAACGAAAATGGGAGCCCAGATAAGAAACATACTTACGACAATGCAACTGGAGTTGTATACGAAGAAACACTTGAACGAGAATGAGGGAACGACGAGAAAGTGAAGAAACAGAACTCAGAGCCAGCACGGTTTCACGCGGACGGTGGAAGACCGGAACAAGAAAGTCTCGAAAATTTCCAAAACCAACAGGACTGAGTAAACAATCGGACCATCGTACTGACTTGGCGGAGGAGGGTGTAGAAACCGAAAGAAACGAGCAGGAAACGAGGCAGACGGGGCTTTATTTCTTGGTTGATGTAGGATAAGGAACCAGGACGTACAGCCACGAGAGCGACATGGCAATTATGACATGGTATGCTAATGAGTGATCCCTCTATATACGCACCAGTGGGTCCCCTGAGCATAGTTACTCTATTAAACGATTTCTTGTTTTTGCTTCGTCCATTACTTCTATCGCCTTTACATTATCGCAGCACTTTACTTTCAATAGAAACCGCTAGTTATATAAACTATAGTGTTGTATCAGATTTCGGTCACTAAGAAATATCGTAATGCGCACGCGTGAAAAATTACGATAATGCCCACTACTCGCGAAATTAATCAAATCGAATTTTTTTCACGAAAAAGTTTATATGATAAACAGAATACATGGGCGCTTGGAGATATGAAATTTATCTTCTGGTTTTCAAATTTGATATCTCATTCGCTGCGCTCACTCGTTAGACTGCTTGCAGCCCCTTCTCCGGCGAATGTCCGTAAATCGAGAGAAGCGAACGTCCGTAAATCGAGAAATCCCGCGGCGGCGCGCTTCGGTTTGTTTTCAAGTGTCGAGTTACCAGGAGAGAGAGAGACGCGCCACGGGCTCGAGTTACCAGGAGAGAGAGAGGAACCGAAGCGCGCCGCCGCGGGATTTCTCGATTTACGGACGTTCGCTTCTCTCGATTTACGGACGTTCGCCGGAGAAGGGGCTGCAAGCAGTCTACTCACTCGTGAGTTATCAAAATTTGAACACTCGAAGATAAATTCCATATCCCTGCGCGCCCATATATTATTCTCTATATCTTCTATCTGTCACTTCTCAAGCACCGTATCGGCTTTTTTAAAAAATGTGACCGTTATTTTATTTATATCTAGCGTCCACTTTAAATATCTTCATTCACCACCTGAAGAAGATTGGTAATGGCCGATCTGAATGAAATAATTTTTTAAGCTGTTTGTCGACCTTTCATCATATGAACTTGTCTAGATGATTATGCACATGCACAGTCCCAGAAATTTTCGAACGCAATGTCTTGAGATGGCACACTACCTGCTTTAAGACATCTGTAGGTTCCACCTGTACCTATACTGCATCGCTCGCCTGTACTACAAAGCAAGTCGCTACAATTCTCAGGAGGGCGACCGCTGTACGCCAGGTAATGATGGTCGGTAGCGAACACGAAGCTGGTCGGATTTGTCAGGTGACATGCATTGTTGATCTCGCAGAGGTTTTCTTGCATCTTGAAATTCACGCTCCTGCATTCATCATTGTTGACACAAAGGGATCTGCAGATGTCAAGTGAACTGGCAAACAACGTCTGTATCACGTGACCTATCAATCTGAATGACATCATCTTATAATCACTGCTGCATTCTTGACAATAGATGTGTCGTTGCCATAGTGATACCGAACCAAGGAACAAAAGAAATGCCAACAGTTGCATTTTGAGCTGAAAAATGAGTAAACATATAAGCGGACAGAACGGCAATATGTATGTGCGTTATATAAGACGCAATTATCTAGCGTCTGTCGGGGAAGCGTTTGTGATTGGCTGATTTTTTTTACCGCCACATTTGGCGCGCGCGGTAAATAAATTTCTTAGAATTTAAATCTGCAATTGAATTAATATCATTACGTAGATAGGGCTCCGCGTTGAGTTGAAATTTGGCACGGAAACTCCTACCATAGGAAACTTATTTAAAACAGCAGGTGGGAAATTTGTATAGAGCATGCGCTCGTCAGAGTGAGGCCAGGCTTCGCATTCCTGGCAAATTTTCGTGCGGGCAGGTTAATTCGTTTTTTGTTTTACTGCATTCGCACGGATTATTTGTTGCGGTCAATACCGCCTAACAAAAGAAGTTTTGAATGATTGAACGTCCAGAAGTAAACGAAGCCCAATTTCATGCCGAGTGAAGGTATAGATGGCCCTCAAAATATACCAAGACAATTTTTTCAGCCGATGAAACAAGCAAAAATAAGGTCGATTTCAATGCAAGAATGAACCTGTGAAAGTTTGGTTCTGGTGCAAAAGCTAGTTTCTCGAATATGTTCATATTTTGTTTTTTTACACGCTTCCTCTTGTCTGGAAGAAAGTAACAAGAAGATATATTTATCAGCCATACGTACTCTGATCGCTTTTAATTGAGGGCTGAACATTTAGAAACATACCTTTCACGCGTAAAGATATCCATGGCGATCGTGGTTCCCAAGTTTAATACTCAGATCTTGAACTTGTATTCGCACCTAGTTCCCGGCACATGTTGAGTGTTAAAGTATGAACATATTCGAGAAACTAGCTTTTGCACCAGAGCCAAACTTTCTATTCTTGCAAGTTTCATCGGCTGAAAAGATCATCTTGGTATATTTCGAGGGCCGTTTATACCTTCACTCGACATGAAATCAAGCATTGCCTACTCCGGAACTGATGTTCTATCATGCGAAACTTCTTTTGTTAGGCGGTCTTGACCGCAGAATTAAATCCGTGCCAATGTAATACAACAAAGAAGTAGTTTACTCGGAGCATGAAGATTTACCGGGAATGCGACGTTTGCGCAAACTCGCAAGCCTGCCCTCTCGGCTGCGCCCGCATTCATTTCTCAGCGTCGACAAATTTCCCACCTGCTATTTAAAACTCGAGCACTTGTTGTTTTTTTTCCTTTGTTCTACGCCTTTGCCTTGATGGAAACTACGAGTCATTAGGAATAGTCCACGTTTCATATTTTTAGCTAGATCAATTTAAATTTTTTAGTGTCTGTAATTTTGATACACAAAATACAAAACGCATGCGGTGATCTTGAAAAAAATCACCTGTCATTCAGAAAACAACAGACTTGAATTGTCTAAAACGTTCTTCAGTTTTTCTGAAGAAAACATTAATCTTACCGTATATCTGATATATGATTATTTCTTAAAATGGTTTGAAAGAAATGGAAAACCAACGCATGGAAAACACTGTAAAAATTCCGCCAGCGAACAAACGCGGTTTGGCTTCCGTCAAGCAAAGAAGTGAAAAGGTCTGGGTGAATCACGCAGGCTTTGAGAGGTTTTCGAAGTAATAAGGACTAACTAGTATAGGCTTCAAAAATAGGATTTATACCAGCCCTATGCAAGCGAATCCATGCGTTAAAGGGTTTACAAACAAAAGCCAAAACGTAGTTTGGCGTTCGGAAATGTAAAATGGAATTTCGCAATGTATGAAAATTGCAGTTAAAATAAGTTACTGGAATCAGGGAAGTGTACAGGAATATAGTGTACAAGTTTTCTACTTTTGTAACAACTGCACTTCGTCTAGCGAAGCTCATAAAGTACGTTTTTCGTCCATTTTATTTCTGTGCCATAAATTATGTATCTTTTCCAGGAAAGACATAACTTAGTGTATGGCAAAATAGGAGAGTCTTTATAGACAAGAGCAATTGACCATGGCAACGAAAGCATTTTGCTTTTTGATAGAACATGACCCGACTAAAAGCTTTTAGGACCGGCTAAAAGCTCTTGGCTAACCCGGGCCTAAAAGCTAGCCTAAAACTTTTGTTATTTTAATGAGTCCACTATTGAATGATTCCCGCGCTTCTGATTTAGAATAAACCGAGATAGTGCTAATTTAGTTCGTTCTAGTAAACGTCATCACTATGATGATATGACTCTATTCGGAGTATATTTCGTCTAGAATGAAATAAAATTAGACGACGCCTTTAGCTTACCTTTTCAGATCGAAGTTACGAGTACTTTAAACCGCTTTTGAGAGAAAAAAGACTTCTGGCACTTCACTCCAGGAGTGGGCGCGCATTAATTTCTTCATTGTTTAAACTTCTTTGGGAAGTTTCTCCTATTTTATTCATTACCCTGAGCGCATAATAGACATAACACAGCCACGGGAACACATAACAAGACAACCTGAATCACATTTTAAGGGAAAGACCTCGACTTGGGCGTAATGTTATTCCATTTAAATCACGTGTCATTCATTTGAATAAGCTTTCTTTGTTTGGGATGCTTCCATTTTCATATATCCTTCGGTGCGAAGCAGAAAAAGAAGACAGAAAACTCATGGGAATGCCACGTGATCTGAAATGGGAACATTACACACAAGCCGAGGAGATCTATTCCACGGAGGGATAGCCGATGAAAAGCCCCGCCAAAAAATGTAGCAAAATTCACCTACAGTCTGTAAATGTCAGGCTAGTTGTGTGAAGTTAGTCATTTATAAATGAGAAACTACAGGGGCATGGGGGAAATTACCAAATACAAACTATACACCTAATTCAATAAATGACGGGGCTGATCCAAGAACCACCTAAGTGACTTTTGGACATTTTTGTGATTGTGCGATTTTTGCAGAAAATCTGCAGAAACCATGTGAATAGCCTAAAACTAACTTCTCTGTATTTTGATTTCCAAAATCGCTGCGAGAACGCTGTAAAACGGCCTTACCATTTGCCCAACAACCGCGTTGCATATATATGTATAGAATGCTTTATTATTTCAAATCCTTGTGTAAATTGTCTTATTCTATTCAACCAATAGATTACACCAAATTGTTGGAAATTGGTGCCTTGATACATATGGAGCTGAGGTTTCTGCAAGAATAAATGGCTGGCCTATCTCTTTGGGGAGTTGTCTGGCCATCTGCCGAGATAAGGTCAGATTTTGTTAGTTTTGATTCTTTAAACTACATTTTTGTATCGCTTTGAAGGCAACTTCGAGTATGTTTGTGACTTATCCATCTATGTCTGCTAGGGACTCGCAGAGTGCGGTGTTGATTTCCAACAAATTTAAATTTCATTTCTCAGCGCGCAGCATTAATTAAGAAACACCAGTCATGAACAAAGGAGAACTGATTGCGTGCATTAATTGGCAGAAACGCGCGTGCAGAATTCGTCTACCCGGGTTCTCCACCAAATGTAATGAAGGGATTTAATCCCGGATCGTAGACCAGGCAGCTTCTTTTTATTGGCACAAACTAAAGTTACAAATAAAGCAACCACACTTGGCTAGCGAGAGGTTCAGATATTATAGAACAACAAGGAGAAACCCCGAAATACATTGGAAAAGACTGAAAAAGTTTCCTCAACGAAGATACCCAACATGAGGTGGTCCTTACAAGGATATCTTTTCTTGACTACGATTTTCATCCGGATGGTGGAGTTAGTTGTTTTTCTTTGTTTTCTCCTAACAAGTAAATCCCTTGCACTATACAAGAGTGACACTATTATATTCAAGCTGCGTTTTTAATTAGCTTCCTGTCACGCGCAGAGCCTCTTATCACACTATTGAAGAGGTTCCTACAGTTACATAGATTATTTCAACATTCTTTGGAAGGTTTTGTTAAGATGTTCACTTTTCTGGACCCTTCAAATTATTTTCTAAGGTGAATCCGAAACTATTATTGAATATAATAAATTTCTTTATTCAAGATTCTTTAACGTGCGATAAATCTTTAGATGGTTTTGATCCCACGACCTTCTGTACATTAGCCCAAGGAGGTTTTAAAACCTCCTTGATTAGCCAGATTCTCTACCACTGAGATACCAAAGACACTATGGTCTCACAATGCCGTTGACGCGAAAGTGACCATTTCGGTGACCTTCTGTACATTAGCCGGATACTCTACCACTGAGTTACCAAAGACCTTATGGTCTCACAATGCCGTTGACGCGAAAGTGACCATTTCGGTGACCTTCTGTACATTAGCCAGATGCTCTACCACTGAGTTACCAAAGACCCTATGGTCTCACAATGCCGTTGACGCGTAAAGTGACCATTTCGGTGACCTTCTGTACATTAGCCGGATGCTCTACCACTGAGTTACCAAAGACCCTATGGTCTCACAATGCCGTTGACGCGAAAAGTGACCATTTCGGTGACCTTCTGTACATTAGCCGGATGCTCTACCACTGAGTTACCAAAGACCCTATGGTCTCACAATGCCGTTGACGCGAAAAGTGACCATTTCGGTGACCTTCTGTACATTAGCCGGATGCTCTACCACTGAGTTACCAAAGACCCTATGGTCTCACAATGCCGTTGACGCGAAAGTGACCAATTCGGTGACCTTCTTTACATTAGCCGGATGCTCTACCACTGAGTTACCAAAGACCCTATGGTCTCACAATGCCGTTGACGCGAAAGTGACCAATTCGTGACCTTCTGTACATTAGCCGGATGCTCTACCACTGAGTTACCAAAGACCCTACGGTCTCACAATGCCGTTGACGCGAAAGTGACCATTTCGGTGACCAATTCTCTAACAGTTTATAGTATGCGTTAAACCAGAAACGGGCGCCTGGCCAATTCTAGAAGTTATTGGTTTCCCGAAATGGTCGTGTCAACGGCGTTGTGAGACCATGGGGTCATCTGGTTGCTCAGTTGTAGAGTTGTCTGACTAGTGTACCTAGAGAATGAAAACAAATTGGGTTACCGCGCGGCAAAGAATCGTAAATAAAGAATCTAGACATTAAAGGCCCATCACCAATCGGGAGCCTTTGCGCCCCGTTTTCGTTTTGTTTTCAAATTGATCCATTGTTTTTCGGGCGCTCTGATTGGCTAAGAGTCCGCAAAGGCTCTCGGTTGGCGATGGGCCTTTAATATGAAATATAAATCTCGGAGAATGAGACTATTAATGAGTGTTTTTCCTAATCCTGTTTTCTATAATCATTTCCCTACCAATCATGTTTGTTTATCATCTACATTGATATTAAAAATAGTGCCTTTTATTGAAACAGAACCGATTGATCTTGTCTTACGTGATTTCGTGCAAGTGTATGCAATATGTCTTTTGTCAAATATCCCACACAGTTTTAACATTCAGCGGGAGTCACACGCTTGACGTCTGGAGTTTTGGATGTAAACCAAAGTCAGGCCAATTTACGACGTTCCCCTCCCCTAAGTGGCACTCTGTAGACATCGTGATGATTTCCTGGTCACTAAGCTGTCTGTCCCACATGTTGACATCGGTGACGTTACCCGTGAAAGACTCGTCCCTTTCATACTGTCCGTCTGCGTCTTGGTCTTGCCCGATGAGGAAGGCTGCCCTTCAAGAAACCCGCAGATCTGGAACCGGACAGCTAAGTGAGCAAGGGGGTGGATATACCTTCTACTGGCAAGGAAGACCGGAGGGCCAGCCTCGAATGCATGGTGTTGGATTCGCTATCAGGAGCGAACTGACCAAGTATGTTACCTCTCTTCCTCATGGCATTAACGAGCGCATCATGAAAATGCGTCTCTCTCTTGCTAAGAATCAATATGCCACTATCATCAGCGCATATGCACCAACTCTAGACGCTGAAGAGGAGACGAAGGAAGCCTTCTACGCAACACTTGGTGATATTCTTGCGAGCATCCACAAAGATGATAAGATCATAATCCTCGGTGATTTTAATGCAAGGGTCGGAAGAGATCACGCTCTCTGGAAAGGGATTATTGGTAAAGAAGGGGTCGGGAAATGCAATTCCAATGGTGTTCTTTTGCTTACGTTGTGCGCGGAGCACCAACTTGTTATCACAAACACCTTGTTCCGCCAAAAGAACAAATTTAAAACCACCTGGCAACATCCAAGATCTAAGCACTGGCATCTGATCGATTTTGTCATTGTCCGAGCTCGCGATCAGGCAAATGTCCAAATCACGAAATCAATCACTAGCGCAGATGACTGTTGGACAGACCATCGTCTTGTACGCTCAAAAGTTACTTTAAGACTTCATCACAAGAAACGGCATATAGCAAAACAACCAAAAAGAGACTAGATGTCGAGAGACTGAGAGATCCGGTGCTGCTTGAAGAACTGCAGCTTGCTCTCCGTCAGTCCCTTTCGTCCGTTCATGGCAACAACGTTGAAGAGTACTGGCAAGCTCTGAAAGCAGCCATTCTTTCAAGTAGTGAAGCTACAATTGGCTACAGCACTAGGAAACACCAGGATTGGTTTGACGAAAACAACCATACCATTGAAGAACTTATAGACGAGAAGAGGAAGGCTTTCTGTACCTGGCAAAATGACCCTACGAATGAACCTAAACGAACCGCCTACCACAATATACGGGCTGAGGTCCAAAGGCAGATTCGCCATATTAAAGATCAGTGGTGGGCCGCTAAGGCGGACCAACTTCAGGGTCTTGCGGACAAAGGAGATACCCGTGGCTTTTTCAGTGCTACCAGAACCATCTTTGGACCCAGCACACGTGGGGAGACGCCCATTAAAGACAAAGATGGTACTCTTCTGAAAGATACAGTGAGCATCAATCAACGTTGGAGAGATCATTTTCAAGAACTTCTCAACCGCGACTCCTTGGTTGATGATTCCGTTTTTGATATGATCCCGCAATCGCCAGTCAATGCTGAGCTAGGGGCAGAACCGACCCTTAGCGAGACAAAATCTTCCATCAAGCAAATGAAAAACGGCAAGGCCCCGGGTGTTGACGGAATACCTGCAGAAATATTCAAACACGGAGGTGATGACCTGGCTCTATGCCTTCACCAACTCATTCTTCTAATCTGGCAGACGGAGGAAATAACCCCGGACCTTCAGGACGCGGACATTGCCAAAATCTTCAAAAAAGGAGATAAATCGGATTGTGGGAATTACCGTGGTATTTCCCTTCTTGCCATTGCTGGAAAGATCATTGCGCGAATCCTCGCTAATCGTTTAGTCCCGCATGCTGAGGGCCTCCTACCAGAGTCTCAATGCGGCTTCCGCCCAAATAGAGGAACAACTGACATGATCTTCACTGCTCGGCAGCTGCAAGAAAAATGTCGGGAGCAGCGTCAGCCACTATATATGGCCTTTATAGATCTTACAAAGGCGTTCGACTCTGTCAATCGAGAAGCTTTATGGCGAATCCTGGCGAAATATGGCTGCCCGGAGAAGTTCATTTCTATCTTGAGACTCCTTCATGACGGCATGACCGCCAGGGTTCTTGGCAGCAGTGGTGACAGCGAGACCTTCGAGGTACAGACCGGCGTAAAACAAGGGTGCATAATCGCACCTACCCTCTTCACCATTTTCATCTCAGCCATCTTCCATCTAATACAAGACAGACTGCCCGAAGGTATAGAGATCGTCTATAGAATGGACGGGGGGCTGTTCAATCTGCGAAGACTGAAGGCGAGAACGAAGACCGCTGTTACCTCACTGATCGAGCTCCAGTATGCGGATGACAATTGCGTCTGCGCCACTTCAGAGCACCAACTCCAGGTCATTCTGGATGCGTTCACGTACGCTTACGAGTGCCTTGGCCTCTCAGTGAACGTAAAGAAGACAGAAGTCCTTTTCCAACCTGCTCCAGGCCATCAGTCCTCACCCTCACCCATGATCATCAGCGGCTCCACACTAAAGAACGTTCAGACCTTCCCCTATCTTGGCAGTGTCCTCTCAACAAAAGCTGACATCGAGGCAGAGATTTTACATCGCCTTAAGGCGGCAAGCTGCGCCTTTGGAAGGCTCCGTGAGAGAGTGTTCGAGGAGAAGGGTCTAAAGAAAGAGACCAAACTCCTGGTGTACAAGGCTGTTGTGTTACCCTCCCTCCTTTACAGCTCCGAGTCCTGGACGACCTATAGGAGACACCTTAACGCCCTTGAAAAGTATCATCAGCGCTGTCTGAGACGCATCCTGGGTGTGACCTGGCAGGATCGGCGGACTAATTGCAGCATCCTTGACGAAGCACACTCTACCAGTATTGAGGCCATGATAATTGAAAATCAACTGCGTTGGACTGGTCATGTTGTGAGACTGAATGACTCACGCCTTCCTAAGCAGATACTCTTCGGAGAACTGGGATCTGGCACCAGAGCACAAGGGGGGCAGCGAAAGCGTTTCAAGGACAATCTTAAAGCAAATATTAAGGCGTGCCACATCGATCTGACGGCCTGGGAGGATCTGGCACGCGATAGACCTAGATGGAGAAGTACTGTCCGGGAGGGTGTGACTCTGTTTGAGAAGGAGCGCCGTCGGAAAGCGGAGGAAAAACGTCAACGACGTAAAGAACGCGATGCTGCCCCTGCTTCGCCACAGCTAGCTCCCTACACCTGCCCCACCTGCGGCAAAGTGTGCGCCTCGCGAATAGGACTTTTTAGCCATCAAAGGGTGCACAAGAGATGATTAGACAATCTTACTCGTTTACGAGGGATCCCATATTATTATTATGTTCATGATAACGCGTTTTGACAGTCCTAGCAGGAGCGAATGAGTTGGAGTGTCCATCTGAGATACATTCTTGAGGCAGCGTTTTGATTGAACAAGCTATTTGTTTGGAAAACAATAAAAAACTGCTTCTAAAAATAGCCAGGTCAGTCATACTGCTGCCTCCATAGCCTAATATGAGAGATGTAAGAAATATTAGCGAACGAATGTGCCAACCGTTTACAGTGAAATGTATGGAGCCGTCATGTTTGGGTTTCCACAAAACACTGACCCCCGGTCCATGGACATTTCACGGAACCCGGTCCATGGACCCCTCGTGGTCCATGGACCTTGTCGAAAAAAAAGCCGAGAGGAATATAGAAGTGTACACACAAAATTTGCATTGTATTAACAGGAAAATCGGCGAACATGAACACAAAAATGAGCCCGCGAGCCCACAGTAGATGGAGGATTGCACAAGGTAAGCTAAATTCGCCCCTAAAGACTGCTAAAGTTCAAGTTTATGTATTCAGTATCTAGGATTTATTAATGTCCTCAATAGACCATGAAGATGACTCACCTTATGCCTTCTTGGGTGACAGGTATTAAATTAAGTCATTTGGCAAGGAGGCGTAAGGTGAGTCATCTTCAGTGCCGTAGATAGCATTGGGGCAGAGGGGGTCGCCCCTCCAGCGAACTAAACTTTATAGTGTCAACATGTGGGGAGAAACCTGCTTGTACCCACCAGCAAAAACAAAGAATGACCAAGGGGAGTGGGGGTAAACATTTTACGTGCGGAAATTCCAGAGGTGGGGGATGGGTGGTAACAACCAGGCACCAAAATTGGAAATTCCAGAGGTGTGTGTGTGTGTGTGTGGGTGGGGTCATTTCTGAACATATATGCAAATTGATCGAGCAAGTTGATAATCAATATTGCAATGTTGCTCAGCAATGTTGCAAAGTTGTGAGGAAACTATTCGGTTTGACTGTAATTGGCCTGAAAACCACAGCTTCACAGAGTCCATAGCTTCAAAGTTAGGATTTTGATGACGTCACGTGAACACTTAAAACAATGCCATCAAAATATGGAATGATTTTCACAAATCCACGTGGGCTTCCTGTGTTTTCTCTTTCCAATTATTATAAGAGTTAGAACAGTCTTTTCAACAAGTAAAAAAGTGTACTCCGGTTCAACATTCATACCTGCCCAGTGGGCTTACTTCATTGCCCAAAGACGGGTAGGCAACACTGTCAAAATACATCTTCCAGTTGCCATGGTTACTGGCCCACTTGACACATATGTGGTGCCACTTCCCGTCCAACAATCTATAGTCAATGTTTCTGAATTAAAATAACCGGTAAAAAATATAGTTAAATTCATGAAAACCTCGAGTAGCAACATGCACATGACTTTAGTCAAAATCCCTACCCAGGAGAAAGCATTGCTGTTCAAAGACAGACAGACAGACAGACATTTTTTATTTGGCATCGTATACAAAAGTACATAGATGGGTAGTTCCAAATAAAACTTATTTAAAAGAGATATAATTATTACTATGTAATTACAGTGTCTTTCCGGAGGAGGAAGCACTCATGTACACATTTTGCAATGGCTTTTTGTGCTTTCGTATTTTTACCTGAGTAATTTATCAAAAAGTGAAAGTAGACTTTGTCAGACAATTTGTTGAATTTCACATTTTCTATTTCCTCTATTTTTCGAATTAGCTCATCGCGCTTATCTTTATATGTTTTGCAGTGGATCAGAAAATGTTGAGAAAATCCTCACCCTTGCCCCCCCCCCTCCCCCCCACCCCCCCAGCGGTCCTCGGCTCGTCACCTCGCGGGAGAGGCTCTAGGATAAATTAAACATAGGTCCGCTAACGCGAACGGGAAGCTATTTGCGATTGCCATGAGACATTGTTCTCCCCCCTCCAACCAAAATTCCTGGTTACGCTTCTGTATACGTACTTCGGTCTATTTAACAATTCAGGGGCGTAGCCAGGGGGGGCCCGGCCCCCCCCCTTTCTCGGGAGATTTCCCATACATTTACTGTATTTGCTGGAGGAAATTTGAACATTTTCGTCCCATGTTTTCACTATCCCCCCCCCCCCCTCCTTCAGAAATTCCTGGCTACGCCACTGCAATTAGACCTCGAGGCCGAATGTGCTATGATGAATATAGCCTCCTCCGCAGGCATCTCCGTGTGATTTCCGTGTGCTTTGCATCGTTTTGCATCGCTTCGTTGGCGGTTTTGGCAGAGCGGAACCTGAGAACGAGTTCAAACCCTTTCACGGCCCTTTCACGATCACACCACCGGAAGTCCAACCAAGCGCGTCGAAGAAGGCTCGAAATAGGTGTTTCAAAACACAACGAGACGCCTGCGGAGGAGGCTATGATGAATAGACCATGAGGCCCAAGGCAGAATGGTCTATTGATATCATAGCACATGAGGACGAGAGGTCTAATTGTTTTAGTATAAACCAACTAGTTGGTCGGTTTTGGTAATGAATTCGATTATTTTATGTTGAAAAAATCAAGTTTTCTTGCAAAGAAAGGTGGTGGTTTTGCCAGGTACGGTCTATCACTAATAGACCGTTAGTAGCTCAGCCAATCAGAATGCAGGATTTGTAATAGACCATTAGTTGGTTTATACTAAGGGACGGACCATTAGATATTTGAGGGGGGGTTGGGCAATTTTTCTCGGCAAGAATTTTTTTTTCCTAGTCAAGACACTGCACGAATTTTTTTTCGGACGCTGTTTGCTTGCACGAATTTTTTTTTCACCACTATTTCATATTCATGTCTTACTGTACTCAATAAAATACATGGCCGTCATTGGCCTTCGATGTATATTGGGAAAAAACTGTTATGCAGCTACAAGATATGGCCTAATGGGACCAGCATTATTTACACTGGGGGTGGGGGTATCTGAGGATTTTGGGCAATACTTTTTTGTCAAAATGAAGTGATCCCCCACTATAAGTACTATGATTAACGTGATCCCGCTCAGAGCTGTTAAATTTTTTGTGATTCCCTCTGTCACCTATTTGAGCTAGATGACGACAGTTTACAGAAAGAGAGGATTTTACTTTTTTTTGTTGCGCGCGAAGCGCGCCCTTAATTTGAAAAAGCACATCTCAGATACCTCAGAGTAAAGGTAGATCAAGCCTTGTATGGTTTATTCTTCATTCACACCGCATTATAGTGACAAAAATATTATTCTTCGTGTGCGTGAAGCATGGCCCGAATGATCAATTTCTATGTTGTAACGTCAAACTCACGCTTATTTAAGGGGTTCTTTGCCAAGATACACAAGAAGTCAGGATACATAAAAAGTCTTCGTCTTCTCACTTCTTTTTACACTGAGAAAAATATGATAACCTTCGTGATGACTTTCTCAAGAGCATAGGCCTGATTAAAAAAACAAAATGGCCTGATGTCTGAACATTAATGAAATCCATTTTACACCAAAAGGTAACAGCTGCCAAATTTGTCTTTGACTGCTTCTCACTCAGGTCCATCTTCTCTGACTTCATTTTTTATGGTAATCTTCCTTGTATTCAGCGAGTATACAAAGCTGAATAATAAACTCTGAATCTAAATCTACACATATTCTTGGCAATCTATTTAATGTATCAGTCAATTCCAGCGGTGACCATGCCCCCCCCGGGCATTTGGTCATTTCTAAAATAAAACTGAAAATTCCCCGCCCCCGGGCTAGCAAAAATGCAGAATACCCCACGGCGGGGAACACAAAAAGCGGAAAAATGCCCCACCCCCGGGACGAGAAAAAGACGGTAACTCTGCGTGACAAAGCTTCACAACAAAAACTTCAACTCCATTTATACTGTCCGAGCATTTGCAATTCGTTTTTTTTTAATGTACTTTAGTTTTCTCGTCTTTGAACGAGTTCTCATTTCACTGAAAGTGAGACAAAATATAAATAAAGAAGTGACATTCCTAGGCCATTCGTGGTTGTAGCCATTTAGCTGCATCTCTCAATGCGAAATTTACCTTTATTCTATTTGCAGAGCAACTATTTCGCAGTTATGTTGATTGACTTTTTGCGGAATTGGAACTCTGTTTATAGTGTCAATTCATTTTTATGTTTTTCCACTGAGACGAAATTGCGAAATCTGTTTCTTCTCTATAGAAGACGGCGTTAACTGTGAAATGTGCAAATGTGTCAGTCTCCAAACGTGGTGTATACGGGCCATGCTCTGCATTATATTTTATGTGGCGTTATTTTCTGTAACTGGGTTGTAGTTCGCAAAACCCGACGCGCTTGAGATGAGAAAACCAAAATTCCCCACCCCCCTCCCCCGGGGAAAAACAATTCCCGACCCCGGGGCCAGCAAAATTTTCAAAATTCCCCACCCCAGGGAAGGCACTGGTGTGCAAATGCCCCACGGTGTCCGGGGGGGGGGGGGGGATGGTCACCGCTGGAATTGACTGATACATTAAACGGCACGAACGTATTGTCCTCGTGTTGCGTGAGCTCTCATTTCTTCCTAATGCGCGCGAAGCACACCAAAATTTTTACTGTATTCAGGATATAGAAGCTAGCCGTGCAGGAATTTTTTTTCTTGCCTCGTTGCTTTGCACGATACTTTTTTTCAGGTTCAAAGCTGTGCTCGAATTTTTTTTTGGTATTTGCCCAACCCCCCTCCCCCCCCCCCCCTCAAATATCTAATGGTCCGTCCCTAATTTCCTTTATATCTCGGTCCAATCTCGTACCCAGAGCCTCTCGGTCATGCTGACTCGGAGGCTCTGGACGCAGACGAAACCGGATGTCCTAGAATCTAGGACATCCGGTTTTCCATATATGGTGACCGTCTTTGTCGGTTAGGCGAATTTCAAAATGGCGGGCGGGAATATCGGCCAATCAGAATCGGCTACGATTGTCTGCTGCCAGAGCCTACGACAAACAATATCAGCGGAGTAGCCTCTGGGAACGAGATTGATCTCGGTCCGAGCCATCCATTCGTCGAGAAGTGGCGAATAGCTCAATCTGCAGAGGGCCGGGGAAAACAAATCAAACCGCGGTGTCGGCTATTTTTTTCTTTTTCTCCCTTCAATTTTTTTCTAGCATTATTGAATCAACATAAGAAAGTAAGCCACTTAAAACTGCAAAACAATTGCAAAAATAAATAAATAAATTTGCGATTCACAAAGACCGAATTGATCGATTGCCTTGCGAAGTCCGATCACGCCAACGAAGCCCCAAGCAAGTTTCTGAGAGGGCAGAAGTTGGGTGATTTCTATCCCACTGTTGTGTGAGTAATAAGATTCTCGTGCGGTATTGTTTTTCACAAAGAAATCGGTCGAATATTGTGCGAATTCTTACATTTTCAACACTTCAGTGAGCTTTAATAACTTCAAAGTCTCAAAACACAGTGAACTTGCGTGACACGAAGAGCTGGGACAGCTATATATCTACTTTTTTACTAGTGCTTACGTCATCAAAGTCCCCGTGGCGCAGTTGGTTAGCGCGTGACTCCGAATCTCTTGAAGTTAAGGCGTTCCGGCGAGGTTAGTAGTTGGATGGGTTGCCAGTTGGCTATTAGTAATCAACCATGAGGGCTGGGGAGATATACCGAGGAGGGGAGGGTTGATGTCAAAAGTAGCCAGGGGGGCGTATGATCAAGGGTTCAAAGGTCGTTGCCTGGACTTGAAAAGCAGTAAAATCAGTGGCAAGCGCCACGCAACCGCCACTCCCCCCTGTCTGTTGCAAAGTCATAAAAGTCAACTGGAAAGGGTCCTATTCCAAACACACAGCAGAACGCACATGAAACAAGCACTAATAACTAATAAGCAGGGAGGGGAGGGTTGTTAGTTATACTAACGGTGAACTTCATGGAGAACCATCTATTGAACCGGAAATGGATACATACACAGTCCGAGGGTGACGACTAAGAAGCAATTTGCATACTGCAAATAGCTTCAAAAATGTTTGTTTTTTTAGGAGAGCTTTTATTTGTCCAATAAAGCTGTTAAAAAATAATAATTATAATAATGCATTGCTTCACCGATGGTGGATATTCTTTTACCACAAAAATACATGTTTGTAGATTAGGGGCTTTGAGTTGATCTGGGCTTATTAAAGAATCAGCTTGTATTTAACTGTTAGTTGTGGTACGACTGTACGGGAAGCTCGGCCCAGATTCTGGACCCCTTACCCTTCTTTATACCAAACAAACAGTCTGAATTTCAGTCTGAATCAGTTTTAACAGTCGCAGATAAAGGTCCACAGATCCTCAAATCAAACAAGTTTATTTGCACTACACAGGCGGCTGAATAAACCTTTTATTCTATCCTTCCCGCTTTCAGAATAAAAGAAGCAAAACAAACGAGAAATAGAAATAGCGCGCTATTTGATTACAAATTCGCGATACTCAACAGTGCTTTTCCCTGAGTTGAGTCTGCAATGTAAACATGGACGGCAGCGGTTGTTGCGCATGGCATAAGCAAAATACTCCTTTGTTAGCAGGGCCTGTTTGTTCTTAATGTAGAAAGCTTCCTTAAAAAGGAGAGACGACTACCTGCTTTAAGACATTTGTAGGTTCCACCTGTACCTATACTGCATGGCTCGCCTGTGCTGCAAAACAAGTCGCTACAATTCTCAGGAGGGCGACCGCTGTACGCCAGGTAATGATGGTCGGTAGCGAAAACGAAGCTGGTCGGATTTGTCAGGTGGCATGCATTGTTGATCTCACAGAGGTTTTTAGTACAGCAGATTGGTGCAAAATTGTGCAAATTGATGTTACAAGCATGAAATTTGGCAGAGTGGTAGAGCTTGATGTCCTGAGCAATTCTATATAAAAACCACGCCCAAAAGTAAATACTTCCAGATAGCATAAAGATGGGTTGATTTATCTTTGTTAAAGTAATAAGAACGTCTTAATTTTACACAAAAGCCTTAATATGTTACTTTATTCACAAATAGATGTCCTGTATTACTATACATATTGAGTCACGCCCTATATTGCTTACTTACAGCCTTGATAGATGTACACTTCACTATAATAATGATGTTTTAGGAGCATTCCACGAAGTCTCAATGCTCTTACAATTAAAAGTTTAATATACAATCAATTAACAATCAATTTTGAATATATCGATTTACAAATATTCTAAAAACAAGAAAAATATCGTAGCTGTACTTGCACATGGCAGTGCATTGAGGACGTGCTTTGACACATTTACAGCGCCCTCGACACCCATTATCAGGTTGACAGCCGCATTGCACGAGTAGCTGACACGTTGTAGAGATCTCGGGGAGTACGGTCCAGATTGTTGGTTCAGCATTTATTACATGATGGCTTTTTCGCCATCCCAACTCTGATGGCTATGGGAGACTTCTCCCCAGTAGGTATCACATCCATCTTTGGTCTTCTGGGAAACACGTCCGCCCTTGCCACTCAATAGCTTACTCCTTGCATACGATGTTTGGGGATGGGTCCGAGGGCCAGAGGATTTTTTTACTTTGATGCTACAGAGCTGTGAGCCCTACCAGGGGTGATTAGGAGTTTTTGGGGGACTGGCTCCGAATTTCAGTTAGTAGAACTGACGATGCTTGATGTCTGGTCATACAAGAACACATTGAAGTGAGCTCTCGCATAATTCCTGGATGGAAGGAACATCATCGTCAACCATCTGCTTCCACCAACCACATGAGTCAGTGCTGCCACTCAAGGACTTTACCTCTTTGTATACCAATGGGTAACGTTAGAGCTGACACTTAGCGAGTATAGTATTTAGCTTTAGATGATTTGCATTTTCGTTGCACTTTATTCCTTAGGTCTTTATACTGGTACGACTCTTTCTTATGCTCTGACAGAGCAGTTTGTCTTTGAACGATCAGAGAGGTCAATCTAGGGATATGTGTGATGTGGCTCTCAAGCTTCTGCTCGTCTTCTTATTCCTTGACCTCGTTTATTTCTTGTGCCTACCTTGGGACTGTTGTTGCCACGTCCAAGACAATGTCTATCTTCTTCATGTTGTTTGCTAGTAATGGCGCACATAAAGAATAAACAAATGATAATGCGTAGTGCTTTTACGTCTTACGGTTCTCTTCTTTTAGCATAATTACAACGGCGGCTCCGTCAATCACGACTGCAATGACTTCAGGGGGCTCACTATGAACAGCAGAGGAAACCATCTCCAGCCATCCTGTGAGGTCCGACTTGTCGCAGGAACTTAGGTCACCAAAGTTGGATATAGGGATAGTGGAACTAAATATTGATGCACTCGCTACAAGAAACGTTTGCTTTCAGAAGAAAGAATGTGAAATGATTTTTAGATACAAGGAGATACAGCTATTTAGTGGATTGTACATTTCAGTTCACCCCTCGCCTCCCTTCGCCTGATAGCAGACATTAAAACATGCTTCAAAAGTAACATCTTACCAAAAGGATATTGAATTGCTAGAAAGCAGTACATGACAACGTTTATTTTTAGGCAACCTTTTTTCTTCTACGCTAGCTGGCGGGCTAGTGGGGTGCTCATAGTTGGTGAGGTCTTGCATTCCTGGAAAACCGTTCGAAAAGTTATATAAAAGAACATTTTCCTATGGAAAAGTGTATTTGCGAAAAGAATTGGTAGAGTTGAAGCAAGAAAAGTGGAATTAAAATCTTTACTGTCTCTTTCTTATAGCTTAAAAGCCAAAAAAGACGTTGAATGTGCCAAATACAGGCATTTTGGGTGTGTGGTTAGCTACGAAGGTGCTAGGTAATTTGTCTGTAATAGGTTGCAAAAAGATTTCAATAATAACTATCATGTTTAATTCATTTTTGTAAACCCTTACATTCGTCACTGTACCGCAATTGGGCGTGGTTTGTCTGCCTAAACTTGAAGGGCATGCAATCTCAACATTATGTGAAGTTTGGAAGAATTTGGGAAACGTTTAGTCAGGCTTTTATTCTTATATAAGATAATTAATTCCACCTCTGTAAAACGGAAAGTATGCACGTTTGGGCGTGGTTTTTGCATCAAGACTACTTAGGGTATAAAGCTATGTCATTGTGCCAAATTTCATGCTTGTAACATTAATTTGCACAATTCGACCTAAATTCTGCACCAATCTGCTGTACTATTTCTTGGATCTTGAAATTCACGCTCCTGCATTCATCATTGTTGACACAAAGGGATCTGCAGATGTCAAGTGTGTTGGCAAACAACGTCTGTATCACGTGACCTATCAATCTGAATGACATCATCTTATAATCAGTACTGCATTCTTGGCAATAGATGTGTCGTTGCCATAGTGATACCGAACAAGGAACAAAAGAAATGCCAAGAGGTGCATTTTGAGCTGAAAAATGAGTACAAATATAAGCGGACAGAACGGCAATATGTATATGCGTTATATAAGACGCAATTATCTTATATAATGAAATTTTTAACGTCTGTTGGGGAATTGTTTGTGACTGGCTGATTTTTTCCCGCCTCATTTGGCGCGCGCGGTAAATAAATTTCTGAGCTCCGACTTTACCAGTAAGGACGTAGGTTCTTTTGTCTCTATTATCTTCGTTCTACAAAGGAGTTATTTTGTCCCTATTATCCTCGTTCTTTGTGTTGAGGTGTGGGGTATTGTTGTATTATCCAACCAGAGAGGAGCTTTAAGCAACTACGTACCGACCCGAATTTAAATCTGCAATTGAATTTATAGTCTTTTTAAAGAAAAAACAAGTCTCACCGTGCGTGATATATGATTATTTCTTAAAATGGTTTGAAAGAAATGAAAAGCCAACGCATGGAGAACACAAGAATTCATAATTTTGTGAACTCAACGCCAGCGAACAAAACGCGGTTTGGCTTTCGTCAAACAAACGAGTAAAAAGGTTTAGGTGAATCACCTAGCCTTTGAGAGGTTCTCGAAGTAATATAGACTAACTAGGCTTCAAAAATAGGATTTATACCATCCCTATGCAAGTGAATCCATGCGTTACAGGGTAGTTATAGACAAAAGCCAAAACGCAGTTTGGCGTTCGGAAATATAAAGTGGAATTTCGCATAACTAATGAAAATTGCAGTTAACTAAGTTACTGGAATCAGGAAAGGTGTACTGGAATATAGTACAATTTTTTTCTACTTTTGTAACAACTGCACTTCTTCTAGCGAAGCTCACTAAACATTATTGTACTCATCTTTTATTGTATACTCAACGTCCATTTTATATCTTTGCCATAAATTATGTATCTTTACCAGGAAAGAACAAAACCTAGTGTAGGGTAGAATAGGAAAGTCTAAGGGGTGTGGACCATTAGAAATTGGGGTGGGGTGGGGGGGGGGGGGAGGGGGGATTGCAATTTTTTTGCGTATGAATTTTTTTTCCGGGATCAGGTTGTGCAAGAATTTTTTTTCGGGCTCGAAAGCCATGCACGATTTTTTTTTTCGAAGACATATACATTATACATACCGACACTTGTCAGGGAGAGAAGTATAGATAGTGGGAAAGGATATACACACGAGGGGTAGAGGGTAGACCTGCTTATCGAGCAAGACCTGTTCCCGCGTTCCGTTCCGTTCAGGCCGTCCAAATCTTATTGCTGTATGTATACGCATCATGTATATTGTTCAGAAATGGATTACTGCAGTTTTCATAATTCTGCGAACTCTCGCTAACGATTTCCAACCGTCAAACCGCCTTCTGGCTTCCGTCAATCAAACTCCTTCCTAGGCTTCTCCTCGTTACTCTTTGTGCTTTTTGATTGGCCAGCACGTAACCGTTGCTGTCGCGACAGGAAGCCATTTAAGCACTGCTTAGGCGCTGGCCAATCAGAAAGCACAAAGTGTAACGACGAAAAGACTCGGGAGTTTGATTGACGGAAGCCAGAAGGCGGTTTTACGGTTGGAAATCAATAGCAAGAGTTCGCAGAATTATGAAAACCGCAGTAAGAAAATTCTGTTGCTGTATGCATAGGTACAACAAATTTTTCTTATGCTATATTTTTATTGGTTGTGTTAAAAAGGCATGAAGCTGCTAAACGTTTTCGCCATCCCCCGGCCCCTATTTGCCCTAGTAGAAGATGTTTCTTCCGTTGCGCGCGAAGCGCGCCCCAATTTTGATAAACTCATTTCATCAAGCCTCAGAGAAAGGGTAAACGAACATTCCTGTTTTTGTGTATAGTAAAGCCTGTAGGTTTTATTATTCATGCGCGCAGCTGCGCGCCGTAAATTACGAAATTATTATTATTCATTTCTGTGAAGCGGTCCATAATGACAAATTTCTATACTTGTAACGTTGAACACACACTTACCTAAGTGGTCTTCTTAAAAAAAATCAATTCCGAAAACCCCCACTGGAGAGCCGGCTACGAACATAGTGACTGCCTGCCAAGCCATCACTGCAGGGCATTTTTGAAGCTATTTGTAAAACAAATATGCTTCCTTAGTTGGCGCTACTGTGAATGTGTTTCTGCGGTGTTTGTCATGGCGAACAATGGACTTTCTTTTTTGGCGGACGGTACTTCATATTACTCGATTTCGCAACCTTAATACAATGCAACTTGTATTGGGACCTCTCCATGTTGACTCTGCACAAGCGGGGGCTTGTTTCTGCAACAGGGGGAGGGAGGGGCAATTTTGTCCACCTCAGCTATGGTTTAGACGTATCCAGAGACGCCATCTTGAATTTACAAAATGTGAAGCAAAATAGCCTATATCTTAGCTTTAAACTCACTTTTCAAGGCAGGATTTCTGACAGATAGACGAAGTAGAGTTGTGTGAAGATTCTGACATGGATATCCAAGTTCGTTCGTTCCGAGAAGCACGTAAAAATGGTGGGTTTTATGCTTAGCCTTTAGCTTTACTCGATAAATAAACCGGCAGGTCCAAAATGGCAGCATACCAGAAAATGCAGACCGGAAAATGCAGACCGAAAAATGCAGACCAGAAAATGCAAACAGAGTTACTGGCCCGATAAGGCCCGATATATTTTTACATCCCCGATAGATTTTCATATCCCGATACAATGTTTTGAAGTAGGCGGCTGCTCAAAAACATTAGCAGGCTGCTATTTAGCTACAAGCTAAATAAAAACTAAATTTTATACTTGGAAGTTTATAGTTTGGCTGAGAAGTGGACCAGGGGCAGATACAGGGGGGATTGGGGGGATTTCCACCCCTCCCCCTTTTTCTCATCCTTCTGGTATATTCTTTGTTTTAGCAATCTCCCTTGTTTTGAAATGTCTGGTACATTTTTTGTATTAACCCCCATTTTTCATTTCTTGATCCGCCACTGGTGGACTATTTGTTCCTGGGATTTGTTGTTGTCCGAGCTGGTCTCAGAGCTTGGTTTTCAATGTAGCATTCATGAAACTCTTTCAAAATAAAACTCCAAAATAAAGACAAAGACCTCATTTAGGCAACATGTATCATGCTACCAAAACAAGAGAATACTTGTAACCTCAACATAGTAACTTTATTTTTACTTACACCCATAAGATCACAATATGGTTTATTTGCCATCTAAGGGCCTTTACATGGGAAGGGATATGCCTCATAGGGAGGATAACAAAACAAAATAAGTTATCTCTCATAGGAGTGACATCGCTCCCCATGTAAACTCCCCCTAATGAAAACTGGATCTTGCCACCTTTGAAACAGGGCTCAAAATTGTAGCCGATATGAATGTAAATATGCTTGGATTTTTTTCGTTTTAGCCCTAACGTGCCTAAATTTGGGGGACATTGTGTAAAATTGTCAAACTATGCATAAAATTTAATTTCGAGCTTGGTTTTCAATGTAGCATTCATGAAACTCTTTCAAAATAAAACTCCAAAATAAAGACAAAGACCTCATTTAGGCAACATGTATCATGCTACCAAAACAAGAGAATACTTGTAAACTCAACATAGTTACTTTATTTTTACTTACACCCATAAGATCACAATATGGTTTATTTGCCATCTAAGGGCCTTTACATGGGAAGGGATAGCCTCATAGGGAGGATAACAAAACAAAATAAGTTATCCCTCATAGGAGTGACATCGCTTCCCATGTAAACTCCCCCTAATGAAAACTGGATCTTGCCACCTTTGAGGCAGGGCTCAAAACTGTAGCCGATATGAATGTAAATATGCTTAGATTTTTTTCGTTTTAGCCCTAACGTGCCTAAATTTGGGGGACATTGTCTAAAATTGTCAAATTATGCATAAAATTTAATTTCGAGCTTGGTTTTCAATGTAGCATTCATGAAACTCTTTCAAAATAAAACTCCAAAATAAAGACAAAGACCTCATTTAGGCAACATGTATCATGCTACCAAAACAAGAGAATACTTGTAAACTCAACATAGTAACTTTATTTTTAACTTACACCCATAAGATCACAATATGGTTTATTTGCCATCTAAGCCCTTCCGTACGTTCCATTTCTGCCAACGCCCATGCATCTGTACACCTTGGACGAACAAGACCCTTGCAAATAGCTTCCCGTACGCATTGGAGAGGTTGTTTTTCCTTGGCAAGATACACTTGTTCTTGTAAAAGGCGCGAGGGTAGTGTTTTCATTGCGTGACTATATATTTGATATTAGTTTTAATGCCCGCGAAGCGCGCCGAAATTTTTATAAAGTGAAGTGAAGTAGCAAATGCAAATGATAAAGAAGTTGCTGGAATAACTACTTCAGACATCTTTTTAACGAGAGCCCAAGCCATGTCTTTGTAGGATTTTTTTTTCCTAGCTTGAATCTCTGCAATATTTTTATTTTGGAAGGATTGGCCTTGCACGAATTTTTTGGGGAATTGCCACCCCCCCCCCCCTCCCCCAACTTCTAATGGTCCACCCCTAAATAGACAAGAGCAGATTGACGATGGCAACGAAAGCTTTTTGCTTTTTGATGTAACAAAGGCCCAGCTAAAACCTTTTAGGACCGACATTTAGGCCCGGCTTAAAGCTCTCGGCTAGCTAGGGCCTAAAAGCTAGCCGAAAGCTTTTAATATTTAAATAATTCAACTATTTAATGATTCCCGCGCTTCTGTAAACTTTGTAGCCGAAGATGGTTTTAGAATAAACCGAAATATTGCTAATTTAGTTCGTTCTAGTGAATATCTATTAAGCTATTACTCTATTCGGAGTATCTTTCGTCCTTTACCATACTAGTCTCCTTAGCAGCAACAACAAAATAGAATGAAATAAAATTAGACGACGCCTTAGCTTACCTTTTCAGCTCGAAGTTACAAGTACTTTGAAACCGCCTCTGAGAGAAAAAAGACTTCTGGCGCTTCACTCCAGGGATGGACGCGCATTAACTTCATTGTTCAAACATCTTTAGGAAGTTTCTCCCATTTAATTCATTACCCTAGGCGCATAACAGACATAACACAGCCACGGGAACATAACAGGACAGCCCAAATCACACTTTAAGGAATAGACTTCCTCGGCTTGGGCGTAATGTTGTCCCATTTCAGATCACGTGCCGTTCATTTGAAGTAATATTTAAAAGCCGACTATGAGGACTTGACGTAATATTTCAAATCCGACAATGAGGACTGGACCGTATTTCAAGTCCGCAGCAATTAGTTCTAGTCCGAGCGGAGCCGAGGACTGGAACTAATTGCGTGGGCTTTGAAATCCCGTCAAGTCCGAATAGGAGGCTTTTGAATTACTTCAAATACTCAATAATTATTGATGACCTAATTAGCCAACACAGAGGGAACACGATCAATGTTGAAACATCTCCATTCAAATTTTTTAGTCATTTGAAATACTCAGATAATAGCCTGTGACATATATTCAATCACCAACCCCTCTGTACCCTACCTAAACAACAGGATTTATCAATATAATCTTATTTTTTTACTTGTGAAACTTGCGTCACTAGTCATGCGCAGAAGTGAAAAGGTCAAGATTGTCTCCATAAAGCCTGTCCCACACGGAAGTTGGCGGCGCACATGCATATAGTCTGGAACAAGGTCCTTTGTATTATATTTCTCCGAGAGAGGAGACCCGTGTTCTCACGTAACGGTTTCTACAGTCTGCCATTGTACGGTGCAAAGACTGAGTAGTAGAAAAACATTTCGATGGTGAGGGCCTTGAAATTATGAATATTATGAACTTTGATTGTGTCACTAGTCATGCGCAGAAGTGAAAAGATGAAGAGTGTTTCCATAAAGACTCTGTCCCACATGGAGGTTGGCGGCGCACAAGCATATAGTCTCGAACAAAAATTCTTTGTATTGACTTCTTCGAGAGAGGAGATTTTTGTCTTTTCACGGAGCGGTTCCTACGGTCCGCCTTTGCACGGCGCAAAGAATGACTAGTAGAAACTTTTCGAGGATGAGGACCTTGAAATTATGAATATTCATAGTTCAAAGGTCCTTGGATCTAGAATTTTTTTCTAGATCCAAGGACCTTTGAACTATGAATATTCATAGTTCAAAGGTCCTTGGACCTTGAAAACTTTTCAAGTCCCACTTGCAGTATCTTCCTGGGATTTCAATATACTGCACGTGGTACAAAATCAGAGCTCTGGTTGGCTGATTAGGTCATGAATAATTAATGAGTATTTGAATAAGCTCTCTCTGTTTGGGATGCTTCCATATTCATATATCCCTCGGTGCGTAGCAGAAAAAGAAAGAAAAGAAAACTCATGGGCATGCCACCTGATCTGAAATGGGAAAACATTATGCCCAAGCCGAGGAGGTCTATTCGGCGGAGGGATAGCCAGGGACCATTCGGTAAGAAAAGTCTCATCAAAAAATGTAGCAAAGCTCACCTTGACCAAAAGAAAGTTTCCCTTTAGGCAAAGCGATAATTCCCTCAATGTGCGAAATCTAAAAACTAAAGTCGGCGGTGTGCTCACACTCTTCATGAGTCGGGTCTGCTGTGCATTTGGCCGCGCTGTTCATGTTCACACTTTGTTCTCCCTGAGTTTCTATCTTGCCATCATCAACAGATTGTCTCATTCAACAACTTTCACAAGTTGGCTTTTGACATTGACATTAGTTGCGGTTACACACACCTTGGGTTTTGGGTCTACCCAAGGCTACGGGTGTGGGGCTGGGTTCGTCTCGGGTTTGAAATTGCCAGCGGTCACACTGTACAGACATGCCCTCGGTGATATTTTCTTTTCTTGTGATTGGCCTAGGCGTCTCGGGGCTGTTTTTCCTGAGCTCTTTAGGTCTGGAACTGTCGCGTGAAATTCTTTTGTTCTTTTTGACGTATCCTTGGAAACCTCAACTAGGAGATTTCGGTCTAGGAACAGCGGTTACACTAAATAATTTTCTCAACGCGGTCGAAATGCCCTTTCCACACGGGAAAAGGCGCTAGTGTAACCGCAACTATTGTAACTTTATTAAAACACGGTTAAAACATATCAGGGCTTAAAAAGAAAGAAATGTACAAGCAAATTGATAAATTTTAAATCCTAAAATCTATATAGAGGATATTACACGGTGGCGCAAGGATGTGGATTTTATTTTCGAGTGGCAAGAACAATATTTTACGAACGAGCGCAGCGAGTGAGAAAATAAAATCCATATCTTCAAGCCACAGTGTAATGTTCTTTTTATTATATGGATTAGAATTGACATAGCGGCGAAATATATAACAACTCACTTGGTAAAGTCGAAAGTGCTTATTTGTGAAATGCTCCCTCAATCTTTCTGATTCCTTTCCAATTTGTTATAAGAACTCATTTCACTTTGTGTTGCTGTAGCTTTTTCTGCCATAATTGACCTAAGGTTTTTCTCTTAAGGGACGTGTCATTATTCACCGGGGGGGGGGGGGGGGGGGGGGGGGGGGGGGGGGGGGGGAGGGCTCCCATTTTTTTAAAAAAAGGCTAAAAAATTTAGGACCCTCCTTTGAACATAACCAAAAAATGTGACCCTCCCCCAGTCGTAGGTAAAAAAATTGTGACCCTCCCCATGTAATTAATATTTTCTGAAAAACCTGTCATATCAGATTGACTCTTGTCCGAGTGATGCAATGTCTTTTTCTTTTCTTAATAGCAGAAATACTTTTTTCTTGCTTCTGCATCGATTATTTACGTGAGAGGATTTTGGGTAAACGGTAAAAATGCAGTGATCCTCCTTCCATAAGTACAATGATTAACGTGATCCCACCTTTCCCGTCCCCTATGTGACGAAGTACTGAAGACATTTTATATATTACAGAAAAAGCGGCTCGCTTTTTCTTTCGTTGCGCGCGAAGCGCGCCTGAATTTTGATAAACGCATTTCATCAAGCCACAGAGAAAGAGTAGATGCGCGCCGCAAATTACGAAGTTATTATTATTCATGCGTGAAGCGCTGCCCAAATGACGAATTTCTATGCTTGCAACGTCGAACTCACGCTTACCTATATGGGATCTTCTTACAAACATAGTGACCTCCCGTCAGGCCTATCATTGCAGGCATTTTTGGGAGAGTTTGCTTTTCCTCATCAAGATACACTAATGTTCTTGTAAACGGCGTGAGGGTAGTGTCTTCGTTGGTGAAAGAGTACATTAAATGTCAATCCCCCCCCCCCCCCCCCCCGCTAAATAATGACACGTCCCTAGAACAAAACCTAGTTTCGTGACTTAAAACTCGATTGACCGTGCGAGATTTCACTGCAGACGAGAGTGAAGAAAACAACACTGCAAACGTACACATCCGGGACATTCGGTACATAACTTTTTCATATTTTCACTAGTGAAGATATGGAAAATACGAGTGTATAGTTTCCGCTAAAACACTGGCATCCATATAATAAACTGGTTTCTTTATAACCAGAAGAATATTTTTTTCTTAAAACTAGCAATGCCATATAATGATAATAAAAAATACACTTTTAAAGCGCATGTCGCTTAACATAAGAGTGATTTGTCATGAATACAAATGCGCATGCGTAGAATCAAAGATGTCAAATTTGAGCGCCTTTCTTAGATTGTTGCGAACAGACATCACTGAATGACCCAAAGGACTGTAGAATGAATAAGGTGACTAGGTTGAGGAAGTTTCCATTAAAACTATGAACTCACCAAAAATACAAGTGTCCCACATGGATACCTTTTAGCCTACCCAGACCTATAAATATGTTGAGGGATGTAGAGACCGTTAACTGTTCGCTACTCATTACAAGGGGCGTCTATTTAATGGTCTGGTGGCCGGGCGTTCCCTCACCTAGGTCTACCATGGTAGGCGGAGTCCCTGAGTCGCTACTGAGCAATTAACATCGAGGATAGCGACTGTCAGGGCCGAAATCTCTGGCGTGGGCGTAAGAACCGAAAATTGTCGCCATACGACGCTTCAGCTCCGTCTGGAAGTATGGTCCTCGTATTTGTTTTTTTTTTCCTCAAATATACATTCCTAAAAGGGGGATTGCAGTCATCTGCGACATTTCGCTGCCCGAAAAAGCGTATTTTCGTATGTAACAACAAAAAATGTTACAAGAATAATTTTTCACTATTATATGTTAATTTTGCGATTTTGAGTTGTGTTTGGAGGAAACATTTTGCTGGGGTATTTATTGGAACTTTTGTAGAAATAATAAAATTGATAATTTGGTTGATATTTCAAAATATGGATTTCAATTAAAAATATATAGTCAGGCACCAAAGATGTCAGTATCCAGCCCAGCAGGCCCTTGTGTGATAGTCAGACACTTTGTTTCTCTCATTCCCCTCAAACAACAATCGCTTTACCACAAAATTACACTCTTGCAACACGTTGCAGAAAATCTATTTCTTTCTCTGGTAAACGTATCTTTATATTTATTTCTGTTTCAATTTCAGCGACGGAATTATGGCTTCGGTGATGAATATTTTGGCTATCATGATTTTCGTTAGTAATGAGGCAAAAAATCACTTTCTAGAGATGGCCTCATAGATCGAAAAAATATTTATAGGCGCCCTAGCCCGGCCCTAACCCGTCTAAAACGAAACGAAATAGAATCATATTCATACAAGAAGTAAAGAAAGGCGATGCTTTGGTTTATTTCTAGATTATATTGAGCGAATTATGACGCATAATCTACTACGTACCTGGTAATGCGAATCTAGCGGTTCCATTCAACTTTCGGACTAAGTGATTGGGAGGGGGGGGGGGGGGATTGTTTTCGGGGAGTTTTTGTCGCGTGATTCTTTTTACAGCGCAAGGGAGAAATCGATATTTATTTAACGAGATAGATTTAATATAGGTCTATTAATAGCTGTACACCTTGTATGCTCAGTGTACATAATTTAAAAATATTTCGTTTTGTTGAATCAAATAACGTTGTGGTATCATCATATTGATCATTGTGATCTTTGAAGGAAGGGCACTTTTTCAACCTTTTTCAACAATTTTGAACTTTGTGTTCTGTCCAAACATAATTCAACTTACCCATCATGATCAAAGCTTGGAAAAATCTTTGCGGAGGCACAGAGGCTGCATGATTTTTTGGTTTGTTATTTTTTTTACCTTGAGTCATTTTTTTTCCTTTTTGCTCCCAAATCACTATTCTAAAATGGTCCGTCCCTAAAGAGAAAATCCCTTTCGAATCGCGCGAGACTGGAACTAATAGCGCGAAATTTAAAATGCAGATTATTTGCTTGGTCCCGAGATAGAAATGGCGGCCATGTGCTCGAATCTTTGAGACAAGAAACAAGACGAACTCACCAACTTACTTCTCAGTTCGAAATGCTGTCAGCCCCTAAAACGTTATGGCAGTGATAAAGGTAAGTATGCGTCTTGTTACTGCTTAAACGCAGCTCTCTACTCTTTAAGAGTTTAAAACATGAAACGTTGTACTCAGATACAATTTACCAGGTTTATTGAGGAGCTGGTCGGCAACAAGCAATTTACGGTACTTTTATGTATACCTTCTAGTAGCTCAACTTCACAACTACAGAGGGAGATAAGAAAGAACTGGCAACTAATGCGTTCACATTCGCGAAAATATTATAACATATTTCATTAAAATATTAAGAACTCAATAACTTTCAATTCTGGTGTCGTAATATCGACACACTACAAGGGCATCCATGTTTTAGCTGGGTGTTTCAAGTTTCCGGTACTGACACAGATCCGGTTTATCTTGTTATGGTAAAAAAAAAATAATAATAATAATTACTTTGTTTTAACTCGAATTTTAGAGCAGCTTGTAACCACTGATATACAGCCATTACAGCTAGTATCTTCGAGTATCACATATATGCAACACATTTAAGAATCCCAACTGGCCCGGAGACAAACCAAGTCGGCTATGTACAAAGAATAAATGGTCTTGCGTGATTTCGTGCAAGTGTTGTGTGACAATAGATCTGATGCTGACGTCACACGACGGAGCTCATGCAATACGTCTTTTATCATGCAATATCTCACACAAATCTCAAGCTTCACTTTTAACATTCAGCATTCACACGCTTGACGTCTGGGGTTTTGGATGTTAGCCAAAAGTCAGGCCAATTTACGACGTTCCCCTCCCCTAAGGAGCAATTTGTAGACATCGTGATGATTTCCTGGTCACTTAGCTGTCTGTCCCACATGTTGACACCGGTGATGTTACCAGTGAAAAACTCATCATCGTCAAACCCTCCGTCATTACGGTCATACTTGTCTTGGTCTTGCCCGATCAGGAAGATTCCGTCGATCATAGTGAAGCCACTGAAACGAATCGGAATCGGTTCAGAACAAGGCATATATCAGTGAATCCCCGTAGTTTTTGGTTGATTGCTATACGATGTTGAACGAAAGAAACTTTTCGACGTGGCAGTGGGACTTATCCCATTCTTTGCGGCTCTGCCATGTCTAGAAAAGTTCAAATGGCTTCTGACCTCAGAAGGTTTAGAAAACCCTTTGGCGAAATATATTTCTCGGTGTTTTAAAATACGCTCCAATAAGCTGACTCAAACGCTCTAAGACGCATTTAATAATTTATATATAATATATATTATAGTATTTTTTTAACTTAAAAGATTTGTATTTATATTACTACAATTTTAGTATAGTGACCATTGAACGCTATAGCGTTGTAAACGTCAATAAAGGTTATTACTTGCTCTTGGGAGTACTGTACTGGGGTCGATGAGCCGCGACTATGGTGCTTCGCGCCGCGCGAACACGCCGGGCCTATAAGGATAAAAAATCGCCGGGGTTTGTTCTAACTTTGTGAGTTTTAATCCAATCACTACCAAATTTCACATGTAAATAGTACTCATGTAATTAACAAACATAGTCGTTTTGGAATTTTGAAATTAACGAATTTTGGCGGGAAAATGACGTCATCAATCTTACACCAAAATTTCAAATCGATCATATGAACTTTTATGACTTGGATATGAAAGAGCTCATGAGATAGCCACAAAACCGAAAAGAGTATTGAAATATCTCTTTCCCTTGAGAAGTTATGAGTATTTTAAGTTACAATGTCCGCCATTTTGTTTTGGTCAGCGGTCCGTGGAAACACAAACTTAAAATATCCATAACTTCTTAACGGGATGAGATATTTCAAAAATCTTTTCGGTTTTGTGGCTATCTCAATGAGCTCTTTCATAGCCGATTCTCAAAAATTTCATATGATCGATTTGAAATTTGGTTTAAGATTGATGACGTCATTTTCTCGCCAAAATTCGTTAATTGAAAATTCTAAAATGACAGTGTTTGTTGATTTCATGAGTACTATTTGCATGTGAAATTTAGAAGTGATTGAATTAAAACTCACCAAGTTAGAACAAGCCCTGCAATTTTGTACCGGCTGCCAATGGCTGCCATTTTGTCTAAAAAACAAAATGGCGGACATTGCAAACTTAAAATATTCATTACTTCTCAAGGGAATGAGATATTTCAAAAATCTTTTCGGTTTGTGGCTATCTCAATAAGCTCTTTCATATCCAAGTCATAAAAATTTCATATGATCGATTTGAAATTTTGGTGTAAGATTGATGACGTCATTTTCCCGCTAAAATTCGTTAATTTGAAAATTCCAAAATTACTATGTTTGTTAATTTCATGAGTACTATTCACATGTGAAATTTGGTAGTGATTGGATTAAAACTCACAAAGTTACAACAAACCCCGGCGATTTTTTATCCTTATAGGCCCGGCGTGGAAAGCTCCGCTATAAATACATAAGGTCCTGAAGAGTATAGAAGAGCTTGCTTTATGGATTTTTAGGCCTTGATGAAGCACCAGCTTCTCGACAAACAATCATGGAGAACAAGAATTATACCAGCTTTTCGCAGCTCATGAAAAATTTGCTAATCTTCTGCCGTCTAATAGAGGAATTTTGAAAAGAATTTTGCGGCTGCGCTGACATACCACGGAAAATCAAAGGACATAACTCTTTCAATAATTTTAGAGAAGAATACTGTGGAAGAAGCGATCAATAGGTCTATAGTTACAGAACTCTTCTCTGAGTTACTATTACTAGGGAAACGTTTAGACCTTCTGGAATTTCCCCGGTTCTAAATGAAAGGCTGATAATATGAGGTTTAAGACTAGTACATATTATTGCAACCGAGATATATAAGCGAACGAATGTGCAAACCGTTTACAGGGAAATGTACACGGTGACGCCGTATTGAAGTCCCTCGGAAGGACTCCATGGCGGCCAAAGGCGGCCAAATTACCAAATGTGCCGTAAACCCACAATACTGAGCTAACATTGTCCAAAATGTGAATTATTGGCAAAATATATTCACTTATTTAGCAAGCTGACTTTCATCGAATGCTCCATACGGGAAAATTACTGAGATATTTCGCGAAATAAATGGCTGAAAAAGCGTGTAGTATTGCGTGACAGGAATTGCAGTACCGATATCTCAAGAGCTAAAGCAGGGATCCGATTACATTTGGTGTGAAGAGTCCTATTGGAGAACTTAGCTTGCATGAAAAGCATGGCGTCCATAGAGTCACACCAAAAATAAATGCCACCCTAATATATTTCTAGAAGCATTGAGAAATGTTTTTTTCACAAAGCTGTGCGGGTTCCCTAACTTAAAAAAATCTTTTAAGCTGGTAAAAAAATACGTTACCGGGCTCGACTCCTGGTCGGGACAGAGGAAATTTTCTTTCTGTTCTGGTCTTGGTCGAAGTTCGTTCATATTGTGAGTTTAACTTGTTCTACTGTGTTTCACGTCGTTTGGATGAGACAATAAATTGAGGTCCCGTCTCGCCTTTCTACACTACTCAGCATCAGGTGGGACGTTAAAAAACTGGGTACGTAATAAACCCTCCGGAAGTGATCACCCTCTGCCCTGCCTCGCACCGGCCAGGCGCGTTCCAGCGGATTTTCGGCCGAGCGAAACTAGTAGCGAGTGAAGTGCGCAGGGGATCATGGGAAGGGTCGAGGAAAGGAACTGCCTTAGAGACGACTTTTTAGCAAGAATCCAGAAATCGGACTTCCAAAGCCAGAAATCGACCCGAATCTGCCAGGCGTCTCATTTCTTCGGTTGAGCTTACCCGTGGTCCTTTGCGACAGCGCCCAAGCCTTCCCGTGATGCATTGCGCGCCTCGAGATTTTTCCTTTCGCGGATCGCCCGCGGGTTTTTGCCCTTTTTTGACACACCTGAGACGCCTGGGTACGAGGCACAGACAGATTCTGCTCAAAAATTGCTCAAAAGTTGCTCCCAAAACCCTCAAAAGTTGCTCAAAAGTTGCTCAAATTCTGAAAAAGTTGCTCACATAATCAAACAAGTTGCTCCCCCAATAAGAGCATTCCTTCACACTTGTCGTCTGATATATTTAAAAAATGACAAAAGAGTCAGGTTCACGTGCACTCAACTCAATATCTACAAAAAGATCAAGCAATTCTAAACACCATCCGGCATAATCATACTAATCAATACGGTTGATTAATTAAAAAGAGACTCACTTGCCGTTTGAAGTATCAAACTCATACAAAATACAATAATAGCTGCTACTATTTTTGAAAGAAAACTATAACAAATAAGGAAGTCCCGTCAGGTTCTGTCCCGGAAATCACTATATCCCAATGGTTGAAACCAGAAATCTAATATAAATCTTTTATCATACTTCATTTTATTCAAGAAGTGTAGAGAACTGTCCTAAAACAGTAATTTGTTAGGGATTAGAGTAAGGATGGAGTTTTGGTTTGTTTTAGATATGATTTTTACTGTATATTCCTCGTTCTATATATGATAAATTACATAAAATGCCATAAAATTAGTGACCTGACCAGCAAACTCCCTCGTAGCCTAGTGGTTAGAGTCTCGGGTTTATAATGATGTTGGTCCAGGATCGAATCAGCAATAATTTTTATAAGCTTTTTTTCTTTGAAGTTTTCTGAAAAAATCTAAGTATTTGGGCCCATTCTGGTTTCAACCATTGGGATATAGTGACTTCCCTCTGTCCCATTCTGCCAATTTTCTCTAGCAAGTTGAATAGGGTCTTCCGCCAGTTTGCTTCTGCTCTATATTTGGAATAACACAGGATACCCAACGAGACATCCATATATCGAAGAGACCTCTGAACCCCAAGACGAAAAAGTGATAAAAAAAAACAATTTTATTTCATTTTTTTATTTTTTAGCAAGATTTTTCGTTCTGTGTTTGATTTGAAATGGCAAAATGTATCACAATTGCCATTTTGTTGTGAAAATTTGCTCGTAAATAACGGAAAATCATAGTTGAAAAAGTTGCTCAGAATTGAAAAAGTTGCTCAAAACTGAAAAAGTTGCTCAAAAGTTGCCGAGCAGAATCTGTCTGTGCCTAGTGCCAGTGTCACCGTTGGAATCCAGTGCAATTCAGTATGCGAGCTGCAAGTCTGGGGAGACGGTCTTCGGATTTATTTTTATTTTTATGTTATACCTGGCAAATCCGGTTCCATTGCCTGAAGACGGGACGACACCGTCAAAATACACACTCCAGTTGCCTTGGTTACTAATCCACGTGACACATATGTGGTGCCACTTACCGTCCAACAATCTAACGTTTTCAAGATCTCTGATAAGAATAAAAGACAAAGTAATTAGAATTAAATACTGATACTTAAATTTTTCGAGTAGCTAACATACACGTGGCTTTGAAAACACGATTTTTTTAATAACTTGTTAACTTTGAGCCCCTGTTTTTCAATTAAATTCTGAAGAAATTCACTCTGTCAACAGCTAAGACTATGCCAAAAATTCACTATCAAATATTTATCATTGCCCACGCACTGCATCATGCGTTCACAAATCGCCCTGCATCAAGCGCCTACTGTACGGGTACCGCTAGCTTAAAATCTGTGTAATGCTAAAGATACAATCAACGTTATATTCCCGGGGTGGGGGGATACTCCTCATATATTATATATTGTATACGGGTATGCGCCGCCATGGCCCTGGCCGCGCGCTCGCTTGCGACTCCTTGACAAATTCCTCGTCAAATTCTCACCTTGGATCTCCATCCACTCTAAGTCTTGTTTTCTGATCATAGGCGGCCACAAGTAACGCGTTATTTTCAGAGGCGGTCGCCAAGCTGATTACACCTTGTACTCTGCTATTTGGTAAAACAGCCCCTGACTGGACCCACGCACAGACCGTCAGCGCATGCGCGATGTTGATATTGCGAGGGTATACGAGAGCATGGCGGTGATGCTGGGAAGGGAACTGGAACATAAAATTACCTGAAAAAAATAGAGGGAAATAAATTTGTTAATGACATCAAAGGATAAATTCCAATGGGTTAAATAGGCATAACTGTAAAACGAGGGCCAACTTTTTGGTAACTTCGTTATTTTTCAACAAAAATCTTTCAAATTTGGCCCACAATTCTGATTCTGGAATTCTGATTTCGATTAAGCTGTTGTTGCCATGGTAACGATGTCACGTGACTCACCGTCGGCCTTCTTGGATCAAATTATTAGTGCCCGTCAATCAATCTTTGCTATAAACTACAGGGAAAGGCAAGCGCGATGAAATAAATATTAATTCGGGGTTCTTAGCGCGCGGTTACTCAGAAAAAAATTCTGAGGTGTCTCTAGATGGGTTTTGATCCCACGACCTTCTGTACTCAGTCAGACGCTCTACCACTGAGCTACCAGAGACCCAATGACCTCACAAGGCCGCTGGCACGATAGTACCCATTTAGGGAAACCCGTAAATTCTAGAATTGTCAGGCGCCCATTTCTGGAAACGCATATCATATAAACTATAGGGAAATGCAAGCGCGATGAAATAAATATTAATTCGGGGTTCTTAGCGCACGGTTACTCAGAAATGGGCGCCTGGCGATTCTAGAATTTTCGAGTTTCCCTATTAATGGGCACTATCGTGCCAGCGGCCTTGTGAGATCATTGGGGTCTCTGGTAGCTCAGTGGTAGAGCGTCTGACTAGAGTACAGAAGGTCGTGGGATCAAAACCATCTAGAGACACCTCAGAATTTTTTTTCTGAGTAACCGCGCGCTAAGAACCCCGAATTAATATATATCAAACTTTGCTAATCATTAATAATAGGACATGAAGTTTTTAGGACATTCCCACTCTCCACCGTTTAAAAATTTCTCCGGTGGTGAATGTCACCATTTTTAACCCTTTTTAACTTAGTTGCGTAGCAACAGCCATAGAGTTATTGGAAGGGCTCGATGTCACTCACTCGGACTTTGTTAGCAGGATATTAACATCCAATCGACCTGCGGGATCTAGCGTGTTATCTGAGGGACTAAAACTCAAGGTCATCTCTCTGTTACCCTTATACCTTCGCCAAAGTATATATATACTACTGATTGCTGCTTAATTTATCCATGTGGGAGCTTACAAAAAACTGTTTGTTTAAAAGCGCTACTTTTTGTAGTCATTTCAAAACCTGCACCGCATGACGACCTTCATTATGCAAAGCTTACTCACCTCAAGGCAAGAGGAAGCAAAAACTTGGGCAAATGAAAAGTTTTTTAAAACGCTAATTTTAAGCCATGTTTGCACAAAAGATGGTACAACATTTTGTGCTGATTAAAGTTATCGCCTCTCCCTAAGTTTAATATACAAAATCACATCCTCCAAATTACATCAAAGTTCGGCATTTCTGCCTACATTAAAACTTGAGTACAACATTCATAAACTGCGAAGTTAGAAACTAATAGTAAAGGTAATATCGGCCCTGTCAACAAACTGGCAAATAACCAATGCAGATGCGCGGCATTTTCCGACGTTTCGTACGTTTTTCAATGAAAAAAAGCCACGAGTTGGCCTAAGGCATGCCTTTGATAGAAACGTTAAAAAAGGGCATGTCACCCCCAGGGTTGTTTCAACAAAATATTAAAAAATATGACCAGTGATCTACATAAACAACTCAGAATCCTATGTATACTGTTATTATGTCCTAGAAAGATAAAGGACCTGAAATTTGAACTATATAGGCATTCTTACGTAAGATTTAACAGCTTTTGCTATCAAATTTCCAAGTTTGAAAACTGTTTGCCTGAAAAGAAATTAAAAATGTCATTTCCCAATCCAATTCCATCCGCTCGATAGCACACGAAAGTACTCCAAATTTGTACTCATCTTGTAACTGAAAAGTTATTTAACAAACCTAGATGATTATTTTGTTTAATTCTTGTGAATCTGACTGCATTAAGTTACCTTAATTAACCCTTAAATCGAGTAAAATGGTAACAGTGCCCCTTTAATGGCTTATAATATTTTCTTTTCGGGTTCTAAATAAAAACAGAACGATGTTTCTACTGCAGAGGCCTATCCATTTTCACCAAAGTTACTGTTAGATGTTTTCTTGTATGTTTCCTTAAATACTCCCTTTTTCAGGCAAAAGAGTTTTGAGCCACTTAAACCCACTGAGTTTGTGTTTGTTTTTTAGGAGGCAGCTCATTCGGCCCATAGCACAGTGGATAACTTCACCGTTCGTTTCTGCCATATCAACAAGAAAGTTCGTAGATTAGGGGCTTTGAGTTGTTCTGGACTTATAAGAATCAGCTTCTATAAAAGTATAATAAGTATAATAAAAGTAACAAAATTTACACTTTTTTGTTGGCGGCCACTCCTAGAAATATATTTATAGTAGGGTCTGTTGATGGGACAAAAAATAGGGAAAATCGTGGTTTGCTTTTTAATGAATAAAGTAAAGTAAAGTAGATGCTTATATAGCGCTTATCCTCAAAGCTCTAAGCGCTTTACATTTTTGGGATTGAAATAAAGATGGGAAAAAAACGTTTTGCCAAAAACTGTTGATACTTGCCGACGTTTCAAGACTTCCTTTTTCATAGAATAAATTGCCCTACCTTACTAGCAAAAATATGACACTACTAAAACACTTACAGACCTTCCAAAAAGGTAAGGGGAATCCCTAATACAAAACTCTTGATATGCAAAGCACTGTCTTGAGATGATACACTACCTGCTTGAATACATTTGTAGGTTCCACATGTACCCATCATGCATCTCTCGCTTGTACCACAAAACAAGTCGCTACAATGCTCAGGGGGGCGACCGCTGAACGCCAGATAATGATGGTCTGTAGTAGCGAAAACGAAGCTGGTCGGATTTGTCAGGTGACAAGCATTGTTGATCTCACAGAGGTTTTCTTGCATCTTGAAATTCACGCTCCTGCATTCAACATTGTTGACACAAAGGGATCTGCAGATGTCAAGTGAGCTTGCAAACAACTTCTGTATCACGTGACCTATCAATCTGAATGACATCATATTATAATCACTGCAGCATTCTTCACAATAGATGTGTCGTTGCCATAGTGATACCGAACCAAGGAACAAAAGAAATGCCAAGAGGTGCATTTTGAGCTGAAAAATGAGTAAATTAAAATAAGCGGACAGAACGGCAATATGTATTATGTATGTAAGACGAAATTATCTTATATATAGAGGATATTACACGGTGGTGCGAAGATATGAGTTTTTTTTCGAGTGACAAGAACAATATTTTACGAATGAGCGCAGCGAATATTGTTTTTGACACGAGAAAATAAAACTCATATCTTCAACCCACCGTGTAATTTTCTTTTATTAAATAGACAAACCAGAAAAAAATGTTCCAAATTGATTTCCAAGCACTTTTGTTTTGACCGATATCCTCACTAGTGAGGATATGGAAAATATGTCGCTCAGGACCCGGATGTAGCTTCGTATGAGATCTACGAGTGGCGTATTTCCCAGTCAAAACACTCGTGTCTATATTTAAGCAATAAAAGTACTTTCCGCGTGCTCTCTGCTTCTTACAAACACGAGGGGGATGTTGGGAGAACTGATCAAAACTTGAAAGACACGAGCCGAAGGCGAGTGTCTTTCAAGTTTTATCAGTTCGACCAACATTCCCCGAGTGTTTGTAAGAAACCAGAGAGCACGCAGAAAGTATTTTTATTGCTTTTAGAAAATAACATACACACGCGCGACAGCGTTGCGTGACAATCGTGTTTCTCAGGTCTCTTACAAACACGCTTTTTAACCAATCAGAATGCGCACATTCGCAATAAAACATAGGTGTTATTTTCTAAATATTAATAAAAAAAACAATATTTAGCTTCTGTCGGGGAAACGTTGTGTTTGGCTGATTTTTTCCCGCCACTTTATTTTAAACACGGTGAAAACTCCTCAGGATTTTAAAAACCATAAATCCTTACTAATTATCTTTATAATAATGCTCACTACCTTATCTAAATTCAATAATAATAATTTTAAATACAACAATCCGGAATAGTCCACGCTTCACATTTTAGCTAGATCCATATAAATATTCTAGTGTTTCGATCATGCGGTGATCTTGAAAATGTTCACCTGTCATCGGAAAACAACAGACTTTGAGTGTATAAAACGTTCCATAACATAGCATTCAGTCTTTTTAAAGCGAAAATACCTGATGTATGATTTTTTTATATATCTCGTATGATATCTCTTTTTTGTGTTAATTGAGGACGAGATATCATACGATTGTATTCAAAACTTTCAGTCGATAGATTCCGCCGAAAATAGAACTAAAAAAGGCGATATAGCCCCTCGTAGCTGCGCGACTCGTGCGATATCGCTTTTTTCGTGCTATTTTCTTAGCGGAATCTAGCCTCCAGGGGCTTTGAATAGTCCTATTGAAATTGTAAAAAACAAGAATTCATAATTCTGCGAGTGAATTAGCTCTGTGTGATTTCACTGCAGGCTTTGAGAGGTTTTGAAGTATGAGGGAATAAGGCTTCAAAACTGAAATTTACACCATCCCATGCAAGTGAATCCATGCGCTTGTCTTTAGTAAAGGCCCGTTTATAGACAAAAAGCCAAAACGCAGTGTGGAATTTCGCAGAACTTATGAAAATTTTTCTACTTTTGTAACAACTGCACTTCTTCTAACGAACGTTTTTCGTTAATTTTATTTGTCTGTGCGCCCGTAATTTTGTATCTTTTCAGTAAAAACGAAAACTTTGTAGGGCAGAATAGGAAAGTTTTTATGGCGACAAGAACAAATTGAAAATGCAACGAGCGCGCTATCAGATGCTTTTTGATGTAATTTCGGACGCAACAATTAAAACTTGTGAACTCTAAGATCGGATCTAAGAGCAATATAAAACATCCTGCAGTGATTCAAAATTGAGTAAATCATCAAGTCCATAGTATAGTTATACACCTATTCATACCAGTCCTTAGGAAGAATGAAAAAAGAGAATGAAATAAAATTAGACGACGTCTTTAGCTTACCTTTTCTGATCGAAGTTACGAGTACTTTAAAACCGCTTTTGAGAGAAAAAAGACTTCTGGCACTTCACTCCAGGAGTAGTGGGCGCGCAGTAATTACCTCATTGTTCAAACTTCTGTGGGCCTAGGCGCATAACAGACAACACTTACTAGACGAAATATCAGAAAATTGCAATATTTAAGGCGCATGAGGCATTTTTTAGTAAAAGCTGGCAACAAGAGTTTTCTTATGTAATTTTTCACGCTGAATCCGAATTTTCTTGTTGCCATCCCTGATTTTGCATTTTAATGGTGAAAATGACGTCATCATGATTGAAAGCTGTTCGCGAACCCCTTAAAATAGTTTTGTCGCTATATTTCAAATTCGAACGAATATTTAACTTGAACAGGATAGTTTAGAATGTTCTATACGAAACATTGTCGTATTATTCGGATATGGCGCTGCTGTGATATTCAAAATGGCGGATCCAAGATGGCCGCCATATCGTCAAATTT
The DNA here is from genome assembly GCA_033964015.1 of Scolanthus callimorphus. NCBI lineage: Eukaryota > Metazoa > Cnidaria > Anthozoa > Actiniaria > Edwardsiidae > Scolanthus > Scolanthus callimorphus. The sequence goes on from CM066915.1 coordinate 387,162, forward strand.
GATTTTTAGAAACTATCTGTCTGGTAGTCAAAAAAGACATGGAAATAAATACCTGACAATGAATTCAAGGTATAACAGTATGAAATGCAGTGCTGCTGGTCGAATGAAGCCATCTTAAATATATAAAAGGCAAATCAATATGAAAAGGTGAATCAGATTCACCGCTGCTTGATTCTACGATCTAAACGATATCACCATTTTTCAATGATGATCCTTAGTCCCGGCAACAAAACTGTGCCTTTGAAGTCCTTATATCAAAAGTTCGTTCACAACGATCATGCAATCTGCTGCCCCCGTGGCATAATCGAAAAATAGCGGAAACCTCAGGACCAGCAGAAAACCTCAAAAGGAAACCTCAGACAAGAAAGGGGTTGGAATAGGAAAGGGCTTTCAAGCATAGAGAGGAAAGCTACTCCAAAAAAGGAAAGGAAAGCTACTCCGTTAAAAATTGAAAAGAAAAATCGGCGAAAAATTCATTGTAGAGGTTTGTGTGACAGCTGTCAATCATGACGTCATTTCACCTCTTAAAATGCAAAATCTGCGTTGGCAACAAAAAAAAAAATCGGATTCAGCGTAAAATTTTGCATAAGATGGCACTTGTTGCCAGCTTTTCTAAAAAATGCCTCATGAAGTACGATTTTCCAAAAGTTTGTCTAGTCTACAGCCAAGGGAACACATAACAAGACAACCCGAATCTTACTGTAAGGAATTTCCGCGGAGGCTGGCCGGGGACCATTCGGTATGAAAAGTCATTTTTCTGATATTGACTCTCTCCTCGCTGCGCAGAGCCTAAGGGCGGGCCCACAGAAAAATGCAGCGAAATTCACCTAGACCAAGAGAAATTTTCGCTTAGGTAAAACAACATGCAAAATCTACAAACTCCACTTGATGTGCGAAATCTACAAACTTTTTTAGGTATGGGGAAAGGTCCAATAGCTCTTTTAAGCTACGTACACAGGTTCGGATCTGGGGGACAGGTTGTGGGGTTGAACCCCCCCCCCCATGAGAGTGATGTTCGATGAACTCTGGGAAAACCCGCCGTTATTAAAACGTTTTGAACATCGTACAGACTATAATCGGTCCAAGTTAGTGCTGCAACCCGGTGATAAATCAAAGGCACCGAGTGAAATCGTAGATACAGTTTATCCACGTTTGGTCGGCTGGTGATGGTGGTGATGACGTCATTAATGACGCTATACCACGTGACCTTGGTGTTGCACCTCCCATGCTCGAAGATAACTTTACCCAAGTTTGGTCACCTAGCGATGCTCCGTTCTCGGATGTCAATTTCTTCTAGTTTTAATGACGTCATCTATGACGTCATGTCATGTGACTTTGGTGCTGGACCCATTGTCACGAAGATAGCCTGCGTAGCAAGTGTTCCCGTGTGTTTTCAGGGAAAAGAAAGCCGAGGAGAAAGCGGCGAGAAGTTCGACGAGCGAGTTTTTGGCCGAGCAAAAATGGGGCGAGCGCAAAAAACGGACGGGCAGGGAAGGGGAAGGGAAGGAAGGGAACTCTTGCCCGCAAAGGTCGGTATTTTGAAAAACGCCCCCCTGGGAGATAGCACGCTTCAGTTATTTGACAAGTTGACAGGTTGTCAAAAGCAGCCAATTAAAGATCGGCGGAAGTTGCCGTCATTACTTCCGCTCAGCATTCAAAACAAATAGCGTTCTACACGTGAGCCGAGAGTTGTCAAAATTTCTCACATCGAAATTTGTAGATTTTGTGACGTCATCAATGACGTAATGTCATGTGACGTTGTTGCTGGACGCCCTTTGTCACGGAGATAGCTTTAGCCAAGTTTCGTCACCTAGCGATGTTTTGTTCTTGAGATATTGATTTTTCTAGTTTTGCTGACGTCATAGATGACGCAATGTCCGATGTGACTTTGTTGTTGGACCCCCCTTGTCACTCAGATAGCTTTGTACAAGTTTGGTCACCTAGCGATGTACTGTTCTCGAGAAATTTATTTTTCTAGTGTCGATGACGTCATCGAGCTAACACTAGAGTTATGAGCGAGCGAGCGAGTGACATCTGGCCCACCACAATAACTCGTGAAAACGCTAACGCGTATCCACGATTTAAAAATGGGTGGTTCTATTTTTTACTATTATAGTGTAGAATTGTTTTGCGATTTTCTAGTTGTGTTTGGAGGAGAACATTTTGCTGGGGTATTGGAACTTTTGTAGAAATAATAAAATTGATAATTTGGTTGATATTTCAAAATATGGCATTATGTATCAGTCAATTCCAGCGGTGACCATGCCCCCCCCCCCCCCCCCCCTCGGACACCGTGGGGCATTTGCACACAACTGGCTTCCCTGGGGTGGGGAATTTTGGAAATTTTGCTGGCCCGGGTGTCGGGATTAATTTTTTTCCTGGGGAGGGGGGTGGGAACTTTGATTCTCTTTCACAAACTTTTAGCGCGTTGAGTTTTGCGGAACTACAACACCAGGGGGCCGTTTCTCGAAACGCCCGAGAATTCTCGGGCCCGAAAAGTTTGTTTTGAAATTTTAATAGATTGATCCCCAGTTTTTCGTTTCCTTTTCTACGCTGATGATTTGAATAGTCTACAACGTCCTATCCGTGAATATGTATACTGTTTACATCTCAAAAAAGAAATTTTCGATTTCATTCAAACCCTCAAATCGAAGAAAAATCACCCGAAAAGTCTCGGGAGGTCAGTTGCTCCCGAAAACTTTCCATTGTTTTTCACCCGAGTATTTCGGGCGGCCGAAAAGTTCGGTTTAAACTCACGTAATTCTTTAAGTACTATAGAATAGAAATAACTACGAAAAGAGAGTTATAGACTATTAAAATCAGCAGGGTAGAAAAGAAAACGAAAATATTTTTGATTAATCCATAAAAATTTCAAAACGAAGTTCTCGGGCCCGAGAATTCTCGGGCGTTTCGAGAAACGGGCGCCAGTTCACTTCCCTGACCAGTTATAACTATCAATTGGCAGTTACGATGTCCTTACAGAACATAACGTCACACAAAATAACATGCCGAGTATGGCCCGTATACACCACTCTAGTGTTGAGATTGAGAGATGCCGGGGACGACATATTTATGTTTTTTTTTTGCTTGCCCCAAAATCACTTTTCTAAAAAGGTCCGTCCCTTAAGAGAAATCCCTTTCGAATCGCGGGAGACTGGAACTAATAGCGCGAAATTTAAAATGCAAATTATTTGCTTGGTCCCGAGATAGAAATGGCGGCCATATGCTTGACACTTTGAGACAAGAATCAAGACGAACTCACCAGCTTACTTCACAGTTCGAAATGCTGTCAGCCCCTTAAACGTTATGGCAGTGATTACAAGGTAAGTATGCATCCTCCCTTACTACGTTAAACGCTGCTCTCTACTCTTTTAAGAGTTGAACAACATTTTACTCAGATACCAGGTTTATCGATCGATATCGAGGAGCTGGTCGACAAAAGCTTTAGGCAATTTACGGTACTTTCATTAAACATTCTAGCTCAACTTCCCCCCTTACATACTACAGAGGAAGACAAGAATGACTTGGTAACTTGTAGTGCTTTCACACTCGTCAAATAAACATATTTAATTAAAATATTCAACTCAATATAAACTTTCAACTCAGGTGCCCTAATCTATTATGAACACACTATAAGGGCATCGCTGTTTTAGCTGGGTGTTACAAGTTTCCGGTACTGAAGCAGAACCGGTTTATTTGTTGTGGTCAGTAGTATAGTAGGTATGGAATTAGCAGTTTTTTTGCGGGTGAGCCTGCGGGTGAACAGGATGACGTCACAGATTTTTTTTTTCTTGCGGGTGAGCATGAGGGTGAGCCTAGTGGCGAGGAGCCTACTGTAATTGGAGACAATGCTAGGATTAACACTGGAATGCTTTTGTTCAGGAGGGATTAAGAAAAACAAAGGGAGACAATACCAGGATTAACTAACAGAAGTCTTTTGTGTAAGGGATTAGTGTTTGTTGACTGCAACTCGAATATTAATTATAGTGTAAGGTTTTTCTTTAAATGGGGATAATATCAGAAAATGCAGAGATATGGTTTATTCTCTTTATTATAATATGAATGAATATCGATTACATAAAATACTATTACATAAAATACTACCACTACGGTTAGGTAAATAAATGCTTTATTAAGAAATTGATTAGTCTAAAGTCTGTTCACTAGTATTCTTGACTTGAGGTAGAGTTTTCCACTCATCTTTCTTCTTGTTGTAATACGATCCCGCCATGCAATCATAACACCGCAGAAAAGACCCCTTCCAAGCTTTTCCCATTGGGGATTGCTTTTGACAAACTGGGCATTCGTAGAGTTTGTCTTTTTCGTAACGTCCGGACATTTTATCTTGCCACAAGCATTTTCCACACCCAGCAATATCGATGCGATAAGAATTGTTCCCTTCACAATGACTGCATAATCCATCGACTTTCTTTTCAATGTCACCCGAGACTCCATCTCCCTCTTGTCTCATTTCTTCGTCACTGGATTGCTCAGTTTCCTCATCACTGGATTGCTCCGCTTCCTCATCGTCACCAGCAGATTGGTCAGTTTCTTCATCACTTTCATTATTATCATCCGTTTCATCACCGCTAGATTGATCGCTTTGTGTCTCCCTACTTTCATAGGTAACTACATCGTTCAAAGCTGCTTTGTTACGGATCAGTCCCTTATCAATTCCTAATTCTGCCAGTCCCTCGAAAAAAGACTTTAAACCTCTTGGAGGTGAAATATCTTCGCTGAAAGGTAGTAATACAAACTCTACAAGATCAGCAATAACTGTCTTTGTATTCTGCGTTTACGACGAATCATTTCCCCGTTAGGCGACCAAAACAAAATATTCTTAGAGGTGGCTATACTGTGCAGAAGGTCTCGGGCATCTTGATAGGGAACAGCATTTGAAATCTGACTCAACACGTCTTTGATTCGAGGTCCATCATTTTCCTCCTCTTGCTCATCCTCGTCATCGCTAGACATATCGCTATCTGAGTCCAGTGAACGTTTCATAGCGAATACCATTGGCAAATGATTTGATCCTCAAACGTGACGTGTATTTATACCCTCAGAGCAGTAATGCTAAAACAGGGACGAGTAGGTCTTGGACAAACCAACCCCCTTTTTGTGACAAGATTTGCTTTTTTTTCTTTGAAAGGGGTGGAACCACTAGCCAAGGCGCCTAGGTCCTCCCGTGTCGTCTTATGTTACTAAACTCATCATCACCCAATGGAATATATCCATTTCCAACATTATGGGCAATCTGAGTTATAGCATGAACTTGTTCTGGGGTGGCTGTGTCGAGAAGGTATTGGCGCTGATGTGGCGGGCAACTACACAATGCTTGAAGAAAGCCGAGGTTGTTCTTCACTACCCGAGACATGGTTACAAATGAAACAGTGTCAATGGAGCTACTATTTATATATTTGTAGCGACCGTAGACAGGACGCCCACTACAGTGCCTGTCAACGCCCGCTACAGCGCCCGTCAACGCCCGCTACAACGCCCGTCGCGCCCGCTACAGCGCCCGTCAACGCCCGCTACAACGTCCGTCAACGCCCGCTACAACGCCCGTCAACGCCCGCTACAACGTCCGTCACGCCCGCTATAGCGCCCGTCAACGCCCGTAGCGCCCGTCACGCCCGCTACAACGCCCGTCGTGCCCGCTACAGCGCCCGTCAACGCCCGCTACAACGCCCGTCGCGCCCGCTACAGCGCCCGTCAACGCCCGCTACAACTCCCGCAAGGACGCCCGCAAGACGCCCGCAATGAAAAGTATAAATAGGAGTGTTTCCCGAATCCTTACCCATTACCAAACAAACGGTTGAAGTATGAACATCATGGTAAAGAAAGCTGTTTGTCCAGAGTGTGGAACAGGATTTTCACGTCATTATGATATGGAGAGACATAAAAAGAAATATCATCCAAACATCGTTACAGGTGAAATAAGGGAGCCAGAATCATCAATACCTTTCCGTTTTGGTGTTCACGAAACATGTGGTCCCTTTCAACTCCAACATCCTTTTACGTGTATGGTGGCGGGAATGACCGGAAGTGGAAAAACTGTGTGGGTCCAGAAGCTCCTTGAACATGGACAAAAGACAATCTCGCCTCCACCCCAACGCATAGTCTGGTGCTATGCTCAGTGGCAACCCGCCTACACCGCCTTAGCCATGTCTACCCCACAAATAGAATTCGTAAAAGGAATCCCAACCAACATTGAGCAAGACTCATACTTTGACGTCAATGTGCGGAACCTCGTTGTCATTGACGATCAGATGATTGAAACCGGGAATGACAACAGGATTGCCAACTTATTCACCAAGGGATCCCATCACAGAAATCTGTCAGTGATTTATATCCTACAAAACCTATTTCACCAAGGAAAAGTCAATCGAAACATATCCTTAAATAGCCACTACCTGGTCCTATTCAAGAACCCAAGAGACCAATTGCAAGTGATGACGTTGGCCAAACAAATGTATCCACGCAACACGCATTACTTTCTTGACAAGTATGAAGAAGCCGTCAGGAAACCTTTTGGCTACCTGTTTGTTGACTTAAAACCAGCAACCAACGACAACTGCAGATTACGAACCAATGTCCTTCCTGGGGAAGTGTCAACCAATGAGAAAACGGAAGATGCCTTCGGGAAAGAGCTCCTAAAATTTCTTAGTTATCAAAAAATGGATGTTTCTCCAGAGAAGCGGCGCATGAGAGAACTACACGACAAAATGAATGACATCCTTCAGAGTCAAACTATGAGTGAAGGTGACAAGGTGATACGATACACGCAGCTTCAAAACGATTTGTTGCGAATGAAGCATCAAGCAAGTCACACCCCTCCGGCGAGTGTAGAACCACCAGTAACAACACCTACCTACACTACTCCCCAAAGTATCCCGTTATCATCACCCGAGCCAGCCACGATACCCTATTCGGCAAAGGTGGCAGAATCTCCCAAGACATCCTTTGTTCCACCGACCCCAACACTTCCAGAACTGACTTTGACACCGCCACCATCAGCGAGTATTACCCCAAAGAAGCCAAAGAAGCCAAAATTAAAAAATATATTAAAGAATTATTTGGATGATGATGCCGATAAAGACGGACCGTATCTAAAATCGACGTTGAGACGCTATCGGTTGCGTTCTTACCGTTCTTCTCCGTATAAAATTAAATAAAAAATTGTAGCTAATAGGGAAACCTCTACCTCAAGTCAAGAATACTAGTGAACAGACTTTAGACTTGTAATCAATTTCTTAATAAAGCGTTTATTTACCTAACCGTTAGTGGTAGTATTTTATGTAATAGTATTTTATGTAATCGATATTCATTCATATTATAATAAAGAGAATAAACCATATCTCTGCATTTTCTGATATTATCCCCATTTAAAGAAAAACCTTACACTATAATTAATATTCGAGTTGCAGTCAACAAACACTAATCCCTTACACAAAAGACTTCTGTTAGTTAATCCTGGTATTGTCTCCCTTTGTTTTTCTTAATCCCTCCTGAACAAAAGCATTCCAGTGTTAATCCTAGCATTGTCTCCAATTACAGTAGGCTCCTCGCCACTAGGCTCACCCTCATGCTCACCGCAAGAAAAAAAAAATCTGTGACGTCATCCTGCTCACCCGCAGGCTCACCCGCAGGCTCACCCGCAAAAAAAACTGCTAATTCCATACCTACTATACTACTACTGTGGTCTTGCGTGATTTCGTGCAAGTGTTGTGTGACAATAGATTTGATGCTGATGTCACAAGGTGGTCATGCAATACGTCTTTTATCAATATCCCACACAAATCTGAAGCTTCACTTTTAACATTCAGCATTCACACGCTTGACGTCCGGGGTTTTGGATGTAAGCCAAAAGTCAGGCCAATTTACGACGTTCCCCTCCCCTAAGGAGCAATTTGTAGACATCGTGATGATTTCCTGGTCACTTAGCTGTCTGTCCCACATGTTGACACCGGTGATGTTACCAGTGAAAGACTCTTCATTTTCAAACTCTCCGTCATTACGGTCATACTTGTCTTGGTCTTGCCCGATCAGGAAGATTCCGTCGATCATAGTGAAGCCACTAAAAGGACATCGGGAACGGTTCAGAACAAGGCATATATCAGTGAATCCTGTGTTTTTTTGGTGATTGCACCTGGGAGGACTGGGGTCGAGCCGCGCGTGGGTTAGTTTAATCAACGGAGGACAGGGGCTCATATAGGGCGTCGATAAGGCATTAAGAGAGACCTAAGTTATTTTTAGATTATAACAAATAGTTGATGTACGCGGGTGTAAATATGTTTTGGGCCCGACTCAGGCTCATTTTAGCCCGAGCGCAGCGAGAGATAAAATCAGCACTGAGAAGGGCCCAAAACATATTTACGCCCAAGAACATCAACTACTTTACAATGCCCGGATAATACACCACAATGCTCGCCAAAGTTATAATAATTGGTATTTTACTCTTGTTTCTATGTCGTTGCGGCGCGTATATTAGAACAACAATTAGCAGAGAACAGAAATTAGTGCTTGCCCGTGAATATCAGTTGTAAATGACTGGCGTCCGTAAAGCTACTGATAAAACGGTAAAACCATATTGTTAACATAACCAGGTCCTGCCAAAATGACTTATCAGTAGGGCAACACCAAAGAGAAACGCGCCTATTTATCATCCCCTGCGGAGGACAGGTCGACAACTCCAGTATCTGTAATTCCTGTAAGTTTTCAATCAAATTTCCACCATTTTCTTGCCACTTCGGCCGAAGAAATTTATATTAGGACACTCTGTCGCTTAATAAAGAAAATGATTCCTTATTAGGCGTATATGGAATACGCCTAATAAGGAATCATTTTCTTTATTAAGCGACAGAAAATTTGGTGTGAAGAGTCCTACTGGAGAATTTAACTTGCCTTTGAAAGCACGGTTTCACAGAGTCCATAGTTTCGAGGTTAGGATTTTGATACGTCATGTGAACACCAAAAACAATGCCATCCTAATACATTGCTTCGAGCATTGAGGAAGTCCACTCGGGCTCCCTGTGTTTCCTCTTTCCCGATTAGAACAGTATTTTAAACTGGTAAAAAGTAGAGAACTCCTTTATTGTTGGTTCAACAGTCATACCTGCCCAGTTCGGTTCCCATGCTCAAAGACGGGTAGACAACACCGTCAAAATACATCCTCCAGTTGCCATGGTTACTAACCCACTTAAGACATATGTGGTGCCACTTCCCGTCCAACAATTTAAAGTCTTCAATGTTACTGAATTAAAATTACAGTAAAGTAGTTAAAATGAAAAAAAAAAACGACTTCAATAATTAATTAAAATTCAAGAAAATTTCGAGTAGCAACATGCACATGGCTTTAAAACGTGACTTGTTAGTCATTTATTAACTTTTAGATTAATTTCTGAACAAATTAAGAAATAAAACATTTTTTCTGTGCCTTCATAGAGTTTTGAAAACCGAGGCGTTGTTTTGGAGAATTCGAAAGCAGATCATGAAGCACGAGACGAAGTCGAGTGCTTCATGATCTGACTCGAGAATTCTCCCAAACAAAAGCCAAGGTTTTCAAAACTCTATGACGGCACAGAAAAAAATGTTTTATTTTATCTCTTTTATAAAATAATTTCTAAAGCGAGAACAATAATCATACGAGGGAGGAGAAGTTTCAATAGCTCATCGCGTTATGGCGTCATTTCATGACCTTCATAGAGTTTTGAAACACAGCTCTCGACCAATCAGAGCGCGCGAACTATCTCAATTATTTTATAAATCATTGTCAACAACTCAAACTATGCCAAAAGTTCACTATCAATATTTATCATTGCCCGCGCACTGATGCATCACAAAATCTGCATCAAGCGCCGACTCATTCTCTTACCCAGAGCTCCCCGGCTCGTCACCTCGCGGGGGAGGCTCTGGTGACCGCCACTGACGCATGTGCGAAATTAAATACAGAGCCGTTGAGAGAAAGACCTTTCAGCGCATGCCCCTACGTTCAAAATGAGCCAATCAGCGAAGGCCCTCAAATGGATGTCCCCAGAGCCTCCCCTGCGAAGTGACGAGCCGGGGAGCTCTGGGTACGAGAATGGCCCCTACTGCTCCATTTTTGTACCATTGCAAAAGAAAAATCCTATAAAGCAGAAATGAATAAAAATGTTTTCAGTTTTGAAAGAGTCAACAGAGTTACTATTTTTGATTGCTTCTGGCAGACTGTTCCATACTTTGGGACAGCAACTACGAGCGCCCGGTCTATAGATTTCAGAGAAAAATCTTTCTGCGCATGCTCCAACGTTCAATCAAACACTCAGGGAAGGTCCATTCTCGTACCCAGAGCTCCCCGGCTCGTCACTTCACAGGGGAGGCTCTGGTGGCGGCCATTCGAGGGCCTTCGCTGATTGGCTGATTTTGAACGTTAGAGCATGCGCTGAAAGGTCTTTCTCTCTGAGGGTCTGTATTAAATCTCGCGCATGCGTAAGTGGCTGTCACCAGAGCCTCCCCCGCGAGGAAACGAGCCGGGGAGCTCTGGGTTCGAGAATGGGGAAGGTCATCAAATGGATGTCATCAGAGCCGGGGATGAAGCTCTGAGTACTTCGCACACTCGCGAGCGCTTGCTTGCGACTCCTGAGCAAATACCTCTTCAAATTCTCACCTTGCTTCTCCATTCACTTGAAGTTTTGTTTTATGATCAAAGGCATACACAATCAATGCATTAGCGTTGGAGGTGGTCGCCAAGCTGATGATACTTTGGAAATTGCCACCTGGTAAAACAGCCCCTGACTGGATCCACGCACAGACCGTCAGCGCATGCGCGATGCTGATAAGGCGAGGGAAGACGAGAGCATGGAGGTGAAGGTTGGAAGGGAACTGGAACATAAAATTGCCTAAAAAACAGAGGGAAATAAATTTGTCGTTGATATCAGATGATAAATTTGTAGTAGGTTTAAAGTGACACTAGCACCTAATTTTCAGTTACTCGAAATTCCACTAAATTCGGCGCACAAGTACTAGACATCATGATCTTTAGCACTACGCCATTTTTGTTGCCAGAGGTTGAAAGGAAAATAGGGTATTTTCACCACAAACTTCGACTCTAATGAGGTAGTCGTCGTCCTCATTTTAATACCCCAAGATACACCGCGCGTGTGACACATGAGCTCAGCACAGGGAACCCGAACTGCAGATCTTAAATGCGTCTTTTCTCTTTTCCCCTATTTTTAGGGCAGTTCTCCGAAAAATAAGTCTGACTTTAATATGTCTTAGTTCTTCTGTCTAGTTGTTGCATCAGTTTTAGCATTATTTCAATAGACTTCGTATATGAAGCTAAAAAAACTATCGATCATTTTTTTCTCGATTTTGGTTAGAAAAAAAAGTTTGCAAAGGCCAATCCCAACGCCTGCTCAATCAAGTTTTTAAGACGCCTAAAAATTTTTCCAAATTCTCTATTGGTCGCGATCGTGCTTCTCTAAACCACGGTCTGTTGTTTTGACTTGGCTATATCTTTCATGCAAATTTGGATCCTTGTTGCGAGAATTTCTAGCAGCATTAAATGCCAGTTTTACTAGCCTAATCGAGAAAGGCCTAAAGGGGAATTCCTAATAATCAAGGCAGCAAGTCGACAACGTATGGCTACAAACGTCTTGATATGCACAGTCCCTAAGGAAATTGGCGAACACATTGTCTTGAGATGATACACTACCTGCTGGTATACATTTGTAGGTGCCACCTGTACCCACAATGCATCGCTCGCCTGTGCCACAAAACAAGTCGCTACAGTGCTTAGGAGGGCGACCGCTGTACGCCAGGTAATGATGGTCGGTAGCGAAAACGAAGCTGGTCGGATTTGTCAGGTGGCATGCATTGTTGATCTCGCAGAGGTTTTTCTGCATCTTTAAATTCACGCTCCTGCATTCATCATTGTTGACACAAAGGGATCTGCAGATGTCAAGTGAGCTGGCAAACAACGTCTGTATCACGTGACCTATTAATCTGAATGACATCATCTTATAATCACTGCTGCATTCTTGACAATAGATGTGTCGTTGCCATAGTGATACCGAACCAAGGAACACAAGAAATGCCAAGAGGTGCATTTTGCGCTGAAAAAGAAGTAGTATAGTAGGTATGTAATTAGCGGGTTTTTTCGGAACCTCACAATAGAATGATACCCCCGCCTCCCTACTTTTTTCTCAAAAGACAAAAAACAACAGAAGGATACCCCCACGCCCTACTTCTTTCGCAAAGACAATAGAAGGATACCCCCTTACATTTTCTCAAAACACAATAGAAGGATATCCCCTTCCCAAATATAGTTGACTACAACAGAGATGGGCGGTCACCAAGTCTTTTGTTCTCGGGAAAATATGTTAATCTCACAGTGTTCAAAATCACAACTTAAAAATATATATATATGAATGCCCCTTCGTAAAAACAAGGATAGCTAGTCAATCCTACAGAACCCTCTTAGAATCCTTTTAGAACCCTTTTAGAACCCCTTTCAGAACCCTTTTATTAGCGGCGGCAAGGACGCCCGCAGAAGGTGCAAGATGCCCGCAGCGCCCGTAAGGACGCCCGCTTGGCCCGCAGGACACCCTCCCGCATCAAATCAAACTATTGGGTGACCGCTTTAAATGACGATATTCAGCGCTCTGGAAACGCCCATGCCTCTGCTGATATTTTACTGTTTTACGGTGGAGTAGTTATTTGAGCTCCTGGCTTAGCGGCGCGCTTCTTCAGAAATATGTCTTGAGTAGTGATATGTCAACCTGGCCTATGAACTCTGAACAGGATTTCATGGACTTTAGATACTAGAGTTTAAACAGGACTTATTCGGGTGAACGTTCGAAAAAAGAGAGCTAGAGAGGAATTAGACTGCTTGTAGCCCTTTCTTCGGCGAAGGTTTTTTACCCGTGGCGGCGCACATTGTTTTGTTTACAAGTGTGTGTGTAAAAAACATTTCTCTCGATTTACGGACGTTCGCAGAAGAAAGAGGGCTGCAAGCAGTCTAGAGAGGAATTCAGTTTCGATATCAAGAACAAACGCTGCAAACGGGCTGTTTAATGCAGAATTCATATTCTTTGAAACTCCAAACCTCGAGAAGTAGAAGTGTTCGGATTGATTTCCACGCCATACAAATGAAAAACCTGAACTGCAGATTTACACCAGGAAACAGACGTTTTAATGCCTTTGGGAGAATTGCGAACATGAGCAGTAAAATGTAGTTAGCAATGACTCAATTCTCACCAAACACCGCATATAAGTATTCTGCAGTGTAGTGGCATGAGTAAGCGCTAAAGGTCAGCGCGTACGAAGCTAAACCAGCATCGAATGTAAGAAAGATCACAAAGTCTACAGTTTAAGGATCTATTATTTAATTGGTTATCTTGTTCTTGAACCAGGTTAAATGTGAGTGAATCAAGTTAGCGTACTCAGTGATCGAATTAATCAACAATAGAGAAGCGCGCCAATTGTTGGGAATCCTTAATCCACTAGTTGCCTTGCAAACCCTCTCGAAGTCCTTTGAAACGTCTTTTCATATAATATACGGGGTTTAGTTCGTCTCGCCTTTGATGTGTACATGTAGACAGGTTATGAAACTGATTTACCTCAAAATCATTGTGATTCATATAGTGTATAGGAGAGCCACGATTTCCCGCTCTTTTGTCGACAAGAGCTCGTATGTTTCTCCTTTGGATTCCTGTTTTAGATATTTTTTAATGCTTTACCTTTATGCTTCAGCATTGAGAAACCGTACATGTATTATAAACAATTTACTGGGTTATTTTTGGCTTGTTTGGCGGAAACTGTGTTATTAAACTGCAATATCTTTAAATGGAGTTGGTGTTGTGGAGTGACTCTTTACCAGTAAAAAAGTAGAATCTTATAACTTCGCCAAATTTCTGTGGAGTGGCTGCAGCTCGATGATATAGTGTTACTGAAAATGACTTTCTGTCGCAACCAGAATGCAAGATCTTCGAGCAGATTTTGGTTGCTGTGGAGTGACCACTGAATCAGTGGAATCTTTAAACATCACCAATTTCTGCGGAGTGATGGCATAAGGCTGTATAGCACTTTACAAAACTACAAGAGTTTGATTTGTTTTAATTGATACAAATAGTTCTGAGGCATTAGCTTCAAAGCAATCTCTATTGAAAAAAAAAACGGTGTAATTCAATGGTATCGTATGTCTTTAATAAAGCACCGAGGATTTATTTATTAGATTAGAAAATAATCCTTGGCACCCCTGTAGGGATTCTTAATCCCTGTTCGGTGACCACTGAATATCGTCATACCACTGTAGAGCTAAGTGATTCTTCTGGCTCCTTGCGCCCGAACAATAACAGTATAGCCCTCCTCCTCCTCCTCACAGTATAGCCCTCCTCCTCCTTACAGTATACCCCTCCTCCTCCTCCTTACAGTATAGCCCTCCATCTCCTTACATTATAGCCCTCCTCCTCCTCGTAGTATAGCCCTCCTCCTCCTCCTCACAGTATAGCCCTCCTCCTCCTCACAGTATAGCCCTCCTCCTCCTCCTCACAGTATAGCCGTCCTCCTCCTCACAGTATAGCCCTCCTCCTCCTCACAGTATAGCCCTCCTCCTCCTCCTCACAGTATAGCCCTCCTCCTCCTCCTCACAGTATAGCCCTCCGCCTCCTCACAGTATAGCCCTCCTCCTCACAGTATAGCCCTCCTCCTCCTCCTCACAGTATAGCCCTCCTCCTCCTTACAGTATAGCCCTCCTCCTCCTCCTCACAGTATAGCCCTCCTCCTCCTCCTCACAGTATAGCCCTCCTCCTCACAGTATAGCCCTCCTCCTCCTCCTCACAGTATAGCCCTCCTCCTCCTCCTCACAGTATAGCCCTCCTCCTCCTCCTCACAGTATAGCCCTCCTCCTCCTCCTCACAGTATAGCCCTCCTCCTCCTCCTCACAGTATAGCCCTCCTCCTCCTTACAGTATACCCCTCCTCCTCCTTACAGTAAAGCCCTCCTCCTCCTCACAGTATAGCCCTCCTCCTCCTCCTTACAGTATAGCCCTCCATCTCCTTACATTATAGCCCTCCTCCTCCTCCTTACAGTATAGCCCTCCTCCTCCTCACAGTATAGCCCTCCTCCTCCTCCTTACAGTATAGCCCTCCATCTCCTCACAGTATAGCCCTCCTCCTCCTCCTTACAGTATAGCCCTCCTCCTCCTCAAAGTATAGCCCTCCTCCTCCTCCTTACAGTATAGCCCTCCATCTCCTTACATTATAGCCCTCCTCCTCGTAGTATAGCCCTCCTCCTCACAGTATAGCCCTCCTCCTCCTCACAGTATAGCCCTCCTCCTCCTCCTTACAGTATAGCCCTTCATCTCCTCACGTTATAGCCCTCCTCCTCCTCCTCACAGTATAGCCCTCCTCCTCCTCCTCACAGTATAGCCCTCCTCCTCCTCCTTACAGTATAGCCCTCCTCCTCACAGTATAGCCCTCCTCCTCCTCCTCAGAGTATAGCCCTCCTCCTTCTCCTCCTCACAGTATAGCCCTCCTCCTCCTCCTCCTTACAGTATAGCCCTCCTCCTCACAGTATAGCCATCCTCCTCCTCCTTACAGTATAGCCCTCCTCCTCACAGTATGGCCCTCCTCCTCCTCCTCCTTACAGTATAGCCCTCCTCACAGTATAGCCCTCCTCCTCCTCCTTACAGTATAGCCCTCCTCCTCACAGTATACCCCTCCTCCTCCTCCTCACAGTATGGCCCTCCTCCTCCTCCTTACAGTATAGCCCTTCTCCTCCTCACAGTATAGCCCTCCTCCTCCTCCTCACAGTATAGCCCTCCTCCTCCTCCTTACAGTATAGCCCTCCTCCTCCTTACAGTATATATGTGCATTATATTGTATATAGGACACAATTATCTTATAAAATGAAATTTTTAGCGTCTGTCGGGGAAAATATTTTTCTCGCCACTTTTGGGGCGCGCGCGCAACACAGGAAGCCCGCAAGGTACATATATTCCTGAGCTCCGATTTTAAAGATTACAGATTCTTCTCTCCACTTTTTTTTAGTAAGAAAATCTAAGGAAGAAAATAATATAAAACGCTTTCGTAACAAAGCTGTGACGGGTTATTTTCTGGTTATTTTTAACTCAGTCTGAGTTCCTTGGTGAGACCTCGGTTTATAAATAGTAGCTCGACAATACCGCAAGTCAGGCAGGGGGTTCTGATCGTGTCTGAAAGACTACAATTTCCTTTATATTTCACTGTTTGACTCTTTGAAAGCTTAAATCTGCAATTGAATTAGTATTATTTATTAGGTAGGGCTCCACGTTGAGCTGAAATTGGCACCGAAACTCTCCATAAAGACCATATCAGACTCACCGAGCACTGGTTTCTTTTCTTTGTTCTGTGCCTTTCCCTTGATGGAAAACTACGAATCAATCAATCAATCTTTATTTAAACCCGGCGAAATTTCTCAGGATTTAAACAAGTATTTACTCCACTAATTATCTTTATAATAATGCTCTATCTAAATTTAATATAATAATTTTACATTTTAGCTAGACCCGTTTAAATTTTCTAGTGTTTGTAATTTCGATATACTATACATAACATGCGGTGATCTTGAAACATTTCACCTGTCATTCAGAAAACTACTTGAAGTGTCTAAAACGTTCAATAACATAACATTCAGTCTTTTTTTAAGCGAAAATATAAATGGTTTGTAACTTGCGTCGACTTGCGCTCGTTTGGCCACCAACTTGCGATGACTTGCGCGGACTTGCGATGACTTCGGTCCACTTTGAACATGTTCAAATTTTCACGCAACTTGCGATAACTTGCCTCTCGTTTGGCACCACATCGCAAGTGTACGCAAGTTGATGCAAGTTTCCAATTTTCTTCGTTTTCCGAATTAACGAAAACTTGCATCTCGTTTGGCCACCTCAACGCAAGTGAGCGCAAGTCTGTGCAAGTCACAACTTGCATGGACTTGCGTGAACTTGCGTTTCGTTTGGCCCGGGCTTTAGGCTTCAAAACTAAAATTTATACCATCCATATTCAATGGAATCCATGCGCTTGTCTTTAACTGTGCGACTACTTCAACCGGGCGTTCCCATAAAACGTTTGTCATTCAGAGAGGAAAATGTAATACCTACAATACGTCTGACGATGAGTAATTAAGTGTATTTCTGCTCATAATTTTCACGTTTAGAGAAAAGCAAATATTTCGATGTTTGAGATCTCGCGAAAGTCAATATCCCTTGTTCTGTACTCGCTTTCTGATTGGCTGACATCTTACAAAATGGCTTCACGCACAGTAAAGGCCCGTTTACAGACAAAAGCCAAAACGCAGTTTGACGTTTGGAAATGTTAAGTGGAATTTCGCAGAAATTTATGAAAATTGCAGTTAAAATAAGTTACTGGAATCAGGGAAGTGTACTGGAATATAGTACAAATTTTCTGCTTTTGTCACAGCTGTACTTCTTCTAACGAAGCTCACCAAATATTATTATAAACAATGGGTTTTTCGTTCATACATAAGTATGTATCTTTTCCAGGAAAAACAAAAACCTTGTAGGGCAGAATAGGAAAGTTTTTATCGACAAGAGCAAATTCACAATGCAACGAAAGCGCGACCATTCTTCGTACGCAGCAAAAACTTGTGAACTCTAAGATCGGATCTATGGGCATTATAAAATATCCAGTGATTCAGAATTAAGTAAATCATGAAGTCCATACTATAGTTATACACCTATTTATACAGTCCTTAGCAAGAATGAAGAAAGAGAATGAAATAAAATTAGACGACGCCTTTAGCTTACCTTTTCTGATCGAAGTTACGAGTACTTTGAAACCGCTTTTGAGAGAAAAAATACTTCTGGCACCGCACTCCAGGAGTACAGGAGTAGTGGGCGCGCATTAATTACCTCATTGTTCAAACTTCTGTGGGCCTAGGCGCATAACAGACATAAAACATAACAAGACAACCCGAATCTTACTGTAAGGAATTTGAAGAAAATTGTGATAAAACGACGCTCACTAATGAAGCAATCCAGTTCGCTTGCAAGTTTGAACATTCCCTGCGAGCAGAGGCTATTGTGTATCTCCCTGCATTTTCTTTTACTTTAATGTTTTCTTATGTTTTTCAACTACGCAAAAGTAGCCTCTGCACACAAATGTCATTTCTCTGTCGCGCATGTGTGAGAAAATGGCGTGAGCTTGGAGAGACTGATCGATCAAGTTTTTGGGCGAGCAAGAAAATATCAATTTATCTGCTCTACAACTTACACACACAAAATCAGTTTTTGTGGCCTTTAGATGGCTTGTTTACTCAATTTTAAAGGCTCTCGCTGCTCCGATATTAATTCGAAAGTTTGCCTTTGTGATTTCGTTTGGGATCGTTTTATTTTCTATCAAAATTTAAGCAAAATGTTGTGTGTTGGTCATTGAACGAGAAATCACTCGTGAAAGCGCGCGCTGTTTTCGAGGCAAAAACACTGACGCCATTCTTGTAAAACCAGCCAAACCAGTCAAGTACGTCCACGATCCTGGACGAGGTTGTGACATTTGTGTGCAGAGGCCACTTCAAGAAGTGGCCTCTGCTAGCAGGGAAGTTTGAACAGAACTGTTGCATGATTCACTACCTAGGAATGTTTAATTTTCTGTGTGTTGACGCTACTCTTAAAAATGTGCGCACCGCTCGTGATAATTTGAGAGTTGGTGTCTCATTTTGGGGCTTTTTATGACGATAGCTTAAAAACTTGTCGTGAAATTTCTTTAAACTTTTTTTTATAACAGGGAATGATAGTCATATCAAAATGGTAAAAAAAAAAAAAAATGGGGGTGCCCAATCTTGTTTTCGCGCAATATCCCAAAAAGAGACTTTTTCTTGGTGTTTCTCGCTCAAATGGGGATATTTAGCTTGCGCGCGCGCGTTCGATTGCGTCATTTTCGAACGAATTGATCGCGCGTCCATGCGCAGAACAGCGTGCGCCGTGCAAAACAGGCGAATAACCTTAAGCTACGTACACAGGTTCGGACCTAGGGGACAGGTTGTGGGGGTTGCACCCCCCTCCCCCCATGAGAGTGATAGAATATTCGATGAACTCTGGGAAAACCCGCCGTTTTTAAAACGTTTTGAACTTAGTACAGATCATAATCGGTCCAAGTTAGTGCTGCAACCCGGCCCCTCTGAAAAAATCCTGGCGGGTCATCCAAGGTGATACAGAAATGGGTGGTTCCATTTTTTACTGATTATGTTAATTTTTTTGCGATTTTTGAGTTGTGTTTGGAGGAGAACATTTTGCTGGGGTATTGGAACTTTTGTAGAAATAAGAAAATTGATGATTTGGTTGATATTTCAAAATATCAACCTGTTTTGTTATCCAAACATAATTCAACTTGCCCGATTTTAATCTTTTTAAGGTGACTCATTCGAAATTCAAAATGCACCCAACTGTGTCTAGAGCGCAAATCTGCGTCGTCAAACTAACGGCTATAACTTTTGTGTCTTTTCCTCTGTTGTTATAATTATTTTTTCAAATCCTACTTTTGATGATGTATAGATATGCTACTGGGAACCGATCTTCTTGAAAACATTTTTAGAAGTCACAATCAAAATTTCTGTGAGGCCCTAATTTCATATTCCGGTCGTACTAGAAAAAAAATTTGCCGTTTTTTTGGCTGAAATTCCAGGAATCGATTCCAGTTATAGTGATCTCAAATCAAGCGAAGTTACAGAAAATTCGTCGGAACAGAAACGCGGTAATAAAAATACCGTCAGTTATGGTCAACTGTGGCCAAAACAGAACGCTGATTCTGGTTGGCTTGAATTGAATTTTAATAGTGCTGCGAAAAGTCATTATTTTGGGCTCTTCCGCCGGCACTATGTTGTATAGTAACGCATTAAATTTTATCGAGGGTCCGATTTCAATTACCATGAACTACTAAACTGTTTGAACATTATCTACCGAGGAAAGAAACTGTGAAAGACCAATGAATTCATTACAAGAATGTTGCATTAAAATGTGCCGTTATTAGGTATTATTTCTTGCTAAAATTTATATAGACGAGAAGTTTGTGGCATTGGTAAAACTTAGTAACTAGGTTTGACCATTATATTTGCTTATTTGGTATAGAAGAAAATTACAAAGTTACGACATTGGCCCTCTGGTTTTGCACGCAGATTTGAAGCTCTCTTGTTTTTAAATCTGAAGTTTTTCCAGGGGGAGCTCATTAGGCCAAATCTAATCAATAGCAGTCACGCTCCAAAAATAGCAATTGTCTGATAAGTCCCTATGGAACAAAAAGAGTCGACGATAAACGTTTTCTTTGTTCGATGATTAGAGTTGGCCTTCTGTGTTACCCCTGGCAAAATGCGAGGTTTTTATTACCATTCATAAATAAGACAGCTTAAAATCTGCGTGCATGACCAGAGGGCGACCGCCGTAACTTTAACAATTTTCTTCTATATCAAATAAGCACGCATGATGTTCAAACTTGCTTACTAAGTATTACCAATGCCACGAGTTTCTCGTCTATATACATCTTAGCAAGAAAAAATACGTAATAACAACACATTTTAACTCAACATTCTTGTTGCCCCCCGCAGGGTTTTGGCCCAGAGGCCAAAACCCGAGGAGGCATTATAGAATCCCCCGCGTAAAGAGAAAATATAAGGGAATATGGTACATATGGCAGAAAAAATCTCGATCCGTCGGAGCAGGGCCCGCAAAAGGTCTTGGGTAACCTTTTATGATTGGATGATCAGATCACGTGACTCGCAAAGGGCCCGCAAAAGGTCTTGGGTAACGTTTATGATTGGTTGACCAGATCACGTGACTCGCAGCGTGTGTTTGAGACCTCTGCTGTTGTCACTGGCGGACAATAAAAATTCTAAACATTCACAACAAACTGGTCGTGACATTTAATAAATCACCAAAAACTCCAAGGAGACGCTCAGCCGAAGTCAGTCAGTGCAATCCATAGTTCAGAATTAGCAAATGTTGAGCTGCTGTGGCTGTGTAAACTTGAATGTTCACAAAGCTAAGAGCTCTAAACCTCATAATAGTAGTAAAGCATTCAAAATGGTTGCTATTGTGCTTAACAATAGGTCCGCTACGAAAGAATGTGATAATTTACCGACAAGATTTCCTTTTTATAAGTTCACAAAACTTAGAAAGAGGACTTTAGAATTATTATTTTTTGCATCAGCACAAGGGAGAAGTAGGCGTTTTTGTCTTCTTCCGATGTGTGCGCTGTCTGCTGTGTAATGGTTGCCTCTAAAGTATACTAAGTAGGTTAAAATATACCTAAGTAGGTTAAAATAGTACCTTTGTTGACCGGAAATCTGGCAAGGGCGGAACGCGTTTTTTAGTTGTGTTAAATTAAGTTCTATTATAAGCTCTTTAGCAGCTTTAGGTGATAGCTGGTATAAAAACGCAGATATATGTTATTAGGGAGCAGCGATTGAAAAAGAGCAAAAGCAGAGAAGTCGCGAAGCAGAGACAGCCAACGAGAGTCTAAAGTCTTGTGTTCTGTTCTCCGTTGTAAGTATTTCCGGAAAGATCAATTGGCTTTAAGCTTTCAAGTATTCATATTCATAGAGTTTTCAAACAAGATTTTTGTGCGCAAGTGTTTCTGAGTAACAATGTGTATTAATAGTCGTTTTGGAATTGTGACAATAGTTTTCAGAAGAATTTTCGGTATTTCGCTAGAGTTTCGTAAGAGTTTTGACGGCTTTTCGTACTTTTGGTTAGAATTGTTTGTAGAGTTTCGGCTTATAGAATTTCACATGTATCTTAACGGTTTTGTAATACAACTGACAAACTCCAACAAGCTGATAACGGTGGGTTCGCGTGTTGTCTGAAACAGCTGTAAAAATGTTAATTGAATACTTATTACATCTGCAGTTTAAAAAGCACGGGGGCAGCTCTAGTGAGAACTATTACTAGTAATAAATTCATTGCGCTTTCACAATTTCTTTCCTCGGTAGATAATGTTCGAACATTTTAGTATTTCATGGTATTTACAATCTGACCTTCGGTAAAGTTTAATGCATTACTATACAACATAGTGCCGGCGGAAGAGCCCAAAATAATGAATTTTCGGAGCACTATTAAAATTCAATCAAGCCAAGCGGAATCAGCGTTCTAATTTGGCAATAGTTGACCATAACTGACGGTATTTTTATTACCGCGTTTCTGTTCCGACGAATTTTCTGTAACTTCGCTTGATTTGAGATCACTACAACTGGAATCGATTCCTGGAATTTCAGCCCAAAAAAACGGCAAAATTTTTTCTAGTACGACCGGAATATGAAATTAGGGCCTCACAAAAATTTAGATTGTGACTTCTAAAAATGTTTTCAAGAAAATCAGTTCCCAGTAGCATATTTATACATCAGTAAAGTAGGATTTGAAAAAATAATTATAACAATAGAGGAAAAGACACAAAAGTTATAGCCGTTAGTTTGACGACGCAGATTTGCGCTCTAGACACAGTTGGGTGCATTTTGAATTTCGAATGAGTCACCTTAAGCTTTAAAAGATTGGGAAAATCTTTGGGGAGGCACAGGGGCTGCATTATTTGTGTTGTAGTTTTTTTACCTTGCATGTTTTATTCTTTCGAGTGTTTTGTCTAAATATATTAAATCATCATACAAGAAATGATCCGGCTTTGGAAAGCAATACCAATGATCGGGCGATAAATATTGCACTTAAGACTAATTTCTAAGCCATATTGCAGAGGATGAGGCAAATACTGTATGAAGTTATATGTTTCTGAGCTCTAAGACTTTCATTGACGGCTTTAAAGTGCTGATTAGGTAAATACAAAAACATATGGGTGCACCTGTTAAGGGACAAAACATGAAAAAATAACAAGCGACACCGGCGACTTCAAACTCAACATGCTCAAGAGTCAATCAATTCTCATACACATAGTATCATTCCTTCAACCCTAGATAACGCATAGAAATATTTTCTTTTGAAGCGGTTTAATTTTATAACAGCTAGGGTGACGAAAAATAATTATTGAAGCTTTTATATTTTGCGCAATGCTTTGCTCACTTGCCCCACTAGAAGTTTTCGTGGACAGTGCCATCAGATGGTTCAACAATTGTTTGCGCATCAATTCAAACTGAATATGTCTAATTACGTTTTGAATTAGCCCGTTCCATTTTAATTTATACGCCTATTATAATCAAGAAAATAGAAATATTTTCTTTTGAAGCGGTTTAATTTTATAACAGCTAGGGTGACGAAAAATAATTATTGAAGCTTTTATATTTTGCGCAATGTTTTGCTCACTTGCCCCACTAGAAGTTTTCGTGGACAGTGTCATCAGATGGTTCAACAATTGTTGGCGCATCAATTCGAAACTGAATATGTCTAATTACGTTTTGAATTAGCCCGTTCCATTTTAATTTATACGCCTATTATAATCAAGAAAATAGAAATATTTTCTTTTGAAGCGGTTTAATTGTATAACAGCTAGGGTGACGAAAAATAATTATTGAAGCTTTTATATTTTGCGCAATGTTTTGCTCACTTGCCCCACTAGAAGTTTTCGTGGACAGTGTCATCAGATGGTTCAACAATTGTTTGCGCATCAATTCAAAACTGAATATGTCTAATTACGTTTTGAATTAGCCCGTTCCATTTTAATTTATACGCCTATTATGATCAATTTTGCTCTTTTTTATCTCTTCTTTTGTAGTTTTGCTTTTTTATTTTTACAACCAGCTGTTTTCCCTGATCATCGCCCTGATATAATGAATATAAAGCTACTAGGATCTTGCAAATTGCGCTGCTATATAATCAGTGATATTTGCATTTCAAGGCAAAATGTAAAAACATAAGTTTTTTGAAATATAAAATTTGTTATTACAAATTTGTTAGGCCTAGTAATAAAGACTTGGGAAAATGGGCGAAACATTTTCAGTTTAGTTTCAATCCTTAGTGGTTTCACATTACATCAACAGCTGACAAAATAAGAACGGTAGAGGCTCTCATCGTATGCATTTATTAGAAGGCTTACCTTCTGGACGATAACGGGACGAGATACTTTTTAAACTGCAGCGAAGAGCACACGATGTATATTGTTTTCAATATCTACCATTATTATAGTGACTCCAGGGTGTCTACTTGACAAATGTCGCCTTACTCGACCTTACGGAGTATTCATTACTAGGAAAGGAAGAAAGGAAGAGAACAACCATTTTAGAAATGTTGTTACCCCCCCCCCCCCCCCCCCCCCCCCCCCCATATAGTCTGCTTTCGTAGACTAAACATTTGATGTGACCCGACCCATGCCTCCCCGTAGAGTATCCACCTTGAGGTGCAGTTAGAGTGTACTTTTAACGCTGGATTTTCGAGGGTGAATATAATAGCAAAGTTATAGGTCGCAGCTGGCGTTTCCTTTCATTATCCTCCACAAAGCATTCTGATTCGATCTGGACATTGCCTGGAGATGGATACGTCGCATTGCGATGCTAGGGAAATGATTTGGCCCCGAAAAAATCAGATTTAAAGAGCTTTGGCATATCAAGATAAATGGATCGTTTTTAGACTGCTTGCAGTCTCTTCTTTGGCGAACGTCCGTAAATCGACAGAAAGGGAAAGGGAGTCCGTGAGTGCTGAAGGCATGATCTCCCCCGTGGCGCTGCTTATTACCCGACACCTAGACTCTCTCGTGAGCTGGAAATACGTGCGCAAACAAACTACAATGTAGGACTAGGACTTTATTCTCGATTTACGGACGTTCGCCAAAGAAGGGGCTGCAAGCAGTCTAGATCGTTTTTGTCAATGCCAACCCGTGCGTGACGCGGTCTACCTGTCTTTGATTTTCCGAGCTCTTGGGGCCAAAATAAAGATGGCGGCCTACAAGAACAGCGATTCTCTCGAAAACCTGAAAGTTTTGGCGAACTTTTTGACAATTTAGGGCAAGAAATATACTAGAAAAACTTCTGGAGTTCCAAATATGGTCAGAAGCTCATAAGTAGGAGCGTGCATGACAGGGAGGTGAAGGGGAGGGGGGGGGGGGGTAGCGATCACGAATCACGGACCGATTTTTCGTTATTTCACGGATCACGGAGTTATGAAAACGCTTTTCACGAATCACGGAAGTAAAATTTTAAAAACGATTATGCAAGTTGTGTTTCAAGTAAATATAGTGATATAAGTACTGTGCTCGATCTTTTTTTCTGATATTTCTTTTGATGGTGTGAGATTTCACTTAAATTATATCGCCATCGAGATTTCAAGGTCTCCTGTTATTTTATCATTTCGCGAAATTGGTTTGCTCATAGCATCCAGATCAGAATTTTCGCTACTATGAAGATGGTTCGGATCAGTACCGAGCCTTGCTTGTATGTTTCTGGATGCGCGCCTAGCGCGCTGTGATTTTGAACATAAATCTACGCGGTTAATGAAATTCTTATTTCTGAGACACAAAATTCACGCTGAAGACTATGGAGTCACGGAAGAAACATAATAGAAATTTTCCCAAATTAAAAAAAAGCACAGTACGATGTTTTAGTTTATAAATGCTACACCAAAGTAACCTCTTTATGCGCGAATTTTGGACATATATGTTGAAAGAATGGGGAAAGTCCAGGAGTAAATGAGAACTTGATGTTTAACAATTGCGCTTCCTGACATTTGCTAAACCTGTTTGCTGATAGTAAATTTACTCAATTTTAAAAAGACATTTTGATGTTGTGCGCGCTCGCCGACAAAAAAAGAATCTATTTTAAGGACGTCAGGTTCCCTAAAAAGCGGTCAGGAGAGAATAAGCCTGCTCGATATTCGTCCAAATGGTCCGTCTCTAATGACCAGCTTTCACGTTTCACAAATCTCTATGCCTGTAATCACGAGTCACGTAAGAGGAATTCGTAAAATCACGGGTCACGAGGGGATGAGATTTCACGGATCACGGCAATAATTTTCCTGTTTTCACGAGTCACGGAGCAAAAATTTGGGGTGAATCACGGCCGGATAACCCCTTCACCACCCTGTAAAATGGTCCGTCCCTAAAGAGAAAATCCCTTTCGAATCGCGCGAGACTGGAACAATAGCGCGAAATTTAATATGCAAATTATTTGCTTGGCCCCGAGATAGAAATGGCGGCCATGTGCTCGATACTTTGAGACAAGAAAGAAGACGAACTCGCCAGCAAACTTCGCAGTTCGAAATGCTGTCAGCCCCTAAAACGTTATGGCAGTGATTACAAGGTAAGTACGTCCTCTTACTCCATTAAACGCTGCTCTCATACTCTTCTATTAAGAGTTTAAAAACATTTTACTCAGATACCAGGTTTATCGATCGATATCGAGGAGCTTGTCGACAAAAGTTTTAGGCAATTTACGGTACTTTTATTTATACCTTCTAGCTCAACTCCAGACTTACATACTACAGAAGAAGACAAGAAAGAACTGGTACTTGTAGTGCATTAACACTCGTCAAATAACATGTTATTGCATTAAATGTTCAGAACTCAATGTTCCCAACTCAGGTGCAATTTGTCTGGACACACTATAATGGCATCCACTATTTAAGCTTGTAATGTATATCTCGAAGTCTCCTACCTTGAAAAGACATTATATAGAGGGAGAGGGGTATAACATAAATCGCGAGAAGCAGACTCAAAACTCAAATTTATCTGATGTTCAGACTGATAGATGTACTGTTTTTTCTTACAGAAGGGATATGTGATGGACTCACTACATTCGCTAGCGAAGCACAGTTCATGTAAGTGAAGTCAATAACAATCATTACAGTATTGAAAACTAGTTCAGCTTTATTTGAATAAATAGTTTAACCTCCCATGGAGCTTGGGGTAACCTTTGGTGTTGCGAGTTAAATGCCGAGCAGGGGATCACCAAAGGTTAAAGGTTTCAGGTTCGTAGCTGGCATTCTTGGAGGGGGATTCGTTTTTATAGCGTTTTGTCGTGTTTCCTATCTGTTTTGTAACCAAAAACCTGATTTTTCTGGCACCAAGGGGGTTCGTTCAAACCCCCCTCCCAGGGCCTGGGATTATCAAAAAAATATGTTGAGCTTAATTTTGTAATCGAAATGTCAAGAACTCATACAAACAGGACACACGACTATCGAAGATGGCGGTCAATGAACACACGCTTTATTGATAATACCGCATGCCAACTGCGGGCTCGCTTACGTTAATACTACATGTATAACACGAAAATCTCTAACATAGGAAATCTGGCTTTACCCATGAATGGATTTTTTCCTGATATTTATTTTTTAGCCATACTACAGTGAGCCCTCTAGCAGTCCATCTAATCTACCAGACCAAAATGTGCCCTTCTCACCATCTACCAGACCACAGTGAGCCCTCCAGTCTATCAGCCAGACCTTAGTGAGCCCTCCAGTCCATCAGCCAGACCACAGTGAGCCCTCCAGTCCATCAGCCAGACCTTAGTGAGCCCTCCAGTCCATCAGCCAGACCACAGTGAGCCCTCCAGTCCATCAGCCAGACCATAGTGAGCCCTCCAGTCCATCAGCCAGACCATAGTGAGCCCTCCAGTCCATCAGCCAGACCACAGTGAGCCCTCCAGTTCATCAGCCAGACCACAGTGAGCCCTCCAGTTCATCAGCCAGACCACAGTGAGCCCTCCAGTCCATCAGCCAGACCACAGTGAGCCCTCCAGTTCATCAGCCAGACCACAGTGAGCCCTCCAGTCCATCAGCCAGACCACATTGAGCCCTCCAGTCCATCAGCCAGACCATAGTGAGCCCTCCTGTTCATCAGCCAGACCACAGTGAGCCCTCCAGTCCATCAGCCAGACCACAGTGAGCCCTCCAGTCCATCAGCCAGACCACAGTGAGCCCTCCAGTCCATCAGCCAGACCTTAGTGAGCCCTTCAGTCCATCAGCCAGACCCCAGTGAGCCCTCCAGTTCATCAGCCAGACCACAGTGTGCCCTCCAGTCCATCAGCCAGACCACAGTGAGCCCTCCAGTTCATCAGCCAGACCACAGTGAGCCCTCCAGTCCATCAGCCAGACCACAGTGAGCCCTCCAGTCCATCAACCAGACCAGTGAGCCCTCCAGTTCATCAGCCAGACCAGTGAGCCCTCCAGTTCATCAGCCAGACCACGGTCAGAGCCCTCCAGTCCATCAGCCAGACCACAGTGAGCCCTCCAGTCCATCAGCCATACCATAGTGAGCCCTCCAGTCCATCAACCAGACCACAGTGAGCCCTCCAGTCCATCAGCCAGACCACAGTGAGCCCTCCAGTCCATCAGCCATACCACAGTGAGCCCTCCAGTCCATCAGCCAGACCACAGTGAGCCCTCCGGTCCATCAGCCAGACCACAGTGAGCCCTCCAGTCCATCAGCCAGACCACAGTGAGCCCTCCAGTCCATCAGCCAGACCACAGTGAGCCCTCCAGTCCATCAGCCAGACCACAGTGAGCCCTCCAGTCCATCAGCCAGACCAGTGAACCCTCCAGTTCATCAGCCAGACCACGGTCAGAACCCTCCAGTCCATCAGCCAGACCACAGTGAGCCCTCTAGTCCATCAGCCAGGCCACAGTGAGCCCTCCAGTCCATCAGCCAGACCACAGTGAGCCCTCCAGTCCATCAGCCAGACCACAGTGAGCCCTCCAGTCCATCAGCCAGACCACAGTGAGCCCTCCAGTCCATCAGCCAGGCCACAGTGAGCCCTCTAGTCCATCAGCCAGGCCACAGTGAGCCCTCCAGTCCATCAACCAGACCAGTGAGCCCTCCAATCCATCAGCCAGAGCCCTCAAGTCCATCAGCCAGACCACAGTCAGAGCCCTCCAGTCCATCAGCCAGACCACAGTGAGCCCTCCAGTCCATCAGCCAGACCACAGTGAGCCCTCCAGTCCATCAGCCAGACTACAGTGAGCCCTCCAGTCCATCAACCAGACCAGATGGTTGTAAAATCTTGTAACTTAGTGAACAATTGTTCATTGTGTAACTCCAGAAATGATCCAATAATCCATACCACTGAGTGAATTTACCTACTTAAGCACTCCCACACCCCCAGTGGAACTTTCAGTGAAAAATACTCATATTTTTATAAATATTTTTAATGGTAAATAACAGGTGATTTCATGAGCCTCAAACTCCCTGGAATTTCCAGTTCTGTGGTGATGGGGTATCTTTTCTGGAATTACACATCATTTGAAAAGGCTCTAACATGCTACAAATCTAGACGCTTGTTTACTGGTTGTCATTCAACATCTTTCTAGTTTTGTCCAACAGTTTGATCAGACTTTTCGCATTCCAAAATAAACTATAAGCAAGCTCAGCCTCAAACTTGCAGATGTTTAATTTAAAAATTTCATACGATTTTTACCTATGTTAGAGCCTTTTGATTTTATCACCCTTTTGTTTTGTGCCTCCAGTAGCTGAGCCAGACATTTTTTATACTTGAGAAGCACATAGGGAGTCTGTTGGGGAGCTTAGAACTCACATAACAAAGAATGATAATTTTATGCAAGTGTGAAGTTGACAACTTTTAAAAGAAAGTTCAGGCACACAATGGTCCATGGATGGAGGTTTTATTATTGCGATTTTAGGAAATACCATAATAACACTTGTGGAAGCCCATAATTTTATTGAGGGATTTACATGCAGAAATTACAATATTTCAGGCAAAAAGATCAACCAAAAAAGGCACAAAGTACAACTCAGGACTTTGTTTAGAAGGATGCTAGATCAACTACTGACATTGCACAGCATTTGTTGTAATGTGTGATTACAGAAAATAGTCATGGCCCTTCCAAGGGAAGGGGTTGAAATATGACCCCCTTCCCTGCTACTCTTGAATTTTGAGCAAAAAATACAGTTGATTGGGGAAAACAGGCAAATTCACCCGTACTCCCTTCCATGGGTAGGTCAAGGACTTTTTCTGGAATACACAATATTTTGTTCTACTTGTTGTTGTAGGAAACAGAATGTATGCATTGTAAAGAAAACAAAGTCCTGCAAGGCCCTAAAGGCTCCAGTTGTAAATGATGCTCCAGATGTCAAAACTGGTAGGTGTGTCAATTTGCTACACTCAGTACTGGGGCTTCCAGTTTCTGCTCACCAGGCAGTATCTCCTCAGCTCTCAAGGCCACAGCTCTAGTGCAACAGGGTGATGCTGTTCACATCTACCAGGTGTCTTGTATGGTTGTTGTCATGATGGTAGGTACAAATGTATGCAGTACATGACTGATCACATTCAGATTAAGGTAGCATGCCAGAGCCAATCAAACATATTTAGCGTCGGTGGGTTATTATTCAAAATACTTTTGGAACATGTAAGGCATCCTAATATGATCCAAGTCCTTGGCGGGCTCGGATGAGAAGCTCTGCTACTAAAATGAGAAATTAACGGATGGTTTGCACACTTTTGGTAATAAAAATAACCAATAACTGTATGATTAAGTATTGGGGATTCCAGAGTTAAATTCTGCATTTAAAAAGAAAAGAATAATATTGTTGAAAGATATAATCAATATAATATAAATATGATACTCATCATCATCTTAATTATTAAAATAATATTTTATTTTTTTCTTAGTGACATACTCCATTAGTGGCATTATACTCCTCATTTTAACAGATCTACAGTACGATCAAAGCTGAAATTTGTTGATCATAAAGGTTTTAAAATAAACTTTCTTTATCACTAAATGCAGCATAACTTTGATTGAAATTAATTGTTTGAACATGTACATATTGTAGGATAGCTATAATATACTGAAATACATACCCTATCAGATACCAAACAAGGGGAAAATGATACCCTAAACTTCAATGGATTCAAAACTTCAATTCAATTCAATTTCCTGATTGAAATTTCCATCATATATATCACTCAAGGCGCTGTAAGCAATGCTATCAAATAGTATAAAATAACAAATAAATAGATAAATAATATTAAAAAGCAATTAATTGTATTAACAAACTTTAGTGACTTTAAAGATTGTGTGTTTCCAAAAAATATCCATACCCTCCCTACGGAAGGGATTGGAAATTCCAGAGGGGTGGGGGGTCAATTTACCTGATTTTTTCCATACAAACACTGTATTTTTCTTCGGAAATTCCAGAGGGAAGGGGGGTTCATTTCTCAACACCCTTCCGTGAAGGGGGGGGGGGGGGGGGGGGGGGGGGGGGGTATGGATATTTTTTGGGAAACACACATTATTGAAAAATTTAAATTAGTATTTCTACAGAAAACACTAAGCGATATAACCTATTCAGTGACTATTTTGTTAATATTTAAATCTCAACTATTCAGCACATTTTAACTGTATACTTATCATTTTATCTGTATACTTATCATTTTATGTGTATACTTATCATTTTATCTGTATACTTATCATTTATCTGTATACTTATCATATTAAATAACTCATTAAGGATCCATCTCACCCCTACCCATAATACATTGGTCTTCATAACCAACAGAAACTCCAACTCATGAAAAGGAAGTCATTACTAGTTTCTTGCGCTACTTACAGTAAAATGCTCAAACCTAAACACTTTTTGTCCAGTCTCTGATATTCAAAATGGCAGCGAAGCAATGCATTATGGATCCTTTAACATGAGCATTTTAATACAAATTGCATGATTCCATGAAATAATAATTAGGACATTGGAATTAGTCTAGAGTGTGGGGAGGGTCACTCCCAAAATTTTGTAGGCAAAATTGATGTGCCATTAATAATCAAAATTTTGCATTAAGTAAATTACAGGAGGGGAAGGATTTAAATTGTACATCTTAACCCCTTCTGTCAGGGTGTTGTTATTTAATATTTTCTGGAATCATACATTGGTCATCAATTTTGGATTTCACTTCACTTTGCTTTAATGATGCAGCTCTGCTTTACAATTGAACTGGAGGTGAACCCATTCTTTGCTATAAAATCATAAGCTTTAAAATTTTAATTTCAACCAAAAACTGTCAGCAACTTTCAAAATATTGTCTGACATTGTAGTAGAGATTTGTAGAGATGTTTTCTTCTAAATTGGGCAATTCCAGAAAATATATGTAGCCTGGGACGGCGGGCGGTACTTGTTTTTGACCCCCCCATGCATCAAGAATTTCCAAAATGGCTTACCCCCCTGCAATGCATATAGAATTCCTGAGAAAACTAGCTTCAAGCGTTGAGCACTGACCCCCATGCAGGGAGAATTTCCGAGCTTGAAAAACCCCCCCATTCAGAATTTCCGAATGCCGCCCGTCCCCCGGCATGTACATATATTTTCTGGAATTGCCCATTATGCAAATAATTTCTTGTTAAATTTCTGTTAACTGTATTTTAAAGATAATACAAAATAAAATGATTGCAGTGTGCAGATTGGCTTTCACAAAAGCAGAGTCATGGACATTCCAGCCCTAATTGTGGGGAAGTTAGGATGTCTGTTTCAAAAGTTGGATAATCCCACAGGGGGAGAGATATATATGGATTGATTTGATCTCTGGCATGCTCCCGTAATAACAGAATGTTATCAGACGGTCTAATTGACATGTGCTGCATGTATTTGTATCTATCCCCATGACAACATTACATAAGAGACCTGGTGTATGTGAAGGTAATACCCTGTAGCCCTAAAGTTGCAGCCTTGGGAGCTGAGGAGGTACTCTCTGGTGAGCAGTCCAGAGCTTGAAGTCTCAGTACTGAGTGTAGTGAGCTGACACACCACTAGTGCTGACTGTGGCATAAACAACTGGGGTCTGAGGGGCCTTGTGGGCTTTTTTTTTTAATTCAGAAAAAGGTACTTACATACCATGTAAACTTGGAATAAATATGAATCACACACTCAACATCATTGCTTTATTTGCAAAGTATCTACCCCTCCAGAAACCAAGCGCATACAATATCAACCTACAGTTTTTCTTGACTTGACCTCTTAACTTTGAGCAACCACAATTCTTAATAATATACTCGCCTATGGATTTGAAATTTTGGCCATTTGCTGTAGAAAGATCAAAGTTCAAGATGATGCACAATTTATTGTCATCAGAGTTTTCATAGCTGAACAAAACAGGGGTGACGAACTTTAGAATTAATTTGCTATCCACTCCGTAAAATATTATTTTTCTTACATGGACAACATCCCACTATAAATATGGTCAATTTTACTGGTAAGTGAAGAGCATGTGAGGAAAACAATCACCATCTGGGCCTTGATTGTGTTTTGAACGGTATTTTGCAAAATTGATAAAATTTGAAGTTGGTGTTGATATTCATTATGCAAAATCAAAAGCACTTTCTGGCATCAAATTTGGCAAACGTAGTTGAATGTACCTTCAATTAAAATTTGGTGTCAAGAGTTTTTGCTAGATTTCAAAACCTATTAAATTCATAATAAATAGTAAGCAAAGGGAACAATTTTTAATTTCAAAAGCAATATATCTTATATCTTGAAATCCGCTTGATTGATTTTCTCCAAACTTCGTATACATATAGACAATTTGTACCTACTGGTAAGGATTAGCACTTGGTGTGCGATTTCAGAAATTTAGATCAAATTTCATGTGGAACTTATGCTAATTTAAAAAA
This sequence comes from Scolanthus callimorphus, assembly GCA_033964015.1. Lineage (NCBI taxonomy): Eukaryota > Metazoa > Cnidaria > Anthozoa > Actiniaria > Edwardsiidae > Scolanthus > Scolanthus callimorphus. The sequence goes on from CM066915.1 coordinate 420,667, forward strand.
GTGACCATGCTGTTTCGCTGCTATGGAAACTCTGATGACAATAAATTGTGCATCATCTTGAACTTTGATCTTTCTACAGCAATTGGTCAAAAATTTCAAGTATATTTCAGAATGTGGTCATTCAAAGTTGAGAGGTGAACTGCAAAAAAAAACTGTAGGCAGCCTCCTTAACAAAATAAGCAAGATTTCTAGGGCCTACAGAAGCATGGAGATGCTGTATAAAATGGTCTCTTTTTGAAGAAAATGGTCCAGCACTTAAAATCAAATTAAAAAGTACTTGCTCAATGTTTATCTGGTGATTGACGTATCTCTCCAGGGGTTCAAGAGCAAGTTTAAATCTGAGACTCCAAGACCGCACTAGAAAAAATCTGAGACTCCAAGACGGCCAATAATATTCTGAGAAAAACAAGAACCTGAGGCATGTGAAAAAAAAAACAGAGATTCCGAGATTTTACAATATTTTACCGAGACTTTCTAAATTTTAGGGTACCCATTCGCCTTTTTCACACAAGCGCCATCTTGGATTTTTCAGCCGATTTATTCAGCATGGAAACTAGGCCAAGCGGGGCGCGGGTTTTGCTCATGTTGGAAAGCGAAGCCTGATGCTGAGATTTATGGTACAAAAGTTCACCAAGCTACCGAAAAGAACTGTTATTTGTTTAAGAACCAAAACGTTGATTCGCTGATTGCTTTTTTCTGCTTTGCCGGGTCATTCTGGAAACAAAATGGCGGCGCGTGACAAAGGCGAATTGCTACCCCTTCATTGGATTTCACACTTGAAAATGGCTCTTTAACCTAAAGAAGGCAAACAACAGACAAACAAGGAGATTGCTCTTTGCAGATGAAGAATCATGTTCTTGTTATTTTTAACTATGAATAGACTTTTAGATTCCCTAGGGTATATCAAACTGCAAAGCAAACAAAATTTTAGCTAGTATGTACTTGTTTTCAAAATTGTAAAAAAAAAATTAAAAGAATACAGATCATGTGACAGTCGCAAACTGCAAAGGGCCTATTACTTCTGAACTTTTTACAGCATCTCCATACTCCTGTGAGTCCTATGTTTACATTGCTTGCATACATGTAGCAAGCATTCCTGACAAGTTCCAGACCAAAGAAACACAAAGGATGTGATGAGGGCTACAACAAGTAGTACAGTAGATGATCAAGTTTTTGGCAGTGCTTTTTCTACTCTTAGAAATAACAGGAATGCTTGCTATGCAGGCTATAAATATTATTGCACAGTGACCATAAAATGCATCAAAAATAAGCATGGTTGTTATTTGTAACCTGTAACCCCACGGAAGGGCATTGAAAAGTGACCCTCCCACCCCTGGATTATGGATTATGGGCTGCATCATATGCACATCCAAGGGTTTTCATTTGCTCTTCCAAGTCCAGACCCTTTTGTGCTGCATATGGCCCAAAATAATATTCTTTAATTTTATCCAATGATAATAAAACCTTCTTGACTTTATCAGTACTGTCTATGGGCCATTCCAATTTTCAGCAGCACCCCCCTACGGAAGAGGTCGTTTTCTTTAGTAACACCCTCTGAAATCCCTCAGAAATTCTTGCTCTATCCCCTTGGAAATACCTATGGAAGAGCCCTTTTTGGGGGTAATAATGTAATGTAATGTAGGCACTTGTATACCGCAAATTATCATATGAATATGTTCAAATGCGGTTTACAGATGTGGACATGTCTGATCCCTAAGATGCGGACTGCGATTTATACAATGCAGTTTTACAATCATGAGTGGTTGTTAGATTACATTCTGTGGTGAGCACTGTGATTGTTTAACGTCCCTCGCATAGTGGTTAAGTGTAGTGGGCTGAGAGACGGGACCTCGGTTTATTGTCTCATCCGAAAGACGTGAAACACAGGAGAAATGACGAATCACTTCAACCCACGATGGACACAAGGTTCGAAACAGCAGAGAAAAATCCCAACTGCCCCCGACTGGGATTCGAACCCGGTGCACAGAGGTGAGAGGCAAACGCTTTACACGCTGCGCCACCCGTGCTTCACCACGTGCGCCACCCGTGCTTCACCACGGTTGCACCCCTCGGAAAAAAAACCCAAGGAAGAGCCTTTTTATTATTGAAATCCCTCGGAAGATCCTATGGAACAGCCAAGCTGTTTTGATGCATTTTTATCCTGGTCATGTAGCACTTACTGAAAGTGACTCACACAAAGATAATATCTGCACACTGACAGAAAAAAAATCCACAGTGAGGATGTATTCTACAACTTAAATCTTCTCAAAATGTTTTGTATGGGCTAGCATGCATTGTAAACCTTGTACAAAACATGGATTCAATAATTTTGTCTCAGTTTGGTGTTGTGTGAAATTTTGTTGTTGCTGCTCCTATGAGTGAGTTTCTTTTGGCAAGTGCTATAAAGTACTACAAATAACCATACCAAAGGCATGTGCTAGGTGGTTTCAACCGGAGTTGAAGCAACATGCAGGAAGGGCGATGAGAAGAATCTTTCCATGGTCCTTTGCATAAACAACATAATCATTTGCATGTCATTTGCATGATGTGGTTATCTCAATGATAGCTTCCTGGAAATTTGTTTACACTGCCTGGAACAAAGCAACAACAAGACCAGAATTATAAGCCATCATGTACTCTATCGCCCTGGGGGTCTGAATATAGAAAAATTGCACTAGGTACCAGTATAATGTTTTTAGGGCCATTTAAACCTTCACTTGACCATCACTTGAAATTAAGCAAAAGTTCTATCATGCAAAAACGTCTTATTCTTTTGTTAGGCAGTCCCAAAATATGGTTGGGTGGGGGTGTGCTAGCCATATTATCTTTAGTAGAGAATCACAGAGTGCCCATTATCAAGCATCTTTGCCCTTCACATTAAGAAAAGAACACTTCTAATCACAAGTAAACCTCTGTGACATTGTATCAGGTATCAGAATAAGTTAAATTGATCATTTCCCAGTTTGTTAATGGTATCTTCTAAGGGGTATTCTGAAGCTTGGCCACACCTACTTCGGTATCCTTTAGGGGTCAAATTTGTTTTCTCAATGATCACCCCTTCCCAAATGGGAGTCCCCCTGCTACGCACTCCCCAAATCATCTCTTTGACATTGATCTATTACCGTGAGAGTCACATGAAATCCTATTTGATTTGGCACCAAACTTGAATTCCTCAACCCTCAAAGAACCATTAGTTGGTTCCTATGGCAGCTGGTAGGGCTACTGTAACCTTTGCTCTACAAAATTAAACAAAGAGGGTTTTCTTATGACAAAGCAAGGCAAATAGTGTCTAGTTAAATCATTATGGTGGCTTGTTGACCAGAATGTTAGAGCTTGTTGCTAAATGGCACTATGGTCGTTCTAGTTCAGCTGAGATCCATGTTTATGTGGTGACTAAACTGATGTATTCACCTTACCCGTTTGGTTTACTAGTCATGTGAAGTCGGCTCTTAGTTGTTTTGTTTGTATGGACCGTCCACTGAGCTGAGCTGTACAGTGACTAGCGTTCAAAACTAGTACTAAACTACTGCTAAACGTGCTCATTTTGCCCTTTGCCTTTGGAGTACTTTCATTCTGGTGTAATTTACGTGTACAGCGAGCTTAAATCTGCAAACGTACGTAATAAATTAAGAGAATTGTATCTTACTTGTTGAGTAGTAGTCGTCCTGTTCTCTTAAATAGACGCGTTTCCTGTTTGGATCGAGAAGAAAGTCGAGCGAGTTGAAGGTGCAAGGAAGGCGCCATTTTGAATTACCACAGGCTTCCCGGCGCAAAGTATTTGGCTTGCTGATTGTGATTAACTCGTGGATACGCGAAGAGCGAAATAGGGCGCACTTTCACTAAGTGGGTCACGTGACCCCAACTACCTCTTAACGAGATGTTTTGTACATATCAAGATAGTAGTGTCGCCTTTCTAGAGATTGACCGGGCTTCCTGTGGTATCTTGTCTACCTTGTTGCCAGGCTCTTGACCGTGAACAACACAGTGGAAAATGCACATAGCATGTTTCCTCGAGTATATTTGAGTTTTGGTCGAGTTTTGAGCTTTCTAAGTCAACAGAAATAGTGAAAAACTCACTGGGATTCCAAATATGGTATGCATATATTTCCTTATAAGGAAGTTGGAGAATGTCGACACTTTTTCAAGGGAACTATCTTGATATGAAAATCGATTCCAGAAATACAAAGAACCATTTTAAAAATATTAGCCAGAAACTGAAGTTTCAGCATAACCTGGAACAAATGGCAGCGGAGATTAATTTTGACGATTTTTTTTTTGACGAAATTTGACTCAGAATGTATGGATTTGGGTCACGCGTTACCCAGTTAGTGCAAGTGACCTATTGGCTGATTGCATTTTACCACAGGGGGGGGGGGGGGCGTTTGAGTACCTCCCTTAAAAAGAACCCCTCCCTGGAACTTCCACTTGTGAATCAGACCCCGTCCTCTGGGATTTCCAGCCTCATATGAAAGGCAAAATAACCCTGGAAAATCTATTTTTGGATAAATGTCCCTGAAATCGAAAGTCACCTTTTTTACCCTCCCCTTGGAATTTGCAAATCGCCGACACACCCCTTTTGGTAGAATTTCCACAGTCCAATACACCCTCACCCCGGTGCGGTTTAAAATGCCGAATCAGCCATAAGGTAAGTAAGATTTATATACGAGAAAGAGGGCTATAATCGATTTATAAAAACAGGCAATTCTGCAGATTCTACCTACAATAGCTGGGAGTGACCAGACATGTGTGCTTTCCTACACTACCGAGTATATTTTTGCTTTGTTTTGGTTTGATGACCAAAGTGCCAAAATTCCTTTCATTGACGGAGGAAAAGCCAGAGTATCACCCGGAGAAAACCCGTCAGCGTTTATATCCAGCTTGTTGAGTTCGATTTCGACCCAATAAAACGGGCCACTTGCACTAACTAGGTCACGTGTCCCCAACATCCTCTTAACGAGATGTTTTGTCCAGATCTATTCCAGAAATACAAAGAACCAATTTATATTGATATTAGTTAGAAACTGAAGTTTCAGGTAAAAATCTCTAACCTGGAGCAAATGGCATCGAGTTGAATTTGCGCATGGACCTTTGTGCATTGGTAAACTGTTTTATGGTGTCACATTGCTATAGCAAAAGCTACGTGTGAGGGGTGACTATTACAAAGGTTTTACTGCCCATGCGAGAAAAAGGGGGTGACCGTTATACAAAGGATATGTTGAGAAAGGGGGGTGACTTTTGATAAAACCATTATTGCTTAGTTTACAAGAACGGACCCCAATTTCAAGTTTTAGATTTTTTATCCCCTAAAAGGTACCAGAGGCCTGATTTAACCCTAAAAGGTAGGACGAGCACCCCCCGCCGCCCGAGTCTCCCCCCGTGGGGAGCTAATTGATGCAAGAAAAACTAGGGTAGTCGCACAGAAGGGTTCATTGTTACTGCTTTGATTGTGTTGCACACTTTTTCTATACAGCTAATGCTTACCGTACCATTAACAAAATCTCACCCTCTCGATCTAGGCATAAATAAATAGGTTATACATTGATTCTATATTTTCAAGGAACGAAATCGGATTGAAGAGCAAACGTTTAGACGTGTCTCTATGGTATAAATTAACCTTGGAAAGCCGACACCATTTAGCGCTTGCCGAAAGAGACTCGAAAAGAGGCGTTTGCTCGCTCACGCCAAACTGGCCATGTAATGTGGGATCTGGGTCAAAATACGTCATCAGTATGGAATGTTTCACTTGAGCGCGCAGACGCCTCTTTTGCGGGAGTCTCTCTAGCCGAGCACTGGGTGGTGTCGGCTTTCACGTTGCTTTTTTAGCAGCAAACCAATACCCAGTGGGTACCCTGTGTCGGGGAGGTGCGAATGAGGCATGGAAATTAAACCTGAAAAACATCCCATGACCCCCAAAACCAAGGCCAAAACAATATGCAAAATTTCCATGCCAAGTTGTTCTACTTCCCTTCATAAAAACAACAAACAAAACATCCCAAGGCGAAAATTAGTGACCCCAAAAAATCCCAACTGCAAAAATTTCATACCCTAAAAAAACCTTGCACTTCCCCGCCACAAAATGCCCTGAGTTCCCTCTAGACACATGGTAACTTTATTGCTAAGGAACGATTAATAGAAATGTTATGGGTGTAATAATTACTTTTGGTAGCTATTTTTAGCAGTGAGTGTAATTCAAGAAATTTACATAATGAATGTTCGAATCTGTTAGTATCAGAAGAACTTATTATTACTATCAAACAGGTAAAGTTTCAGTCGAGCCGTTTCAATTTCAAGCCTGTTGGTCGCAAATTTCTATCACGTGACGTCTAAAAGTTGGGCACGTGGCCTAAACGTGATGTCTGTCAGGCATTGCTCAGTCACGTGTCACATATTTGGTCATCACGTGATATTAAACAGCGACCCGTGGGTTCGAAATTTCAACGGCGGTAGTTTGATTGAATAGGGTCCTTGGCAACAGACTTGCCATATGGCGAAAACCACAATTACGGAACAAAGGCGTCTGCGTTGTAAATTTTTTGCTATTGCCTTCGGTCGCCTGGCCAGCGAAGGCGAGATCCTTCATATATGGTACACTATAGTGTCCTTCTGTATATCCTCGTTCTATAAGAGTATTAAGAGTACCATATATAATGTTCTATAAGAGTATTATAAGAGTACCATATATGAAGGATCTAGGCCTTTGGCTCGTCGCGGTAGATTCTTTATATATGGTACACTATAGTGAGTATTTATACGGAGGACACTATAGTGTACCATATATGAAGAATCTACCGCGAGGGGCCAAAAGCCTAGATCCTTCATATATGGTATACTATAGCGTACTTCTATATGTTATTGGAGATACGGACTCGACACTATAGTGTACCATATATGAAGGATCTACCGCAAAAGTATCTGGAGGAATCTAAATACTTGAGCATGCGTAGTAGATTAGACCACCGAATTCACCGTTTTAACGGTCAAAATTCAAATAAAATCAGAAGAAAAAAGTCCAAGAATCGTGGTCTGCCAAATATGTCCCAAAAATGACGATAATTGTAAATATATTTTAAGACAATATCTTGAGATAATCATAATTTTAAGTTCCAGAAATGTTGGAAATCCAGCCGACCACTCGCTCTTCACTATTAAAATACTGTCAGAAAAACGGGTTTCTGATAGACCGAAATTATGCATGGATGAGAAAATCACGTGGTGAATTTAGACGTCTCGTTTTGCAAGTAGGACGACTGAAGTTCACGCTACGGCAGTGAGGATCAGTGAGGATGCCTTCCCCTGAATTTTGAATTGCTCCCGCCATCTTGCCCTGATACTACAAGTAGGAGTGCGAACTCGTCTATTGTGAAACTAGCCTGCCCGTATGCGTTGGAGAGCGTTTTAAAGTCCATCACCAACCGGAAGCCTTTGCGCCCCGTTTTCTTTTGTTTTCAAATTGATCCATTGTTTTCGGGTGCTCTGATTGGCTAAGAGTCCGCAAAGGCTCTCGGTTGGTGATGGGCCTTTCAGGTCAAGAAACCCGATTTTGCTTTCGCATGACCGCCATCTTGGATTTGGGACAAAATCCTCCCCACCTAAATCCAAGATGGCGGCCACGCGAGTGCAAAATCGGGTTTCTCGACCTAAAACTCTCTCCAACACCTGCGAGCAGGCTAATTGTGAACTTGATATTGATGATTGCTATCGCTCAACCCTGATGCTAGCACTGACTCTCGCCATCTTCTTGCGCACCTGGTCCGTCTTCATGATCACTACTCGAGTCGCTGACGACCAACTGGGATGAAGCGAACCGATCGGGCATGAACTGACCAGAATGTTCGGCGCAAATATGAGCACTACAGTCCTGGAGACAAGAGAACAACCTTTCAAATAACGCGGAATGTACAGTAGGGAATTTCTGCAGAAACCCATCCATGAGAAAAGCTGAATTTCCCAAAGGCACACGCATGGGAAGTGTTCGGAATTCACATGGATAGTCATGGGAAATCCGAACACTTCCCGTTCTTCTACCATGGGGAATTAAGCTTTTAGATTAAATCGGCTAACGGTGTTAACATCTTGTTGCAACCAAATTCAGAACCTGTGTTTATTCCTTGGGTGGAACTTTTGTTAGTTCTGCACGTACACTCTCCAAAATCGGCTGACGGCGATAATAGTTATTTGATAGGATGGCCTAATTTTTTTTGTTTACCCACCTTGGAATTCCATATTTTTTAAGAGAACCCCTGCCTGAACCAATTACGGGCTACTATAACACCGCCTCTCTATCCAGAAGTCCTCAATATTTTTTGGTGACTGCCCATTCTTTATTCTGATAAGTGGACAAGGGCGCAGCTTGGAGGACCTAGGAGGTCAGTCTTCAAGCCCCCGTGCACCTCCCGTTTGGAGTAACATGGGCGGATTTAGGGCGGCTCGCCCCCCCCCCCCCCACCCCGATGGATTTCCCCTGATTTCCCTGATTTCCCCACAATTGTTGTTCTATACACTTTGCATGACCAAGATTAATCGTCAAAAACATGCAAAAAATAGTAACTCAAAACAAGTAGAGACTATCTAAAAAGTTTTGACGAGACTCTAATAATAATAAAAGAATAATAATAATAAAAAGAAAGTCTGGATGTAGAAAGGCAAACGTTTTTTTCGGGTGAATTATATAAGTCGCAAGGAAAATGAGAATTCCAAGAGGTGCTTGTATGAACTATGTTCTACTAACCTGACAATCCTCTATGAGGCACAGCGGACTCGAGCCCATTAGAGAACGCTCGTCTTGCTCTGAAAACTGGCAACAAGAAAAGTTAAGTATCACTTAGTGAAAGCTATAACTATTACTAGAGCAGATTTCGTATGACTGTGAAAAGTACCGTGACAAAGTTGTTCCGCGCCGCGACCGTGACCGTACCGCGACTACGCGCTTTCATTGGCGATTTCATTCCATTTACAGCAGGCCAGGTTCCGTACCGCCACCGCGATAGTACCGCGCCGTACCGCGGCACTTTTCACAGTCATACGAAATCTGCTCTAGTATTGTAAGGCCTACGGCAAACGTCGTGCCAGAGTCGCGCCGTTCCAATATAAAACAATAGAAATATTTCTATCATAAAATCTAATGAAGCGGCATCCTTTGAACAAGGAAAGGTTCGACAGAAGAAGAGCGACTGAGGTTTGACGTTTGCAGTTGGCCTAAGTAATCCACTTTATTATATGGACGCCAGTGTTTTACCGGAAACTAAAACACTCGTATTTTCCATATCTTCACTAGTGAAAATATGAAAAAGTTATGTACCGAATGTCCCGGATGTGCACGTTTGCAGTGTTGTTTTCCTCACTTTCGTCTGCAGTGAAATCTCGCTCGGTCACTCGAGTTTTAAGCCAAAAAACTAAGTTTTGTTCTAGTCTAACGAGAAAAACCTTATTTCAACTATGGCAGAGAATGCTACAGCAACACAAAAAGGGAAACTAGTTCTTAATGACACTGGGAACCAGAAAGATTGAGGGAGCATTTCACAACTAAACACTTTCGACTTTACCAAGTGAGTTGTTCAATTTGTTATATTTTGCCACTATGTCAATTCTAATCCATATAATAAAAAGAACATTACACGGTGGCTTGAAGATATGGACTTCATTTTCTCGTGTCAAAAACAATATTTTACTCACTCGCTGCGCTCGTTCGTAAAATATTGTTCTTGCCACTCGAAAATAAAATCCATATCTTCGTGCCACCGTGTAATATCCTCTATGTAGGCACCCATTAGTGTTAGGCTCGGTTGTAGCCGTGGTGCTTTCCGGTACATCAGCTAATCGTACCAAGGGAGTCCATCCGTCCGTCCGTCCTAACACACAGGATTCCGAAGGTTAGAGCAGATTTCGTATGACTGTGAAAACTGCCTCGACACGGCGCGGTACTGTCGCGGTGGCGGTACGGAACCTGGCCTGCGGTAGATACGGAATGAAATCGCGTAGTCGCGGTACGGTCGCGGCGCGGTACAACTTTGTCACGGTACGTTTCACAGTCATACGAAATCTGCTCTATTTGGCCGTAGCCGTGGACGTGCTTTCCGGTACATCAGCCAATTCGTACCAAAGAAGGCCGTCCGTCTGTCTATAGACCTCTTTACCTTGGACGCAATGTTGTCCCATTTCAGATCACTTGGCATTCATTTGAATAATCTATCTTTGTTTGCGATGCTTCCATATTCATATCCTTTAGTGCGTAGCAGAAAAACAAGAAAGAATACTTATGGAATGCCACGTGATCTGAAATGGGACAACATTACGCCCAAGGTAAAGAGGTCTATTACCTGTCTGTATGTCTCATTGTCCGTCTCTTTCCTCCGGCCCGCCTTCTAGTGAACACTCCGGAAAGCAATCGGATAAACCTTAACCTGCTAGCCGGCTTTCCAGTGGGTTCTTCTGATATTTGATTTTTTGGCGCGCGGGATTCCTGTGTCCCCCCGCGACACAGGAATCCCGCGCGCCAAAAAAAAAAAATCAAATATCCGAAGAAACCCACTGGAAAGCCGGCTAGCAGGTTACTTCCTCCCGCCACACAGGAATCCCGCGCACCAAACAATCAAATATCCGACAAAACCCACTGGAGAGCCGGCTAGCAGGCTACTTCCTCCCGCCACACAGGAATCCCGCGCGCCAAACAAATCAAATATCCGAGAAAACCCACTGGAGAGCCGGCTTGCAGGCTACTTCCCCCGCGACACAGGAATCCCGCGCACCAAACAAATCAAATATCCGAGAAAACCCACTGGAAAGCCGGCTAGCAGGCTACTTCCCCCCGCGACACAGGAATCCCGCGCACCAAACAAATCAATATCCGAAAAAAAAACACTGGAGAGCCGGCTAGCAGGCTACTTCCCCCCGCGACACAGGAATCCCGCGCACCAAACAAATCAAATATCCGAGAAAACCCACTGGAAAGCCGGCTAGCAGGCTACTTCCCCCCGCGACACAGGAATCCCGCGCACCAAACAAATCAAATATCCGAAAAAACCCACTGGAGAGCCGGCTAGCAGGCTACTTCCCCCCGCCACACAGGAATCCCGCGCACCAAACAAATCAAATATCCGAAAAAAAACACTGGAGAGCCGGCTAGCAGGCTACTTCCCCCCGCGACACAGGAATCCCGCGCACCAAACAAATCAAATATCCGAGAAAACCCACTGGAGAGCCGGCTAGCAGGTAAGATAAACCCCTTACCTCCATTTCACAGGATAAATCTAAGAGCTCCTCCTCTCGATCACCAGGCCTTTTCGCCATTATCTCTTCCATCTCGTTATCTAGTTGCCCCGCCGCGTTATCTGCTCCGTAGAATCTTCGGTCCACGTACTTTTGCTTAATAAACGACTGCCTGTCATGCCTACAGTTTAAAGAGCCTGTGTCAGCGGTCATTTTGACAGCATAGCAACGTAGCAAGTCGGAGAAAGCATCCATTTCCATCCGCTGATTTAGAGAATGGAGTACGATATTTTCGATTGAATTTCGTTAAATTATGAAGAATACAACTTTGTTGGTAGATTGTTATTTCAAGATTTCTACACGTACCTCGTCTTCTAATATCGAATGAAAACAATAACAAAGGAGTGGCTCACTCGGGCTCTTACAATTTGGTTGTCTTTAAGGAGGCTGCCTACAATTTTTTCTGCTCTCCACCACCAAACTTTGTTTGCCTGCTGTTCAGGCTCAAAAACCTGTACCGGTCTGAACTTTCACATGGTTACCCTGGAGGGTTTGAACTTTGAACTTTGTTGTAGTGTGCATTGTGTTGTGATCGGAGTTGCTATAGCAACGTTATAACCACACCCTTGTTTATAATACGCAGCCATCAGACGCGTTGCGCGACCTAAACTTTTCAAATGACACCCCTCGCACTAATCCCTGAGTAGCTAACATTAATCACAGCAAGTTTGGAGAGCATTCATTGGGCCGATTTTATGTTATTCGAACGGACTTTTTCAGGCTCCAAAATGTCAAAGTTATTTATGCCGCAAAGATTTACTTGAAAAAGAATGGCTAATATCTGCGGAATTAAAAGATCCTTGCCGCCCGAATAATCTACCAGCCAATTTCACTTCTTGGAATGCTTCCGATTTTGTTTGGCATGTGTTCAAGCAAACTGCAAATTTGAGAAATTATATTATAAATCTTACGTTTGTTATAAAATTTCGCCTCTGACAAAATCTCATATGATTTTTTTTTTGATACTTCCGTAAATTAATCTTGAATATATACCAAAAATAACCCTCTAAGTCTCGAGTTCATTGAAGTATTTTAAGGCACCGAGAAAAAATGCTAAACTTCACTACTCTTTCGGTTTGCTCGAGCCGGTTTTTGCCATTGTACTTTGTTTTCACTTGTTGTAGCTTTCACGTGGTTTTCCCTGTAATCAGTGAAAATCATTCCAAGAAGTGAAATTTGGCTGGTACATTGCCTTGGTTTGTAGATTATTCGGGCGGCAAGGATCTTTTAATTCCGCAGATATTAGCCATTCTTTTCAAGGAAATCTTTGCGGCATAAATAACTTTGACATTTTGGAGCCTGAAAAAGTCCGTTCGAATAACATAAAATCGGCCCAATGAATGCTCTCCAAACTTGCTGTGATTAATGTTAGCTACTCAGGGATTAGTGCGAGGGGTGTCATTTGAAAAGTTTAGGTCGCGCAACGCGTCCGATGGCTGCTAATTATAAACAAGGGTGTGGTTATAACGTTGCTATAGCAACTCCGATCACCACAAAATGCACACTACAATAAAGTTCAAACCCTCCAGGGTAACCATGTGAAAGTTCAGACTGGTACAGGTTTTGAGCGTGAACAGCAGGCATACAAAGATTGGGCGTTGAGGGCAGAAAAAATTGTAGGCAGCCCCCTTAAAGTGGCCGTGTCAGAAACTCCTTTGTTATTGTTTTCGTTTGATATTAGAAGACGAATTACGTGTAGAAATCTCTTAATAAACATCTAAAATCAAAGTTTTAGATTTGATTTACCAAATTCTCTAAATCAGCTCTATATTCTCTAAATCAGCCGATGGAAATGGATGCTTTCTCTGACTCGGTATGTTGCTAGGTTGACAAAATGGCGGCTGACAGCACTGGATCATTCAGAATCATGATGATTCAGCTCAAAACATAGAAAATCGAAATCCAGAACTTTCGTGATAATAGCCACGTTCTTATGTCTAATTTGCTATCCTTTATATGCCACCTTGGATTTTAGTCACAACCCATAGATGAATTGATCTTCTAGCACACCTAGCAAACACTACTTGCTACAGGAAACCCACTGGATTTTGGATACGTCAAGGATTCTGAACACTACACTGTCCTAGACAGCTTGAAATTTCAGGGTGGGAGGAATTATTGACAATTATGCCATTACAGAGTGGTAATCATAAATTTCAGGGTACCCGTGTAGAAATCCCCGGGGGGGGTGGGACTCCCATATTTTTTGGTCGGGGATGATCGTCGGAAATTTTCAGAGTTTCAGCACTAAAAGATACCAAACATGGCGTGTCTCAAATAATTTGTTGCCCTAAAAGATACCCTAAAATATGAGGCCTGATGTGCAAAGTAGGCGCGAATGAGACAGGTAACAGGTAAAAGATACCCATCAAGAAATTTCCGTGTTTGACTAAAATGCTGCCTTTAATCTTGTCTAATATATCGTTACACTCATCGAGTAATCTCTCTTTCTTACACTTTTTAGAAGCACCGTCATGAGACCAAGCAATTTGATCAACTTGGACACATATTTCGGCCCTCAAAGATACCAATCTCCCTAAAAATTTATCGAAGATCAAGATCGCCCCTAAAAGAGACCAAACCCCGTGATTTTAACCCCTAAAAGATACGACGATCATCCCCGACCAAAATATATGGGAGTCTCCCCCCCTCCCCCGGGAGAAATTCCTGGGAATAAAAAGTGGGTAGGGGCAAATTAAAACGTCAAAGCCAAGGTGGTTGGCTAAGACTGGAGTCCTCACTGGGGTCCTCATTAGGGGGTTAAGAATTTTCTCTCGATCAATGGAGCTCAGGATAGGTCTCAGAATGCGAGGGCTTATGTTTCACTACTCACTTGGATGAATCTCTCGTAGGTTGACGTACTCCCCTAGGTTCGCCTCAAACAGCTTGTTGACTTTAGTGTTGCCCATGGCTTCCATGAACTGAAAAATGACATCGGAACTGCGTTAGCGTGCTGGGTTTAAACTTTATTAATCAAATTATACTTTTGCGACACTGAAACATATCTTAAAATCCTATTAGCAGTTTACCCTACTGGCTTCCTCCCCCAAGACCTGTCACCCTGCAAGACCCCCTCACCAGAATTGTTCACCCTGCAAGACCCCTCCTTCCAGATGTGATTCCCTGTAATACCACTCGTCCCAGAGTTGTTCAGCCTGCTAGACCCCGCCTCCTAAGGGCCTCAGTGATTCCATAAGGCGAGTTGTATTGGGAGACAGAGTTCTCTTGGGAGATAAAGACAACTACCGGCCCGATTTTCTCCCTTATCCGCAACCCTTGCATGCTCGTAACAAGACCTCCCTGGCTTATCACGTCGGGGGCATGCGCACACAATTATTTGTCTCAACGGCTATGTTTCAAATCTTGCCCAAGATTACTTAAGTGGCAGGGCATCCCCACCCACCAAGACAACTCGCGAACAGGCCCGAAGACTCTCACCCTTCGCTAATCAAGTACCCCTGGGTGTTCCCAAGAGCAGGAGCAACCTACCTCTACGGTCTTGTCGTCCCACTTGTCTAACGTGAGTGACCGCACCTTGGACACATGTACACCCATGCTACGGTGGACTCCCGAACATTCGATACACACGGTAGCACCAATGTTGATGCTTGACCAATCAGGTCCTGAGAAATACAAAAGACGAGACAATGAAACAAAGGCTGCGGCCAGAGCTGTTCATTATTTCTTCCGTTCTTCATAGTTAATGGAGTGGAATGGTTGGGAGCCCGGCAAACTTCAAAGGGTCAACACAATCGATCCCGAGTCGTTACCTGTTCTAGTCAACTCTGTTGAAAATGTAGAAAGAAACTCCTCAGTAATTGTTGATCACAATGAACTCCGTTGGAAAACTTTTTATTTCTTGTTCCCAAACTTGAAAGTTTTATCGATCGGTTTCATATCATGTCCTAATTCTTGAAGTTTTGAATTAATATTGTCTTGTATCTTAAAAACATATGTTATTTTACCATTTTTTCGAAATTTTAATTTTGATAAAAACCTAAAAATAATTTTGCGTTTCTGATTGGGTGTTTTTGATGGAGCTTAGTTGTAAGCCTTCTCCGAAAAGAGGGAGCTTCCGCTGTGTATAAAAAAAGAAGAAAATGAAAACTAGGCTGAACTGAAACCTCATTGTAATATTACTTTCTCATTTCTGAATCAGTGATAGAACTATAAGAATTACCTTCTCAGAGTTATTAATTATCAATTTTGCCACCCTCAGATACACACTAAATGTTGATCAACAAAGGGGAAACTATCGCGTTGTTTTTAAAACTACACGTGTTTTCTATCGTGCATATGCATTCTATAACATTTCACTTTTACGAGACTGGCCGCCTGGCCTAATGGTTCGAGTCCCTTCGTGGTCGCGATATTTTTTCTCATTTTATACTTTCAAGGTGGCTTTCAAGTTATCTGTATCAATACTTTTCATTCCACTTAGTAACATGACTGCCCGCGTGGCCTAATGGATAAGGCGTCTGACTTCGGATCAGAAGATTGAGGGTTCGAGTCCCTTCGTGGTCGCGATATTTTTTCTCGTTTTATACTTTCAAGGTGGCTTTCAAGTTATCTATATCAATACTTTTCATTCTACTAACATGACTGGCCGCGTGGCCTAATGGATAAGGCGTCTGACTTCGGATCAGAAGATTGAGGGTTCGAGTCCCTTCGTGGTCGCGATATTTTTTCTCATTTTATACTTTCAAGGTGGCTATCAAGTTATCTGTATTCAATACTTTCATTCCACTAACATGACTGGCCGCGTGGCCTAATGGATAAGGCGTCTGACTTCGGATCAGAAGATTGAGGGTTCGAGTCCCTTCGTGGTCGCGATATTTGTTCTCATTTTATACTTTCAAGGTGGCTATCAAGTTATCTGTATTCAATACTTTTCATTCCACTAACATGACTGGCCGCGTGGCCTAATGGATAAGGCGTCTGACTTCGGATCAGAAGATTGAGGGTTCGAGTCCCTTCGTGGTCGCGATATTTTTTTCTCGTTTTATACTTTCAAGGTGGCTATCAAGTTATCTGTATTCAATACTTTTCATTCCACTAACATGACTGGCCGCGTGGCCTAATGGATAAGGCGTCTGACTTCGGATCAGAAGATTGAGGGTTCGAGTCCCTTCGTGGTCGCGATATTTTTTTCTCGTTTTATACTTTCAAGGTGGCTATCAAGTTATCTGTATTCATACTTTTCATTCCACTAACATGACTGGCCGCGTGGCCTAATGGATAAGGCGTCTGACTTCGGATCAGAAGATTAAGGGTTCGAGTCCCTTCGTGGTCGCGATATTTTTTCTCGTTTTATACATTCAAGGTGGCTTTCAAGGTATCTGTATCAATACTTTTCATTCCACTAAGTAACATGACTGGCCGCGTGGCCTAATGGATAAGGCGTCTGACTTCGGATCAGAACATTGAGGGTTCTAGTCCCTTCGTGGTCGAGATATTTCTTCTCCTTTTATACTTTCAAGGTATCTGTATCAATACTTTTCATTCCACTAAGTAACAGAAGATTGAGGGTTCGAGTCCCTTCGTGGTCGCGATATTTTTCTCGTTTTATACTTTCAAGGTATCTGTATCAATACTTTTCATTCCACTTAGTAACATGACTGGCCGCGTGGCCTAATGGATAAGGCGTCTGACTTCGGATCAGAAAATTGAGGGTTCGAGTCCCTTCGTGGTCGCGATATTTTTTTTCTCGTTTTATACTTTCAAGGTGGCTATCAAGTTATCGGTATTCAATACTTTTCATTCCACTAACATGACTAGCCGCGTGGCCTAATGGATAAGGCGTCTGACTTCGGATCAGAAGATTGAGGGTTCGAGTCCCTTCGTGGTCGCGATATTTTTTCTCGTTTTATACTTTCAAGGTGGCTTTCAAGGTGGCTTTCAAGTATCTGTATCAATACTTTTCATTCCACTAACATGACTGGCCGCGTGGCCTAATGGATAAGGCGTCTGACTTCGGATCAGAAGATTGAGGATTCGAGTCCCTTCGTGGTCGCGATATTTTTTCTCGTTTTATACTTTCAAGGTGGCTTTCAAGGTATCTGTATCAATACTTTCATTCCACTCAGGAATTCCACATTCACGAGGGAGATGTGACTAGATTTTAGCGGAGCTCCCTAGCGGCCGAAGGCGACAGAGCGGATCACCATAACTCATGGGTCAACATAACTCATGGGTCAGCGATATTGCCATGAGTACCGTGCGCGCGTCTGTGCTTGTCTGCCTGCCCAATATAACAGAGGCAACCCCCAAAACATCTCTCATTTTGGCGGGAAAATACTGCGCGCCTGTGAAAAATATGTAACCGAGACTTCCACTTTTAGCCAGTGGCTAAATATTATCCTCAATTAGTAATCAACCTGGCGAGGATTCAAAATAGGGAAAAATTTATATTTTACTTTAGCGAAGCAACCGAACTAAACGTGAAAAAATGTGTGCCGTACAAAAGGCAATAACCGTTCACGAAAAGAAAAATTGCTCCAAGGAACTGGCATGGTCACCCATCTGTCCCCCCTCCTGTGATTTGACACTTACGTGGCATACTGCAGTCGGCACAATACTTGTTGCCCTCTACTTTTCGTATTCTCTCGGCGGCGTTCAGGACGAGACATCTCGGCTCGCTCTTGGCTTCTGAGGTACTATCCAGAGAGGACCGGGCCAATGACTAATGAGATAAACATTAAAATCCCGCGTATAAGAACCTTGATTTTTTAATTTAGGCTAAAACATGTTCTTATATAAATTTAGGTTCTTAAATTTCATAAACAAAGAAATAAATAAATTTGAGGAATTATTTGAATATGGTAAACACAATTAATACATTCAACATAGCACTTAAGCTTGAAAGAAAAAATATCACTTAACCTTGAAAGAAAAAAAGAATGTTATGTCAAGTTACTTTTAAATGTAATCATGATGATCTTAATTCAGCAGTTTCTACTTATACACCTTAACAGCTACTCCACTGATAAGAGGTTATGTGGAGGGAGCTTAAAATGAAAAGTTTAGCCTAACAGGTTCTTAAAACCCAAGTTCTTATACGCGGCTTTTTACTGTAAACCAAAACATTATGTTCCTAAGAAAGCATTTGCCCCCCTCCAATTAAAAAAAAAAACGAGTACACGTTGGTATCACACACAGTTATTCACTATAGGATATCAGAGTGTGCGCACTGAACACTAGAGCTAAAGAGGAAGCAACAGGGTTCCCGCGTTTTCAAGCTTTTAAAATTCCACGACTTTCAAGGACGTTTTCAAGGACGTTTGAAAAAACATTAATGACTTTTTGTAATGAAAAATGTGCATTATAAGAACAACATGGGTATCCTTTGTTTCAATGATAGCATGTTGATAGTTTTTATTCATGTAACTTTCTTTTTGTTTTAAAATATACACACTCAACATCTTGTAAATCTTTCTTCAGGAAAAATTTCCATGACTTTGATAGGTTTTTGTAAAAAGTCCATGACATTGCAGTCCTGGACAAGGACATTTCAAAAATCCATGACTTTCCAGGTTTTAAGGACCCGAGGGAAAGGGAACACTAAGCAACCTGACCGAAATATACTAATAGCCCCATTTTAAGAATACAACCAACTAATAAGCAATTACTACTTGCCACCCTCGGATACACACTAATTGTTGATCAACAAAACCTGCTCCGCAGGGTTAACTATCTCGTTGTTTTAAAAACTACACATGGCGTCTGACTTCGGATCAGAAGATTGAGGGTTCAAGTCCCTTCGTGGTCGCGATATTTTTTCTCGTTTTATACTTTCAAGATGGCTTTCAAGGTATCTGTATCGACACTTTTTATTCCACTAACATGACTGGCCGCGTGGCCTAATGGATAAGGCGTCTGACTTCGGATCAGAAGATTGAGGGTTCGAGTCCCTTCGTGGTCGCGATATTTTTTCTCGTTTTATACTTTCAAGGTGGCTATCAAGTTATCTGTATTCAATACTTTTCATTCCAATAAGTAACATGACTGGCCGCGTGGCCTAATGGATAAGGCGTCTGACTTCGGATCAGAAGATTGAGGGTTCGAGTCCCTTCGTGGTCGCGATATTTTTTCTCGTTTTATACTTTCAAGGTGGCTATCAAGTTATCTGTATTCAATACTTTTCATTCCAATAAGTAACATGACTGGCCGCGTGGCCTAATGGATAAGGCGTCTGACTTCGGATCAGAAGATTGAGGGTCGAAGTCCTTTCGTGGTCGACATATTTTTTCTCGTTTTATACTTTCAAGATGGCTTTCAAGGTATCTGTATCGACACTTTTTATTCCACTAACATGACTGGCCGCGTGGCCTAATGGATAAGGCGTCTGACTTCGGATCAGAAGATTGAGGGTTCGAGTCCCTTCGTGGTCGCGATATTTTTCTCGTTTTATACTTTCAAGGTGACTTTCAAGGTATCTGTATCAATACTTTCCCTTCCACTAACATGACTGGCCGCGTGGCCTAATGGATAAGGCGTCTGACTTCGGATCAGAAGATTGAGGGTTCGAGTCCCTTCGTGGTCGCAATATTTTTTCTCGTTTGATACTTTCAAGGTAGACTTCAAATTATCTGTAACATACTTTTCTTTATACTAACATGACTGGCCGCGTGGCCTAATGGATAAGGCGTCTGACTTCGGATCAGAAGATTGAGGGTTCGAGTCCCTTCGTGGTCGCGATATTTTTTCTCGTTTTATACTTTCAAGGTAGATTTCAAATTATGTGTAACATACTTTTCTTTACACTAACGTGACTGGCCGCGTGGCCTAATGGATAAGGCGCCTGACTTCAGATCAGAAGATTGAGGGTTCGAGTCCTTTCGTGGTCGCGACATTTTTTTCTCGTTTTATACTTTCAAAAGAAGATTTAGGGTCGAAGGCCCTTCATGGTCGACATATTTTTTTATCGTTTTATACATTCAAAGTGGCTTTCAAGGTATGTGTATCAATACCTTTCATTCCACTAAGTAACACGACTGGCCGCGTGGCCTAATGGATAAGGCGTCTGACTTCGGATCAGAAGATTGAGGGTCGAAGTCCCTTCGTGGTCGACATATTTTTTCTCGTTTTATACTTTCAAAGTGGCTTCCAAGGTATCTGTATTAATACCTTTCATATCACTAACATGACTGGCCGCGTGGCCTAATGCATAAGGCGTCTGACTTCGGATCAGAAGATTGAGGGTTCGAGTCCCTTCGTGGTCGCGATATTTTTTCTCGTTTTATACTTTCAAGGTAGATTTCAAATTATCTGTAACATACTTTTCTTTACACTAACATGACTGGCCGCGTGGCCTTATGGATAAAGCGTCTTACTTCGGATCTAAGGTTGCAAGATTGAAGGTTCGAATCCCTTCGTGGTCGCGATATTTCTTCTCGTTTTATACTTTCAAAAGAAGATTTAGGGTCGAAGTCCCTTCGTGGTCGACATATTTTTTTATCGTTTTTTACTTTCAAAGTGGCTTTCAAGGTATCTAAATCAATACTTTTCATTCCACATAGTAACATGACTGGCCGCGTGGCCTAATGGATAAGGCGTCTGACTTCGAATCAGAAGATTGAGGGTTCGAGTCCCTTCGTGGTCGCGATATATTTTTTCTCGTTTTTTTACTTTCAAGGTGACTTTCAAGGTATCTGTATCAATACTTTTCATTCCACTAACATGACTGGCCGCGTGGCCTAATGGATAAGGCGTCTGACTTCGGATCAGAAGATTTAGGGTCGAAGTCCCTTCGCGATACTTTTTGGTCGCGATACCTTTTCTCGTTTGATGCTTTCAAGGTGACTTCACTGAAAATCCCAATTCACTCCTGTGACTACGTCGCAATGACTACAAATTTTAAGGTTGCATGCAGCGTTTGTGTTCCGAAATATTATTTGGTCTTGAATAAAAACGAACATAGACGGGAAACGTATTGCAGAGGAGCTGTAAGTGTATACAACGTAGAATAATTATTTGCTTTACCTGTAGCTTGGCTTTAGAGCTTCTCAGAGCATCAGCTGTAGCTTCCTGTTCAAAACAAGGATACGGACAATGTGACGAAAGTTTTTAAAAGCCGAAGGTCTGGTTTGAACCAGAGTCGACATAGAGATGGACACAAAACAATGACAAGTCACCTTGTGGCAAAAATGTTAAGCTACTGAAAGATTCCTCTAATTCAACAATAAATATTCCATACATTTGAATTTAACAACAGCTGAACCTTTTCAAATCCTCAAAATGTTTCACAGACAAGGTATGGAGAAGACCTCCACCTCCACTTTCACCTCAACTGAGACGTGTCATTGTCGCCTTAATAAACAATTCTATTCGCCTGATAGTGAAGTTTGATCGCCATAATAGCAATCTGGTCATGTTTTTTCTAACGAATTAATCCTGGTAAACGGCGACTTAGTTGGAATTTGTGCTCGCCAAACCCTAAACCTAGTCGTTATTAGCGATCATGTGGTCGCAATCTCAGGCACTGCTCGTCATTCATACCAACCTCCAATCATTCCTCCTCCGTCTCCCCTACCCCGTTCTCCTACAACTAAATCTACATCACCACCAACTCTTCCTACTTCACCTCCACCTCCACCTTTATCACCATCTGCAGCTCATGTTCCTCCTCCTCCGCCAGGTGCAACCTTAAATCTTCCTTCTCGTGGCCTCCGACTCCGCCTCCGCCTCCTGCTACACCTTTATCACCATCTGTACCTCATCTTCCTCCTCCTCCGCAAGGTGGAACCTAAACTCTACTTTCTCCTCTTTCTTCTCTTCCTCTACACCTAATTTTCCCTCCCTCCCTCCTTCTTTTCCATTACCTTAGCCACAACATAACACTAACCTGGAGTGCAGAGACCCACTCTTGTACCTCAGTATCAGTAAGCGCCTGGAACACTCTCTCGCTGCTCGGTGAGATGACTTGGAAGCAGTAGTTCCTGTCGGCGTCTATGGCGTCACAAATCTTCACAGTACATAGTAATAGGCTCTCTAGTGTGGAGGGTTGAACTTGCTCCTGGCCTTGTGCTAGTAAGGCGCCGTTCTTTTTATCCACTATAAAGTACTGAGGTAGGGCAGAACATTGTAAACATCATATTTTTTCGAAGAAATATATTTTATTTGGCTAGTCTAAGACATAGAGGATATTACATGACCGCAAGAAGATACAAAATTGATCTTCGATTGTTGAACATTTATCGTTATATATAGCCTTTTCAAGAAACGTTGTCGGTGCCCAAGAGAAAAGAGAAAAGACCAAAGAGTAGACCGAAAGTGATCATGGGACTGCGAGGTGATTTGTTTAGAGCAGTAAGTAGGCACGAACAGTGAGAATGTATATTTTTTTCAAATATCACAGACGTAATAGAATAGATTTCAGAAAATGTATTTCCCTGATATTTACTTTTGATAAGCAGATTTTGATTTTCTCCGCTACCAAGAAATGTGTTTGAGAAAAAAAGCTTTTGCGTGCTCTAATTATTTCTCCAACCAAATTCATGTTGGCACGTGCTTATAGAGCCTTACCTCTGACATGTGCTTAGAGAACCTTTACCTCAGAGGATTCAAAATATTTCGCTACGGTTCTCTCAACAGTTCTCTCGTGTAGAAAGCCCCGAAAAAAGACGACGCGATATCATTCGCCAACGAAGGTCTTCACTGTACGGCGCAGGCATGATTCGTCTCTGAAACTGTATTTTGTGTACAGCAATAAAGCAATTTACACGCGGTTTCAGACGTCTAATTTCCGAGCCTAATTACTATATTGTTTAGTGGATACGCGCTGAAATGTAAGGGGATAGAATATAAACAAAAGCAATGTTGTGTGTGAATTTATATTTATACTACGACGAGACTGAGTTAAATTAAACTGTGAAGACATTAAACGAGTTTTCAAAAGTTTTTTGTTCTACCCGGCTGCTATTGTTTTATTTATCGTTATTCTTTCTTTACCCAGAGCGCCTTTCGGTCTTCTCTTTGGTCTTTTCTCTTTTCTCTTGGGCACCGACAACGTTTCTTGAAAAGGCTATATACATCAATGAGATATCAAATTCTAATCTTATTTAAGTAAAACCTAAAAATCGAGCATGGAGCACAAGCGTGTTATCTTCACGTGTGAAGATATCGAGTTTTCGCGCGAGAGATCAACCGGTATTTCATTGGTGTTTATATAATAAAGACAATTAAGAACTGCCTGGCACCTACCAGCAATGGCCATCTGCTCTTAGGAAAGGCTTTCTGTCTGATCCTCAGGTAGCCTCTCTTGCATCCATCCCACTCGGTTGGCTCTAGCACTTTCTTTGGTGGTCTCACTATCGTTATCACGCTTGAAACAAACGCATTGCTTACATTCAGAGCAGATTTTGTAGGACTGCGAGAAGTGACGTTGTCGCGACACTTTTCACAGGTAGGACTGCGAGAAGTGACGTTGTCGCGACACTTTTCACAGTCATACGAAATCTACTTTATTTGCAATATCTCTCTCTTTGGTATATTCTAGATAATGTCCACTACCTTCTTATAACAACCAATGGTGATATCATAATAAAAGCGCAACATACAACAAGAGAACTTGTTTCACCAGTATAGGATAGCGTGGTGCAAAGCGAAACTTTGATCTCAAGTATTGAAAAGTCTGTGTCAGTCCCCATTTTGACAAATCCATCGGCTGATTTAGAGGATACAGAGCAATGTTCTCGATTGAATTTGGTAAATCAAAATTGAAACTTTGCTTTTTGAGGTTGATTTAGAGATTTCTACACGTAATTCGTCTTCGAATAACCTAAAGTAAACAAACACAAAGGAGTGGCTGACACAGACCCTCAGCAAGCCCCTCTTTGTTATTGTTTACATTCGATAACTCCGTAGAAAACCATTAAGATTAAGAAAACCTGAGGTTGTTTTTAGAGTGAGCAATTCACGGCTTTCAGATGACTGTCGAATGTAAATCAGACTTGCGTTTTCTTCGTGATCCTGTTGGTTGGGGTCAGTATTGGGTCTTTGTGTAGTAAGAAAACCAAACACACAGTATCTCGACTAAACGCAATTCGTACTTACTTCGTTGCCAGATAGAGCGGATATCAGATGACCGCCAAAGTAAGCCAGACTTGCATTTAGTCAGCATTTCTATTGGTCGAGAGCAAAGTCTTTTGTCTTTCAGACAATGAAATTGCGAACTTAATCAAGACGCGCCATTGT
The DNA here is from genome assembly GCA_033964015.1 of Scolanthus callimorphus. NCBI lineage: Eukaryota > Metazoa > Cnidaria > Anthozoa > Actiniaria > Edwardsiidae > Scolanthus > Scolanthus callimorphus. The sequence continues at coordinate 445,126 of CM066915.1, forward strand.
TCACGTCATGACTAAACGCAAGTCTGACCTACTTCACCTCCTGATTGGTTTGTTGTTGAATGGCTTCCACTCCTGATTGGTTTGTTGTTGAATGGCTTCCACTCCTGATTGGCTACTGGTTGATTGTATTTGCGTTTAGTTTTCGACACTCATCTGAAATCTGCTCTATGTGCAGTCAGTTGTTGGATGTGTTTAGTTCCTGATTTACTTTGTGTATTAATTTGAATCTGAATTCTGATCTATAAAAGACCAATTTTCTGTCAGGTTAGTTGAATAAACCAAATCGGCTAACGGTGTTTACATCTTGTTGCCACCCAATTCAGATCATGTGATGATTCCTCTGGGTGGTTACAATCGTCAAATGTTTCTCACTCGCCTGAGTGCACGAGTGTATGTGCAGAACGAACAAAAGTATCCACCCAAAGGAATCATTACATGATCTGAATTGGGTGGCAACAAGATGTAAATACCGCTAGCCGATTTGGTCTATGGGGGTGACGTAGTAATGGTGCTTACTTACTTTGGATCTTCATCAGTTGAACTTTCCGTTGTACCAGTTCTTTGTATCTCCTGTGACTGGGGACTTAATAATTCTTGAGGAACTACATTGATCACTTTCTCTTGACTTTCCTCTGCAGCATGATTGCACAAAGAATGTCACTAATATGACAGTCAAAACAAATCAATCACGTCTTTATTTCATTAGTTACTAGATTCGACAGAACTGGAACAGCCACTATGTTTTTAAAGGAGCGTTGTCACGATTTTAGCGCACTTTTGGTGATGTAAAAAAATAACTGACGGATAGCCACAATACTAGTCTAGATTTGTTAAATAGAGTTTTGGAAATCTTGCTTGGATGAAGTTTCCAAAGTTTGAAGATATATCAAAATTTCTACGAAAATCGGGAGTCTTACCGATAAAACTTTCCTATCTTCACTTGACTCTGAAGATGACTTCCCCTCAGGTTGTCAGTCACATCAAACAGTCCTTCTAAGGACTACATCCACACGGATGAGCATATAACAATATTGTTACTCCGATACAAATATTCATTCGCCTGGGTTCAGACCATTCATTACAATGCATACCTTTTACTAATAAGGATGCATCCTCTTCGATGTCTAAATTAGCTTCTTTCTTTGGCGAAAACGTGTCCCCTTTACCAGGGTGGGTCTGGCGTCTTCTGTCAGGACTGGCAGTGAGTGAGGAAGGTCTCTCGACCTTTTTATCTTTCGTCGCAGAAGAGACCATTGGGTCAATGACCTCCCATTCCTGATCCTAGAAAGACAAAAGGAGACGCACTCACCTATTAGTACTCGAAATTATCCGGTAAAGCGGCTAGGGGATAAAATTCGAAAACAAATTTCCAGATAGGTACCTCTTAGGGGTCCGGTCTACCAAATCAAGGAACAATGGCTTTATCAATATCACAATTGTTGGCACCTTTTAGGGGTCAAAATCAACTACGCCCCGCCTTTTTTAGTACCTTTTAGGGGTAAGTTCCCGAAGAGCTCCCCGCACCAAAAATAGCGGAGTCCCCCGGGGATTCGTCACTGTGTGGAAAAGGCCCTTCCCTTTTTCACGCTTCTTTCTAGGGCTCTACTCACATTTGAGTCAATACTCGATCCACCTTTTAGCTGCTTCTTGCTACCTACATTTTCAGAACAAGGAATTTTAAAGGAGTGATTTTTGTGAAGTTGTGAAGATATGGTGTTGGCTGTTGATGCTCATTTCATAGTGCTGTCAACCTATACAAATTGTATGGATTTGGACAACTTTCAGGATTCATTTTCGATGTTCGGTGTTGTAAGAAATGATTATTTTAGATCAGATATCAAAAGCAGTAAGACAGAAGTCTACAATATGATTTAAATAATGTTGTTCCAAGATTTTTTTCCAATCGTTACTCGATTTTCAAATGGATTACGTTTTAATAATTCACATTTTATATATGTATATCGTTATTAGTATGTTGGTATGTTGTTTCCAGGGCTCCTGTTGATAACAGGGAGGCTTACAGCCTCTCTGAATGGACTACCCTGGGACAACATACATAAGTTATTTTTAAATAAAGGTGTCTATGTCTATGTCTATGTCTATGTCTATGTCTTAAAACATTTGAGACACAGAAAGAGAAAATGCATCGCAGATTAGAGGAAGGTTCAAAAAATCACCCCTAACTCACCGACAGAGCCAGATCTTGGTTGAAACATTTCACCGATTTTATTGAAGAACTTCCCCGCCTGAGTATTCATGGCAGATACTGACTGGCCAAACGCTGCTGGTCTGCAAAAATTAGGAGAATAAGAAGATATTAATATCGGAATCATTATGTTGAGTTTGCACGTAAATAATCAAAGCACCACTAAGAACAGCTTGTGGATAGAAAGTGATCATGTGGTCATGTAACTACAGAAGATGATTATTATTTCTGCTTGTTTACAACTTTGCCCAAGATTAGGTGTCTAACATCTGACCGGACAGAAGACAGGAAAGGTTGGTGAATTGTTGAATTCAGACCTGTCCTCTCGCAAAGTGAGGTACTATTGAGGCGAAGGTACCACGGCTGAAATAGTCCAGTTTCGAATTCTCTAATCTACCGCTGAATAGGCATCAAAGACACAACCCAAAAATGGCAAGATTTCTACCCTAAGGTCAGGTAAAGTCAGATAGGCTCGATTCTTTTCATAGAGAATCCTTATACAATAAGAAACAAAATAGAAATGAGTATTTTTTCTAATTGATCCGTCTTTAAGATATCAGCTGCTAAACTTTGGTTACTACATCGTTTTATGGCAAAATTTGTACAATTCTAACAAAAAATGTCAAAAAGTGCTGCAGCAACCAAAGTAAACTCCTCATATCTTAAAGACGGATCAATTAGAAAAAAATTCTCAATTTTATTTTGTTTCTTATCTATATATTAATACCGTAAGGAAACTCGTGTCGACGCTCGCTCCGCTCAGCCCTGAAGCTGTGAAGCCAAAAGAAGTTCGCAAACCCGAAGGGAAAGTGGAAATCTGGACCATGAGCGTGTTTTTGTTGGAAAAGATTCACCTCGGGCTAAGTTCTAATTCAAGCGATTTCTTAAGCGAGGGACAAAGCCGCCATCGCCGCCATGTTGAATTCTCCCACAGAAACTAAAAAAAGAACTCGGTTCGCGCAGCCGAAAGCACCATTGACATTCAAACCTAAATGGTTCTCTTACAGATTACATACAGGAATGTGCAGGGATAATTCTAACTTGAAAGATTTGATGAGAAAAATTTTCATTCAAGTTTAATTCAACAAACGTACACACTACCTTGCTTCCCTCGGAGCACGCGCTAAGTCATGCTAAGGGGCTGACCATTTAACTTTTGAGGGGGGGGGGGGGGGGGGGGTTTGGAAAAAAAATTTCCTGCACGGCCCGAAGGGCCGAAAAAAATTTCCTGCACAGCAAAATGGTGACTAAAACCCTTCTTTTTTATTGGAAAAAAAAATTCTCACCGCTTAACAGAGGTAGAAAAAAAATCTTGCACCGACAAAAAAGCCCCCCCCCCCCACAATAAAGTTAAAAGGTCGGCCCCTAAGTCGAAATGACACATTTACAAAACAAAGTCCGTGAAAGTCATGAAAAATATACTCTAAGTATAAATCCTGACGGCTCTATCGCAAAACGAAGGACACAATCCCGAAGAGAAAGAGGAAATCCCTCCAGTGGGCATGTTTTTGTTGGAAAAGATTCACTTTGGGCTAAGTTCTAATTCAAGCAATTTTTTAAGCGAGGGATAAAGCCGAAAAAATATAAATAATATAAACTAAACAAAATTATTAGTCCTTACACCATTTTTACTTGACCTCTTTCTTCTCTCCCCTCGCTGAGATATGATAAACATACAAACAATTCCGAAGTCAATTGCGCTTTCGATTTTCACGGGTTCTTTGACCGATTTGAGAGATTTTTTTTTATTTTTTTTATTTTTTTTTTATTTATTTTTTTATTTTTATTGTCATCAAGTATGTATATATATATTTACATACACAATACAGCAAAATAAATACAACAAAAAGGACATGACAAAACAAGCAAAAAAAAAATAATAATAATAATAATTTAAAAGCGGTTTTTAAGAGGTTCCCATTTAGTTAAATAAATTTTTAGTTTGTTTTTCTTTGTAGCGATAGCTAGCTCAGTATCATGTATTTGTTTAACTTTTTTCCAGAAGAAGTCTAGGTTTTCCCAAGGTTTGATCATTTTTTGTCTGCAAAAATAAATAAAACGCTTAGCAATAATTAAAACAAGATTAATGAGATCTTTATATTTACATTCTTTATGAGTTATGCCTAATAGAAGTTCACTTTCTGACCACTTATTTTCCAATATTTTAACGGCTTTTAAAAAGAGCTCAATTTCAAGCCAAAAGTTCTGAATATATGTACATCTAACCATTAAATGCTCGAGAGTTTCATCTTCTTTATAACAAAAGGAACAGAAAGGCGATTCTACTATATTCATTTTATATAATAACCTGTTTCCATATAAAATTCGGTGAAGAATTTTCCATTGGAATTCTCTCAACTTAGTATCGATTGTAGCTTTGAAGGGAATGGAATATATTTCCTCCCACACGAACACGTGCCCAGGAAACTCATGTTGGTGTTTATATCTAGAAGTGGGTATAACAGCAATGTTACTTATGAAGATGCTGTAGATATTTTTAGCTTTTAGCTTTTCTAAGACAAAGGACTGGTCTCCTATTTGCAAGTAAGTCTGGTTATCCATGCTTTCGTTTGTTGCCTTCTCCCTGTAACCAGGAGGGGAGCGAATAACAGCCTTCCATTTGCATGGAAGAGACTGGAGCAGACCGTGTAATAGGAAGTAATCCGATAAGGTCAATGCATGGTTGTATGTTTCGTTCAATTTGTCGAAATCAAGAAGTTTACCGTGAATATTGATAATATCTTTGACTCTTAATATACCTGCTTTCTTAAGATGACTTTTATAAACTGAATGTTTTCCCACTATAATATTCTTATTATTCCATAATCCTTGATTTGCAATAGTTTCATAGTCCATTAACGGATCGGTTGTTTTCGTTAATCTTAGCCACGCCACAAAACACTCTTTATAAAAGAAGGGTGCGAAGATGGCAGCGTAGATAACGAGAAATTACACTCCAACAGAAAAGGCCCACCAACACATTTTAAATGGTATTGTAAGACTTGTTTCCAGATGCTGGGGTGGGGTTCCTTAAAACGTTTAAGAAATAGTATTCGTTGAGATTTAATGAGCATTTCTATGTTAGGCATTTTAATACCACCTTTATTGTAGTCTTCAACTACCACTAATCGTTTAACCTTATCTCTACCGCCGCCCCATAAGAAACTGTACATTAGCGACTCTATTTCTTTGCAGATTTCTTTGTCAAAGCATAATGTTGTTGCTCTATATAAGACTTTCGGAACTATAAAAGTTTTTAGGATCTGTACTCTCCCAAACACTGTCAAGTTTCGCCACTTCCATAGGTTTAAGACTTCCTTGATGTTTTTTGTTATCGCGTCAAAATTCAGCTCTTTTCTTAATTTCTTATTATAAGTAAAGTATACCCCTAGAATTAAAATTGGTAGGTCGACTTTTTTTATTGGCAATTTCTCGGTTGGCCCATAACGACTTGCCCCAAGCCACATGGCTTCTGTTTTATCCTGATTAACAAACAAGCCCGATATCTTCCCAAACATTGCCATGGACGTTAATAGGTGATCATAAGCTGACTTGTTTTGAAGAAAAACTGTCAAATCATCAGCAAAGATACTTAATTTAATTTCTTTGTTTCCGATCATTATTCCTCTTATCTTTTGGTTTTCACGGATGTGACAGGCAAGAATTTCTAAAGCCACTATAAAAAGATAGGGACTTAGTGGGTCACCTTGGCGGACTCCAGAGTTTATACTAAAAAAGGCTGAGCTATTTCCATTATTCATTACACAGCTCTGTAAGTTAGTTTGAAAAACTTCTACCCACCTTATAAAGGACGGTCCAAAGTTAAAGTGCTTTAAAGCTCTATACAAGAAATTTCTATCCAATGAATCGAATGCTTTTTGAAAATCAATTGCTACTAGAAGTCCTTGGATGTTTTCTGAATTAGTAAATTCTATAATGTCGTCAATCGATCGTACCGCATCGTAAATTGAACGACCTTCAACGTAGGCATGCTGGTCATACCCGATTATATCTGGTAATACTTTTTGTAGCCGTATAGCTAGCGTCTTGCTTCCTAATTTTGCGTCTACGTTTATTAAAGAGATTGGACGCCAATTTTTTAAATAACGCCTGTCTTTATCTTTTTTTTCAATTACTTTAATAATAGCTTGTCGCTGGGAGTTGGATAGCTCGCCTTTTTCAAAGGAGTCATTAAGTGCTTCCACTAGCTGGGTACTCAACAAAGGCCAAAACACCTCGTAAAATTCGATAGTTAACCCATCGTTCCCAGGAGACTTATTCTTTTGAAATTTCTGAAGAGCCTCGAAGCACTCGCCAACTTTGAGTTTCCCTTCACACAATAATCTTTTTTCTAACGTTAACGGTTTTATGTTTGTAGTCGCAAGAAAAGCATCTGTAACGTCTGCTTCTTGTTCAGTGTTATTAGCATACAAATCACGGTAAAAGTGTTCCAATTCACGCATGATTACTTTGGGTTCAGTAGTTAGTTTATTTTCGGTAGTGTATATTTTTCTTATCCAATTCTTTTTGTACCGGTGGTTTTCAAGGTTTAGAAAGAATTTGTTGTTCTTTTCTCCTTCTTCATACCACTTGACTCGTGATCTGACTATACTCCCCTTAGTGAGATGATCCACCATGTTTTCATACTTTAAACGAATAGATTCAAGGCTCGCAGCATTAGATTCACACGGGAAAGCATCATTTTTCTCTTCACATTGTTTTAACTTCTTTTCAACCTCTTTAAAATCAGACTTACGAAGCCTGGCCTTTTGTTTACTATAAATAATAGTAGTTTCACGAACTCTAAATTTTATAAAATCCCACGCTACCCGCTTATCTGAAATATCTTTTGTTTCTTCGATCCAATCAGGATATTTACTATTAATAAGTGAAACGTATTCAGGATCATCCACTAAACATGAGTTAAATTTCCAATAATATGGACCCCGATTCCCTTCTGGAGCTTGATTAAAATTTAAGACAATCGCAGAATGATCTGATTTTATGGATGGTATTATATCTACCGACTCGATATCTTCTTGAAATTCATCACTAGTCATCCAGTAGTCTAATCGCCTCTGTCTTAAAGGGTTCTTTTGTCGCCAAGTAAAGCGTTTCATGTTTGGATTTCTAAGGCGCCAAATATCCACAAGATCGTTTTCTAAGGCTAAATCATTTACTGTTTTGACCGAGGGTTTGAGCTTAACGTTGTCGGTGTCGCAGTCCAAATGACTGAAACATACATTTAGATCACCCCCGAGAATAATTAGACTGTTTTCGGCTTCCGTTTTTACCTCAGATAAGATTGTGTTGATTGATTTAAAAAAAGGAATCTGTTCTTTTTCTTTGTCTGGAGCGTATATATTAGCTAAAATAATAGGCGTTTCTTGAACAAAAGCATGGATAATAACATACCTTCCATTTTTGTCAGACCGTAACGATTTAACTTGAAAATCCAGGTCATCCTTGATCAGAGTAAGTACTCCTTTACTGGATGTGGTTCCGTGTGAGAAGAAAATACTCCCCTTCCATTCTGTTTTCCAAAGACATTCCACCCTTTCATCACTATGGGCTTCTTGCAGAAAAATTATGTCAGCGTTTTGTTTGTTAAGCCAGTTCAGGACTGATTTACGTTTAAAGGAATCGCGCAAACCTCGAGCATTTAAGGATAGTAGACTAAAGTTTAGATTTTTTGAATTCCTAGCCATTGTGCAAATGAAAATAAGAAATTAATATTAATGGAAGTCTCTTTGAAAACCACTTTCGGAAAAAAAACGTACCAAGTACACATATATTACATAAACAAAGACAATAGAATTCTAAACATGACCCTTTCATTTGCCTAAGCATTGAGCTCACTGCTCACGTTCCCGGCTGGCCGCTCCCGAGTATTGCAGTTTCTATTGTTTGATAATGATGGATAACATAAACAGTCATGAGAAATGCAAATACTGAGTTTTTCCTTTTTACAGTATCGCATATTTAATCGCTTCTAAGTAATATTTGTTTATTTACTCCTACAAGATAGACGATCTCAGCCGAACAGAAAAGAAAAACTTAGTTTAAAGATAATAATAATTATTTTTTCCTGAATTTTCACTGAATATTTGTATTCCCGTACAAAGCGCAGCGCCTCCAATAAGAAAGGATATTAAAAAAAAAAAAAAAAAAAAAGAGAGACTGACACACGCGTGATTTTGTCAAACCAAGCAGGGAGACCAGTGCAAAAAAAAAAAATCCTTTTGGGCTCACTTCATTTATTTCGGAATGGTGGGACGAAGTACTCATGCTGATGGGAGGTTATTAGTAATGTAAATCCAGCAGTTTATGGAAGGGGGAAATCATGAACCCCTCCCCACATCCATATGGCCATTGTGGTTTTTTTCCGTTTTTGTTTTTTAAACAGAGAACACTTTAAGTAAAATAAATTTCCCCCTTACACTCCGTGAATTTTTCACGGGCATCAGCTAGTCTATATATTAATACCGTAAGGAAAATCGTGTCGACACTCGCTCCGCTCAGCCCTGAAGCTGTGCCGCCAAAAGAAGTTCGCAAACCCGAAGGGAAGGTAGAAATCTGGACCATGAGCGTGTTTTTGTTGGAAAAGATTCACCTCGGGCTAAGTTCTAATTCAAGCGATTTCTTAAGCGAGGGACAAAGCCGCCATCGCCGCCATGTTGAATTCTCCCACAGAAACTAAAAAAGAACTCGGTTCGCGCAGCCGAAAGCACCATTGACATTCAAACCTAAATGGTTCTCTTACAGATTACATACAGGAATGTGCAGGGATAATTCTAACTTGAAAGATTTGAGCTGAGAAAAATTTTCATTCAAGTTTCAACAAACGTACACACTACATTGCTTCCCTCGGAGCACGCGCTAAGTCATGCTAAGTCGAAATGACACATTTACAAAACAAAGTCCGTGAAAGTCATGAATAATATTCTCTAAGTATAAATCCTGACGGCTCTATCGCAAAACGAACGACAAAATCCCGAAGAGAAAGAGGAATCCCTCCAGTGGGCATGTTTTTGTTGGAAAAGATTCACTTTGGGCTAAGTTCTAATTCAAGCAATTTTTTAAGCGAGGGATAAAGCCGAAAAAATATAAATAATATAAACTAAACAAAATTATTAGTCCTTAGACCATTTTTACTTGACCTGTTTCTTCTCTCCCCTCACTGAGATATGATAAACATACAAACAATTCCGAAGTCAAATTGCGCTTTCGATTTTCACGGGTTCTTTGACCGATTTGAGAGACTGACACACGCGTGATTTTGTCAAACCAAGCAGGGAGACCAGTGCAAAAAAAAAAAAAATCCTCTTGGGCTCACTTTATTTATTTCGGCATGGTGGGACGGGGTACTCATGCTGATGGGAGGTTATTAGTAATGTAAATCCAGCAGTTTATGGAAGGGGGAAATCATGAACCCCTCCCCACATCCGTATGGCCATTGTGATTTTTTTTCCCGTTTTTTTTTAAACAGAGAACACTTTTAGTAAATTTCCCCCTTACACTCCGTGAATTTTTCACGGGCATCAGCTAGTTGTATAAGGATACTCTATGCAATGCATCAAGCCTATCTGACTTAACCTGACCTTAGGATAGAAATCTTGCCATTTTTGGGTTCTGTCGGCATCAAAGGCGCATAAATAGTGGGAGCCTCGATTTGAACCCGAAAGTTGCGAATACCAACGAGTCCAAAACGTTTTGTCTATTGTCTCCATTCAAGCCTTATCAGTTTCTCGTTGGTATTTACAACTTTTTCTACTTTATTACATTATTATTATTATTATTATTATTTACTTCAAACTGAGGCTCCCACTGTATTTATGCGCCGTCGATGCCTATTCAGCGGCAGAGTAGAGAATTCGAAACTGGACTATTCAGGCGGTCATGGCTAAAAGGGATGACTCAGAAGGACCTGATTAATAATTCATAGGCTTCACGGTAGAACGAAGCTACATATACCATGTTATGCAATGTAGCTTCGTTCTATTGTTTGTCCTATGAATTATTAATCAGGTCCTTCTGAGTTATCCCTTTTAGCCATGACCTATTCAGGCTAGATCTTATTTAGTTGGAATGCTGTCGTTTTATTATGCTAAGTGTTGGAATGCACCTTCTGTAGGATACACTTACTGCTGTGGTCCACCAAAGGGCTGGGCGTCTCTTTGGTGCTGAAGAACAATGTTGTTGTCCATTTCTGCTGCCACTTGCTCCTCATCCTTCAAAGATTTCTAAGAATCATATCAGAAAATAACTTGACAATGTCATTGACTTGCAATTTTTGCTGGATTTTTGTCGCACGTACGCGTCAGCTCGAAATCACTAATGTAAACTAGGAGCATCACGGCGCGATCTGTCGCGATTTTTGTCGTGTAATGTCGCAGAGATCTCAAACATGTTCGAAACTCTTTGCAACTTGATGCGATTCGAAAAAAAAGAGAAAACAAAAATCGCACCGGATTTGAATCTCGTTTACACAAGAGAGTTGGAATTGCAACTCGCGCGAGAAAATCGCCGCAACAAATGCAACAAAAATCGCAAGTGTAAACCGGCCTTTATACATCGGGGCTGGGGGTGTTGGTGGGGGCTTATAACAGGGACTTTAGGGTAGGCTATTGTAGCAGTTCTCATCATGCGATCTACCAATAATAACTTGTAAAATTCATTACTAATTCATGAGGGTGCGACCCAATCAGAACCTCAGAAGAGGGGTCACATGGATGCACTGTAAACCCCAATACAACTTAAGCCCCGTGTAGCGCGCAACATTGTAGCCGGACACATGTTTCCTTCATGTTTCCCTGTTTAGCCACGTGAGAAACATGTTGCGCGCGACAAGTTTTGTAGCCGGGACACAAAAAAAATGTTTCTTCGCCAGACAAGAAACATTTGATGTGTCCCAGACACACGCGTGCGATGTTTCCTAGTTTAGCCACTCAGGTAAACATGCAAGACACAAATGTTGCGCGCTACATGTGTCCTAGTTTAGCCGTAGCTTTACCTCAATCTCAGAATTCCTTTCATGCAGTTCTTGGAATAACTGATTCATAAATGGCTCAACATCTTTTAATGTCTAGAGATAGAATGGTAACGTTTGAATTTCCCATACAAATTCTCCATAATCAGCATAAATATTTAAACTTTACAACTTTAGGGAGCATTCATTCCGTTTGCCGAGGTGTGGGCTGGCAAAAATTGGAATCAGTTTACCTCAGTCTTTTTCTAACCACACTAGATTTGCCATCTTAATTCACTCAAACCTTAGAAATCCTTCATCGGCATCCCATGAAATGCTCCATACTGCTTCCTTTAAATAAACTCTTTTAATTTTAGAAAAAAACTGCTCCATTTTGTGACAAAAATGATTTTCGTTTTTTTCTAGGAATAGGAACAATCACTGAATAGACTATATATGAAATTCCGCACGCTGATTGGTCGATTATTTTGTTTTCTCTTGCTATATTCACCAAACGATGACGATACAATCTCGTACCCAGAGCCCGTCATCTTTTGGCCAGCGGCAAGATTCAGGGCTCTGGGGGAATCGATTTTTTTTTAAACCCAGATTCTGGGTTTCCGGTTTGATTGTTGTATGAAAGTTCGTTACGTTTTTGCCCTACCACGCATGCTCACAAATCGGATTCCCCCAGGGCCCTGAATCTTGCCGCTGGCCAAAAGATGACGGGCTCTGGGTACGAGGTTGATGACGATAACACTTTCTTAAGCTCATTAACAATCCATCAAGAAAATCATAACCGTAAAGGGGGTTTTGATACTAACTACTTACTAACCGAGAGTGAGGGCATTACGTGAAATATCAAACTGAGGTTTTTGATACGCCAAAACCGAGGTTTGATATTTCACGTAATGCCCGAACGGTCGAGGTTAGTAAGTTGTTTATTATATGGCACTTTTTCTACAAACCTTTTTACGAACCGGAAGTCGATCGCCTCGTTCATTTTCCCGCCGAAATAACTCAGACACGCACCCGCGTCGCGCTCGAGTTTATTCAGAGTTTTTCATTCTCTGAGTCAAACTGATAGAACAAACCTGTGTGTGCAAACCACGTCAGACTTGCTCTAAATCTCTTATGGATGTCAAATACTTCGGAATCCTTTCTTTTACAGATATTTTATAATGTTGTTTAGTCATTTGTGAGAAACTTTTGAGGAAGTTACAGAAGTTTCAAACGGCAAGCAACCGGGAAGTTGAGCTTAAGGCTCGACTTTTTTTTAGCACCATTGGGGAAAACATTGCTCCTGTTGCACTAGGAAAAGGCTTTTAAAAAAAATACGGAAGAAGAGTTAAACCTGAAGAAGATATTTCACAAGCTATCCTCCAGAAAATTGCAATGGTTATTTTAGCCGGCTTTTGTGCAAAAGCAAACGTCAAGTAAGAATGAATTTAACTTGGAGATGGAGAGAGAAAGGAAATCAACGACTTCACTATCAGTTATCGGTAAGCACACAGTTTGAACTCGCTTTCTGTTATTCTTTTTAGCTCTCAAGTTTCTTGAATTCCCAATAAAATTTTTAATTTACATGTAGCTTTTACCTTTTGCTGATCTTTTGACTCCCCTCACAGTTCTCATTTTCTCCTGATAGACTCGATTTCTTAAAGTAATTTTTGGCTCTGCTTTGCTTTTGTAAACAGGTCATTTCTGATATTCAGGCCTTTATTATCCTCTTGTCACAAGTTAGATTTGTGTTATACTCTTTCAAGTATTCCTTGTTGTGAATTTCGCTGAAAATCTTTTTGAATTTATGTTATTTCAAGGAGATTAATTTTTGCCAGTCGTGAACTGCGAGCGGGCATTAAGAATTTCCATAATGCCCGTGGGCATTACGGAGAGTTACGCCCGCTCGTTAGCCAATCAGAGCGCGCGTACTATCGTTGCCATATAATAAGCGATCTTAATTTGCATAGAATTTTGAGATTTTATTCCTTCTTTTTCTCGGTAATAAATCATTCGTTTGAGCGTGTTTCATCAGGATTTCAAACACCTCGTAGTCGGTTAAAGAAAACTCAAGTTTTCTCGTTTTTCAACCCACTTCTTAGTGTTTGAAATTCTGATGAAACACGCTCTCAAGTGTTTGGGCTCTTTCTTGGTGTTGCAAGGCACCAGAGGCATAAAGACAATAGAAAACAAAAGACCGTAGAACGAAACAATAGATGGAATACAATAGTTCCAATCCAAAATACAATACAACAACAATAACAACAACACTTTATTGCACAATAAACTTAAATACATTTTGAAAGCTGAACCCGCAAAATAGCTCAAAGCTAATCGAGGCGGGAAGCTACTTTAAATATATAGAGGATATTACACGGTGGCGCGAAGATCTGAGTTTTATTTCGAGTGGCGAGAACAATATTTTACGAACGAGCGCAGCGAATAAGTAAAATATTGTTTTTGACACGAGCAAATAAAACCCATATCTTCCAGCCAACGTGTAATTTTCTTTTTATTATATAGACAAACCAGAAAAAAATATTCCAAATTGATTTCCAAGCACTTTTGTTTTGACCGATATCCTCACTAGTGAGGATATGGAAAATATGTCACTGAGGACCCGGATGTAGCTTCGTATGAGATCTACGAGTGGCGTATTTCCCAGTAAAACACTCGTGTCTATATAATAAATATATATATATCTTGCAACACCAAGAAAGACCCAGTGTTTGATATATTACTTATTCGGGGTGTGGATCACGAAAAACGTGGAATAAAGGCGAATAGTCGCCTCGATTTGGTAACGATTTGGCGACTAATGGAACTGGATTGCATTTTGAATAATTTGCTTGTCAGGCAAGTGTGTGAACTGATAACCAGATAACATTAACACTTACTTGATATCCAAAATTGAAGAAGGAGAATTGTGCTAACATGTGCTCTAGAACCTTTTGTAAGACTGTGACCTGAAACGCCATAAGAAGTACGTTATGTGAGATAAATTCAGTTGTTTGCATCAGAGCGCTGATCGTGGACACTTCTCGCGTTTGTTCAAGTTTGAAAAAGTTACGTTTCCAACAAGAAAACGATATGTTTCTAGGGTCGCTTTCGGGACGCTTCCAAAGATAACCAGACAAAGACAAACATACATTTACTCCATTTGCTGGAGGAAATTGGAAACTATTCGTCCCATGTTTTCACTATCCCTTCCCTGCTAGCAGAGGCCACTCTGCACACAAATGTCACAACCTCGTCCAGGATCGTGGACGTACCTGACTGGTTTGGCTGGTTTTACAAGAATGGCGTCAGTGTTTCTGCTTCGAAAACAGCCCGCGCTTATACGAGTGATTTCTTGTTCAATGACCAACACACAAAATGTTGCTCAAATTTCTATAGAAAATAAAACGAGGCGTTGAAGAGCATTTAAATTTAGCAAACGAGTGTAAGTTGTAAAGCAGATCAATTGATATTTTCTTGCTCGCACACAACTTGATCGACCAGTTTCTCCAAGCTCACGCCATTTTTTCACACATGCGCGACAGAGAAATGACATTTGTGTGCAGAGGCTACTTTTGCGTAGTTGAAAAACACAAGAAAACCATTAAAAATACAAGAAAATGCAGGGAGATACAAAGTAGCCTCTGCTCGCAGGGAACACTATCCCCCCCCCCCCCCCCCCCCCCCCAAACTTCCTGGCTACGCCACAACCCTACGTGGATGTGAGCTGCATTACAAATCCTGCCTTTTGTCTGTAATCTTTTTGTTTTGGTCTGGTCTTTTTGTTATCGTCTGGGAAAAGATGCTAAGAAGAATGCTAAGTGCTCGGCATTCCGCGTTTGTTTTTGCATGGGAAAGCCGAACACTTCCCAATCTTGTGTCATAGGAAGAAGAGAAAGAAGGAAAGGAAGTGAGAAAGAAAGCGAGAAAGAAAGGAAGAAGAAAGCGGTCGGAATACACGACCACTAGACAAGGAGAGGTTGGAGGACTTAACGGGCTGCATTAGATGGCGCAAATTGCAGCCGCGCAGCTTACAATCATGAGGACTGTTTTACAGTATATATGCCTCCGAGAGTCAGGCCATTGCACCGGGAGACAATCCCCTACTCTTATGAAGAGTGCAATAGGCTCTTTTAATAGCCTCTTTAAAAGCGTCCACCTTCAACAGGTGGGAAGGCAGACGGGACCTCGGCTAATTGTCTCATCCGCAAGACTTAAAATTAAAAATTGAGCAGAGGGGGTGGGGGAGAGGAAGGAACGGCGCCCTAAAATCCAAGATGGCGGCGAGTTTCCCCCAGCAAGCACGCTGGATAAAGCCGTGGGAATACGAGACACAAAATCCCTCACACATCGTGCAACATCGTTGCGTTGCAAGTCTTATTTTTGTTGCTCATTTTTCGTCAAATTCACACTTCTACTTGTCACGCAACACTTTGTTTTGATGATCACACATGCGAGCCCATGGCGGATATTGCCCCTTAGCACCTCATTTCTATTGACTAATCAGCTTGAATTGTAGACAAAATGTTGCGCGACAAGTTGTGCTTTTGATGAAAAACGAGCGACAAAAGCAGGGATTTGTGGCTCGAATAAGACCCGCGCTCTACGTCGCGCAACATAAGTATTTACGAATTAAAAACAATGATGCGCGACAATTTGAGGGATTTTGTGTCTCCTGTTTCCCCGGCTTACAGCCGAATTCGATGTATCGCGATGCTCCAATTCCAAGAATCGGGTTTTTTCTTTGGGAAGTTCTGCGCTGTCACTCAAAAATGGGGGCGGGGCTATGCAAATTAATATGAACTCGACGAGCCTCGACGGAACCCACTTGTGATTTGCATAGCCCCGCCCCCATTTTTGAGTGACAGCGCAGAATTGCCCAAACAAAAAAACGATTCTTGGAATTGGAGCATCGCGATACATCGAATTCGGCTGTAATCAAGCTTGCACTCAGATGTACCTTTTTCAATGTGTGAAGCTGTTTTAAGGAGGCGATGTATTTGAGTAGAGTTTTCTGGTAATTTTCTCTGGCATGGAGCATACCATGGGCGCATTTGTCAAGGACTGCAGGCTGAAAAAATATAATAGATAAATAATATCACTCATCGGAGAAATAAATATATGATATTTTGCGATAACTGCATAACTGCATTGAGATTCACATTCTTTTGTTGACACCTATACAAAATGTATTATTGCTGTAAAACCCAATAAATTTACAAGAAAAAAATGCAGCTGCAGTTAGAAGTACTGCATTTTTCGAATTCCATTTACAATTAAATCCCTAATGAGTACCGTCTTTACTAGCAATTTTTTCTTGACAATTTTCCTTGACAAGAAAACTTGATCGTGTAGACGAGCAACAAATATTTGCCGGAAGAGACATGTTTTAAGTGCCGTAAGATGATAAGTTCAGCAGACATACAAACACAAACAAGGAAAAATTGTCACGGAAAAATATAGTACTTGGAAACTTATGATGACGTCCATTCATAGTTCCGACCTGTCATTCAAAGCCATAGTTACTGTTGTTATGTCCCACAAACAAACCAGGGTTTTCCTTAAAAAAAGTCCAAAAATATTCCGATCCCGCTTAGGATTACCAGATATCCTTATCTTCAGATGATCTCAGTTTATACTGTCATAAAAGGCAAAAAAGTGCTGCACATTGGACTGATTTCGGAAGTCCTGAAAATACTGTTTGTGGGACAAGATCAGTTCCCGAGGGAGAATCTTTCCAGCTCTGATTGGTATCTCCAGATAGCGTGAAATGGCTCCATTGTTTCATCGGAACTATGAATTGACGGCCGCCTACGCGAGAAATTATTGTTGTAGAGCAATTTTTGTTGTATGTGACAAGTTTTATTTGTCAAATAATAGCTAGACATGAACAACAACAACCAAAGGTTGAGAGTTAAACGCCGTGGAAAAATGGTGTTTTGTTGACGTTT
Organism: Scolanthus callimorphus; assembly: GCA_033964015.1. Classification (NCBI taxonomy): domain Eukaryota; kingdom Metazoa; phylum Cnidaria; class Anthozoa; order Actiniaria; family Edwardsiidae; genus Scolanthus; species Scolanthus callimorphus. The sequence continues at coordinate 462,248 of CM066915.1, forward strand.
CGAGCGTTTAGCCCTTCGTCGGAACTCTCTTTGCTCCGACGGAGGGCTAACGCTCGAAACGTCAGCAAAACACCATTTTTCCACGGCGTTTAGCAAAAATCTCAAGCTTTGGTTGTTGTTGTTCATTTTCACGTCTCTGGTAAAATAGTCATACAAATAGCTAGACATGCTAGCTTTCAACAAGGAAAAAATTTATTTTCAAACTAGTTAAAAACAATGACAGAAAAACAATGACAGATCTTTTTCACGACGTAAACTATGACTTATGGAAATTCCGTCTAAATAGTACTCCTAGTTGTTCTTTTTGTTCTATTCAAAAAGAGACAATAGACCATTTGTTTTTTGAATGCATTGAGACCAAGAATTTTTATTTTGAAATAAGAATAAGAAGACTACGGTGTCTTTCTTCCAGAACTCAGTTTATCTAACATAGTCCTTGGCGTCCAGAACATAACAAATAATTTTGTCATTTTAATTTTTAAACTTGCTTTGTATAAAGCAAGAGAAACAGGAAAAACCCCTTCAGTAGCTCTTTTCAAAAATCTCTTAAACCAATACGAAGATATAGAATCAAGAATCGCATATAAAAATAACAAAGTTATGATGCATTTAAAAAAATGGGAAAAAATGTTCAATGCAATCAATATGTAAAGGGCTGTAGACTAGATATTTATAAATGTTATGTGTAGTTGGTATGTTCTTTTGTATGTAAAAAATGATCAATAAAAAAGCATTAGATATAAAAAAAATCAACTATTTTCAAACTAGTCGAAAACAATGACAGAAAAACAATGACAGATCTTTTTCACGACGTATGATTTTTACGATCTTCTTCACATCATTGAACACGATTCAAAACAGTGTTCAGAATGATTCAACCCGACGTTAAGTTTTCAGTGATTTAGACGACGTTAAACATACATTCATGAACAGCGCCTTAACATCGCTGAACATGCATTGGAAAATATTCACCAAGTTTTAATTTGTCGGGTTAGACATAGACATAGACAATCTTTATCGGCACCTTGTAAAATATAATATACATCGGTGTTGGCCCAATAAATAATTCAGCAGTACTTTAGATTTATATTTTTCTTCCTTTTTTCGAAACAATCGAATATATATTTTGAACACATTTTTTGTAGGCTGGATGGAGGGTTAATAATAACCTTAAAAAGCTAATTAGGGGATAGCTTTTTTGTCTGAAGTGAGGTGAGCTAATTAGGGTTTGCCTAAGATCTTCATATAGAGGACAGTTAAGGAGGAAATGTTTTTCGTCCTCACTAAATCCTTGCAAAAAGGGCAAAATCTTTGATGGGGCTCCTAACGTTTCGGGCCTATCTGCCTCTTTCTATTTCGAGACTATGATTACTAATACGGAGTTTAGTCAGGGCTATTCTGTGTTTTACAATTTTGACCACGTCTAAATACTTTTCAAAACTAAACTCCGTCTTGAATAATCGGTAAGTTCTTAACTTGTTTTTTGGCTCTGATCAGCTCTTTCATCATTTCTTAGACCCCCCAGCCAGTTTGGACTTCGATTTCCATCAGCCTCTGTTTTAAGAGACTGTATGACAGGGGCTGGTGGACATAGACAGAATACTGGTCCTGCCACAAGTTTCCTAGACCTGAATTTAACAATATGTTTTTATTTTGACCCTCCAAAAAATGTGCTTGGTTTCATTTCTCACGTCCTTGATGAACGTTTCTGGGGATTATTCGGGTTTGCAAGCTTGGACCAATATTTAAAGGCCCTGCATTTGGCATTAATTGAGTGTGAGAACCGCCCGAGTTCTGAGCGACAAGCTAAGTTGCTAGAATATTTACCCACCCCGAGCAGCATCTTGCAAAATTTCAAGTTCACTGACTCGATTATGTCATCTTTTGCTGAGTCAACTCCCCATACTTCACTACCGTAGAGGAGGATAGGGGTGACCAAGCTATCGAAAAGTTTAATTGACAACTGGGGCTCATAGTAGAAGGATTTGCCTAATTTATGTTTAAAACTAAATAAAGCTTTCAGTGCTGTCTTTCTGAGTTCCTGCTTAGCGGCAGTGAAAGAGCCACAAGCACTAAAGGTTAGGCTGAAATATTTGTAACGTGTGGCGTTTTCAATCACGTTGTCGCCTATCTTGAAGGAGTAATTATTCAGGCGTCTACCTGCGTTATTAAAAATCATAGCTTTTGTTTTTTCAATGTTAATAGGGTTATCAAAAGAAACCTTACATCCTGGGGGGGGTGGGGGGTGGGGGGGGGGGAGGGATTAAAGCGGTAGGGATCATCGTCGGCAAGCCCAAATTTTCCACCCTAAAAAATACCTGTCGGAAAAAATTCAACCCTAAAAATACTCGTTGGTCCTAAAAATACGTTCTTCATCGAACCATTTTAGTCCAATAACCACTAAAAATACTGGATTTTCTCCAGCGTAGGCGTTTTCGTTCAAAGAACTCGACCGCGACACGTATTCATTCTCAAATGGTCAAAGAATTGGAGTGTAAAATCGCGTGATTTTTGAGCATTTTACTTTCAATAAAACGCCAACCAAGTATGACTAAGTAAAAACTCGGTTGGTGTTCTATTGAAAGTAAAATGCTCAAAAATCACGCGATTTTACACTCCAATTCTTTGACCATTTGAGAATGAATACGTGTCTTGGTCGAGTTCACAGCACACACAAATACAAGAAAAGTCAAAGATTGAGGTTTTCAGCTTCTAAACGTTTGAGAGGCACTATTACAAGGCACTATTATAGTTTACTTGTAAATCAAAAGAAAGTTGACAACTCTGACAGCTCGAAGTCGGCATAAAAAGGGTGTTACGAAAAAATGAGCGCGTTCAATACAGGAGAGAGACAAATTAAGGAAAGGTCACTGGGAGGGCATGAGCAGTTGTTTCTCGAGATGGACCGATTTCATGGATTTGGTTCGGTCACTACTGCGCTTTTCATTGATTCCACGCAAGAACTAAATGAAGTTAAATTGGTGGAGTCGCTCAAGATTCTGACAAACATCTTCCCTTTGTTGCGAATGCGAATCAGAGGCCAAGTGGATCACTATTTCTTTGAAGAAATGGACGACCCTAACAATATCGATGTTCAAGCTGTAAAAGGAGTTGAAGCTACGGAGTGGATAGAAGTCTTTGAAGGGGAAAACAATAATACTGATTTTGATATCGAACAAGGCCCGCTATGGCGTGTAAAACGGCTTGAGGAGATTTCAAGTGACGGTCGTTTTAAAAACACTCTCGTGATTACTTTTCACCACGTAATCTGTGACATGCGGTCCATCTTCTCTTTTCAAACAAAGCTCTTAAAAGTTTTAGACGGACTTCACAAAGGAGAACACGTTGAAGTTAAAAGTCACCCACAAAGGCCTTCGCTAGAGACTCTTACAGGAGGATCACTGACACCAAGTTGGGGAGAGAGATTGATATTCAACGCCGCGTTTTCACTCGCTTGTTTGAAGAGTAAGTTTGTGTCGTCTCATAATGCCTGGTTGTCCGCTTATCCACTGGCAGCCAGTGTGGACCCGAGTATTGAACGAAAAACCAGCATCATAGCTCGCAGCTTGTTTTTTGAAGAGACCACAAGGATAATTGAAAAATGTAAAGAAAACAAATGCACAGTGAATGGCGCCATTACGGCTGCTCAATACCTAGCAACAACACGACTGATCCGAGAGAAGAACCCGTCCCATAAACCCGGACCCATGGAGTCTTGTTTCAGTATTTGCTTACGAAAAGAGTGTCAGCCACAAGTAGCCCATGATGAGCTTGGCTTGTATATGATTTCCAGCAATTTGAAGATAAATGTGCCTCTCTTAGACGTCGAGGACAGCCAAGGCTTCTGGGAGCTCGCGCGCGTTTGCACGCGAGATGTTCACGCACAGATTCGTTCTGGTAAACATCGGACTCTTATGAAGTTCTGTAACTCTATTCCTCCCTCAACGCTGTCTCTCAAAATGCGTACTCCAGGAAACGAAGGTCGATTTGAACAAGTTTTCTATATCACAAATGCTGGGGCGATGAAAACTGAACTGAAAGAGGAGAATATTTTCAAGTTTTCGGGCGCATATTACGGTGCGGAAGGATCTGCTGTTGGTTACACGTTTTTCAGCAATGTGATTACAATAGACGGGTGTCTTCATTGGACCTTGAATTACTACCCGCGTGTGTCCACCAGAGCACAGGCACAAGGTCTGCTGGCCTTGATGCTTGAGATCTTAGAGAACAACACTGGAAGAATGGGCTCTGAGTCAATAGCCCATGAGGCCGAGGGAGTCCAGTCAACTGCTAGATAAGTGCAAATTTGGAGTAGTGTCATCGAGCTACCACATCGCAGATATACGCGTTGACTTTAAAAGATCTTTCGGGTCTAGCGGATACATTTTGAAAAGCAGTAGTTTTTTTTTGCTTTTAAAAAGTGAATCTTACATAGACGCACAGACAAAACATGGCACATCGAAATTGGAGATACCTTATCATGCGCCCACACTAGGGCTGAACCCTGTTCAGAATAAACATGTAGTTTGCATCACAATTTGCACCTCCTGTGAAACACAACTTTCAATGTGTTGTTTGCCTCTAATAATATCTACTGTGGTGACATTTGTACCAAATTGTACCTGAGGTTTAAAGTTATTGAGTTCTATAACTAGAAGTAATCTTAAATTAGTAAGTGCGGTTCGTTTCGCCGTGAGAAGCCTAGGCACACGAAAGCGAGGTTAATTGAATGAATTACGCTCAAAGAATATTGGCATATGAAGCCGGCAAAACCTGTTTTGACTCCGTTTTGACTGGTTTGCATGCGCGAAGGCTAGCCGTGAGAAGCCTGGGCACATGAAAGTGAGGCTAATTGCATGAATTTCGCTCGAAGAATCTTGGCATACGCGAATAGGTTGCGCTTCTCCTTCGTCGGAACGCAATAAATTTTTACAACTTTTTAGACTGCTTTTTATATATACTTATATTATTATACACTTTTACAAATTTTGCAAAAACATTGTCCTGAGAAATACATACATACATCCTTTGTTCTCCATTGCTTTAGCTGTCAAATTTGACAAGAAGACAAAAGATGCATATATTTCTGGGTATCAATGTTTTTGCAAAAAAGTGTACATTATATATTTATACATATTTATATTAAGTTTGTAAGCATGTTGTTAACAGGGCTCCTGTTGATAGCAGGGAGGCTGTAGCTACCATGGGGTAACATGCAGTTATATTTTAGGTTTAAATAAAGGCGTCTACTATCTATCTATCTAATGAAACTTCTTTACTTGACGAGTATGCACGCACTATTAGGCTAAACTGGCCACGGTGAAGGCTCGAAACAAGTTCAATATGCCATCCAGCATTTTTTTCTTGTCTTTTGTTTAATTATCACATGTTATTTACATATTGTTTTGTTTTGTATATTTTGGATTTACAACAAACGTACAGATAAAACTCTGTACACAAGACCGCGCACCATTCATGCTATTCATATTCATGCTATTCAATACAGATACAGAGTGGCGAACCCCGTAGCTGAAACCGGCGATGTACAAATACAAGGTTTGAATGAGAAGACCACTCATTAGTCAACTGTGAATAAATCTAGTAGCATTTTCATTTTATCAAAGTGAGCCCTTTAGGTGCTTATCCTTATCCCTCGCAATGCGAAGTTCAATTCTATAAACATATTTCAATCTATGTAGGACTAATTTGGCAACACTGGTATTTAGTATATGAAGTGTTTTGCAACTGAGGATAATAATATGATGAGCAGGATTGAGAAATTATTAGTGATACAGGCCTAAAATAATATCCGATTGTTTGAATGGTTTGTTTACTCTGTTTTACTTAGAAAAAAAGGATTGAATATTAGACCTAAAAGATATGACAACATGGCACGATATAAAAAGATGCTCCAGTGTTTCTATCGCAACTGTATAAAGAGCAGAGAGGAGACTGCACATTTCCTTAAACAATTTAGAATTTGTGTATATGATACGGTGTAGAAACTTAAATTGAAACTCCCTAATTTTGGTTTCAATCGAGCATATAAAAGGGATTGAATACACCTTTTTTTCAATCATCATCGGGTTGATGGGACAAGGAATTAAAGTATACTTTTGCGCTTGGAGGTTCTGTAATATTTGAAAAATATATATTTAAAGTGTTCGTGAGGATGAAATAATTGTCAAGGACTGAGAAATTGCTCTTTTCTTCTTGTCTGTGCAGAATGCTCAGTGATGCTCAGTAGATCAACAATTTTCAAATCAGTTGAAAACAATGGCCGTTTTCACACTAGAAGACGAACAAATCGTCTAGACGGACAAATCGTTTGACGATTTGTTCGTCTTTGTACGTCTAGTGTGAATTCAGGTCGGACTTTAGTCGATTTGTTCGTCTATACGAACAAGTTGTCTATGAAAAATCGTCTTCCTAGACGGCCAAACAGACGAACAAATTCAGACGATTTGTTCGTCTGAAAATTTGTTCGTCCCGTTTTCACATCAGACGATTTGTTCGTCTACAGACGATTTGTTCGTCTCTAGTGTGAAAACGGCCAATGTCAAGAACAATTGTCGAGGAAAAACTGCCCGTGAAGACTGTGCTTTACAGTGTCTACATATTTAGGAATTACTTAGTCATACTTGGTTGGCGTTGTGATGAATTAAAATGCTCCAAAATGACTCGATTTTCCACTCCAATTCCTTGACCATTTGAGAATGAATACGTGTCTTGTTCAAATTCACAGCACAAACAAGTACAAGTAAAGCAAAACGTTGAGGTTTTCAGCTTCAAACGTTTGAGGGACTAGTTTATAAGTCTGACAGCTCGCAGTCGGCGTAGATAAAAAGGGTGCTACAAAAATGAGCACCTTCAATACAGAAGATAGACCGACAGTAAGACCACTGGGAGGACATGAGCAGTTGTTTCGCGAGATGCACCGATTACATGGATTTGGTTCAGTCACTACTGCGCTTTTCATTGATTCCACGCAAGAACTAAATGAAGATCACTTGGTGGAGGCGCTCAAGATTCTGACAAACATCTTCCCTTTGTTGCGAATGCGAATCAGAGGCCAAGTGGATCACTCTTTCTTTGAAGAAATGGACGACCCAAACAAAGTCGATTTTCAAACTGTAAAAGCAGTTAAAGCTACGGAGTGGATGGAAATATTTGAAGAGGAAAACAATAAGAATGACTATTTTGATATCGAACAAGGCCCGCTATGGCGTGTAAAACGGCTTGAGGAGATTTCAAGTGACGGTCGTTTTAAAAACACTCTCGTGATTACTTTTCACCACGTAATCTGTGACATACGGTCCATCTTCTCTTTTCAAACGAAGCTCTTGAAAGTTTTAGAAGGACTTCACAAAGGAGAACAGGTTGAAGTCAATAGTCATCCACAAAGGCCCTCGCTAGAGACTCTTTCAGCAGGATCACTAATGCCAAATTGGGGAGAGAGATTAATATTCAACGCCGCGTTCTCACTCCCTTGTTTGAAGAATAAGTTTGTGTCGCCTCATAATGCCTGGTTGTCCGCTTATCCACTGGCAGCCAGTGTGAACCCGAGTATTGAACGAAAAACCAGCATCATAGCTCGCAGCTTGAATTTTGAACAAACCAAAAGGTTAATTGAAAAATGCAGGGAAAACAAATGCACAGTGAATGGCGCCATTACTGCTGCTCAATACCTAGCAACAACACGACTGATCCGAGAGAAGAACCCGTCACATAAACCCGGACCCATGGAGTCTGGTTTCAGTATTTGCTTACGAAAGGAGTGCCAACCACAGGTAGCCCATGATGAGTTTGGCTTTTATGCCATTGCTAGCAATGTAAAGGTTCCAGTGCCTCTGTTAGACGCCGAGGACAGCCAAGGCTTCTGGGAGCTCGCGCGCGCTTGCACGCGAGATGTTCACGCACAGATTCGTTCTGGTAAACATCGGTTTCTTACGAAGTTCTGTAACTCTATTCCTCCCTCAACGTTTTGTCGCAAGTCGCGTCCCTCAGTAAACGAAGGTCGACTTGAACAAGTTTTCTTTATCACAAATGCCGGAGCGATGAAAACTGAACTGAAAGAGGAAAATATTTTCAGGTTTTCGGGCGCATATTACGCAGTTGAAGGATCTGCTGTTGGTTACACGTTTGTCAGTATTGTGATTACAGTAGACGGCTGTCTTCATTGGACCTTGATTTATTACCCGCGTGTGTCCACCAGAGCACAGGCACAAGGTCTGCTGGCCTTGATGCTTGAGATCTTAGAGAACAACACTGGAAGAATGGGCTCTGAGTCAATAGCCCATGAGGCCGAGGGAGTCCAGTTAACTGCTAGATAAGTGCAAATTTGGAGTAGTGTCATCGAGCTACCACATCGCAGATATACGCGTTAACTTTAAAAGATCTTTCGGGTCTAGCGGATACATTTTGAAAAGCAGTAGTTTTTTTTTGCTTTTAAAAAGTGAATCTTACATAGACGCACAGACAAAACATGGCACATCGAAATTGGAGATACCTTATCGTGCGCCCACACTAGGGCTGAACCCTGTTCAGAATAAACATGTAGTTTGCATCACAATTTGCACTTCCTGTGAAACACAATGTGTTGTTTGCCTCTAATAATATCTACTGTGGTGACATTTGTACCAAATTGTACCTGAGGTTTAAAGTTATTGAGTTCTATAACTAGAAGTAATCTTAAATTAGTAAGTGCGGTTCGTTTCGCCGTGAGAAGCCTAGGCACACGAAAGCGAGGTTAATTGAATGAATTTCGCTCAAAGAATATTGGCATATGAAGCCGGCAAAACCTGTTTTGACTCCGTTTTGACTAGTTTGCATGCGCGAAGGCTAGCCGTGAGAAGCCTGGGCACATGAAAGTGAGGCTAATTGCATGAATTTCGCTCGAAGAATCTTGGCATACGCGAATAGGTTGCGCTTCTCCTTCGTCGGAACGCAATAAATTTTTACAACTTTTTAGACTGCTTTTTATATATACTTATATTATTATACACTTTTACAAATTTTGCAAAAACATTGTCCTGAGAAATACATACATACATCCTTTGTTCTCCATTGTTTTAGCTGTCAAATTTGACAAGAAGACAAAAGATGCATATATTTCTGGGTATCAATGTTTTTGCAAAAAAGTGTATATTATATATTTATACATATTTATATTTAGTTTGTAAGCATGTTGTTCCCAGGGCTCCTGTTGATAGCAGGGAGGTTGTAGCTACCCTGGGGTAACATGCAGTTATATTATTATATATTATATATTTATACATATTTATATTTAGTTTGTAAGCATGTTGTTCCCAGGGCTCCTGTTGATAGCAGGGAGGCTGTAGCTACCCTGGGGTAACATGCAGTTATATTTTAGGTTTAAATAAAGGCGTCTACTATCTATCTATCTAATGAAACTTCTTTACTTGACGAGTATGCACGCACTATTAGGCTAAAGTGGCTACGGTGAAGGCTCGAAACAAGTTCAATATGCCATCCAGCATTTTTTTTCTTGTCTTCTGTTTAATTATCACATGTTATTTACATATTGTTTTGTTTTGTATATTTTGGATTTACATACAAACGTACAGATAAAACTCTGTACACAAGACCGCGCACCATTCATGTTATTCATATTCATGCTATTCAATACAGATACAGAGTGGCGAACCCCGTAGCTGAAACCGGCGATGTACAGATACAAGGTTCGAATGAGAGACCACTCATTAGTCAACTGTGAATAAATCTAGTAGCATTTTCCTTTTATCAAAGTGAACCCTTAAGGTGGTTATCCATATCCCTCGCAATGCGAAGTTCAATTCTATAAACATATTTCAATCTATGTAGGACTAATTTGGCAACACTGGTATTTAGTTTACCAATGTATATGAAGTGTTTTGGAACTGAGGATAATAATATGATGAGCAGGATTGAGAAATCATTAGTGATACAGGCCTAAAATAATATCCGATTGTTTGAATGGTTTGTTTACTCTGTTATACTTAGAAAAAAAGGATTGAATATTAGACCTAAAAGATGTGACAACATGGCACGATATAAAAAGATGCTCCAGTGTTTCTATCGCAACTGCATAAAGAGCAGAGAGGAGACTGCACATTTCCTTAAACAATTTAGAATTTGTGTATATGATACGGTGTAGAAACTTAAATTGAAACTCCCGAATTTTGGTTTCAATCGGGCATATAAAAGGGATTGAATACACCTTTTTTTCAATCATCATCGGGTTGATGGGAAAAGGAATACTTTTGCGCTTGGAGGTTCTGTAATATTTGAAATATATATATTTAAAGTGTTCGTGAGGATGAAATAATTGTCAAGGACTGAGAAATTGCTCTTTTCTTCTTGTCTGTGCAGAATGCTCAGTAGATCAACAATGTTCAAATCAGTTGAAAACCATGACAGAAAAACAATGATAGATAGCACTTGTGAAGATTTGAACTGTTTATCACGGCGTAAACATTGGTTTTTACGGATCTTTTTCACATCAATGATTACATGATTCAAAGGAGTGTTCAGAATGATTCACCCCGACGTTAATTTTCAGTGATTTGGGCCTAGGGCATACGTCGAATCTCACTCGCATCGAATCTATTTAATAATTGCTTCGAGGGAGAATCGACTTAATTTAATTTTGCAGCAAATGTCAAATTGTACAATACACACTTATACGTCAAATATTTGTTACTTGTCTACACGTACGGACAAGTCTCAATGTCAAGAAAAATTGTCGAGGAAAAACTGCCCGTGAAGACTGTGCTTTACACGGTCTATTTAGGAATTACTAAGGCCAGTTTTAGACGTCGAACTTAATTCTTGTCGCACTAAATGTCAATTTCCCATTGTTTAGTTAATTAGAGCTATTGTTTCGAGCTCATTTGCATTAGGAACGGCACAGTCTGCCGTGCCAACGCCGCGCTAAATTACAATTTTGAATCCTTCCAGCGCTCCTAAAATTAGGGCTGGGATCTTCTCCATTCACCAGACAGGCTATATTAATCTCATAAAATCACTGGTATCGAAGTTACTTGTTTTTAGTGGCTAATAAATCAAATCAATTTAGCGCGACAGAAATACGTTCGACGTTTAAAACGGGCCTTAGTCATACTCGGTTGGCGTTGTGATGAATTAAAATGCTCCAAAATGACTCGATTTTCCACTCCAATTCCTTGACCATTTGAGAATGAATACGTGTCTTGTTCAAGTTCACAGCACAAACAAGTACAAGTTAAGCAAAACGTTGAGGTTTTCAGCTTCTAAAACGTTTGAGGGACTAGTTTATAAGTCTGACGTCTCGCAGTCGGCGTAGATAAAAAGGGTGCTACAAAAATGAGCGCCTTCAATACAGAAGATAGACCGACAGAACGACCACTGGGAGGGAATGAGCAGTTGTTTCGCGAGATGGACCGATTACATGGATTTGGTTCAGTCACTACTGCGCTTTTTATTGATTCCACGCAAGAACTAAATGAAGATCACTTGGTGGAGGCGCTGAAGATTCTGACAAACATCTTCCCTTTGTTGCGAATGCGAATCAGAGGCCAAGTGGATCACTCTTTCTTTGAAGAAATGGACGACCCAAACAAAGTCGATTTTCAAACTGTAAAAGCAGTTAAAGCTACGGAGTGGATGGACATATTTGAAGAGGAAAACAATAAGAATGATTTTGATATCGAACAAGGCCCGCTGTGGCGTGTAAAACGGCTTGAGGAGATTTCAAGTGACGGTCGTTTTAAAAACACCCTGGTGATTACTTTTCACCACGTAATCTGTGACATACGGTCCATCTTCTCTGTTCAAACGAAGCTCTTGAAAGTTTTAGACGGACTTCACAAAGGAGAACACGTTGAAGTCAAAAGTCACCCACAAAGACCCTCGCTAGAGACTCTTTCAGCAGGATCACTGATGCCAAATTGGGGAGAGAGATTGATATTCAACGCCGCGTTTTCACTCCCTTGTTTGAAGAGTAAGCTTGTGTCGCCTCATAATGCCTGGTTGTCCGCTTATCCACTGGCAGCCAGTGTGGACCCGAGTATTGAACGAAAAACCAGCATCATAGCTCGCAGTTTGAATTTTGAAGAAACCAAAAGATTAATTGAAAAATGCAAGGAAAACAAATGCACAGTGCATGGTGCTATTACGGCTGCTCAATACCTAGCAACAACACGACTGATCCGAGAGAAGAACCCGTCCCATAAACCCGGGCCCATGGAGTCTGGTTTCAGTATTTGCTTACGAAAGGAGTGCCAACCACAGGTAGCCCATGATGAGTTTGGCTTTTATACCATTGCTAGTAATGTAAAGGTTCCAGTGCCTCTGTTAGACGCCGAGGACAGCCAAGGCTTCTGGGAGCTCGCGCGCGCTTGCACGCGAGATGTTCACGCACAGATTCGTTCTGGTAAACATCGGTTTCTTACGAAGTTCTGTAACTCTTTTCCTCCCTCGACGTTTTGTCGCAAGTCGCGTCCCTCAGAAAACGAAGGTCGACTTGAACAAGTTTTCTTTATAACAAATGCCGGAGCGATGAAAACTGAACTGAAAGAGAATATTTTCAAGTTTTCGGGCGCATATTACGGAGTGGAAGGATCTGCTGTTGGTTACGCGTTTGTCAGTATTGTGATTACAATAGACGGGTGTCTTCATTGGACCTTGAATTACTACCCGCGTGTGTCCACCAGAGCACAGGCACAAGGTTTGCTGGACTTGATGCTTGAGATCTTAGAGAACAACACAGGGAGCCCACTACCCGCGTGTGACCACCAGAGCACAGGCACAAGGTTTGCTGGACTTGATGCTTGAGATCTTAGAGAACAACACTGGAAGAATGGGCTCTGAGTCAATAGCCCATGAGGCCGAGGGAGTCCAGTCAACTGCTAGATAAGTGCAAATTTGCAAAATTTGGAGTAGTGTCATTGAGCTAGCACATCGCAAGTATACGCGTTGACTTTTCTTCATTTTACAAATTATCAAAATTATTATGATTAAAACTAAACTGAAATTGTTTAAGGAACATCATACCAGGTAATAATACGATTGCAGATAAGATAGTCAGAGTTATTCAATTTTCTCTGCGTTATCAAGCTAAGGAAAAACTCTTTAAGTTTTAAGGTCTCGGTGAGGGAAAAAGACGTGCTAACGGAAAAAAATTCTCGTCGCGTCGCAATTTATGCTATGATAATCAGTTATACATCGTTTCGAAGCTAAAAGATTGTTCTATCTAATGAAGTTGTTCATTTTAGCAGAGTTTAGATTTTCCTTATATTTTAACGACCCCGAACTAAAAACTACCTTGTTTACTTGAGAAGCTCCAGACCATTAGCGATCTTTCGGGTCTAGCGGATAAATTTCGAAAAGCAATATTTTTTTTTGCTTTTAAAAAGTGAATCTTACATAGACGCACAGACAAAACATAGCTGATGCGAAACGAACGCACATCGAAAATTGGAGATACCTTATCGTGCGCCCACACTAGGGCTGAACCATGTTCAGAATAAACATGTAGTTTGCATCACAATTTGCGCCTCCTGTGAAACACAACTGTCAATGTGTTGTTTGCCTCTAATAATATCTACTGTGGTGACATTTGTACCAAATTGTACCTGAGGTTTAAAGCTATTGAGTTCTATAACTAGAAGTAATCTTAATTTAGTAAGTGCGGTTCGTTTCGCCGTGAGAAGCCTAGGCACACGAAAGCGAGGTTAATTGAATGAATTTCGCTCAAAGAATATTGGCATATGAAGCCGGCAAAACCTGTTTTGACTCCGTTTTGACTGGTTTGCATGCGCGAAGGCTAGCCGTGAGAAGCCTGGGCACATGAAAGTGAGGCTAATTGCATGAATTTCGCTCGAAGAATCTTGGCATTGGCGAATAGGTGCGCTTCTCCTTCGTCGGAACGCAATAAATTTTTACAACTTTTTAGACTGCTTTTTATATATACTTATACAAGAAAACAGCCCGTCACTTCGTGACGCTAGAAGACTCAACCTGAGTGCCCCTTTCCATAAACTGGATTTTACTAATGACCTCCCTTTAAGAAAGTCACCCTGCCCCATGCCTTTTTTGTATGTTTTGCACTGCCACTGGTCTCCCTGATTTTTTGGTGTCTGTCCGAAGAACGTGCTAAAATTGAAAACGCAAGCCTATTACACAGAAAACCCATTTGACATCGGAATTGTTTGTATGCTTATTATATCTCAGTAAGGGAAGAGAAGAAACAGGTAAAGTAAAATTGTTCTAAGAAATTTTTTAGAGAATTTCATTCATGGCTTAGCGTGCGCTCTGTAGGCAGTGCCAGTGGTGCAAGTTTGTACAAACTTGAATGAAAATTTTTCTCAGCTCAAATCTTTCGAATTAAAATTATCCCTGCACATAATAGTAAGTAATCTGTAATAGAAACATTTAGGTTTGGATGTCTATGGTGCTTTTGGCTGAGGGAAATGAGTTCTTTTTTAGTTTACGTGGCAGATTTCAACATGGCCGCGATGGCGGCTTTGTCCCTCGCTGAAAAAATCGCTTGAATTAGAACTTAGCCAAAGGTGAATCTTTTCCAACAAAAACACGCCCACTGGAGAGATTTCCTTCTTCTCTTCGGGTTTATGTCCTTCGTTTTGCGATACAGCGTAACGATTTATAGTTAGAGAATATTATTCATGGCTTTGCTTTGTGTAGAATATGTCACTCGCGCGCTGAGGAAAGCAAAGGCACTGGTACGTTTGTTGAAGCTGAATGAAATTTTTTCTCAACTTAAATCTTTCGAATAAGAATTATCCCTGCACATTCCTGCAAGTAATCTGTGACAGAACCATTTAGGTCTGAATGACTATGGTGCTTTCGGCTTTGCGAACTGAATACTTTTTTAGTTTCCGTGGGAGATTTCAAAATGGCGGCGATGGCAGCTTTGTCCCTCGCTTAAGAAATCGCTTGAATTAGAACTTAGCCCAGGGTGAATCTTTTCCAACCAAAACACGCTCACTGTCGAGATTTCCACCTTCTCTGAAGGTTGTGAACTTCTTTTGGCGACACAGCTTTAGGCCTAAGCGGAGTGAGTACGAACGATTTAGCCAATCACAAACGTTTGCGCAGACAACCCGATTATAATAGTATAGATTATTATATACTTTTACAAATTTTGCAAAAACATTGTCCTGAGAAATACATACATACATCCTTTGTTCTCCATTGTTTTAGCTGTCAAATTTGACAAGAAGACAAAAGATGCATATATTTCTGGGTATCAATGTTTTTGCAAAAAAGTGTATATTATATATTTATACATATTTATATTTAGTTTGTAAGCATGTTGTTCCCAGGGCTCCTGTTGATAGCAGGGAGGCTGTAGCTACCCTGGGGTAACATGCCGTTATATTATTATATATTATATATTTATACATATTTATATTTAGTTTGTAAGCATGTTGTTCCCAGGGCTCCTGTTGATAGCAGGGAGGCTGTAGCTACCCTGGGGTAACATGCCGTTATATTATTATATATTATATATTTATACATATTTATATTTAGTTTGTAAGCATGTTGTTCCCAGGGCTCCTGTTGATAGCAGGGAGGCTGTAGCTACCCTGGGGTAACATGCCGTTATATTATTATATATTATATATTTATACATATTTATATTTAGTTTGTAAGTATGTTGTTCCCAGGGCTCCTGTTGATAGCAGGGAGGCTGTAGCTACCCTGGGGTAACATGCAGTTATATTTTAGGTTTAAATAAAGGCGTCTACTATCTATCTATCTAATGAAACTTCTTTACTTGACGAGTATGCACGCACTATTAGGCTAAAGTGCCTACGGTGAAGGCTCGTTCAATATGCGATCCCTCTATTCAGCGGCAGAGTGGAGAATTCGAAACTGGACTATTATCGTTGGCGCTTAAAAACAGATCACTTATACGGCAAATATTTGTTACTTGTCTACATGTACGGACAAGTCTCAATGTCAAGAAAAATTGTCGAGGAAAAACTGCTCGTGAAGACTGTACTTTACAGTGTCTACATATTTAGGAATTACTTAGTCATACTCGGTTGGCGTTGTGATGAATTATACTCCAAAATGTCTCGATTTTCCACTCCAATTCCTTGACTATTTGAGAATGAATACGTGTCTTGTTCAAATTCACAGCACAAACAAGTACAAGTAAAGCAAAACGTTGAGGTTTTCAGCCTCTAAAACGTTTGAGGGACTAGTTTATAAGTCTGACGGCTCGCAGTCGGCGTAGATAAAAAGGGTGCTACAAAAATGAGCGCCTTCAATACAGAAGATAGACCGACAGAAAGACTACTGGGAGGGCATGAGCAGTTGTTTCGCGAGGTGGACCGATTACATGGATTTGGTTCAGTCACTACTACGCTTTTCATTGATTCCACGCAAGAACTAAATGAAGATCACTTGGTGGAGGCGCTCAAGATTCTGACAAACATCTTCCCTTTGTTGCGAATGCGAATCAGAGGCCAAGTGGATCACTCTTTCTTTGAAGAAATGGACGACCCAAACAAAGTCGATTTTCAAACTGTAAAAGCAGTTAAAGCTACGGAGTGGATGGAAATATTTGAAGAGGAAAACAATAAGAATGATTTTGATATCGAACAAGGCCCGCTATGGCGTGTAAAACGGCTTGAGGAGATTTCAAGTGACGGTCGTTTTAAAAACACCCTGGTGATTACTTTTCACCACGTAATCTGTGACATACGGTCCATCTTCTCTGTTCAAACGAAGCTCTTGAAAGTTTTAGACGGACTTCACAAAGGAGAACACGTTGAAGTCAAAAGTCATCCACAAAGGCCCTCGCTAGAGACTCTTACAGGAGGATCACTGACACCAAGTTGGGGAGAGAGATTGATATTCAACGCCGCGTTTTCACTCGCTTGTTTGAAGAGTAAGTTTGTGTCACCTCATAACGACTGGTTGTCCGCTTATCCACTGGCAGCCAGTGTGGACCCGAGTATTGAACGAAAAACCAGCATCATAGCTCGCAGCTTGTCTTTTGAAGAGACCACAAGGATAATTGAAAAATGCAAGGGAAATCAATGCACAGTGCATGGTGCCATTACGGCTGCTCAATACCTAGCAACAACACGACTGATCCGAGACAAGAACCCGTCCTATAAACCTGGATCCATGGAGTCTGCATTCAGTATTTGCTTACGAAAGGAGTGTCAACCACAGGTAGCCCATGATGAGTTTGGATTTCATGTCATTACCAGCAATTTGAAGATAAATGTACCTCTCTTAGACGCCGAGGACAGCCAAGGCTTCTGGGAGCTCGCGCGCGCTTGCACGCGTTATGTTCACACTCAGATTCGTTCTGGTAAACATCGGACAATTGCAAAGTTTTTTAACTCAATTCGTCCCTCGACGTTTTCTCTCAAATCACGTACTCTAGGAAACGAAGGTCGACTTGAACAAGTTTTCTATATCACAAATGCTGGGGCGATGAAAACTGAACTGAAAGAGGAGAATATTTTTAAGTTTTCGGGTGCATATTACGGAGTGGAAGGATCTGCTGTTGGTTACACGTTTGTCAGTATTGTGATTACAGTAGACGGGTGTCTTCATTGGACCTTGAATTACCAGCCGCGTGTGACCACCAGAGCACAGGCACAAGGTTTGCTGGACTTGATGCTTGAGATCTTAGAGAACAACACAGGGAGAACTTAAGAGGGTACTTTCAGGGTCTGTCATGATTTCTGAGATATAGCTGACAACAAGAAACGCTCTGAGACAGACAACAAGTAACGCCTGAGGGTGAGGCTAGCCGTTTGGCTTAATTGCGATAATTTGCGCAACATTGCGTCTCGTAAAGTTACCACATGGTAAAGCCGCCGTTACATGGTGCAATAATTTCTGCAACTTGTCTTGCAATGCCCTTGCGAGACTTGCACGGGCCGTTGCAGCGTGTAACACCCTCTGCAACGTTGCGAGACAGGTTGCTGCAACCGTTGCAGCAAGTAAGATACGATTCTACTTCTCGCTACGGAATGCAGCAACTTGTCTCGCATTGTAGCGTATAACAGCGAATCTTGCAACTTGTCTAGCAATTTCGTTCCCAGAAACCCTCTCTGGCTTCTTTGCTCATGTGCGTTCTGTTTCAAAATTGGGGACAAATAGTAAAAAAGCAATCATTACGAGCTAACATCAGCTGCAATGGCTCTTGCAACTTGCCTCGGTATGGATTGCGAGACGAGTTGCAGAAAACATTGCACCGTGTAACTCCATCGTAAGTGTCAGACAAAACGTGGGTTGATGAGAAACGAACGCACATCTTATTACAGATACCTTAGCTAACTTCAAACGCCAAACTTAATTCTGTCGCGCTAAATTGACTGAGTTTATTAGGTAATAAAAAGAAAGTAATACATGGTCACGCCAAGATATTTTACTATTGTTTATTATTATCGGTGCAATAGAGCACGCGTGATGTTGGGAGAGACACGAGAACGTTATAAAATCACGAGCCGCAGGCGAATTTCCTTTCTTTTAAGGACGCCGCCTTGCCCGTATCTATGCGTAAGCTTTAAGAACTAACCTGAGTATTCTTGTCCAACTAGTTGGGTGATACTTCGACCTGCGAGCTCATGGGCTATTGACCCGTAGCCCTTTCGGGTTCGAGGTCTAATTGTTAAATCATGCGTTCGACCTTGAGGTCTAATTGTTAAATGATCAATTCCATTGTTGAATAGATAGGTTTTAGTCAGAATTGCGATTGATTTTACTACAGTCGTCTCCCATCCATACATTCTAATCTTTTCTGTTTTTCGGTTAAATAGTTCACATTGCTCAGAAGATTGATCCTGACTTGCAACTCAACTTTTAAATCACGTTCAAAAAACAATCATTGACTATATCCTGAGTGCCTACTTAGAACATACTTCTTTCTTTATGCCCCATAGTGTTCCTTAGTCCTGGTATAGTGTCGAAGTTTTGTATTCTTTCTTTCCTTATTATTTACAAAGGGAATTAACAATGACAGTCTAAGTTGGACCTCGGCTTCTTAACTCAACTAACTCTGCTATTCTTAAAGGGGCACTCGCACGGAAAGCCCAGGTTGCCGAGTATGCTACGGTCACAAAATCCAAAACATCACGCGCAGTACGGACTTGTGAGGCTTATCTATTTCTTGAGAATATATTAATAAAGTTGAACTTGCATTATTCGAGTCAAATCAATGGAGTTATGTCTCTGGAGTTGTGATGGATCGAAACAGCGATAACAAATTCCAGCGAGCTATTTTAAACTTCAAAACAAGAGCTTCGACGACTGACACGTGGAACTGTCGCTTGAATTCTTACATACAAATGTCGATTATATCAAATTAGAACCGCAAATGAATCACGACAACTCGTATAATAATCCTTTGATAGTAGAATATTTATTGCATAATGTATTGTTACTCACAAATACATCTACAACGAATTCGTAATTCCTGATAGTTCAGTTATTCTGGTTATTCATTGCTTCACACTCTTCGCTGATTTCACAAAACACAAACAGCTCCTGGTATCACAAGTCTTGTCGATTTGTACAGTAAAAATTCAGAATATAATTTACACTAACTTTCCTGAGTATCTCTGAGTTGTTCTGAGGCCATGTCTCTCAATAAGTAGAGGAAAATAGCCGTGCCCGTGGACTTGCACAACGCTTCCGTAATTCCTGGATCGTTAGAGATATTTCTCGCACTCTTCGCGCTTCGCTTTTCACAAAACACTAACGGCTACTGGTATTACAAAGCCTTGTCGATTTTAACACAGTAATTTAGCTCTTTTAGCGACATCAAAGTATGCTGTAGCTTAATTGCTACTAGAACTGTCCGTGGAGAAATGAATGCAGGCTGCAGGCAAGAGTAAATGTTGCTTGGTGTTTGCCGGCCATCGTCCAAAACGCTAAACGGTGAAATCACAACAATGATGTCAGCTCTCGGTGCGCTGAGCTCGATCTAGAAGGTTGCTGCTAATCTCATCGACCTACAGGTCTGAAATACCGTCTCATGGAGGTATATCACGGATGATCCAGCCGCAAAACCTTCCGGTTGTTATGCTTATTCACTTTGGAAGACGGCAAAGATGGCGGCCCCTCGCTTTCCTTTTGAGCGGATTCCATCGGAAGCTCGTAACAAGAGTCTTGGAGTCCCTTCGCATCAAATAATTCTTTCAATAGACTGAAATATTACTAGCCTTTGTAAACATGGTGAAATACGGACACGAAAAGGCAAAATAAACGCGATGGAAATGGATTTCTCACTAGCAGTAACCGTTTCCCCCTTCGATTCACATTCAAAAACATTTCAGTCCACGGTGTACTTTTATTCTGAAGTGAGAGACCATGGGCAGTAGGAATAAGCGTGCGAGTGCCCCTTTAGTAGCTTTTTTTCCTTTTTCATACTAAATATTCTACTTATATACGTACTAAAAAAATTCATAGGGCATGGAAATAGATCAAATCGGTTAACATTATTTACATCTTGTTGCCACCCAAATTAGGACTTTGTGATTATTCCTTTCGGTGGATACTTTTGGTAGTTCTGCACATACACTCGTGCATTCAGTCGAGTGAGAAAAAATGGACAATTGTAACCACCCAAAGGAATCATCACATGATCTGAATTGGGTGGCAACAAGATGTAAACACCGTTAGCCGATTCCGTCTACTTAACTAACCGACAATGAATTGGTATATTTTAGATCAGAATTCAGATGTGTACAAACTTGAATTGGTCTATTATCGCTATTGCTTTTAATCCGATTCATTAATCTATTTTAAGTATTCATCCATGCAAGAATTAGGCAAACTTCCATTGTTCTGCTGCTGCATTGAAGGTTCCCCACGTAGGATAAGTCTTTTTTTTACCACAGAAAGTTACAATGACTAGTAACATAATGAAAGTGACAAATTGATAGATTTCAACTTGCTTTGCGAAAATATGGCAAAAAAGTCTCTAGACCAATCAGATTTAAGAAGAACAAAGGAGTGAGAATCAGCATTTACGCTAGGTTTTCCACGTACAATGTATATCCTGTTTGTGAGTACCACATGTGCTCATATATCCCTAAAAATACTCAGACAAGATTTCCTAGGATAGTGAATTTACTAATGTTCATGTCTAAGCCAATGAAATTGCCTATATTTTCAATAGAAATCACTTGCATTCCAGCATGCTTTGCCATTGGCTTGCCTAGTTCTTATACGGACCATTACTTAATTGCTCATTGCTATCATTCCAATAAGTATAATACATACAAATTGACTCGTACAATAATTCATATTATTATTCAGCCATGCCACTATCTCGGTTCTGATTGGCTAAGAAATACACAGCGAAACATTGTTGGCGCGCAGTGCGTGACGTCATACTCAAGACATTAGGATTGATACACTCTAATGACGTCATAACGCAAGCCAATAGGTTTGGCCGCCATCTTGGTTTTCATTTCGGAAGTGAAAGCAAGGAAAACAAGGCGCGAGTCGACTAATGTTACCCATTGGGTAGAATGAACACGTTCGCCAAACGCGTCAATTCTAGTAAAAAAGCATATTTTCCCCGGTCTCTGACACATGTTTGTTGCTGTTTTCGTTATTTATTTATTTATCTACCAACTCATCACCTAAATCAAGCGTTAGGTCTCCAAGAAGAGGGAAAATATAATATTATCAAGGTTGGTATTCCTGTGGCGAGAGACCGAAAGGAAAGAAACCGGAGCTCCCCTTTTTCTCCAGCGATTTTCTCCACAGGAATACCATAACTTTCTGTCTTTTCTCCACAGGAATCCCAGCCCTTTTTTCCCTTTCTCCACAGGAATCCCAGTCCTTTCTGTCCTTTCTCCACAGGAATCCCAGTCCTTTCCGTTCGTTCTGCACAGGAGCCCCCGCCCCTTTCCGTCCTTTTCTTACCTTTTTCAGAGACTTGACTGTGAAGAAGGCTACGCTAGGTTCACCGCCTAGGCTTCTGCCCAAACATCTCCTTTTTGCATTAGTGGGCTCCCTGTGTTTTTCTTTACGATCTCGAGCATCATATCAAACAGATCTTCTGCATGTGATTTGGTGGTCACACGCGGGTAGTAATTCAAGGTCCAGTGAAGACACCCGTCTATTGTAATCACAATGCTGACAAACGTATAACCAACAGCAGATCCTTCAACTGCGTAATATGCGCCCGAAAACTTGAAAATATTCTCCTCTTTCAGTTCAGTTTTCATCGCTCCAGCATTTGTGATAAAGAAAACTTGTTCAAATCGACCTTCGTTTACTGAGGGACGCGACTTGCGACAAAACGTCGAGGGAGGAATAGAGTTACAGAACTTCGTAAGAGTCCGATGTTTACCAGAACGAATCTGTGCGTGGACATCTCGCGTGCAAGCGCGCGCGAGCTCCCAGAAGCCTTGGCTGTCCTCGGCGTCTAACAGAGGCACTGGAACCTTTACATTGCTAGCAATGGCATAAAATCCAAACTCATCATGGGCTACCTGTGGTTGGCACTCCTTTCGTAAGCAAATACTGAAACCAGACTCCATGGGTCCGGGTTTATGTGACGGGTTCTTCTCTCGGATCAGTCGTGTTGTTGCTAGGTATTGAGCAGCTGTAATAGCACCATTCACTGTGCATTTGTTTTCCTTGCATTTTTCAATTAATCTTTTGGTTTCTTCAAAATTCAAACTGCGAGCTATGATGCTGGTTTTTCGTTCTATATTCGGGTCCACACTGGCTGCCGGCGGATAAGCGGACAACCAGGCATTATGAGGCGACACAAACTTACTCTTCAAACAAGCGAGTGAAAACGCGGCGTTGAATATCAATCTCTCTCCCCAACTTGGTGTCAGTGATCCTCCTGTAAGAGTCTCTAGCGAGGGCCTTTGTGGATGACTTTTGACTTCAACGTGTTCTCCTTTGTGAAGTCCGTCTAAAACTTTCAAGAGCTTTGTTTGAACAGAGAAGATGGACCGCATGTCACAGATTACGTGGTGAAAAGTAATCACGAGAGTGTTTTTAAAACGACCGTCACTTGAAATCTCCTCAAGCCGTTTTACACGCCATAGCGGACCTTGTTCGATATCAAATTCATTCTTGTTGTTTTCCTCTTCAAAGACTTCCATCCACTCCGTCGCTTTAACTCCTTGTACAGCTTGAAAATCGACTTTGTTAGGGTCGTCCATTTCTTCAAAGAACGAGCGATCCACTGGGCCTCTGATTCGCATTCGCAACAAAGGGAAGATGTTTGTCAGAATCCTGAGCGCCTCTATCAAATGATCTTCATTCAGTCCTTGCGTAGAATCGATCAAAAGCGCGGTAGTCACTGAACCAAATCGATAACACCGGTCGAACTCGAGGTAAAACTGCTCATGACCTCCCAGTAGTCGACTGGTTTTTCCCTCATCTGTATGTGTATCGGCCATTTTGTAACCTGACGGACTTCGTCGTCTACAGTTCAATACTCTTATAAACCTGCCGGAAATAATCTAAAAATCTATGCAAAGTGAATTTGATTCCGTCAGTCTGTCAATATAATATATGCAAGCCTCCTTCAATATTGGATTGCCTAACCACACTATATATTGCCTAAATACAAAAGCTCAGAGATGACATTACACTCAGTTAGAGATAAGTTGACTTGTTATTTTGATATTAATTGCTGTAAATACAGATATTTAAGAATCAATGAAAATTTTCAGAGAAACACTGGCACCGGGGAGCATGAAAAAATAAATACAGAAGAGAGATAATCCGTCCCGGTACCCCTAAAAATAAATAATGAACATAATGAACGGTCATTAGCCCAAGACAAATAACACTTCGAAGCGTATCTTGCGTATGGTAAAAACGCTCTATTTGCGTAGAATACGAGAGATTCACAAAGAGCGACTAAGCAATAGACTACTCTTGAACGATGCAAACTCCCCATAATTATTCATCATATTCTTATGAAGAAATGCGGGACCTGAAATAGTGAACTTTACAGAAAACTAAGTAGTAGCAAATCCATAGCTACACCAAGGCCGTAGCTAGACATTTTTGTCTGGGGGGGCAAGCCTTCGTCATCCTTTGTTTTTGTCGGTACGGCAATATTATAAAAACGTCAATTCACAATCCAATTTTATCCACTCGTTTGCTTAATTAACTTTGACTGTTATTCAGAAACTATTAAAGACATACATCTCAACTCGCGGTGCGCAAAGGAAATGTTATCTACCGGCTGGGAGATAGGAAGATAAAAAAAAATAATAATAAAAGCGCGCGCGCTCTAAGAACCAATCAGAATGCAGAATTACCTGCCCTAACTTCCTATCCTCTGACAAGCACGCAGTGGCAGGAGGTAGCGCCTTGCTACATTAGCTTTCCAGCAGCCACAGAAACACCAGTTTCATTCCTAACCTACGCACATAAGCGCACAACACGCAATAACAAACCAAACACATTATGGTGTGTGACTCGTGCATGGTGCCTTAGGACAGATAGGACCAGCGCGAGTTCACGAACGGCTGTCCAAAAGCGAGATAATTAAAATGCTAGATGCGCTAGCATTTATACCTAGATCATGACAATCTCGTGAATGCTATTACATCACCGTTATGTAAGAAATTAGTGTTTAATGAACAGAATGAAAAGACTATCTGAAGTGATAAATGAAGCTACTGTATCGAGCGTAATGAACACGCTTTCCAACTAAAGTTGTTACGTTGTTACGTGTACGTTATATAATATAACGTAACATAATAATATAACGTACACGCTGTTATTTCCCTGTGTCACGAACCAGAATTTGGCAGGAATTTTGACAAACAAAAAATCAGTCTTTCAAAAATGGCCTCCAGTAGATACATCGCAAATTGTTATAGCTTTTTGTTAAATATTAAAAAGTGATAAGGGTTGGGTCTAAGGTAGCAAATAATATAAACAGGGGTTTCAATAGAAGGCATCTACCGGTAGCGAACCACCATCTAATTCACTGATGACCGCCGTCAACTTCATTATTACTTCAATATTCAAGCAATGGAATATATGAATATGCCAAATATATTGCCCCCAAACCACAGAAAGACGCCTTTTCTGCTACCGAATTTAAAATTTCACAGGGCAAGCTCCTGTACCCCACTTCAAGGCTCAAGCCTTACAAACTTCGTATGGGACCCACAAACCCAGCCGCCTACTTACTGTACAAAACTTAGCCTGCTACTTCAAAACTTATTGGAACCCATGAATAAAAAACAAAAACTACAGAAGTAATATAAAATAGTACCTCCTGCATGTTGATAACGTTAGGACAGGCCGCAAACTTCTCCCAGGCCAAATGCATTTCCTCTCGAGATTTTAGCATCTGTAGATGGAGATCCTGAAAGGGAAACGTCCAAAGTCAATTTGCTCAGAATAATTCGGAATCAATTATTAAACTTAAATTTTTTTTTGGCAAAATCTATTGTTGTCAAAATCTATTTCAATGATAAAGTAATGGAACTCCCGCTATATCATACAAGCTAAGAGCACAAATTTATATGACTTTATTGGTGAACAGAGCACTTGTGATGTTGGGAGAGACACTCAAAACATTTCAAAATCGCTTGCCTAACAAAATTCTAGTTGCCAAATGGTGAAGTTTGGTAGCCAGTGAAGTTTGGACAGCTAATTTTGAGATGTGCATTTAAAAAAACCCTACAGACTGGAAAGCTTAAGGCTTGAAATTTTGCTCACCAAACCCTAAATTTAGTCACCATTGGCGACCATATGATCCCAATGTCGGGCCCTGAAATAATATACAATGTGTATTATATAGAAAATAATACATGGGTGGCACAGATATGGAATTTATCTTTGAGTGCTCACATTGATATCGAACGAGTGAGCACAGAGAACGAGTGAGATATCAAGTCATGTGAACATGAGAAGATAAATTCCACATCTCCAAACGTCCATGTATTATTCTGTTTATTATATAAACAAGAAACACTGCAATGCTACAGGGAAGCGCCTTTTATTGGCTACGGGAGAAGACATCTGATTGGCTGATATTTTCACATGTAAAGATATTGTATCTTCACATGTGAAAATAATGATATGGTTTTTCTCAGTGGCAGAAATCCCTGTAAAACTCTGAGGTTTAATAGATTTTAATAGTAAGTAGATTTATGGGAATTGGACAACACCAGCACTCAGGTAAAATTGTCCATCGAAGGGCTCACTAGATGTTTTTCTTTTCATTTATCTTAAGAAGGAAATGAACATGTAATGTCTGACTAAAAATACATATAAGATTGGAAATCACATCATCTAAAATTAATTTTTTTTTACAGCTTTGCAACACCCACCTTTATTTTACTGTATTCTTTAGCAAGAGCATCCAGGGGTTCCCACATCAGAAGATGAGTCTGGTTTAGCAACATATCCCTGTAACATTCTATTCTTTGAAGGACATCTGAGAACTGGAGTTAATAAAAGAAACGTATGGTACAATTTAAAGGGCTTGCTAGCCACTTCTCTGACAAGAAAAAGCTCAAATCCCAATCCAATTCCATCCTATTAATAACAGGTTAAAATGATCTAGAATTGCATTTGTCTAACACTTGAAATGTTTTTCTATTGCAGCTGTTTTGAGTATTCTGCGAACTCTTGAGATCGATTTCAAACCGTCAAAACCGCTTTCTGGCTTTCATCAATCAAACTTTGAAACTCTTTGAAATACAAAGAAATCAGTTATTTGCCATCCTAGTGAAATGCTCCAACACACAGCATCTTTTACTATCTTTCTCTAAACAAATGGCCTAACTTACGGTCGGCTAACACTCAAATTAGAACTCAGAGTTTGATTGACGGAAGCTAGAACGCCATTGGACCTCGAATACAAGAGTTCGCAGAATACCCAAAACAGCTGTAATCTGATGGATTATTTTGATTACTACCTTTTTTCACGGTAAACAATTTTACTTATTTTATGTCCATGGTGGACAAATTTTAAGCGTCCGAGAGCCCCTTTAAAGCTGGCAGTATTTTAGGTAGCCTGAAATTTTAGCTGTCTGTTCACTCACTCTAGCCTGAATTTCATCCGTCCCTTTAGATCTTTAGATCTTATCTCACATTGCGAGAGGGGGTGTCTGAATTCACCTCAAGATTGTCTCATCATTACATAATTTACTGACACAAAACCGGTCAGTAGAATCTGATTGGTGGTGTTTCTCAAGAGGATGTTCAGGTCAATAATTCCATGACAATGCATGCTCCCGCAGCAAAAACAAATGTGAAAATTCCCAATCCAGACAACCAGACGCCACAACTGTTAAAGAAGGTGTGCATTGTCTAAGGAACCGTAAAAAATAACATGGTTTTTACTTGGCTGTGATTACCTACATAATGGATAAGAAAATCCCGTGGTGAATTGAGACGTCTCCTCTCGCAAAGTGAGGTACGATCGAAAGTGAAGGGACAGCTGTAATTCATGCTACACTCACTCCTGTTAAGAGGAAAAACGACGCATCAAAATGAAAAAAAGGTTGTGGTGGCTTTTGAACAGTAATATTACATTGGGTAGTAATATGGCAGGAGAAATAACAATCAAACACAATCCAACTTCCTCTCAAAATTGCAAAATTTAATACTAGGCAAAAAAAAAATGGGCACGAGGGGGGATAGAGCTTTTTGCTCCTGGTTATTTAGCACCAAAATTTTATACATTCCCACATACTCGATTCCTACCAGGTTAAATTCAATGTTTTCCTTAAATCAAATCAATCACCCTTCTAAAAGAAGGCAGAATGATAAGAAATGTTCATCCGAGAGAGCTGCAAAACATACCTACCTGTAATTTTGCATGTGCCAACCCGGACGCTTGTGAGATTTAATGTGAATAACATATAAAGAGCCATCAGGTTCACCATACCTTTGCTATTGGCTCAGTTATTTTACTGTCCTCTTGGAATTCCTTGGCAACATCGGCAAGTGCTGAACTGACGCTGATCCCCGACTGGTGGTGGATGAGACCAGTCTCGTAATATGACTCCACACTCCTAGCTAACGATGACAAGGCTGGCGCAATCTGAAACAGGATACAGGACAATCAAGATAATAATTATTTTTTACATGTCATTTAACAATGTCTTCTGATTTTCTGTGGTATGTCAGTCCTCTTATATACCATGGAATGACGTAATAAAATGTTCAAAATGTTTTTGGACTCACAAGGTGCAACCAAGTGGGTTCACAGTACATTTTGAACACTTTATTGCATCATTCCATGGTATAAAGAGGACATGCCATAGAAAATCAGAGGACATTTGTTTTATACCACAACAATAAAAAAAACAGTGCTGGCGCTGAACTGCAGGGCCTATTGTATAATAGTATTAGGTACAGTATTGTGAAGGACACTAAGAAAAAAATAGAGATTTATGTTAAACGCCGTGGAAAAATGGTGTTTTGCTGACATTTCAACTGTTAGCTCTTCGTCAGAGCAAAAAGAGAGAAAACAGAGGGAGTGGGGCTGTATATATAGTAATGTAGAGCCATTGCTAGGCAACAGATAAACATTCGGAATGGCTGAAGGTGATAACAGGTTAAGAATACACAAAGGATGCCATGGGCCATTGCAATCGCAAACTAGTGATAAAAGTAAAGAAAGAGGAAATATGGTGAGATGTAGAAAACTAGATATAAGAGAAAAATTCATTGATGCTGTGGAGTGATCGGCAACCGAGTGAAAGAATAAGTCTATTCTCCTTCTGAAAGCGAGAATGATTATGCTGGAAATGTCAGCAAAACACCATTTTTCCACGGCATTTAATATAAATCTCAACCTTTGGTTGTTGTTGCTCATGTTCACGTCTCCGCCGACACAGACCACCTAGTTTTCCCGTAAAACTAGTCATACCATAATAAAAAAATAGCCAAGAGCATAACACCATCTACTCTTTAAACCAAGCTACAGTATACGTTGAAAGAGGCATAAGATGTTATCTTCCTACAAGTAGAAGTGTTAGGAAATGCTATGAAAATAACTTAGTAACTTGTATGACACGTTTGAAAACAAATTAACATTTCAAAATGACAACTCAAAACTTGTACTACTTGTAAAACCGTAGAAGCAGCTGAGATTAAATCGGACTCAGCAAAGTACATGATTACGATATAAATTCACGTATAATTTTACCTGAGAAGCTTTGGTGCTCCAATAACTCAAAGACTGATGACAGCTGGGGCTATCGTCCAATGCGAATTCATACCGAGGAAGGTCAGGAATAACCAACTCACTGTCGTAAAATGTCATATTGTCAAGCTGAAATACACGTTTTTACTAAAGCAGGGAGTATAATTGTAAATGTTTCAAGTTCTTCCCAGTTTTCATGTCGAATGTCGAAGGATGGTCATGTTTTCTTCCAACTGGCCTGAGCAACCGCGCCTGCGGTGGATCCAAGGTGAGAGAGCCCCAAATGCATTCTGGGACATTTTCAACTAGCGCGTGAGCCTGTGGTATCCGGCCGGCAACTTTGGGATTTTTCCTATCAAAAAAATAAAAACAAGCGCCTGAAAAGTAATGTCTGGTAGGCTGATTAACAAAACGCACACACGTTTCCTTTAACTACTGACACTACGCAGGTCAGATGCCTGCAGAAGAAAACGGGTAAAGAAAAACAACAAAACAAAAAAGCCCAACGGTTCGGGGTGCCAGCGGCGGGTTTCCTGTGGCTAGGTTGTACCCGCGCATATCCAGCGTTTCACTGCACACAAGCTAAGGAACACCTGGGACCACAGGGTGCCAGATGTCCCGGTGACGCATTGACACTAGTCAGGAAATTCAATTTGACGAAAAACTGCGTGCCGTTTTACGCGAGCTTGGACGCCATAAAAGGCAAATTTAATTAGTCAATTTACTATTTACCATACAGCCTACCCCTCAAATATGACGAGGATTATTATGGAGGATTAATCACAATTAATGTTCCCAGTGAATTTGATGTCGACCTCGCGGCTACAAGACATTTGTAGCGCATTTTGTGTTTGTGGTATTGTTTTTGTAGGGTTTCAGTAACCTGCATTTTGGTTCTCTCTATAGTGAGAAGGAGATCCTGCAAAGTATTCTCGGTTTTCATGTGACGTCATCAAAAAGCTAACTTCTAAACCAAGAGACCTGCAGATATATCCTTTCTGTGATGAATATAACTCTGTTCAAGGATTTGTCACACGAAATTTCGGCACCTTCTGACAAGTAGTTCTCGAGATATCGCCAAAGCTATTTATGTCACGCAACACCAGTCACGTATTTTGAACTTGCCGTATTTCACTCGATTTGCACCGTTCTTACCTTTTTGGCACGTCAGTATGTTATAAAAGTTCATATTTTACCATTCTGATACTATTCTTATAATTTGGATTGGAAATAGCGCCGTTTTGGAGACCCGATTAATTGGCCGCCATTATGGAGCCCCTCTGCTGGGGCTCCAACATGGCGGCTCCATACAATTACTGTACAAAATGGCGCACATTCACTTGCTAATATCTCGCTCGGAAAGTGACCAATCGGCCTAAAATTTACCCAGGAAACATAATTTTGTATATTCTTTATAATTCTATTAGCCATCCAGTGTTTAGAAGTTAATTTAGAGAAATAAATTTCGTCACGTGACAAGTGAAAACCAAGAATAGTTCGCACGAAAATGACTCAAAAGAATAACGAAGACAGCTAATGTCCTTTGTTGTTTTATGAAAATTAATTAACTCTAAAAAAATTGATTGAGCTGCCTCAGATAAATTAGCCTCAGTCCCAGGCTACTAGGCGGGCCTGTCACGCTTGCCTGGCTACGACGTCACTGGCTTTTGCTGCCCTCCTGTCACGCTTTGTCTGGCTATGACGTCACTAGCTTTTGCTGCCCTCCTGTCACGCTTTGCCTGGCGCACGACGTCACAGGCTTTTGCTGCCTTCCTGTCACGCGTTGCCTGGCTATGACGTCACTAGCTTTTGCTGCCCTCCTGTCACGCTTTGCCTGGCTATGACGTTACTGACTTTTAATGCCCTCCTGTCACGCTTTGCCTGGCTATGACGTCACTAGCTTTTGCTGCCCTCCTGTCACGCTTTGCCTGGCTATGACGTCACTAGCTTTTGCTGCCCTCCTGTCACGCTTTGCCTGGCTATGACGTCACTAGCTTTTGCTGCCCTCCTCTCACGCTTTGCTTGGCTATGACGCCACTAGCTTTTGCTGCCCTCCTCTCACGCTTTGCCTGGCTATGACGTCACTGGCTTTTGCTGCCCTCCTGTCACGCTTTGCCTGGCTATGACGTCACTGGCTTTTGATTGAAAAGCGGCCGCCATATTGATTAGCTGAGAGCAAGGGACAGCCTGGGGACAAGTCCATCGGTAAATAAGAGCACACAACGCCGAAACTCACTTGATTTGTTAAACATTATACACCTTTTATTGTTACACGGAAATTTCATCAAAGAGTATTGTGTTACGAGTGCCGTATTTGTATTTTTGGAAAAAAATAAGTGTGTATGTATGTGGCACATCAATTTCTCAATACATAAATTTTAATATAATCTCTTAAAGCATTCAATCTTGGCCCCGAATAACACTGTCGCAAATGTGGGGAACCAGAAACATATAACTGAGTTGAAACGTGTAAAAAACATACATTGCTTTAGTGCCAAGTCGCAGAATATACAATTGAACAGATTTTGAAAATGATGTTGTTGCAAGACTTCAAGATGTTAAATGTTAGCATATTATCACTTACAACTGTTGTACTACTTTATTTGAGCGAAAAATGAAATAATATAAAGAGAAACCTGCTTGGTTAGCAGTCGAGAGTTTATTATTGACCAAATATGGTCAAAAACAAACCGCGAATAATCCACAGCTTGGTTCGCCGTTACATGTTTCAACTAAGTTATATGTTTCTGGGGGAACCAATTAAAAAGGAAGAGGAACAGGAGATGGATGAGACCAGGAGGAGGAGGAGGAGGACGAGGGGATCGAGGACGGGAAGAAGGAGGACGGGAAGGAGGAGGAGAAGGAGACGGGGGAGTTGAAGGAGGAGGAGGAAGTGAGGAGGAGGAGAAGAAGAATGGGAAATGGAGGAGGAGGAGGAGGAGGAGGAGACGAGCGTCCCGCGAGCGCTGTGGGCATTTTATGTTGGACTATATTATATCAATTATAGGCTGTCATGGTAGATTATGTTTAACTAGACTGCTTGCAGGTCACGAGCGACAGCCGAAGGCGCGAGAACGCGCCGCAGGGGAGAAACGCCACTATGCTACAGCCTAATTGTAGGTATCCTAGGACATGTTAATTTGCTTTTACCACCAATGCTAAATCGAGCTCTTCTTGCTCTTACATAAACAATGTTTTGGCTACTTCACCTCTCTCTATAGATTGTGTAATGAATTCATTGCTATCACAACGGGTTCTCCTGTGTTAAAATTATAACTTCCTTGATACGGCATCCGACAAGTACAAATCTGCAATGGAACATATCTCTTGAGAATATGCCACGATTCCTTTCTAAACTCACGAATACGAACGAGATAGATCACAACATTTATGAACGAATTTACGTAAAGCGGCATAAGAAAATATAGCTCCATTTTTGGCACCATATGAAGGCATGATGTACACCATATTTTTACCAAATGCATCACCAGAAATGGAAAAAAGCAAAGAAAAGAGACGACAGTAGCGATGCACAGCGTGACGGCAAGTCTTATGTTGCTACGTGCGTTCAGTCCCACCACACGTACAGCTCGCCTTGATGCCTTGACTTTGAACCATATGGTGGTATAACTTGCTAGTATGATACAAAGACCCAAGAGACCCAATGCATATTTTAAGGTGTTGTATTTGCTAGATCGTTCTAGAATATTCCCCATATCTGTACAAATAGCTAGAAACCAGACGATTACAATTCCCAAGATGTACTGCCAGGTTTTTAGAAGGCGATGCTTTAATGGGAGAACCACGGCGTAGACGCGTTCTAACGAAGCAACGGTGAACGAAACGAACGATGCCGCTACAGCGATTGGTAAAATCTGTGTTGAGATTTGAAACAGTATCGGCCCTGTGTGTTTGTACCCTCCTTCCAATAAGATTACCAGTAACACCAAGCCAATTACGAGATCGGCAAATGATAAGTTCAGTAACACATAACTTGACTTCTTAACGCGAAAAGTCTTTCTCAGAAACACCAGGCATGCTAGTGTATTAGCGAGTATAATGGCGAACGATTCCATAAGTTGAATAATCCAAATTGCTAAGGCCCACGAGTCCATAATGCGGTGATTCATCCTTTTGAGAAAGATTTGACAACTTCTCGCACAAATACAGCTGATATGCTAGTCTTAATACGAGAATCATTTGTTGGTGATCTTGTTGTCAAGCTTGAAGTTCCCATTCATTAGGGAAAAATCTATTTTTTTTTTTATAAAAATCTGCTCGTTTCAGTTTTCACTTATTCGCGTTCACTTTAAAACAAAAACGTTAGCTGCAGAATTGAAAACACTAAAGCAATTATGACCTGTTTTCCGCAGACTGCATCCGTCGGACACGTTCACACGGCTTAAAGATATGACAATGGAAAAAGGTGAAAACAAATTTCAAAATGAAAATTGTGTTCTACTCAAAGCTACCGATCTTTTGTTCTATTCTAATCCGCTTACATTTGTTTGAGAATTAAGCTAATAAATGCTGTGATTTTCTAACATAATTTCGTCGTGTTTAATTAGAAAAGATCAAGAAATCCATACAGTTTTTAAAGAAAAGTGACCCTAGCATAGCACGAGCTCAATAAGCTTGCACAGTATTTTTGTGAAGAAATATAAGACGGTAATTGAATTTTTTTTAGTGTAGCTTCTAAAATATTTTTATTGACATAAGTGTTCTGAAATTGAAGAAAATTGCACAGCCTTAATTGGGCGGGCTAATAGGAACATGGTATAATAACGTTCCCTTATGTACACTTTAGAATTAGTTTTCACTATATTCTCAAATATCGACAATATTAATCTCTTCCTAAAAAACGCCCAAGCAGATTTATTTAACAGTAAGTTAAATCCTATCAGAAGCCAATAAAATATTTAAAACTGAAGCCATCAAATTAAAATATTACAATTGGCAATTGGCGTTTGCCACATAGTTTCCACAGTTTCCACAACTATATCACTGAGTAGTACATTTGTAAATATTCAACTTCTGACTAGGCTATTCAATTTACAGATCCTATGAAATGCTGACAAACGTCACTTAAAATGACAATCACCAATGGGACCCGATGCAGCTGATGAAATAAGCATACAAAACATTGTGTCTTGCAAACTGTATAGAATAATACAACTCTCTACAACAGAAAATTAACTACGTTGAATAACTAGGCTTGCCACAATATTCGGCCAGCATTTTGATCAACTTGCCGTTTGCTCGAAACTTTAAGTTGCTCAAGAGTTGTGGATTTCCGTGTAAGTTGCTCCAAAGTTGTCTAAATTCTTCAAAAATTCGCAATATTTGGTATTGTCCACAATAGACAACGGTGATAAAGGAAAGTCACGAGACTCAGTGGACTCAGACAAACAATTCCTCTAAAATCCCATTCAGAAGGATCGCGCTCGAAATACAAGCCAGGGTAGGAGTACATACAAGCTCTGCTATAATGAGTGGAATTACCAGTTTACCAATCATTTTGTATCGTTCTTTAGAGAGAAAACAGAAAATGGGAGAAACGTGCATTTGCTTGTTTGGGTTTTTAATTATTGTGACGTCAACTGTGCGCAGCGCTATTGGCAATTTTTACGATGCTGCGCACGCAACATAAATGGGATAAGAAAAATGCTTGTCCGTTTGATAACAAAAGCCGTTCGATCGCCAGAACGAGTCGGAACGGTTCGAGGGTATTGTTCTCACAACATCGTGAAAACGGTCAAATTGAGATTTCTTTTTTTTGATAGGACACTTATACAATTCTTATTCTAGAATCCCAAAACAAATTCATGGATCCTGCTAAGAGAACTAGGGATATTGACTGACACACCGATCTATCAAGCGCGCCCGAATGTGTCGCGATGATGTACCGACGAAATTACGAAGTCAAACCGATCGCATGCCAACTTGTCGGGGGCTTTCGACGTAACCAAATACGTCATCGGTATGGAATGTTTGGCTTGAGCGCACAGATGCCTCTTTGCGGGAGAGTCTCTTTCGGTGAGGACTAAGGTTTCGGCTTTCGCAGGTTTGTGATTGGCTAGACTTGTAAAAGTGGCCGTTGTGTCTCAGACGCCTGAGTCCAGCATTTTCCAGGTCGAAGTCACAGTTTATCCCTGCAGACCGATCTATAAAGCCACCGTTACACGGTGCAATGTTTTCCGCAACTTGTCGAGACAAGTTGCACGGGCCATTGCAGCGTGTAACACCCTCTGCAACGTTGCGAGACAGGTTACTGCAACCGTTGCAGCAAGTAGGAATCGATTCTACTTGTCGCAACGGATTGCGGCAACTCTCGCATTTCAGGGGGTAACAGCGATCTTGCAACTTGTCTCGCAATTTCGTTCCCAGAAGCCATCTCGGGCTTCTTTGCACATGTGCGTTCTGTATCAAAATGGCGGAAAAAAGTAAAAGTTCGACACGTTGCGAGCGATCATTGCGAACTAATATCAGCTGCAGTGGCTCTTGCAACTTGTCTCGCAATATGGATTGCGAGACAAGTTGCAGAAAACATTGCACCGTGTAACTCCACCTTAAAGCCGGTAAAGAGTGAAGCTTAACACTTTTATTCTTTCGATTACAGCCTTTTGCGTTTGACTGTTTAACCCTAACAGTTCGCACGTTAACGTTGGAAAATTGCGATTCTAGGATGGAACGAGACGTTTCTATGGACAGTGAAAAATAAACATGGCGGTCGCCCTTGGAAACGTCTCACTTTTTGACTCACAACGCAACGTTCAAACGTTCAAACGTAACGTGCGAACTGTTTGGGTTAAACAGTCAAACGCAATCGGCTGTCAAACAAGCGCGCAAAACAGGTTCTTGCCCCGTTTCACCTGGTGCAGTGAACTGGGCTTCCGTCGCGACAGAAAGCCAGTCAACTGCAGGGAGAATCCTCCAATGAAATCCCAAACCAAAGGCGACGTTTTGAAAATGCGCAGCGTGTTAATAACGGATTTTATTGTAACGAGCTTCGATATTGAGATGAAGTTCTCTTTTAAGACAGTCTGGATTTTTTAGTGATTCGAGCTACGCCTCATGCTGGGTCCTAGAAATAGAAAGTATCAAGTCTGAGCATCATTTGAAAAAGGTTTGCATGCAAGTGCCAAGTAGTAACTTTAGCTTGTTAGTCCTGTTAAGCATAGTAAAGAGACGTGGCATTTCAAAATGTTTATTAAATATATAGCGGTTTTTTTTTATAGAATTTCATTTGACATTGAATTTTCATATTAAAGTAATATACTCTTTAGGTAGTGAACTTTAAAATTTAATTTCTCCGCTTTCCATGAGCACATAAATATTTCATAGCGGGACGAAATAAAGTTCGTATTGCATCATGTAGTAAGTTCTTCCAAAACAAACCAAAATCAAGTGAAGAGGTCTAAACTTTTGAGTAACAGGAGTTTTGGTTACTTTTCGTCAAAATTAATTCTGTGAAAACCTGTGTTATATACACCAACGGGTGATGATGTTGTGGAAAAACAGGAACAGGTGAAAAATATTATAACAAAGTCAAACAATGGGAGTCAAAGTCGTGATGAGTTTTAAATTTGATGAACTCAATCAATATAAACAACTGCAGCAGTAAAACAAAGTACAGTTACAAAATCGTCTGTAACGAAAAAGAAACCTCAATAACTATGAAATCTCGAGTTTTTCCAGATCAAACTGAGGGACACGATTTTGTGGTCATCGACGTTGAAGAAACAGAAGAAGAGCGGGAAGCTACGAATATAAGCTTGACAAATTCTGGCGAAAAAGCAGACGTCTGCGAAAACCAAGAAGCTGAAGTTACAACGAGTTCTGCAACTCACAACTTTATTCTTGAATTAAGGCCTTTGCTTACATTTCTAAAGCTCAGCGGCCTTTCTTTAAGCGACGAAACCGTGCTTGAACATGATCGAAAAACATCCAAGCCATGGTTTGTATTTCGCTTGGTAACACAGATAGTGTTTACCTGTTTCCTATGGCTTTATCTGGCTCGCACTGTTGCTTTGTTTTGGATATCTGCTGACGAAAGTACAAGTGCCGTCGCCAACCGGGTTCTTGTAGCCATTTGGGATTCCCAGGTCTGTATGCAAGCTACAATTTGCGTGGCGAGCTGGACTAGAATCACCTCTAAGAGTTCATCCTTGAAGACCTTTCTGAACTACTTGGAGGAGCACAAAGAAGAGCTTGGATGTATCATCAAGAAAGGTTACCTCTCAAAAATAGTCAAAGCCTTTTTCGTTTTCATTCTCGTCAGTATTCTGTCCAACACGACGCTACTAACCGCTATAGTAGCGTCCCGGGAAGTTACTTTCATCACGGCTTGGACTGCACCACTCCCAAACACATTACCAATCCAAACCCTTGCTTGCGTTGTGATAATTCCTTCTACTACGTTGGTATGGGCAGCCCCTATCACGTTCTTCTTTCTCGTTTGTTTCTTTGTTCTACACCAGTGTAAAAACTTAGAGGCTAAAATGAAAGCAAGCCTTGAAGGAAACAGTCTCCAAGACATACCAGATCTTCGTGGCCTTCACCGCGCGATTTGTGACGAGATATCTTTGGCAGATGAAGTCTTCACCTATATCTCTATGACGGTATACCTGTCTATGATTCCATTCCTGTGCTTTATGCTCTACAACTTCATCTTTGTCTCTGGTAACACCTTGGCACTTCAGGTGTGCATGGGGATATGGTCTGTGTTGTTTCTGTGGATACTTGGGCTGTACTCTTTTGGTGGAGCTCTTGTTAATGCAAAGGTAATCAATAGCTTCCTAAAACGGACCTTGTAGAAGCCCTAAATGTAATAACTGGCCCTAAGTGTAATAAAGGCCCCAAGTGTAATAAGAAATGGCCCTAAGTGTAATAAAGGCCCCAAATGTAATAAAAATTGGCCCTAAGTGTAATAATGGCAATGATCATACAAACTGGCAGGGTAGCAAATGTTGTAAGTTCCCTACAACAGGGATACAGAATAGAACTTAGTTGCAGGTTTAAGGTCAGCTTCTCAAAGAGTATAGTAGCACACACCTAGTCGTGTTCCATGAGTACCCCGAAGCCGATACTTAATATTACAAAGCCCGCGGTGTTTGCTTCATATTAGACCCCGATGCGATAGACATATCCGTCCTAGTTGGAGTGACAAATACGGTATTTTGGGACTTTAAAAAGTTGCTGCTCAATAGAGGATGGCCGCTTAATTGAGGTATCACTGTAATATATTGATATAACAACGCTGACTTATTCCAACTAGGACGTTGTATGGTCATTGCCATTTATTACACTTAGGGCCACTTTTTATTACACTTGGGGCCTTTATTACAGTTAGGGCCAATTTTTATTACATTTGGGGCCTTTATTACACTTAGGGCCATTTTTTATTACACTTGGGGCCTTTATTACACTTAGGGCCAGTTATTACATTTAGGGCTTCTACAGACCTGACGTTTCGCACGGCGCACTGCTCTGTACAGCGACTCGCGAGCTACTTTTCAGTTCGAAAACGGCGTCATCAAGCGAGCGAGAAATACTAAGAAAAAGTCTCTTTTAGGGATATTGCGCAAAAACCCCTATTTTTATGTTCTTTTTGATAAGACTATCGTTTCCCTGTTATATAAAAAGTTTTAAAAAATTCTAACGACAAGTTTTTGAGCTATCGTTATACAAGCCCCGAAATTGGGTTTCTGAAAGTTAAAAGGCTTCAAATTATTACGGGCTGCGCGCACAATTATGCGTATTTTGCAAGAGTATCCTCAACACACATAGACAATTCAAGATTCTAATTTTTGCTCTAGGTATTAGGAGTCCAACAGATTACTTCAAACTTGCAAGCGAACCAGATTATGTCTTAAGTGTGCGTTTATATCACACACACACACACATTCATACTTGTTTCACATAATCCATCACAAAATAGCCCTAGCCAAAACTAGAAATGGGGTATATTTGCGCCATCACAGTTTCTAAACAAGTAAGGGCATCCTCTCTCATCGAACGCAATGTGTCATTGAACTGAATTTCTAAAGACACAGGTCAGGAGCTTCGCGAAAACGCGTGTAAATTTAATTATACAACACTAGTAAATCGCGCGCTCTGATTGGTTGAGAGCCATGTTGCTATAAGAGTACAGATACACGGTTGACAAAAAAAAACCTGTTTCTTGCCGTATAAAAATAGATCTCGTTTTTTGTGCGTATTAGTGTAATAGATACACAGAAGACGTCACAGAATGTCATGAACAACAGTCACGCAACTCGACTGCGTCTCGTTGCGTACTTTTTTGTTCATGACATTTCTGTGACGTCATCTATGTATTTATTACAGTACCACGCACGCAAAACGAGGTCTATTTGTTAATTAAATTACAGAAAATGAGTGTCGGGCAATACAAAAGAATGGTCTATTGAAGCCTAGAAAAACAGTTGACGCGTCATTTGAGGTTTTAGAAACATACTTTAGGACTCTATCAAAATGAATTCCAGGAAAAACATCATATTATGAATTTTTATAGTTTTACATATACCGAGACCTTAAAGAGGCATACAATTAAGAATTATTGGATGAGATTGAGCATGGTAGTGAGATTTGTCAACGCCGAGGTTTATGCCATCAGCCAAAGCGAAGCTGAGCGGATAACTCGAGGCTAAAAGAACTCGAAGATGAGGCCTTGCTTCCGCTAAACGGTTTTTCGACTTCAGCTTATACGACCATTGGTATTTTCCTCTTCGTATTCAATACAAATAGCCACATAGTTCATGTTTAGAAATCCTGAGCAATGCTCTCTCGCCAAAAAATCATAACAGATTCAACGAGAAGATTGGCAAAATTGGCTTTGCTTCCGAAATGAAAGCCAACATGGCGCCCAAACCTATTGGCATGCATTATGACGTCATTACAGTGCATCAATCCTAATGTCTGTAGTATGACGTCGCGAACTGCGCGCCAACAAGATTTCGCTGCGTACTATTAGCCAATGTGGAATGGGTGAAAAATAATATTTATTATATCACATTTCTCGACAGATGCACGGACTGATCATTCATCTTCAGGGACTAAACGTGACAAATATACCCAAAGAAGCTAAGACCGAGGTAAGACGATGTCGATCTAGACATAGTTTATCTAGACAAACTACTAGCCGTGAATTACGCGCTGTTTCCGAAAAGCGCAGTCATTCACCTGAAGCAAAACGTCTTGTAAACACTCTTTCTCTTTCTTTATTCACTCTTCTCATATAGTTAATGCTCTTCTTCATAATACAAGTAGTTTTCGAAGTGTTTTGAACATAAGATGTTGTTGAAAAATGGCGTCCACACACTTGTTATAGCCCGCCGTGCTTCATGGGAAATTAAGAAGAACGAAATTCGGGTTAACCCAGTGCAAAATTTCTTGGGAGCGATGTATTGTTGAATCATTTGGCATAAGAAGGGTGCCGTGGACTATTGATCTAAAAGAAACCATTGTATAAAATTGTAAAATTGATGTTTATAGTGGTAGTGCACTTAAGGCTGGTTTCCTAGCCTGCGTAGCTAGCGGTTTAGTGGGGTTTTAGCAGGTTTTTATCCGCGAAATCTTCGTAGAAGTCGGTAGTTTGCTTGTTGTTCGATGAGATGGCCGCGCGAGCGCTGGGGCAGAGTGCGCCTGGTTAAAAATTGCGCCCTGGGGGGAGGGTGGGCGGGGAGAAAACGCAAGAGATGGAAACCAGCCTTTAGCTAGCCAGCTATTTTACAGACATTTGCCCACATGATGCCTCATGGGCTACAGTTGTGACGGCGCAACCTTTTCTGAAATAGACGTATTAAATTTGTTGACTGTGATTTAAAAGTGCGTTGGCGGCGCGGAACCTGGCCTGCTGTAGATACGGAATGAAATCGCGTAGTCGCGGCACGGTCACGTCGCGGTCACATCGCGCATAACTTTTCATGGTCATACGAAATCTGCTCTATAATGATGAGGATACGTTTTTTTGTAAATACTCTTGGTTTTTTTTTCAGCTGGTCTTGTTTATTTCCAAGCTTAACGGCCAGGCTATAGGATTCACGGCCGGAAAAATTGTGGTCATTGACAATTCTCTAATACTTACGGTGAGTTTCAACCCTTGGTTTACCAATAAAGGACTTGCTCAACCATCAGACCATCTTCACAGGGAATTTCTGCAGAAACCCATCCATGGGAAAAGCTGAATTCCCCTAGGCACACGCATGGGAAGTGTTCGGAATTCACAAGGATAGCCATGTGAAATCCGAACACTTCCCATTCTTCTACCAATATGGGAAATTCAGCTTTTCCCATGAATGGGTTTCAGCAGAAATTCCCTGTGCCTATAGACTCACCCCTTTCAGATATAATATCACGGCATAAATTATCATCTAGGGGTTTCCAGGGCCTATTTTTTTATGAAATTGAGGTTTTTCTTTATTTTCTATTTTCACCGACCGAGGGGCATAACCAAGTGTCAATCTTGTATTACGCGGGCGCCGATCTTGGGCGAAGAATTGCATTTTTAGGAACGCCACACAGGAAACCCACGTATGATTCGGCGCCAAACTGACAGAATTAAACATGGCGGCCACGATGCGAGTGGACGAGAAAAACCCCACAGTTCTTGTCGTTTTAGACGCTGATTGGTCATATGAATCTTGATTTTTTATACTTTTTATAAACCTCTGATTCTAAGATACGTTTTGTTGTATTTTTCGTCCAAGATCGACGCACGCGTAATACCAAGACGGACACTTCTGGTATGAACTTCTGCTGAAACCAACTACTATATAACACTCACATTTTATCACACAAATCTTGTTTTCAGGTGGTTGGAATGATCCTGACGTACTTCGCTCTCCTCTACCAAATAAAGTGAATGAAAGTATCGAGAAGACTTGCGTATGGCTTCCCTGACACCCCACCCATCCTGGGCTACGCAACTGAGTCTCACCCTAGCCCATACTCGACAAAAGGCTATTTAACAATTATTCCTCAAGCCCGAATGGGATCTGAGTCAATAGCTCATAAGGCCGAAAGCCAAATGGGCCTATATTGACTCAGAGGCCATGAGGCCGAGAGGAATAATTGTTTTAGTCAAATCACACTATCAAACTAGTAGGTAAATTTCTATAACCATAAAGGTTTTCTGGTCATTAAATTTGCCATTTTCTGGTTTTCAAATCCGACACTTTTCGCTACTAAACCAATCAAAACGCGACATTACATTGACAATAGACCACTGTGCGATTTGACTAAAGATTAGATTATTCTACTCCTAGTACCTCGCACGGAACCAATATGTGATGGAGGCTCCGGTTGACTGACTCCTGACTCGACGAGTCCTAAACTTAGACGCAGAGACTGCTTCACGTTCATGATCGGTGATAAAAAAGCACCAGTACCCAAGGGCTGGACCATTAGAAATTGGAGGAGGGATTGGTCCCCACCACCCCTAAAATCAGGTTTATCTTTGATAGGAAATTAACCGCGAGCCATACCATACGAAAAAAATACGACAATCACCAGATGCCGTTTTCGATTTAATAATTCCTCTATTTCCCGCCTAGATGAGTCGGATGCTATTTTTGCAAATATGTTGTATTTAGCCTTCAATGTATATTTGATGTCCAGGTAATCCCGCTTTTCAGCCATAGTTACACCTCGCATCAAAAGAAGTAAGACATTAACTCGCCATTTCACCCTTTATTAGAGTATAAATATAATCGTTATATTGTCAATAAATAACATCTTAAGTTTAGTGTGTCTACGTGAACTCCCAACAATTTTCCTTAACACGTAAGCACGCTTGGAAGCTAAGACCCTTATAATGTCTATGTATGTCTATGAGGAGTATTTAGGTATGGGAAAAGGGTCAATGTTCAATGGCAAAAATAGTTGAAGGACGGAGAGAGAGGGTGAGAGCAATGAAAGAGAACGTTCCTGTCCTTCCACTCTCTCTCCCTCTCCGTTTCTCACAGGGAACTTCTGCAGAAACCCATCCATGGGATATGAATAGCCATGGAAAACCCGAACAATTCCCATTCTTCTACCATGGAAGGAGAAATTCAGCTTTTCCCATGGATGGGTTTGTGCAGAAATTCCCTTGCCATATATGTTTTGGTCGGGGATGATCGTCGGAAGTTTTCAGTTTCACCTCTAAAAGATATCAAACATGGCGTGGCTCAATTAATTTCTTACCCTAAAAGATACCCTAAAAGATGAGGCCGTGTGTGCCAAGTAGGCGCGAAGGAGACAGGTAACAGGTAAAAGATACCCATCAAGAAATTTCCGTGTTTGACTAAAATCTGCCTTTAATGTTGTCTATTTTATCGTCTTCTCATCGAATAATCTCTCTTTCTTACACGGCTTTAAGGACCACCACAACGAGACAACACAATTTGGACACATATTTCGGCCCTAAAAGATACCAATCTCCCTAATTTTATTGAAGATTAAGATCACCCCTAAAAGAGACCAAGGCCCCGTGAATTTTAAAACCTCTAAAAGATACGACGATCAAGCCCGACCAAAAAATATGGGAGTCCCCCTCGGGTCCCTGTGTCTCTTGCCCCATTTGTTTACATCGCCAAAATCTCGCCCG
The DNA here is from genome assembly GCA_033964015.1 of Scolanthus callimorphus. Classification (NCBI taxonomy): domain Eukaryota; kingdom Metazoa; phylum Cnidaria; class Anthozoa; order Actiniaria; family Edwardsiidae; genus Scolanthus; species Scolanthus callimorphus. Next base: position 505,996 of record CM066915.1, read on the forward strand.
TCGAGTTTTCTTCGCGTTTCTCGTGGTTTCTCTGATACAAAACCTCACGGGGTACACGTGCGAAGCCCACAGGGCACAATCCTTTGTTGTTACAGTTACAGTGTTAGAGTATTTCTACTTGGAATACATCGGTGTAGTATTTACTCGAGTATGTTTGCACGTAATATTGATATGTTAGTCATAATAACAAGGAGTTCCATATCCAAATTATACTGTTTCTGTCATCGGATAGACATTTCACCTGATACATTGGTGCAGTGCTAACTCGAGTAGATGCTAGAGTTTTCATGAGCAACAGGGTTAGGGAAGAGGTCAAAACAACGGTACTCGATAGGTATCCAGAGATGGTGAATAAGGTGGTGGGGTACCGGGTACTACCACCCCCATAGGTATCCAGTGGTTATTTTCTCGAAGCGCAAATATAATGGATACCCGATTTTATTGCAGAAATGTGCTGTTCTCTTCGTGTAGAGCACATTGATAGGGTTTTCACCATGAATGCATGATGCATCAATTATTTCACGAGATATCGGCAGTTGTAAAAACGATTTTTAGGAAAATTGAAAGAGGTGGTGGGTCTCGGGTCCCCACTCCCTAAACTGGATACTTATAAAGTACCGTTGTTTTGACCTCTTCCCTTACAACCAGATTATTCTGGTTGGCCTAGCCTCACCAAGCTGCTCGGCGAGCCTGTCGCGCTTTGCCTGGCAATGACGTCACTAGATTTTGCTACCCACCCGAGAAGAGCTGACGCCCATTTGCCTGGCTATGACGTCATTGGCTTAAGAGCTGCCGCCATATTGAAAGCACAAAGGGGTACATGGGGGTAGCCTGGAAACGAAGCTACGGTTGGCGCTTCCCCTGCCAACCAATCCCCACTCCCACACCACCACCCATTTAACAATCCTCAATTATCAACGTGATTAGTCAAACCATGCCCTAAATGTAAAACCGAATTATCCCACCTGTCACTCCCCTACAAAACAGAAGAGCTCCACCTCTATATAACTCTTCCCCGAATCACGCCATTGTGCCTCATGTGGCCAGCGGACACTCCCAGTAATGCAAGTAACAGCGCATTTTGCTGTCCGCTGATTTGAATAATTCTGATTGGCCTTTACAGAAGCACTTGTAGTATCTGTTTCCATTGTTATCAAGAAGATTGGTGAAGATGTACTCTTTAGCATTATCAGTAGAGCACGTGGCTCCCACGATGATTTTGTTCTGTGGGAAGAAAATTATAATTTCTAGCGGCGGAGCTCTCGAGCTCCGCACCGCGAAGGGGCAGCAGCAGAGCCAAAAAAAGAATTCACTGCCGAAACAGCTGTTCTCATTAGGATTGTCACTGCCCGTATAAAATTGCTTAATGCTCTATGGCACCCTCACAAGACTCCATAAAAAGCTAACCTGGCGGAGTCAGGGATCGTCAGCCAATGCTTTCAGAACGGAAATCTGCCCGCCTTCATCAGCACCTTGAAGAAGGATGTGGTCGCCACCGCTCTGACTGGAGCATATCAAGAAAATTTCGCCAAAAACTGTCCTTTTGCCGACGTTGCAAAACGTCCTTATTAGGAAATCCCCCTTACCTTATTTGGAAGGTCTGTAAGTACTTTGGCCTCATATCTTAGCGAAAAATACAGGAAAATTTACCCAAACTTGCAGATACTCGAGCGAGAAACTTCGTTCTCTTGGTCGCCATTTTGGTTCTATCCCCCGCCGAGGGGCCTGAGACGCGATTTGAACACCACAGGCAGCCCGCGCTGATTTGCCATAAAAACGACAGCACTTTCATGATATGAACCAGGCGTGCGACGCGGCTGATGCCGCGTGAATGAGGGAGTTGTATGAGCTTATGTCTTTCAATCTCAATATTTACCAACAATCAAACTAGGCTGGTTTCTTGGAAACTCATGCGCTTTGCATTATTAAGAAAGAAAGAAAGAAAGAAAGAAAAGAAGGATGACTGTTTTTTTCATTCAATGTTTACTTGTTGGATTTATGGAGTTCAAATTGCTGGTAGTGTCGTTGTGTTGGCTTGCAGCATGTTCCACAGGGAATTTCTGCAGAAACCAGTCCATGGGAAAAGCTGAATTTCCCAAGGCACAAGAATGGGAAGGGTTTGGAAATCCACACGGATAGCCACGGGAAATCCGAACACTTCCCATTCTTCTCAGACCGTGGGAAATTCAGCTTTCCCCATGTATGGGTTTGTGCAGAAATTCCCTGTGTTCCAGTCAGTGATTTTGGCGAAGAAAGCGAAGAGCAAGTATGTATGTTGGTCACCAATAGCAAAAGTCCTCTTTGGAATGGAAAGACTTTGATGACAAGGAAGGTTGTCACTCCTAGTAAAGGAGGACTCCTGATCAAACTCACCTCTGGTTCGGTGACCACCAGATCGTTATTTGCATTACTCTCTGACGTCACTGGCGTACTGGTCTTCACTTTATGCTCACACAAACTGAAGTTCGCAATACCATGTGGTCCCATATGTCCCCTGGGTCCACGTGCGCCTCTGGGGCCATTGAGTCCCTGAGGTCCCTGAATGCCCTGTGGCCCTGGCGGACCTTGGGACCCATTGTACCCTCGAAGCCCCATTTGGCCTGTCATTGCGCTAAGCAGATGTATCTGTTATGATAATTAAACAAGTATCAGCATTATTATATAGTACAAGGCACTTCCAAATTGGCCGAAAGGGATCATGTGGATAGAGCCTGCATAGACATACACAGAGCTTGCTTTTTCGGGCGACTATTTAAGCATTAGAGCGCAACTTTCTATGACTTTATCGGCGCAATAGAGCATAGATTTGGACCAATGAGAGAGCGCGTTATATCGTAGCTATATTAGGCTGCATTCATTATGTATACTACAGGGGGGGGCAGAGGAAATTTTTTTGACAATGCAAAATTTTCAGATCCCCCAAGGCACAACATATTTTTTACGAATCCCCCCTCTTGGTCAAAAGGAAAAAACATGCCCCCCCCCCATCACCCCGGAGACAATTTTTTCAATTTATATTTATATCAATTTTACAAAAAATAAAGAACAAGGCTCAATGATAAAAAAAAAATACAAAGCGTAAAATGCAAATAAAAATCCTAGGTGGCTTTACTTTTTTGTGTCGGTAGTGACTTTCTACCTAGTGATCTGGTGCGCTCCTCGATTGGAGCCTTACTACACATAGGCCATGGCGAGAAATAGCGAATGATAATGGGAGGAGTTTAAACATGACCCTAATTATGCTGTCAATAAAGTCGATTGTCCTATTGCGTCTCTCATTGGTCGCTGTCGATTGGTGGGTCAATTAGTATGCAAAAACAAACCCTGACTTCCGGGAGAGACAGAAGAGAGAGTGAAGGGTTGTTATAAATTGCTTAAAACTTTGCCTTTTCGGCTGATAACATGCCAAGAAGAAACAATTTGAAAGCAAAGTAAAATAATATATCATGCTTTTTGTTAATTTTGGGAAAATATCGAGGATGCGTTGATAAATAACGAGAGTCAATACTGAACTTTGCCTTCGCCGGTTCGCTTCAAGTTCGCGCTAATATTTAAAAATTAAGTTCGCTAGGCACTCTGGTACTCGTTTCTAGTCTTTTTGGACACATATTATTAGCAGAGGAACGCCTGGTTGTACACTGTCGAAGAACTGGCCGCTCAGAGCGGAAAGAAGCGAAGAAATCGGCATTTTTTCGAGCTTTTTTGCTTCGAGGCGGACTTCAAGGGCCAAACAATGAAGCCTCGTTTAACATGGAAGTGGATCTTAAAAACCGAGCTGAAAAATCATTTACATGACGTGAAATCTGTGTGAATTTACGAAGGAATTCTTGTTCTTTTGATCTGGAGGTAAAGTGAGGTTTGTACGAGCTTATAACGTTACGAAATTTGACTGTTAGTTCTGTGTATTTTAGCGCCGTGGCATAGACTTCCTCTTGTAAACAGAGCTCTTGAGTTTGTAACCTAGATTTGACAAAACCGAACCGATTTTATACTGTAGCCCACCAATATTACCACGAAAAGAAAGATGAACAACATGTTGTTTCGATCGGAGGCAAAGTAACTTTCGATTTCGAATTTAGCCCAGTGTTATCTTGAATTTAAGTTTCATTGCCATACATTTACAGTAAATTATTTGAAGGTAATCTGAGTCCATATTTTAGAAGTGCCACGCTCAAGTGCGCATGTCCATTCGGTATTTCTCCCCATGCTGAGTATCATTTATTTTGTATTTGATTGTTTGGTATGTTTTCCGTTGTGCGCGCGAAGCGCGCCGCAATTTTGACAATGAAGCTACAAGACTATTAATCAAAAGTCCAAAGGCGTTTTGTCTGGCAGACGAAAGCCACTGAAGAGGACCTCGAGGAATTGTAGTAAAACAAGAAGGCCTTTTACGATCTTTTAAGTTTAATATAATTCTTTATGCGCGCGAAGCGCGCAGTTTTTTTTTCAACATATCAGTTGAAAGAGGGTGAATACACGAGAATAGTAGTGCAAGTGATATTTCTTCAGGAAGGAGGTTCAAACTCGGTATTCAACAATTGAGCCTTCCTTCATTTACTATCAAACTGCACAACCTTGTCTTAAATATATATAATACCTCAACAAAAATATGCATCCCCCCTTCATGTTATGAAAAAAACTTGACATCCCCCCTTTTCCAGTTCCTAAATTTTGAGATCCCCCCAAAAATCCTCTGCCCCCCCTGTAGTATACATAATGAATGCAGCCTTATAAAAGCAAATGGATCCTGTCTCGTTCAAATTGGTCTCCTAGACACTATATCGGAGAGTCAGTTTCCCCTGGTAAAACTTTATTATAAGCAAAAAATTAGCGTATACATAGTTTCTCTCGCAAGCGAGCTACCTCGGGCTAAATGGGTGTGTTCATGAACACTAGTAAATGAATCACAAGTTCAACTTTAAACAATATATGCGGTTTCAGGACTGTTTTGTAATTCAAAACTCACCTTTTCCGTCAGAGATGTATTCATGCTGATGATTTTGTCGTGCAAGGCATCACCTCGGGTTTGCAGTGTGACGTTCATCTGAAATTATTTTTCATATATAATAAAATGTACATCTTTCTAATCAGAGCAAGACAACAGAACTACTTACGTAGGAGAACAAGAGCCTTAAAATAGTCGTTTAAAACAGTTTTTGGGGGTCAAAAAGTTCGGGATTTTTTTAAAGGCAGTGAACCAAGCATGCAGCCTGGAATTTCTAGGGGTATGAAAAGCTGGCATGGAATTTTTATGTTGATATCGGCTCTGTGTCTTTTGATGGTAACCCCAACAGGTTTGGGGAGTCTCAATTCCGGTCATGGGGATATTTTTGATTCTCGGCCAAAGTGTGACCATTGGGCATAATGTTTTTAATTTTCTTTTATGCTTCATTTACACTTCCCAACACAAAAACGCCGGATTACCTCCCTTCTTGGATTTCAACATACAGAGACATCGCATAGAAATGTAGCTCAGTCAAAGAAAACGGGTGCTGAGCAGGGCAATCCCTAGACTTGCCCGGAGGGTCTAATTTGCAGGTCGCAGGTTGCAGGTCAGGTGCAGGTTGCAAGTCAGGTGCAGGTTGGATGCAGGTTGAGTCTAAAATGCAGGTCGGGTGATTTCTAGTTTTGTTTGGTTTAGAGGAAATTTGTACTCGAGAGAGACAGTATAATTATAATACTCAAAGGAAAAAGTGACCCGAAAAGGCGCGTTCTGTTTCACACTTTGTTTTGGCGAAGAGATCAAGGTGAGTGCTTTTAATCGTGAATTATTCATGTAAAACCGTATTCCCTTTGTTCCTTCGAGCATTAATCATGCCAAGAATGGTTTAGTGACAATAGTGTGGGTAAACAATATTATTTGATTAGCTTTTCGACCCTTGTATTTGCTTTTATAAACGTTTAAACGCCGATTGAGCTTGTATCGGGGGTCTTTCATCCAACGACTTGATCAGATTTAAGTCTTGTCACTGAATAAAAGAATATAGTTTATACCTTATACTATCACATCACATCGGTATTAAAATGACCATACCACGGGGCTGACTCTCCCGGTTTTTTTTCGGGAGACTAAATATTTTTCACCTTGTTTCCCGGGCTTTTGTAATTGTTGTATGTTTACTGTGTTTATTTTTATGTATCAGCCGCCTTTTCTGCTCACTTTTTAATTGCGTATTATAAGATGCTGTCTCTCGAGAGAACAAATTTCCTCTAAAATGTTAAATCTAAAAAACCCGTAAAAATCACCCGACCTGCATTTTAGACTCAACCTGCACCTGACCTGCAACCTGCACCTGACCTGCAACCTGCGACCTGCAAATTAGACCCTCCGTGGACTTGCCACAAGTAGACTTCTCTGAGGATACTAACAAAAGCGGCCCAACCAAGCAGGAGAAAGTCTAGGCAATCCCTGCCACCCAGAGACACTTGCCTGACTTCAACACTTCGGCCTGAACTATTCAGGCATTTTTCCAAGTACACTTCTTTCAGAAAAAAAGGTTCTAACGGCGAGCCTGTTATAAACCGTCTCTACTAACCTTGTTAATGAAGCCTTTGGTTTGGTTGCACTGTATATAAACATTGGACAATTTAGCCATCTGGATTTTCATCTAGTAAAAAGAAGAAAAAAGAAACAGTCATCGAACAGATGCTCCAAAAATGGACTACATTTGCCAGCATTTTTACTAGGAAGGGTAAATATTGATTTTTCCAGTAAGAAGTTTTCTTGTGATTTTCCCAGACAGCAGTGAACTGCAGTTAATAAAAAGATGTTTCCTACTAAGTATCGAGCCCATGGAACCTGATATTATCTAGTACCAGGTTTTCTGAGGAACAGGTTCTTTCCAGCCTTTGTGTGAATTTAAAGGGAATAAAAACAGAGAAATGAGCCATTGAAATGAGTGAAATGATATCCAAGATACTACAAGACGGAGCAAGAGTGGATTACCAAGAGTTTCCATATTTACTATGTACGCCCGAATCACAGTCAGAAAAGTGTCTATTTTTAGAACTAGGATGCCCGCGAAAATTCGTCATCCACAGGGTTCCCACTTTCTCGCCACGCGAACAGTTATGAGATCCAGCCTAAAATTAAATCGCAGATCAATGGAAAAACCGTTAAAATCGCAAAGATAAGCTGGTAGGATATTCTCTATTTTGTTGTGTATTGGGTATACAAGCATTCGAGCCTGAGCATTCGAATACTTTCGCGAGCGAAACTCAAATCTAAAAATAGACACTTTTCTGACTGTGATGTGGACAAATACAGTAGGGAAAGATTCTAACTCTTGTTAATCCACTCTTGGACGGAGTCATTACCTTGTTGTTGAGTTCCTCGTATTTCTTCGTAAAATCGCCTAAAGCGTTTTCTAATAATGTGATCTGATGAAATGGATAAAATTCCATATCAATGCAGTGTTTGATTTTCAGACATATCTTCCCTCGAGAGAAAATTACAAGGGAAAATACGTCTTGTTGGTACCTTTTAGGGGTCAAAATCAACTAAGCGACGTCATTTTCGGTACTTTTTAGGGGTAAAATCGAAAGTTCCCGACGAGTCCCCCCCTCTCGGGATCTGATCTGATTCTCAAACGCTACGGTAGAGTTCGCTCTAAATTCCTATCCCCGCCTCTGAGGCGTCACAGGGTGGAAAGTTCTGGGGGGATAAAAATCACGATGGAAATGTTGTCACTACAATATCAAGAAAGTGCTGTCGTTTTTATGGCAAATCCGCGCGGGTTGCCTGTGGTGTTCAAAACGTGACTCAGGCCCCTCGGGGGGTAAAAACAAAATGGCGACCAAGAGAAGGATGTTTCTCGAGTATCTGCAAGTTTTGGTCGATTTTCCTGCTTTTTTCGCTAAGATATATGAGGAAAAGTACTTACAGACCTTCCAAATAAGGTAAGGGGGATTTCCTAATAAGGAAGTTTTGCAACGTCGGCAAAACGACAGCTTTTGGCGAAATTTTCTTGATATGATCTGCCAGTCAGAACATAGCACAGGGAATTTTTGCAGAAACCCCTCCGTGGGAAAAGCTGAATTTCCCATGCTAGAAGAATGGGAAGTGTTCGGATTTCCCATGGCTATCAATGTGAATTCCAAACACTTCCTTTGCGTGTGCCTTGGGAAATTCAGGTTTTCCCATGGATGGTTTCTGCAGAAATTCCCTGTAAACTTTACGTTGATCTTGACAGGGCCCACATAAGCACGTGTTAGGGAAGTACAATCCGCGGTATTTTGAACTAAAAACCGGCAGTGAAATGTAAAAACGTCAGCTACATTTGTAATACCTTGAGCCCCATTTTGAGCTAAATTGTACATACTAGTCCAATACTGTGACAAATTTATGCATGGTATTGTTCTCCTCCATTGTATTGCCTCGTTCTATAATACACTCCATTGCACTCCATTGTTTTAGACAATGCCTTGCATAAATTTGTCAGTGTATTGGACAACCCTCAAATTGTAATACCTTTTCGTCTTGTGTTTGTTCTTCTCGCTGAAAGAAACAAAAAAAGAGCTAGCTACCAATTCTTAAAATTGAGACACTTTCTATATATTCCGACTTCTCAATTTGGTTCGGCTACAACGAGTTTTTCAATTGTAGTAGTAGACGAGAGAGACGTAATAGTTTTAAATTTTACGGGGTCGATTATTATAATAGATGAACTTTTGTGTTTAATTTAATTTTGTAGAAATTCCCAAGATGTATTCCTGCAGGGTATGCTTCACAGAGTATTTCACATATGACAGGCAAGTGGAGACACCTAGGGATAATTATTGCTCTCTATCAATTTATGCAATGACATTTTTTAGTTTATGTTTCTCTGGTCGGCAGTGTCAGGCATGAACTTAGAAGTGGGCTCATTTAAAATATCAATCAAGGGGATTCAACATAGAGGATGTTTTTTTCTTCGAATTGTCATTTACTTGAAGTTTTGACGGCCCCTGAAATTGATTTTATAACACGGTATTGCTGGTTTCAGGCACTCCTATCATTATTTTTTTTAATAATTATGAAAAATATGATCTACTTGCCTTCCAATAGAAGACCACTTTGTGAGGGGTCCCTAACATGCTCTGGATCATCTGCAATTCTCCCTCAATATTAGCCTCATTCAACACGGCGATTTAGACCCCAGCCTAATAGACCAGAAGCCCTTGCAAATTGCTGTTAGGCTCAAATGTTCATAATACCCCCGAAAACAGAAAGATATCACAATTTTCTGCTACATTTAATGATATAAAGGAAGCAAATCCTTGTTAGCCTCCTCAAAGAAATGAAACGAGGAAAAAATATGGTATATTCAGTATATTTTGTGTGTACAGCGCGGTCGTCATGCTTCGTTGCACCAGAATGCATTATAGTCCGTGAGGGAAAACACGCAAGCCGTCTAAAAATTGGAATTTCCTCCTCTAATATGTTCAATTGATACAGCTTCTTACCTAAATGTTTTGCAGACATCATACCAGCAGCCTTCAACATTCAAGTCTTTTCAAACTGTCTTCAAAAGCCGTTTTCTTATTAGATTTAGCCTGGATCCTTTTGTGCCGCACGATGCCGCACTAGTGGATCCCTTTGCGGAGATTCCACAAAACTACCACAAAACATTATCGAAATACACCACGTTTGGTACCTACGGAAAGCTCAATAAATTCTCTATCGAACCCTGCTATTTTTAATAAGTTACTGTAAAATCAGCGCATGCTATTTGTGATCGAAACTGCTGAACGGGTTATTTATTAGCCAAATTTGATAGATTTCGACATGTAAAAGATCTCGCATTTCACATAAGGTCACATAACGCCAAATCGTCGTGCAAGGTTGTACATTTCTTTGTTAATTATCACTTTTTGGAAACAGAAATATACAGTTGACTTGAATGTACAAAAAAATTACATTGAATTTAATTTTGTTCCCAAAATGGAACCAGATGCAATCCAGAGCATGTTAGGGACAAAGTGGTCTTTTATTGGTAGGTTAAGTAGATCATATTTTTAATTATTATTGAAAAATGAATTATGATAGGAGGGCCTGATACAAGATAATTGCACATGATATAGGCATATAAATACTGCTTTTTGGGAGGGGGGCATAGCTGTCAACTCATCCGCATTAGGCAGGTGTCACTAGATTTTGAAGCCTGTCACCCGCATGATGATTGAAATTTTTTTTATACATTTACTGTATTTCACCATTGTCGCTCTCTGCATTTTTTCATACATTTAAGTTGTATTTTCCTGCCACGTGAGGGGGAATCGCAAGATTTTTGACGAAGTTGGGTTGACGGGTATGGGGGAGTCCAATACTGTTGACATATATTTCCTTCTTATACTTTGTTACCAAAATGTGTTTCCCAAAAATATCCATACCCCCCCTACGGAAGGGATTGGAAATTCCAGAGGGGTGGGGGTCAATTTACCTAATCTTTTCCATACAAACACCATATTTTTCTTCGGTAATTCCAGAGGGGAGGGGGGGGGGGTCATTTCTCAACACCCTTCCGTGGGGGAGGGGGGGGGGGGTATGGATATTTTTTGGAAACACACAATGTATGTTATTTCTTACTATACAATTATAACATTCCTTAACTAATGTCTGATGTGGCAAAAATTAAAGTAAAATAGACAAAATTAGCCAATAAGATGATAAAAAGAAATATTTTATCTTCTACCCTGATTTGATGAACTAATTATTATTGCGGCTCTTACAAAAACAATGGTACTCCAGTATGTTCAGCTACTATAATTTATAAGTATCCATAGCCATGCATGGTTTACGTAAGACTGGTAAATAAAGGGATCTGTCTTCAAGGCTCATGGCTATTATCATTCAATTTCAGTGACACAACATCCGCCAGAGGTGGCTTTAGGACACACCATACCATGACACAAGTAAAACATAATTAGAGCAGTTTTCACATGACTCTCGTGGGTAATTTTAAATTACTTGGTAATTGCGATTAGTTTTGGTTGTGATTGTTCAAGAGAATGATCTTTGACCCTTCTGCCAATTAGATCGCATAGAGAAAATAATAACACAACTACTTGTGATTACTTTACTCACTAAGGCGAGTTTGTTGTCGAAATTTCTATTGCATTTGATTGGATAGTGAATTACTCACGAATTGCTTTCACAACAGTCATATGAAAATCGGTATATAGATTTAGAGAAATTGAATACTTATGTAAAATTTGGGTATCATTCGAGTTATGGCATTGCCAGGTTTCTGTTTTGCATGCGACACAAACCACAAACCTTTCTCAAGGTGTGTCTGATTTGCATCAAGGTCTAAGGTAGAAATTTCTGGGGGGGGGGGGGGGGGGGGGGGCAAGCCTTAGTCATCCTTTTTTTTGCGGGGCGGGTTAGCAGGTTTTTTCCCACATGTTGACATTGAAAATGTTACTTCCCCCCCACCATTAGCTATGGTTCTAGAATGGTTTTGAATGCATTTCTATGTAAAGGTTTTATCATCACTAATTGTGAGAAGCCACACTGAAAAACTATCAGTCGCTATCAGTGACAAAAAAAAACACGGCAGACCTCAGGAGCCCCAAAAACATACAATATATTAGGGAGTGCCCCACCCCAAGCCTATTCTTTCATACCTGGGAAATGTATTTCTTATTGGCTGTTCAAGTTTTAGTTCAAGCATTCCAGCTATAAATTACATATACGTTTTTGATTGTAATCTAATTAATTAAGTATTGTAGAATCATAGGATTTCAGAAAAGATCCATACTCATTCCTCCATAATGTGTTTTATACAATAACACTAACAGATATATTGGAGATATTGGAAGATGACACCGTAAAACTCATGTCAAATAACGTTTTTCTCTTTATTGCCATTTGTGCTTTGCTATAATATCGTTCCATTGGAAGGAGTTAGTACCCTTTTCCATGCACATGGAAAAATACGTAACTGAGGGAGCTCCGCTTTTAGCCAGTGGCTAAATCTATATATTATACTTTGTGTGCTATAAAAATGAAATATCATCTAGTCAAATTGGCCGCGCAATACTTTTGACCAGACCTGGGTAAAAATACGTCATCAGTATGGAATGCTTGACTTGAGCGCGCAGACACCTCTTTGCGGGAGTCTCTTTCAGCGAGCGCTAAATGATGTCAGCTTTAACAGGCTACCTTCCACCACCAATCATAAAAACATTCTAGAAAAAACGCCACAAGTACAGATTTTCTTTCAAGAGCAGCTCGATGTTTTCCAGCCCAAAACAGAGGTTGACCTGGTAAAGCAATACTCCCCTAATCCGAGCTCAAGGACGCAGTGTCTACGAAGATAAGTCTCGCCAAACCCGCCACTGAGACCCTACAATTAACACGGCAATTGGCCTGCCCAACTGAACAAGACTAAGCGCAAGGCCTTTGTCATTCATATTATCAAACTTCTCTCCCAGACCAAGAAGGCCGAAGACTCGAACACACCCATCCCCGTAACCTAACGTAAAGCAAAGCACTACAGTGAGAGAGAATGATGGAATGAAGCGAAACCAAGCAGCGAAGAGGAAAACGAGCAAATGAGCAAGAGTAAGAAGTACAAAAAGCCAAGTTTGACGGAAGGTAACGAGCTCCTTGAACCGCGGACAAAGACAAGAGATGATGGAGAAGAGAATTCCTTCCGAGCAACGCCCGATGTTAAATGCTAACATGTAGTATTGGTATGTATCTCGAGGTCTGACTGCGGACCCGGGGTATGCTATAGTTGTAACAATAACATTCATACTCATCCAGACGGATAGGCTGCTTAAAAAGAAATACGAAATATGTAGCCATGATTTATAAATCACAGAAAAAAGGTTTTCCTCCGGTGGTCCACCGTCCATCCTGTCTTCCTCGTCAGAAAGCCTCTTATATTGGCAGTGGCGGTCTCCCTGTGGATTTGAATGACTATCCTCGCATTCTGGTTTGTCTACAACGGCGTACGCGACTACAATTACGAGGTTGAACGGGATCCCTACGAAAACTGCATATCGTGGTGGTACGCAAATCCAAGTCGTTAACCCTGAAACAAGAGGGTTCGATAATTAAGTATTCTAAATTTATGAATTATTCATAAATTCTGTGACTAATGGGCGAATCCTGTATTGGTTACGTGCCGTGTTTATAACTACGATAAAGACACTCTATTCAATACATGTGTATCTATATCGTAGTTATAGACACGTTCCCTGATGAAGTGTCTATTGCGATAGGAACTAATGCTAGTGTGCACTTCTGGTTCCGACCCTATACCTTGGGTGAACTTTGCTAGGACTTTGTGAACACTGGTCACCAAAACCACAACTATTATCCATGTGGGATGCTTATTGTGTATCTGCGCATGTTTGACATTCTACGTCACACTAGCCATACTCTGCGGTTGTCGACATTCTTTCATACTGCATTTGTCTTTTGTTTGAGAAAGTTTATCAAATGCGTCGAATTAGATATTGACTTGTATCATAATTATAGTTGACTTCGAGAAAGCTGAGGCGTCCTTCCTTCTTGTAAAATATATTTCGTATTGACTAATTCAAGTTATATACTTCCCGCATCTTGTAATATAAATTTCAGAAGTGATTATAGAACTCGCATGTCGTCGTGTTTTATAAATACCATGCACATGCATTGTATAACACTGATTGCTATGGTTTTATATATTAAACAACTTTTCCCAAAGCGGAGGTGAACAGTTACAGCTATCGAATTTATTTATTTCATTATATACTTCCACCATATAATTAATATAATAATAAGCAATTAATAGAAGGGGGGTAAAAAAAAAAGTAATTGAAGAGGGAATATTCTCTCACTAACCTGTGTAAATGAAATTTCCAATAGTCGAAGCCAAGGTATATCCAGTCTGGCAGCCGACAAGGTATGCAGAATTGTCTTGAAAACAAGCGATAAAATACATGCTCCAAACAATGTTCCAAGACTGAGAAAAGGAAACGCCGCAAAAAGCAGCAATGCGAACGTACACATTATCAGAGAGAGCCAGAACAGCGACTGATATCAGAGCGACTAACAACCCAATGAGCAAAGAGACAATCCGATTCTGTTTCTTGATAAACCAACTCCCCGCTAACCTCACCACAATTCCCGGGATACCGGAAGCAAGAAGTAAAACCGATGTTTGAATCTTTGTCCCTGATAAGATATCTTGACCGGCGGAAGCAACTAGGTATAAGTGAATGACTGAGCAAATCCCCAGGAGGATGAAGCAGATGAAGTTCTTTTTCAGTGGTTTATCACTCATATCGAGACGTTTGCAAATCTACAATGGAACAGGGCTCTTATAGAAGACATCGAGAGATTAAGCGGAGCATACAATGCGTAACACAGCCACGCATATAATGATCTCCTCGAAAAGAAAAGAAACGTCGAAAGCCTTGTATACAAATATTTTCGTTACTTTGCTCGGCAGATTAAGGCATGGGTCTCGTCATCCTTTAAAAAAAAACTGACAAAAAAGACTGCCCCTAGTCTAGAGTTGAGTTTTCAATTCAATATTGCATTATTTCATTTCTCAATCCAAAAATGCATTTTCAATTCAATATTACACATGTTAAATGTTCACATTTGATTTCCCCATGCAATTGCTCACCCATAGTAATTATGTAGTTACCAAACTTCAATATTGAATTGAAATTGCATTTTTTGAATGAATAATGAAAGCAATAATTAATGCAGTAATGAATTGAATGCTCCACTCCAGGAGGGAACACTTCAAATGTCTTTTGACCATAAGCGGAACATAAAATGTGTAAATTAGCCATGCATTAAGACCGTTTTGAAAAGCATACACTCAGCTGTTTCAAAAAACGCCGGAAGCTTTACTCGAGGCAATTTTCTTGCAGATCGCAACGCGGGCTACAGCGGGATGTTACGCTCTCGCAATATATTATTGCAACTTGCAATGCGCCCGCAGTAAAATTAAATGATACATTACAGCGGCACTATCAAAATCAAGCGCGCATTTTAGCTCATTCAGGGGACCCATTGCGTGATAAATGCCACAAGTAGCAACTTGTCTCGCAACGTTGCGAAAAAATCGAAATAGGTTCTCATTTTCTGCATCTCGCAGCACAACAACATAATTGCATTTTGGCTCATTCAGGGGACCCATTGCGTGATAAATGCCACAAGTAGCAACTTGTCTCGCAACGTTGCGAAAAAAATAGAAATAGGTTCTCATTTTCTGCATCTCGCAGCACAACAACATAATTGCGAATTTTGTTGCAACTCAACAAATATTCCGTGCGAGTAGCAAGAAAAATTGCTTCGTGTTCGGCAGCCCCCATCAAGACAATCAATATAGAACTATAGAAAGTTCAAGTTCAACCCATATTCACAATCAATATAATTTGAAATGGAAGTTCTGAGCCTCTCTCCGTGTCTGTTTGTCCCAATGACACGTTTTAAATGAAAATTACTATGCAGAATGTTTGCGAAAAGCTCGAGTGCTGCGGCACACAAACATCCAAGGGCGCCACCCACGGGCTGATCCTGACAGGATTTTCTGTCGTAAGTTTATCGCGCGCCGCCACACACGAGATCCTTTGAAAATCAAACATGTTTGATCAAACGAGCGGACAAAAATATTGTCGTAAGCTTGTTGCAGGTCACCACACACGACGATCAGTCGGGAATTTTTGTCTTGCGGTGAACTAGAAAAGCGATAGAAGTTTCTCCTTAGAAAAATTCCTGTGGTCCCCCAGTTTCAGGGCTTCAGGTTTCGAGAGACCCCCTTTCGCTTGCCCAAAAATGAAGTGTCATCCCCCAAAATCCTCTGCCCCCATCTCCCCAGGCGATAAATAATGAACGGTCCCTTAGTTTAAATATCGTTGCACGGGTTTTTAGTGCATGCACTCTAATACTACCGAAACAGGTAGAGCGTTTATCGGGCTCGACAAAAAGCGCTCGTCTCCAGACAAAAAACGTTGGCGAGTCTGATTGCATTCCTTCGCACGAAATCAATCATGCGTTCAGTCGCTGCCACAGTAAATCGTTCAAATTTGGGAAATAACACACTGATTTGTATTTCTTACCTCATAAAATTAGTAGAAAACACGAGCAGATGCCTTTTCTTGTGTTTTAAGTTGAAAATTTTCCAAATCAAAATATTTGAGTTGCACGCATCGCTGACCTCAGTAAAGGAATTCAAACTAAATCGTGAATGTTTTTGTCTGGAAACGAGTGTTTTTTCTCGAGCATAATAAACGCTCTACCTGTTTCGGTAGTAGCTCGACTACCAGCCTCGATATGTTTTACTTACGTCCGTCTCTCTTGAAATCTTGTGATGTTTTCCTCGAGAGTTCTTAACTGACTAGTGTGGGCAGGGTCGCTCTGCAGAGCCGTTGTGCCTGTGGTTGCAATAACATTGTGTGAGATTATAGAGATATTAGAAGCAATCAATTAAGAGTCCTTTGCCTATCTTTGAGGAACTTTAACATTAGGACTTGTGCTAACCTGTAGATTATGTGCTATATTTAGCATCTTATGGGCAGGAGTCCATTACTAGGAGTGACGGTCTTTCACATTAGGACTGTCTGCCGACACTGTAGATTATGTGCTATTTTTAGCATCGTATGGGCAGGAGTGACGATCTTTCACATTAGGGCTGTCCGCCAATACTGTAGATTATGTGCTTTTTAGCATCTTATGAGCAGGAGTCCATTACTAGGAGTGGCGATCTTTCACATTAGGACTAGTATCCTCCAATACTTAACCATTATCCTGCGAGATTGCGCAGAATATCGTCTGATACTTAGCCGACGAGGGACGAAGTCCCGAGTTGGCTAAAATCAGACGATATTCTGCAAAATCGAGCAGGATAATGGTTTTATTATTCAGCACATCGATAGCACAAAAATCCCCGAAAAAAATGACTTTTGTGTATTATTTACGAGCTCGAAACATCATATTTTCCTCAGAGACGGATATCGCAGGATAGCTGTCATGTACAGAAGACAGCTATTGGAGTTCCAATGACCATATTTGGGAAGTGCATCGATGTACTGAATAATAATGTAGATTATTATTCAGCCATGCCACTATCTCGGTTCTGATTGGCTAAGAGTACGCAGCGAAACCTTGTTGGCGCGCAGTGCCTGACGTCATACTACAGACATTAGGATTGATGCACTCTAATGACGTCATAACGCAAGCCAATAGGTTTGGCCGCCATCTTGGTTTTCATTTCAGAAGTGAAAGCCGGTTTTGCGAATATTCTCGTTGAATCTGTTATGATTTTTGCCAAGAGATCATTGCTCAGGATATCTAAACATCAACTATGGCTATTTGAATTGAATACAAAAGGAAATACCAATGTACATAAGATGAAGTTGAAAAACCGTGTCGCCGTGCACGGCCTCATCGCTGACTTCGTTTAGCTAGGTAAGAATTCTTGGTAGCTGAATAATAAAACAATTATTGAATTCGGTTTTCGCATGATAGTGAGATTTGTCAACGCCTCGAGTTAATGTTATC
Source organism: Scolanthus callimorphus (assembly GCA_033964015.1). Taxonomy (NCBI): domain Eukaryota; kingdom Metazoa; phylum Cnidaria; class Anthozoa; order Actiniaria; family Edwardsiidae; genus Scolanthus; species Scolanthus callimorphus. Next base: position 523,487 of record CM066915.1, read on the forward strand.
CGCCTCAGCTTCGCTTCGGCAGATAACACAAACCTCGGCGTTGCCAAATCTCACTATCAAGCTCAACCTCATCCAATAAGTGTTAATTATGTGCTATATTTAGCAAACAAAGTCTTTGTTCTTTCCATACAAATCTCGACTACGATGCTCACTTATTTTTATAAGCCGGAGAGAATTCCAAGCTATTTGCAGAAAAAATACACTTTTTTGGTTGACAATTTTTTTTAATTGAGATACAAGTGTTTCAGTGTTTCAGTAGGTAATGAGATTCTAAGAAAAGCATGTATTCCACTGTGTTGGCCGCAATCTTTAAGCCGGTTAACACATGGAATTTGTGTTGCATTTATCGTGGCGACTTCGAGAGGTGCAATCGCGCGAATTGCAATTCCAACTTTCTTGTGTAAAAGAGATGCAAATCTGTGCTCTCTGTTCTTCAAATCGCATCAAGTTGCAAAGTTTGGAACATTTTTGAAATCGCCGCGACACTCACACTACAAAAATCGCGGCAGATCGCGCCGAGCTGCATCTAGTTTACATGAGTGGTTTTGAGTTGACGCATACGTGCGAGAAAAATCGCCGCGACTCGTGCGACAAAAGTTACAGCAAAAGTTCCAAGTGTAGACGGATCTTTAGTAAAAGTCCGACTCCGCTCTCAGTAATGGACTCTTGAAACAATCTAAGCGATATGAATCCTGAAAAAAAAGAGTTCAGAAACCAACGGGCATGGAAGCCAAGCTTTACACGAAACGGAAGGTTCTAGGTCAGCTGTAGATCAAAGTGCTTGAATTGAAAGTACTTGTCAAACGTGATTTGGGCCACACACGCACACCTGCCGTAAAAGATACTTTACACAAATAGAGCTTTGAATATAGGATCTGTAATCAATAGGATACCAATCTTGCCCAGTGACAACTTGCGCCTTATATTGCACTGCCTGTAGGAACCTAATGAACGCCATGGGCAACAGGAAATGTTTTTTGAGGGTTATCATGATAAGATATAGTCCTATGTAAGCGTATACCCTATAGGAATTAGGACTGACTAACCACTTCAGAACTTGTTGTATAAAGTTTTTTCGTGGTGTCCAAACATGACTGTGTAAAATGCTGAGGTGATATATCAAGTAGTATACGACTGATCTTCTGGAAAATTCAGGGATTAAAAAGCGAGGGAAATGTTCTTTTTAAGCTGGTTTTATCCGCGCGGATTAAGGATTTGCGATAAGAGATCAAATGACAAAGAATGTGCTTTATAAAGACCCGGTGTCCGAAGGGTGTGACGATGTAATGAGTGGTTTGTTGTGTTGATAAAATACGATAAGAAACTTTCTAAGTATAGTACCATTAGCTAGTTTGTTATTCTATGACGTGAGCTGTCAGTTTCAGACCATAGGATGATCGAAATTCCATGAGAAATTCCTTTGAACGGATTGAGTTTCGATTGTAAACGGACGGTCAAGTTGACTAAAAGAAATTGGTTATCTCAGACTCACTCTATTGTTCTTGAGTCTGAGAAATGACCAATTTTGTGGACAAAATGAGTCCGTTTTTACAGTGAACATTTTATTGACTCGAGTCTTCAAACTACACACAAACATAAAAGCCGGGGAAACAAAATTTCAGTTCTTTTGAGGATAATTCGAGTTAATAGGAGATAATGAGCAAAAAAATAAGGGAATAAGGGAAATGCATTATCAGTTTATAGTTCTTGCTTTCAGCTCTATAGCATCTTATCAAAATAAAACAAAAGACAAATTATACCAAAGATTTGAAATAAAAAACCGGCTTTATTTGTAATTGCCTTTGATGAAAACGAAGTAAAGTCACATTTTTATGACCGTGCCGTTGTTTCTCGCTGCGGATTTTGAAAACTTCGCTTTGGGTTTGGGGGGATTGTTTTTTTTTTGTCCCGCCAGTCAAACAATCTATGCCAATCACGTCCTTGCCTTGTTTCGCCTAGTAGAGTCGACTGGCTTTCTGTCCCGCCAGTCAAACAATCTAAGCCAATCAGGTCCCTTTGTTTCGCCTAGAACAGTCGACTGGCTTTCTGTCCCGCCAGTCAAACAATCTAAGCCAATCACGTCCTTGCCTTGTTTCAGCTTGTGCTGTCGACTGGCTTTCTGTCCCGCCCGTCAAACAATCTAAGCCAATCAGGTCCCTGCCTTGTTTCTCCTTGTGCAGTCGATTGGCTTTCTGTCACGACGAAAACCCATTAGACTGCACCTGGCGAAACAGGACAAGGCGGATCTGATTGGCATGTACAGGGGCGAACTTTTTGACTCAAATTCACTGCGAGAAATCGGTATCGGCTGTAAAAGTACTTCCGATAGTAAAGAACTACCGATAGTAAAGAACCTAGTGCTGTGTTAATTTGCTCAAGGGTGAGATAGAAAAAAAACGTTTGTTAATATGCACTGGGCATTTTAGACTCACAGATTATCTTGTATTGCTGTCCAAATGTAGGAAATTCACAGATTTGACACTAGATACTACTGATATTGTTAAATTTAGTGTAACTATAATAGTGTTTTTATCACGTACGGGTCAAGCTTTTAGAACCTCCCATAAATTAACAGCTGATAAAGCCTCTTTCTATATATTTTCTTTCCGACTCGTACTTTATACTAGGAAATTAAGACTTATCGAACTTCAGGGAAAAATTCCCTTTCATAGTTCGATATTTGAGTTTTGCCAACAAAGAAATCGACCAAGATCGAGAGTGTGAATTTTTATTGTTTTTGGGAGGGGAACAATCAGAAAACAAGATATAATGAAAAGAGCCTTATCTATCTGCTAATGTAGTGTCATGAATATCAGTTTTTGCCGAATATTTGATGCTGTTTGACATTTAGCTATCCTCGTAAGAAAAAAAAAGACGAATTTGAAAACTTGCGTGCCCGCCAAGTCTTGTCGATCTACCTCTTGTTTGAGTTGAGATCTTAAGACCAAATTCAAGGGTGATTAAAGGATTATCCCAGTTTACACAAAACATATTAAACTAGTGAGTTAACTAAGAAATTTTCTAATAACTGTTGATCTGTTTGCTTTGTAGGCAAGTAGATATAGCGGTTGTTAATACTATAAACCCTGACGTGAAAATTAACTAACACGCAATTGAGCATTAAAGATATTATACACTTGAAAACGAAATTGCGACTTCAACATACATAATCCTTTAAAAAATGCCAATTGCGTATTATAAAAAAAACAGGAATTTAAATGGTTTTATCCAAGAGTCTAAAAGTTGCGACTTTCGGAAAAGTCGCGAATTTCTTCAGCAGGTCGCAGGTGCTCGGTTCGTTTCTTCCTCGGCACTTTAGGGGATTATTTTCGAATGTCTCGGGCGTGGATTTGTCTTGACCTAAAGGCTCCCGCTTTGGACTGTAAAAAAATTGAGCTTTCAGATCAAAGTTAGTAGATAGCTCAGATGTGTATCTGATTTTGCGCCATTCTATACAACAACCTTGTGAAGTCGAGCACGTCTCGCAAAGTATTTGCTTTCGTACACACATTCCACAAGGATACCCATCCTGAGCTTTTCATCTCTGAAGCAATAAATGCACCCGAGATTCATATTCAAAACCCGAAGTTTTTTTTTCGAATCTTCGTCTTGCATAGATTTTAAGTAAAAAAAGTTCTTAGAATCGGAAAAAGAAAGTAACACAGCTTTATTAAGAACCTGTCCAAATTCCACAGAACGCCCAATGAAGTGCCACCTACTTGAATTTGTCTTGAATTGCTAGCGCTTTGTGTGGAGAAATATAGAGCAAGAAAGCGACCTTATTTTCTTCGCGAAACTTTGATGAAAATTGTAATGAATTATGAATGGGAGCGCACTTTGCTTTCAAAAAAGAGATCTAAGGTGCTAAAAAAGGCAGGGTTTGTAGTATTGTCCTGTTGGTTGTCAGTGGTTTATGAGTTTTTTCATAAACAAACCTCTTAACAATCGAACGTAGCTCTTCAATGGTTTCGCACTCGAAATATGGACCGAAGCTATGACGAAATATGACAAGTTCTAAGATTGAATTGCTTTAACCTTGGTAACTTTAATTAACACAGTATAAACAAAACTCGATTCGTACCTGCGACTTCAGAACATTTGCAATTGCCCTTTAGCTTCCCCGTTATAACGAGCACAGTTAGCATCAGGGAACCCAAACACACACACGACTATTATGCCAAATAGTAGAATAGTTCTGCGCTTTTCCCGCGTTATTTCGGCCTTATACCAAGCGTCATCAAGCTCCCAAGCACTACGAACATGTTTTGGCTCCTTTGCATCCATTTCTTTTTCTTCTTTGGAGCCGAGAGGTCCCTTTGCGTTAGAAAATACTGGATTGACAACCATGACTTCAGAGGCAGCCTTCGCAGGGGTATCATTTTGAACATTTGGCGTTGTCTTTGCCGTAGCCTTCTTAGAACTGCAGGAGCTGCAACCGCGGCAATTCCGGTGATTACTCTTAATCTCTTCTTTCTCGTTTTCTTGTTTATCACAAACTTTAGGGTGCACTTTAATCACGGAATTTTTCTTACTCAGTTTTCTTTCCATCGCATTACGGGCTCCAACTTTAGCGTCTGTAGAACTCATACAGAAAATTAATCACTGCTCAATGCATTGACTTCAAGCTGACTTCACCACTGTTGAACTTAAATCTGCGTGGTGCGCGTAACAAATGGGTCTTTAATAACGCTGAATTCTTCTCCTGCGCTGTGCTTTCGTTCACTGGCCCATTTCTTGCATCACGTGATAGACAAATTTCTTTCAATTCCGCCGCAGGTGTAAGGAACTCCTAAATGGATATTGGAATCTCTGTGGTCTCGGAGGAACTTTCTGTCTTTCAGTGAAAATGCATTATATAGGTTTACTTCATCATTGTCGAGTGTCGCTTGACATATATGAGGTTGTTATGGCAACGATGGATAGTATCAGCCAACGTGACGGAGTGTCCTATAGGTAAGTCACGAGTGTACGAGTTTATCTCGGACTCGATGGCGCGCGTGTTATTAGCTAGTACGGGGGCACTTTCCATTTGACACAAATTTCTGGTTCGAGTTTCCGGGAATTCCTATGGTCAAATGGAAAGGTTCAAACCGAAAAATCACACGTGAAAACGTCTCCACTGGGAATCGAAATAGGCTGGGATCGAGCTTTCCATTTACCACAAATTTTCGGTAATACCGGTTGGAAATCAAATGGAAAGCGTCTTTTGGGGGAAATAACCGGGAATGATGTCAAATGGAAAGCGATTTCCCGAAATTTGATTCAAATTCAGGGTTCTGAGGTAAGCTCAAAAGGTTGTCCCAAATTAAATTTCCGAAAATTTTTCCCGGGTTTGGCGCTTTCCCGATTTGACTTCTAACCGAAAATTCCCGGGATTTTTGTCAAATGGAAAGCGCCCCGCGGCTATATAAGCATTGAGAACATGTGCTGCAATATTTTCATAATTCTGCGAACTCTACGCCAACTAACAAACCGCGGTTTGGCTTCCGTCAATAAAACGAGTGAACAACTCTGGGTGATTTCACGCAGGTTTTGAGAGTTTTTTTGAACTAAATAAATGACTAACTAGCTAGGCTTTCAAAGCCAAATTTCCCACTATGCAAACGCGTCAGTTTTTTTTTTTTGGGGGGGGGGGCACCATTTTTCACATACCGTAAACGCTCTAATAAGCCCCCTCTCTTAATAATATGCGAAATTGTACATAGTAGTTGTACTGTTTTCGTTATTCGAACCCCTGTGTCTATTGAAAACGTTTTTTCGCGCGGCTAAAATCTCGCTCGTATGTCGATGAGTTTCTTGCGCTTTTTCTTCGAAAGATGGCACGAGAGCTTGCTACTTTAAATCCTGCATTTTATTCATGTCTGCGATGGCTTGCTCTTGAGCGGTCTTGAGACAGAGAAAATCTCACTTATTACCATTAGACATAATTGAAAGTAACCTAGCACGCTTAGTGTAATCAAAATGCTATTTGCGGAAATGTATCAAAGCCTCTCACTGTCTTTCGTATTGAAAAAAATTGTTACAAAAGAAGATACAAATGAACTTTGGCATTCACCAAATTTAATTCCTCCTCATTTTGACACTCGCCTGTGAGTTGTCACTAGCACTAATGTAGCGCCCCATGAATTGAGAGGCGGTACTTGCCAATTGATAACTGATCAGCGTAAATGAGGCTGGCCATGAGATCGTATCGTAACCGATACGCGATACAGTATGTTTTAATCGCCTTCGTGTAGCAAGAAGCCAAAAGCGTCGAAATTTTAACAGCAACAATTATCAAAAATAACAACTCATTCAAACAGTAAAGAATGCCTTTAGCATGATATGGTGAGAAAAGATTGGCAAAGATATTCGCAGATTCCGACTCAGCTTTTGAGGAATTTGTCTCATTTGAACAGGTCTACCTCAACCCAAACACGCTAAATTTTTTCAGCGGGATAGACATGCTTTGGTTGCTTTTATTAATTTCTTGGCGTTTTTGTGGAATTTGAAACGGTCGAAAAATCCAAGATGGCTGATCCAAGATGGCGGCCAAAACGTCAGGCTTCGCGGCTATGACGTCAACGTCCGTTGCCATGACTACATAACATGGCCAAACTGGAGTACTCATTAGTACTTGGCGAGTGCTTTGGGCTTTTCCACATTCTCTTACCCAGAGCTCCCCGACTCGTCTCCTCGCGGGGGAGGCTCTGGTGACAGCCACTGACGCATGCGCGACATTTCATGAAGAGCCGTTGAGAGAAAGATGTTTCTGCGCAAGCACCAAGTTCAAAACCAGCCAATCAGCAACGGTCCTCAAATGGATGTCCCCAGAAAGCCTCCCCTGCGAGCAGACGAGCTGATGAGCTCTGGGTACGAGAATGGCTTTTCAACGCCTGGTGTAGACGACGTACCAGGTGAATTCAAGAGTGGATTATCAAGAGTTTCCATATTTACTATGTACGCCCGTATCACAGTGAGAAAAGTGTCTATTTTTAGAACTAGGCCATTCCGTGAAAATTCGTCATCCACAGGGTTCCCACTTTCTCTCCACGCAACAGTTGTGAGATCCAGCCTAAAATTAAATCGCAGATCAATCGAAAAAACCTTTAAAGTCTCAAAGATAAGGTAGGATATTCTCTATTTGTTGTGTATTGGGTATACGAGCATTCGAACCTGAGCATTCGAATACTTTCGCGCGCGAAATTCAAATCTAAAAATAGACACTTTTCTGACTGTGATGTGGACAAATACAGTAAGGAAGATTCTAACTCTTGTTAATCCACTCTTGGTGAGTTCTGTTCCATTGTGTGACACTTTCCGAGCTTTAAATTACAGGGATTACTGAGTTTCAATGGTGTAACACTCTGGGCATCCTTGAGATTATCTTTCAGGGGATTCATGGTTATATGTCAGTCACGGAAAAAAATCAGACGAAAGGACGGTGTGCGCATGCGCAATCGGACAACTTAAAAAGAAACTCATTTCTGTGTCATTTTAATGCCTACTATTGATTATGAGTAAAAAATATCTGCTAAGCGGCAACTGTGGAAAACTACAGTTAAAAAGAGAACTACTACACTACTAGATAAAGGGAAAACCAGAAACGTGTCCCACATGGATCTCTAACACACTCTTCAGACTTAAATACATTCGTGATGCATAAATAGTTAGTTGGTTGTTCAATAACGGTACAAGGGGCGTCCTTATATGGTCTGGTGGCCGGGCGTTCTCTCACCCATAGGTATCTAGCTACTGAGCAATTCAACACCAGGATAGCGACTGTCAGGGCCGAAATCTCTGGCGTGGGCGTAAGAACCGTACGGTCGCTATACGACGCTTCAGCTCTTTGTCTGGAAATGTAGACTAAAATATGAAAATCCGCGAACGAGGTATTTTGCCAAGCTGGATCCTGATAAACGGACCTGTCAACCAGTTGAACTGAGAAAAATATATATAATGAAAGGTCGACGAACAGCTTAAACGATGATTATTTAATACGATATTTCAATCGGCCATTACCGATCTTCTTCAGGTTTTGAATGGAGATATTTACATTGCACAGTTATCGCCGCAAAGAAGCAAAGAAGCTTTCCCTGATCCTCCTTAATTGCCTTTCGCAGAAGCCCTAACCTTCGAGACCTTCTTGTTAAAGCTGAGCTTACTAAACCTTTCATAAACAACCTCCCTACTGGCTCGTACCGTTGCGCGATAACTGTAATACTTGTAAATATATCGCAGATGGCATAACGTCCTATTCTTTTAACGCCACTAACGAAACCCGAAACATAACTTCTAGAATAACCTGCAAAACTAATAATGTAATATACATGATTGAGTGTAAACGCTGCCACCTACAATATATAGGCGAAACTAAACGTCAACTTCGTGAACGGTTTAATGAACACCGACGTACTTTAGATTCTGACAGTCAATCTACTCCTACTACCGCTGCCCTCCACTTCCATAATACAGCTAACCACATTGCCTCTGACATGCTTTTAATCCCTTTAGAAAAACTTAAATCTAACCGCGACTCTATACGCAAAGCCAGAGAAGCTTTTCTCATCACAGAGCTCGAACTCTAACTCCTAATGGTCTTAACATAAGAGATGAAAGTTTTGTTAATTTTAGCTGTAATTAATCCTTAGTTTTGTTTGATATTATTTTATCTTTTATCTGTCACTTCTCAAGCACCGTATCATATGTATTTTCTTTTTTTTAAAATGTGACCGTTATTTTATTTATATCCAGCATGCAATGTAAATATCTCCATTCAAAACCTGAAGAAGATCGGTAATGGCCGATTGAAATATCGTATTAAATAATCATCGTTTAAGCTGTTCGTCGACCTTTCATTATATATATTTTTCTTTGTCTGGAAGTATGGTCCTATTTTTTTTTTCTTTTTTCCTCAAGTCAGTATTAAGTAATGCCGAATTGTGTGGTGGACAGGCAAATTATTTATATCACAAATAACAAAAGATCTACCACCGCGTTAACCTGTGAAAAACTATCCACTCCCGCTCCAAAAATCCAACAAGATATTGTTTGTATGGTCTATTTGTCAATGCTGCGTTATGATTGGTTGAGCTACAAGAGTAGGCTCTGGGAACGAGAATGGCTTCCGCATCGGGATTCGGGGGTGGAAGCTGAATAAGTGGACCTTGATTATTCCTTATTCTTTGACATTTTTCTATAATTATTCATTATTCCTTTTCATTATTTAGGCGTTATCCCGACACACAACCATTATTCATTATTCATTTAATGTAGGAACTTCTTATTCATTATTCCTCGACTTTTAGACGCAATTGTTCATTATTTATTTCTTTGTAAGACCGTCATTCATATTCATTATTCAGCTTTTGTTTTAGGAAAAAATGGCCGTTTTTAACTAAATAACGCTCAGTACATCCCATAACTCTCTGCGCGCCCTGTTAAAAGTATCCCATAACTCCCTGCGCGCCCTGCTAAAACTACGGTATATTCAAAATGGCGCCTTCCACTGAACTTGATTGAACTACGGTTGCTCGAATTCTCTAGTATACAAAGAGGAAACTCGTTGTTTTAAGAGCACAGAAAGACAAGTACTCAGCAGGTAAGATATAATTCCCGTTATTAGATGCGTTATAGCGAGCTTAGCATTATGCTAAGTGCAATTATTTAAATTAAAGATTAAAGCTTTAAACTGACGTCGTCAGAGTAAAGGTTGTTTCAGCGATGGTTCGGTTAGATACTCGACGAGTTTCCCGTCTGCTGAGACGAGTTCCTCGTCAGAAAAATTTCCTGTCTTACGTGAATTCTAGTCGGAAACTAGTCGGCTTATTATAGCCAAACTTTCTCCTTAAAAACGTTTTTTTCGCGTGATCACAGCAGAACAGGGAACCACATATTCAAGACGGGAACTCACTCTAAGTATAAATTCGGCTAATGTAAAATTAGCCTGAGTATCAGGACCCTCCCCCTACTCAAATAAAAAAGAGAAGGAGGGGAGAGGGCCTGACACAATGCATTCAAAAGTTCATGTTCAACATTGGGCAATTCCAGAAAATAAAGGTACCCTCCCCACTAGTCCAGTCCCTGAACTCTCCTTCGCGGCTCCGTTGTTGCCTGTGGTCGCCGAAAGGAGAGTCCAGAAACCTTTTTATGCGCATGCGCTAGATCTGACCAAGAACTTGTTTTTTTTGTTAGTGCGCATGATCCAAATACCGCTGTCGAAGATTGTTTGTTGAATTTTCGCAGTTACGGTCACAAGGGCGTCCTATATCTTGATGGACAAAATTCATGTAGTCAACAATCAATTTCCGACAACGGTATTTAGATCATGCGCACTAACGAAAAAACCCCAGTTCTTGGTCAGATCTAGCGCATGCGCATATAAAGGTTTCTGGACTCTCCTTTCGGCGACCACAGGAAACAACGGAGCCGCGAAGGAGAGTTCAGGGACTGGACTACCTCCCCACGGGCGGCACTAGTTTTTGACACCCCCATGCATCCAGAATTTCCAAAATGGTTTACCCCCCATGCATATAGAATTCCAGCCAGGTTAAAGAAATCCAGCTTCGAAAACCACCCCTTACAATCAGAATTCCAAGCTCTTAAACCCCCCATCCCATCGGAATTTCCAAATGCCGCCCGTGGGGGGTACCTTTATTTTCTGGAATTGCCCATTCAGAATCTGAAAGCTGCGCTGATTGGCCAAAAGACAAAGGGACGCGTCACGTGAGTTAACCGGAAGCGAAACTGGAGCGTTTGCTCATTCGAGTACAAGCCGCAATAGGAGAGAGGAATCTTTCGGGAACGCGAACGCAAAGATTTTAATAAATTCGTCCTTTCAAATTCGGAATATGGACGAAAGAGAGTTTGAAGATGATGTAGAATCTGGAATACAGTTTTTTCCTGCTATACAAGTAGGTAAAAGAAGAGCAGACTGCGTGCCTCAATTCTAGTAGTTTTGCCAACTGCTTTTGACAAACGCTAATTTGTCAACACAGATGCTGTACGCTAGCTTCTGGCTTTAGAAAGATGGAGAGAAGACCCTTGCGAGTAATGTACTAGGCCCGAAAGCAGCAAGTCGTGCTAAAAGCTAAGGGAATTTCAATGGCATCCCTCAAAGATCAACGATAACAAAGAAATCCTGCTCAGCAGCGCTAAATTTTCTCCTAGCTCAGGCAAATTGTCCCCGCAGGATTCGGCAGCTTTGGCTAGAAAAAAAACGGTCCTTTGAGCTTGTGATAACTTATGCAGTTTCTGTAGTAATTATCCTTGCGGAATTCCTGCACACATCGAGACCCGCTCGCCGAAGTTCCCACGCAGTCCACACTTTCAAGCAGGTTTCCCAAAATAACCGACCAAGCTCCAAGCTTTCCAGATACTTTTGTTGGAGAAAATAAGTGTACTGATCCGGATTTGAGCCATATTTAATAAGCTTGATCTTTTACAAACGAAAGAAACAAGCAAGCTTGACTGTTTTGGTTTTGGTTCAAGGAAACGTACTTGAGCGAGACAATAGGCGATGACAGCTGACAACAATTTTTTGATATGATTTTCACAGCCGCCTTGAAGGGGGCAGAAGGCGCCGCGACAAGTGATTGTGTCAGGCGTAATTCTATTTTTCCTCTCTCATTTTCTCACAGAAAAATAAAATTCCGCCTGATACTCAGGCTAATGTAAAATTACTTTGTATTCATTTTTGTATGATTTATTCAGACTTAGTGTAATCTCTTTCGGAGTCCTGAAATCCACTCTGAGTTTCAATTATGGGAACTTAGATGGTCTAATAAAATAAATCTTTGAACAATTTGCAAAAGCCAAAAACCACTTGCACTTGCTTGTATATCAGTGGCTTTCCCCAGGGAGCGACCCCTGGGGTATTAGGGGGGTTTGTTGAGATTTGTAAGCAAAACTTGCCAAAGGGGTAGGGTTTTTTTCGACTTTTGTACATATCGCCTATTATATAGACATAGACATAGATAATCTTTATTGTGACAGTGCAACCCTAGGGCGCCTGTGCCGTATATTACAATAAAGTGTTTAAAATGTTAATAATAATAAATATCATGTAGTTAAATGGAAAAGAAAGGCGATGTCATTACATATTGTATGTTGTGGTTGTGGGTGGTACTCCTGAAGTGTGACCTTTGTGTGCCTTTCAAGATATTTGTACAACGTCGTTCTGCTTCTTTCATAACCATGTATCAGTCAGTTCCAGCGGTGACCATGACCCCTTAACCCCCCCCCCCCCACCCCACCCCACCCCCCACCCAGCTGAAAAGATGCAAAATACCCAATGGCGGGGAAGACAAAAAATGGACTACTAATGCCCCTCTCCCGGGACCAGAAAAAGACAAAGATTCCATCGACACTGCGTTACAAAGCTTCACAACAAAATATTCCGCTCAGAACTTCAACTCCATTTATTCGTTTTTTAACTGTTCTGTTTTCTCGTCTCTGAACAAGTTCTCAATTCACTCTGAAAGCGAGACAGAATATAAGTAAACATAGTGAAACAAATCCGGCAGTCTCAAATCGTAATTGAAATTCTTCTTCTACTAAAGGCATTACAATATAGTAGACATACCTTCAGAAGTCTCCACTAATTTCTCTCGGCCATTTGCGGCTGTAGTCATTTGGCTACAAATTCCATTCATTTGTCGTCCCCGGCATCTCTCAATCTCAAAACTAGAGTGGTGTATACGGGCCATGCTCAGCATTTTATTTTGTGTGACGTTATTTTATGTGACTGGGACATCGTAACTGCCAATTGATCTGTTATAACTGGTCATGGAGGTGAACTGGTGTTGTAGTTCCGCAAGACTCAACGCGCTAAAAGATTGTGAAAGAGAACCAAAATTCTCCACCCCCCTCCCCCGGGGGGGGGGGGGGCATGGTCGGGGGCATGGTCACCGCTGGAATTGACTGATACATTACCCACAGGGTCAACCCTGGGATTTGTTTCGTCAGCGGTATATCATACAAAATGCTCGGGCCTGTGGGTTTCATGCGTTTAGCGTCGTGCCCTTGACTGGGCCATGTGTTAAGATTGCAAAGAAGAAGGCAAAAGAGATTGACAAGTTTATGTGCTTTTTCTGTAGTGCATAGTAATGTTAAGGTATAGCATACCCTATACATATATTAATTCGGAGAGTCAATTTATTATACACACGAGTCATGAGATTTGTATGTCTTCTTGCCTGTATATTGCACGCTAATTATTGTGAATCAACAATCAATCATAATCAATCTGGAGAAAGTCTGGTGCAAGAGTTTAATGATGGCACATCACACTTCTAATGTTTTGGGGTGACAGCTTTGTTATTCATCTTAGGGTAGGACACTTTAATTTGACGAACTTTGTGCATTTTTCTTGAACACTTCATGTTGGCGAACATTTCTTGAAAGAATCATGAACATCTTGTGTATATTGCATGCATTTAACTTATTTAGCTTATTGAAAACTTCATATCCCCAGGGGTAGGGATTTTGTCACTATTTTATTGCCCCATACCCAGGGGGATTTTAAGTTTTTTTATTGGACCTTATGACAAATCCCCTTGGGTCTCCGGGGGTCACCCCCTAGGGGAAGCCACTGATACAAGCATTAGCGCTTGCCAAAAGAGACTCTCAAAAGGAGCATCTGTACAATTACCCTGCAAGCAGTGATTTCCTTCTCTCTAGGCAGCTAAGAAACTCGCCGTTTTACAGCGTTCTCACAGCGATTTTTTGGGGAAAATGCAGAGAGGCTAGTTTTCGGCTATTTTAACAATGTTTCCGCAGTTTGTTTGTCAAGGCCGTTTTACAGCGTTCTTGCAGCGATTTTTTGGGAAAATGCAGAGAGGCTAGTTTAGGCTATTTTAACAAATGTTTATGCAGTTTGTTTGTCAAAAATCGAAAAATGGAAAAACAGTCAGAATAGTCACTTAGGTTGTTATTGCAGTGACCCCGTCATTTGATGTATATCAAATAAACGGCCAGAATAAAATTTAATCTGTCAAAATTGTTGGTATTTTTTAGGGTATTTTCAGACAGAGGGGTATTTTTTAGGGTGGAAATTTTTTCTGACCTGGTATTTGTTAGGGTCAAAATTCGAGTTTCCCAACGGTCACCCCTAGCATTTAACCTTAGAGTCCCCACCCCCGGGGTTAGATCCTTCCTTAGCCATGATCAATCCCATTCCAACAGGATGAAGATGCTTTTACTGTAGTTCTTGCTCCCATACTTGCTCATACATTTTGGAATTTCATGTTTCATTCCATAGATTACATTTGTAAATGTCCTAACATGCTAACAATGAAGCAGGAAACTGGAACATTGCTCTCAGGTAAGGGACTGGTCATAACTTAGAGGGGGGGAGGGCTGGATTTACTGATATTGCCTGTAGTGCTGACAATGGATAAAATAATTCCAATCTCCTCAATTGTGTAATTCCAGAAATTATCCATACCCCCCACCACAGAAACATTTTTCCTAAGGACCCCCACCCCCTTGAAATTTCTAGTGAAAATACTTAAAAAGAGAATTGTTTTAGTGACTTGAGCAATGTGTGGCCAAACATCTGGTTCCAGAGTGAACAAAACCTTTTGGCTTTATTTTAGGATCTTTTGAAAGGTTTGCATGCAAGAAGTAACGCAAGTTAGTTCCGTTAAGAAATCTTGAAGGCAACCTACGAACAAAATACATTTCAAAGTTTATATTAATGAGGATTTGTATAGAATTTCACTTTCAATATGAGTTTTCCTATTACAGTACTCCAAGTGGTGAACTTGGGAATAAATTTCTCTGCTTTTGATGAGAATTTCATGGCGGTACGAACCAAGTCATTCCTTACATGTAGCTCTTCAAAAGAAAACCAAAATCAAGCCAAGAGGTTCTCGACTTTTGAGTAACTGGATTTTTGGCAACTTTTTGTCAAAACTAGAAACATCTGTCTTAAGGTTACGAGAACCTTCGCGCATGTGGTCGAAAAAAAAATCATACACATCCTTGGTTTAACCAAAACATGTGACTTATAAGTGGACTAGTGGACTGTGGCAAAAGTAAATATTTTTTTCATCAATATAATTTTTTTAAGGTTTAATTAAAAATTCGGGTGTGATAATTTCAAGAGATAACGCTGTCAAACTGCTGAACCTTGACTCCCAAGTAACACATTGTTTTTAATCCTTAAAGGCGTTTCTCAAAAACGGTGTCCTGCGTTTTTTAAAATTTTGCTTTGTTCAAAGTTATTGAACTTTAAATTATGAAGGTCAAATTTTATAGAATTTTCACGCTCTAAAAATTAACAAAAATTCATACTAATTTTGAACTGAACAAAATAAAAAAACGCACCTTTAAGGATTAAAACAACTGTTTACTTGGGAGTCATGGTCCAGCAGTTCGACAGCATTAGCTCATGAAAATAGCACACCAAAATATTAAATCAATGCTTAAAAAATTACAGGTATCAATAAGTGATTTCGTTTTGCCATAGCCCGCTAGTCCATTCTATAAGCTTTCCAATGATATACAGGTTGACATATTTTGGTTAAACTAAGGGTGTGTATGATTGTTTTTTCCGAGGAGGTGCCGCGAAGGTTCTCAGTAACCTTATAGGAGATATCACCCCTAAAAGAGTGAAATGGGGCAAATATGGCAAATATTGTTAAAACCATAGTGGCGAAAAAAACATTTAAAACATTCAAGATACGAAATATTTGCATGTATACGTACAGTATGTAGATGTTGACAAGCGTATCAAAATGAGTTTCTCTTGTGCATCCATGGAAAATTATATACAGTAGTGCACTTATCTCTGAATCTACATTTGAGTGACAGCTGAAAACAATACCTCCAGACACGTCACTAGAAAGCTTGACCCGGTAATCCCATTATCGGCCAATTAGCCACAGGGTGACCAAAAGGGCAAAATCGGCTACTTTTGGCTGCATGTACTGAGCTGGGGTTTTGTCCAAATCGCAAGTATAATACCCATCAATTTCAAGCTTGAAATGTGTAGAATTGTCCCATTTCGCTCTTTCAGGGGTGATATGCACTTTAAGCAGCTTGTAAAGTATGGAAAATAAGAGTGTTTGACTCCCACTCCATTGGAATTTCCAATTCCCTGACGTGGTATTGGCAGGGACGTCAACCCCAGGGCTTCAAAAATTTGGAGACTGCCTTGACTGGCAAAATTTCATGAAATGTATGGCAGTCCCAGGAGACGATCAGGCAAAAAATCTTGAGACTTCCGGCAAAACCTTGAGAGTTGATGTCCCTGTAATGGATCTCTTCTGGAATTACAGTAATCATTGTGGTAAAATGGTAAAAATTGATCAAAGGATTTGACACAAATTTGTAAAATAATGCCTAGTTAGAGCGGATTTCAGATGACCGTAATTCGCAATTACTGTCTTTTGATCACTCTTAAAGGTTTTATTCAGAATTGGTGCAGTGCCCAGAGGGTTATCAGGCATAGACATGATGGGGGTCTGGATTTGGGTTAAAAATCATTGCCAGGCATTTTTGGGGTGGAAATTTGGAGATGGCTAGTTTTACCAGAGTGCATTAATTTGTAAGGTAAGAAAATACCTGGGAATTCTGGTGGGGTACAAAATAATAAGCTCAGTCTGACCCTCATCATTCTTGTACCTAGAGCTCTCCCACTCGTCACCTGACAGGGAGACTCGATGGCCATTGGAGGGCGATTTTTTAACATTTGGACATGCACAGAAAGTTCCTTCCCAAGTGGCTCTGTGTCAAATCTTGTGCATGCATCAGTGGCTGCCACCAGAGCTTCCCCCATGAGGAAACAAGCCAGGGAGCACTGGGTAAGAGAATGGATCCTGCTATGTTTATGCTTGAGTTGTGCATAAGACCATATCGGCTAACGTTGTTTACCAGTACATCTTGTTGCCACCCAACAATTCAGACAGGGCCCGTGGTTTGATGCGCTGGTGCGGAAACGCATAATTTGGCTTTCTCCGCATAATGCGCATAATCCGTCAAATCCCGCATAATCACGCATAATTTCCCAAAATTTTGTGAAAAACATCAAAAAGACATCATTACTTGGTGAATTTTAAACTTTCTTACCTATTTTTTCTCACAAAAGTCATACATTTCTTCTGAAATCGTCTGTCCAACGTCAAAACAACTCGATAGAAATGAGAATAACAAGGCGTTCTATGCTAATAGCGTCGCGCTGGGAACTGATATCGAAAAGAAATAAAACGTGCCTAATTGGCCAAATAACTAATATTTCCAGCTGAGCAGATAGATTCAAACACATGTTTGCGCTTTGGATATTTTACAAAGAAAAATCACGGCAAAACAGGACGCTAACCGCGATAAAAACGGTCAGCTTTCAATGCACTTCACATTGATCATATGACATTACGCTTTTTCGTGGATCTTTATTATTGTTACAGGCAGCATTCAGCAATTTCATTTCACAAGCAACGCGAAAAATACCAGGCACACGAACAGCTCCCACGATAACAAAAACAAAACACTGACAGAATAACGTGGCACGTTTCCGGTTTTATAAAAGCTCTTACACTACCACCGACGACAGTGCAGATCGCTCTCGCGATCAGGATTATTTTGATAATTACACGCAGAACGACGGCAAACAAACGCAACGATGTTTTTGTGATTAAATGAGAGATCGTAACGGTCCGTAACGATAGCTCTGTTAGTCTGCGTAGCTCTCGTGACCGTTCTGTTCATGGTTGGATAGGAGTGCGTTGCTACGATCCTTGCAGTATGAAAAAAGTGTGCCTGGGTCTGAGACAAGTAAACGAAAGAAGACGAAGTACTAATCTTTGCTACCGTGTAACTGAAGTTAGTTGGTAACGCTTTTTTGTAAGAAAGTAATAAGGTTTGTTAAAAGCGAAAACACACGTCTCCCTATAGAAGAAACGTAGCGTCATGACGTTAGTAAAGCGAAGCGATTGGAACTCATCACAGAGCATTTTCTAGACAAACAAAAGTTGATAAAGTTAAATAACAGCTATATCCATGTAACAAACAGGCGAAAAGAGCAAAATATGTTATGGCACTTGGAAAAAAATATTGCGCAATCCCGCATAATTTCGTATTTTTAGCGCATAATTTCGAATTTTTAGCGCATAATTTCAGATTTCTATTTTTTCGCTTTTGCGTTACTGGCTGTTACCAATATTGCGTTACTTGTCAGGCACGCAAAGGATTATGGGAAGCTGACCGTGATGCACCGCGCACCTTGAAAAAACCTCGACCTGACCGTGATGCACCACGCACCGCTAGAAAAAAAAACATGGCGACTGGGTACGAGTCTGATGCACCGAAGGAATGAATATGGAAGCATTCCAAACAAAGAAGATTATTCAAATGTACCCCACATGATCTTAAATATCTTAAAAACATTACACCCAGCTGAGGAGGTCAATTGGTGGCAACAAGATGTAAACACTGTTAGCAGATTTGGTCTTTTGTGAAAAGAAACTCTCACAGAGTGGAGCACCAACAGCAAAATTCCTAACTGATGATGTAAAACTGGGACAGAATGATTCCTCTTTAGACATTTGCATTGCTATTTATTATATAGACACAAGTGTTTTACTGGGAAATACGTCACTCGTAGTTCTCATATGAAGCTACATCCGGGTCCTGAGTGACATATTTTCCAGATCCTCGTGAGGATATCGGTCAAAACAAAAGTGCTTGGAAATTTGGAATATTTATTTTCTGGTTTGTCTATATAATAAAAAGAAAATTACACGGTGGCTTGAAGATATGAGTTTTATTTTCTCGTGTCAAAACAATATTTTACTCATTTCCTGTGCTCATTCGTAAAATATTGTTCTTGTCACTCGAAAATAAAACTCATATCTTCGCGCCACCGTGTAATATCCTCTATGTATAATTTATATTATGTACAAGTGTATTTGCATTAATGTCATTAAGGAAGGAATTTTTCTGTTTTCTTTCACCAAGTGGATGATTAGGGTAGCTGTAAAAACTGTAAGGAGTAATGATTGCTTCTTCATGTTAGGTTAGAGACAGACCATAGATATTTACGGGGAGGTTGCAGGTTTTCTTGTGCAGGACATATTTTTTACTGGCTTAGATGAGTGGCAGAGTTTTTTTTTTGTTAGCCGAAGCTGTTGTTTTCTTCTGCCTCACCAACTTGCAGGGATTTATTTTTCTAGCTCAGACACCTGCACGTTTTTTTTTTCTCAGGATTTCTGCAACCCTTCCCGGAGGTATCTAATGGTCTGTCCCTTTAGGAGTTCCCTGCTAGCAGAGACCTCCTGCATTTTGCTAGCTGAGGGTTGCGAGGAAAAGAGACCTCTGCCCTGGGTCGAAACTTTCTTTGTTTTGCCGCTGCCAACAACCTTGATGGTTTGCTGACCGTTTCTTGAGCCCACTATTATGTGCACGCATACGTATCTACACACAATTTCTGCTCAAATGATATCAGTGAAAACGTCTGTAGATATGCGTGTGCATAAAAGTGGGCTCAAGGAATGGCCAGCACCAAGGTTACTGTAAAACAAAGCAAGTTTCCACCCAGGGCAGATTCTCTTTTCTTCATGACCTCAGGGTGCAAAATGTAGAGAAAAGAGGTCTCTGCTAGCAGGGAAGGTAGGAGATGGAATTGGGATTTTGCTTAGCTACTGTCTCATTATTTTTGTTATAATCATCCTGAGGACTGTATTGACCAGCTTTACAATAAAGAAATAAAAGAAATAAAAGAAGAGCATATGTGTAATTAGTTTTTATTCCAACTTTATATGGTATGTAAGTACCTTTTTTTGAATAACAAAATCTCACAAGGCCCATCAGACTCCAGCTGTTGATGCCCCTGTTAGCACCAGTGGTGTGTCAGCTCACTTCACTCAGTACTGGAGACTCCAAGCTCCAGACTGCTCATCAGGCAGTATCTCCTCAGCTCTCAAGGCTGCAACTCTAGGGCTACAGTGTACCTTCACACATACCAGGTCTCTCACATGATTGATGTTGCCATGGTGATAGGTACAAACACATGCAGTACATGTTAAAAGACTGATAACATTCTGTTATTAAGGGAACATGCCACAAATCACTCCATATTTCCACCCCCAATTATTCAACTTTTAAAACAGACATCCTAACTTCCCCCACAATTAGGGCTGGGATGTCTATGACTCTGCTTTCACGAAAGCCAATCTGCACACTATAAAATTTGTATTTTTTTAAAAGTTATACATTTTGTAATTTTGATAGAAGCTAAGAGCCTGTGTCAGCTGCCATTTTGACAGCATAGCAACATACCAAGTCGGAGAAAGCATTCCATTTCCATCAGCTAATTTAGAGGAATTTTCTCAACAATTGAATTTGGTAAATCAAATCTGATTTTAGAGATTTCTACAGGTAATTTGTCGTCTAATAATCGAACGAAAAAGCTTACACTTGGTAGCTGACACAGGCTCTTTAAAACAAATTTAACATTCTCACATTATTTCCATTTTGACATTTTGCAGTTTAAAATCACCCACTCCTGCATTTTGAGTGTTGGAGTTGGCATCTGTGTTGTTTATTACATTTATAGAGACGTTTTATGTTGCATACTTTAACAAGAAAAAAAATAAATAATTATTATGTCGTACAAAACCAGACAATATTTTGTTCAATTTTTTTTTACACAATTTACAAAAGTTTCTGGAGTTTATACTAATTTCGTTATTTTATTGGTCATATTGGCTTTATCTTGGTTTAACATTGACATAAAACATGCAATTATAATTCCAATCAGGAAATTAAGTTGTCAGTTTATTGGCTAAAATTGAGAAAATACAAAATTAAAGACTGTGTGTGAATTAACTATGCTATATGTATACCAATGAGGTGTTTAGAATGCATAGCTGTCAACTCTCGCACATTAGATCTTAAGATTTTGAGCCCAGTGTCTCAAGGTGTACTTACTATATTTCTCCTGCATATTTCTTACATATTTGTTTTGTTTTCCATATCTTAAGATTCATGTGCTCTGCCCAATCAATTTTATCAAGTGATTGTAATAATTTCTTTTTATCATGAAAGCTAGTTATGAAAAGCTGGCAGTTTATGAGTTTATGAGGTTTATGATTCTCAAATAACTCCATTTGGCAGCCCTTACGGAAGAATCCTTCCTTTTCTAACACTTTTTATAATAATTGAATAACTGCTGAGTAAAAATATAATTTAGGTCCTGGTTTCATCCTTAAAAAAGAGTCTTGTCTAACATTATTTTCAACTCCTGCCTTTTAGAAAAGTGTGTGATTCCTGAAAAATAGTGACCCTTCACTTGCAAGGGATTGGAAGTTCCTTTTATTTTCCACATAATCACACTTTTTTTTTACTGGTAACACAGAGAGATAAGGGGGGGGGGGGTCATACATTCACCTCATTTCCCTTCCATGGGAGTGGTAGGGATAATTTCTGGAATCACACAATATTCATTAGATGATGAATGTTTTTATTTTTATTATTTTCTTCTAAATGTATATTTATCCATAATTCCATTGGTGTTAAATAGTTTATCTCAAAATTATTGTTTATTTATGTTTATCACCTAAAGAGTGTGCAATATTTTTGTATGTGAGAAATTGCAGACTACCGTAAATGAATCATTTTAGTATCAGAGCTTCTCATCCAGGCCCCCAAG
The DNA here is from genome assembly GCA_033964015.1 of Scolanthus callimorphus. Lineage (NCBI taxonomy): Eukaryota > Metazoa > Cnidaria > Anthozoa > Actiniaria > Edwardsiidae > Scolanthus > Scolanthus callimorphus. The sequence goes on from CM066915.1 coordinate 545,115, forward strand.
GACTTAGATCATATTAGGATGCCTTAAATGTTTTAAAAGTATTTTGAATAATTTTCCCACCGTCCAATATGCAGTTTCATTTGCTGGCATGCTACCTTAATCTGAATGTGATCAGTCATGTACTGCATTTATTTGTACCTACCATCATGACAACATCAATCATGTGAGACACGTGGTATGTGTGAATGGTATCACCCTGTTGCACTAGAGCTGTGACCTTGGGAGCTGAGGAGATTCTGCCTGGCGAGCAGTTAGGAGCTGGAAGCCTCAATACTGAGTGTAGTGAGATGACACCTACCGGTTTTGACAATGGAGCATCTCTTCCAGCTGGAGCCTTCAGGGCCTTGTGGGACTTTGTTTGCTTCACAATACATACATAATTTAACAATGTCATGTCAAGCCTGTAAGCCAGCATGAGGTGAGCGAGGAACTTGCCTTGGTAAAAATTTCCATGTTTTTTTTTTACTGAAAGAACCAGAACCAAATTTAAAACGAAATTTAAACCAGCCTTAACTGTTAGTCACAGAAAAATAGAATCTGGCTCACCTGCCTCAGTAACGATTTGTTTCTGGCTACGGGCCTGCATGTTCCTACAACAACAACAACAAGGAAATTTGTGTGATTCCAGAAAAAATCCTTACCCTCCCATTGAAGGGATAGGACATTTCAGAGGGGTGGGGTAGGGCAATTGCCATGCATTCACCTAGAGTGTATTTTTCACTGTAAATTTCATCCCCTTCCTGTGTGGTAGGGCCATGGGTGTTTTCTGGAATCACACAATATTCGAAAAATGTTGCGCATCAGTAGTTGAACCAGTTGCCTGCCAAAACAAGTTCTGAGTTGTATTTTGTGTGTCGGTAGTGCTTCTTTCTGCCTGAGTGGAGTACAATATCAGCCAGCGCTAAATACTATAGAACAATGGAATTTACAGTAGTTACCAGATAAGCTTTGGTAAAATGCAAAATAAATCACTCTGGCAAAATGGGAAACTGAAACCACAAAATAAGACTCAGAACATGATTACAAACATGGAATACCCCCTGGATCATAGGCGTGCCTGTCAGTTCTCAGCCACGAAAATCAATACCCTTATGTTTCTCAATTACAATGTCTGGCTCAACCACTGAGGCACAAAACATAATGTGGTTTGCAAATTAACATAATAAGGCTCTAGCTTGAGGCAAAATAAGATAAACCTCTGAGACTAATATGAAAATCTGAGCCATCCGCAAGCCCTTTCTCTTAATTTGGAAGTCAAGCATGAATAAGTCTGGTCAAATTGCTGTAAAAACGTAAGATCCTGAAATTTTATGGAAAATTGCAAGCCAGTGCCTGTTAGCAAGTTAAAGCCTTTTTCAAAGGAAAATCGTTTCAGTTACCAGTGCCATACCTAGTGTTAAAGAAATGTTTGTTTAGGAGGTAATGAAGCGACCAAAAGGTGTTGGAATAAGTGCAAGTGGTACCTCCATTCGGAAACAAGAAATATTAATCTCGATAGTGTTCCCTAGGTATGGCCTAGGTATGAAACGAGGTTTTACAACTAACATCCTTTTGTATCCATGAAGTGTAACTATTTTTTATCATGCTCTCTCTAACGTCTGGCCCATTTTGTGTTCAATATACTTGCTTTTGGAAATGGTATGGGCTTCAAAGTTTATTCATTAAAAAACGAATTGAAAATTTTGAGCATATAAAAACATGATTTTTCATGTTGACCAGAATTTAAGCAATTTGTAAAAAAACTTGTTTAACTTCTACCACAAAATATTTTGTCTTATATGGATGAAACCAATGCTTCATTGGTCAAAGTGAGGTGTGCTTCAGGAGCATTGCATGACTCCAATCTGGGCGGCTGTGAGGAGACTGTGAATACATTATTACACTTCATGGATATAAACAGGCTGTCAAAAAAACCCACACCCCTGTAAGGACCCAGTTTCAGCTTAAACCACCCCTGAATTTCACTTCTGTAACAGGTTGCCCATCTCCAAAACTGCTCTTGGACCACCCACCCTAGAATTCCATTGGTCCTCAACAGGGGGTGCAATTATTTTTGGGAGACTACCCAATGGTAGTGAGCAGGTCATGTCACCAATGACATCATCATGTAGTTAGTGTAATTGTGGCCTGGGTGTACTGCCGGTCTGGCTGATGGTCTGAGGGGGTCACTGCCATCTGGCTGATGGTCTGAGGGGGTCACTGTGGTCTGGCTGATTGTCTGAGGGGGTCACTGGTCTGACTGGATGGTCTAAGAGGGCCACTGTGATCTGGCTGATGGTCTGAGGGGGTCCCTGTGATCTGGCTGATTGTCTGAGGGGGTCACTGTGGTCTGGCTGATGGTCCGAGGGGGTCACTGGTCTGACTGGATGGTCTAAGAGGGCAACTGTGATCTGGCTGATGGTCTGAGGGGGTCACTGTGGTCTGGCTGATTGTCTGAGGGGGTCACTGGTCTGACTGGATGGTCTAAGAGGGCCACTGTGATCTGGCTGATGGTCTGAGGGGGTCCCTGTGGTCAGGCTGATGGTCCGAGGGGGTCACTGGTCTGACTGGATGGTCTAAGAGGGCAACTGTGATCTGGCTGAAGGTCTGAGGGGGTCACTGTGGTCTGGTTGATGGTCTGAGGGGGTCACTGGTCTGACTGGATGGTCTAAGAGGGCAACTGTGATCTGGCTGATGGTCTGAGGGGGTCACTGTGGTCTGGCTGATGGTCTGAGGGGGTCACTGGTCTGACTGGATGGTCTAAGAGGGCCACTGTGATCTGGCTGATGGTCTGAGGGGGTCGCTGGTTTGGCTGATGGTCTGTGGGGCTCACTGTGGTTTGGCTGATGATGTGAAGGGCTCACTGTGGACTGGTTCATTGCCTGAAGGCTCACTGTGGTGCCTGGCTGATAGGGCCATGGTCTGGTTAATGGTGCAGATGACTGGCTGGATTGTTGCCAATAGTCCGGAGTACTCACAATTTTCTGTTAGAATATTAAAGTAACAAAATTAGAGTGCATAGGAGTCCATGAATGTTTAAGCTAAGATGGGCAGCAACAAGTCCGCACCCTCTGTTCAGGTTGGCCCCACTATGGAAATGTCTAGTTCTTATAATTTCACTGTATTTCTCCATGGCCATCACAGTATAGATCTCCAAATAAACTGAGGGATACCCACCCTGGAATTTTACCCTTGTAACTGGGTACCCATCACAGAATTCCATACCCTGGACATTTTTTAACTGCCCTACCCACCCTGGAGCTCCATTGAATTTCTTCTTGACCATCCTTGAATTTATGCTAAGCCTCCCTGGAATTTCCTATAAGTCTGGGATCCACTCTTGACTTTTACTCCTGTAAATGGGTAACCACCTAAGAATTCCAGACTGGTCTAGGACTACCCACCCTAGAATTTCAGGCTGTCTAGTTTCCACCCTAGAATTCCAGGCTGTCTAGGACTACCCACCCTAGAATAAGGCTGGTCTAAGACTACCCACCCTAGAACTCCAGGCTGGTTTAGGACTACACACCCTAGAATTCCAGGCTGTCTAGGACTTTCCACCCTAGAATTCCAGGCTGTCTAGGACTACCCACCCTAGAATAAGGCTGGTCTAAGACTACCCACCCTAGAATTCCAGGCTGGTTTAGGACTACCCACCCTAGAATTCCAGGCTGGTCTAGGACTACACACCCTAGAATTCCAGGCTGGTCTAGGACTACCCACCCTAGAATTCCAGGCTGGTCTAGGACTACACACCCTAGAATTCCAGGCTAGTCTAGGACTACCAACCTTAGAATTCCAGGCTGGTCTAACACTACCCACCCTAGAATTCCAGGCTGGTCTAGGACTACCCACCCTATTCCAGAGATCCTCAACAAGGTATGCCTTTTTAGCGAGTGCCCAATTGATAGGCATCATTGCTATCACAGAAAAGAGACCCCCTCCCCCAGGGGGGGGGCACTCTATATTCGAATGCTAGGGGTGATTTTAGGGGTTGAAATCGGCGATCTGGTATTTTTTTAGGGGTTTGAAAATAAAAGACGATATGGCCACGAAAAAATAGGTATTTTTTAGGGGGTTCTCATGCAAATAAGGTACATAGGCCCAAATTATTTGAAAAATGATAGTTTATTTGAAACTCGAGAGGACACATTTGATACATCAAATAAATGGCCAGAATAAAATTTAATCTGTCAAAATTGGTATTGTTAAGGGTATTTTCAGAATGGGGGTATTTTTTAGGGTGGAAATTTTTTCCGAACAGGTATTTTTTAGGGTCAAAATTTGATTTTCCCGATGGTCACCCCTAGCATTTTAACCTTAGAGTTCCCCCTCCGGGCCCACATACACATACGCACCACTGGTCTGGCTGATAGTCTGAAGGGTTTCTGTTCTAGGAGCAGGGGTCTATGGTATGGTTGATGGTAAATTTCTCTTGTGGTTCTTGCCAATATTAGAGTACTGAAATGTAATTAAATGTATGCACTTGAAGTAAACTTGAAGTAACTTGAAAAAAAAAACTTGAATTTCAGTTTTAAATAAAAATGTTTAGAACTCTATCAGAATTTAATGTTAAGCTAGAACATTTGCTATTACACGAGAAACGAACAGTAAGCTTAGTGTTCCTGTTAAACCTGTTTGCGTGTGGAACGGGCTATACATACCTAAGCAAATGGCCTCGAGCTTGTTGAATTCCATGAAAATTTGGCTCATGAATTTAAGAGTAAAAAGCAGCTTATCGGTGACTGAATATCACGTATACTAACCTCAATCACTGTACAACATTCTAGGGAGCTAAAAGCGTTTCTAGCAGTAAAGGGGATCGCAGTTTTGTCCTTGTTTTTTGGCCAAGAGAATCGAGCATCGACGAGCACATGGCCGCCATTCTCAGGTTCAAGCGAATAATTTGCATTTTAAATTTCGCGCTATTTGTTCCAGTCTCCCGCGCAGCCTGTCCTCGGCGTCACGCAAAGCCGGAGACTGTAAATTTTTAATAGTTCCACACTGTTCTCAGCCAAGACTTTCCAAATATCTGAGGCAATTAAAATGAACACCAATTTCGTGTAAAGTTTGTTTTCTGCAGAAATTCCTTGTGATAGGATGGTCCAAATAGTTTTGCTCAGTGATCGTTCCTGGAGCATGCGCGTATCGTGACAGCCTCCTTTAAGATACACGGAGCTTCTGCAGAAGCAGAAAACTATTCATGGAAAAAGCTTTTAATTCACGGCTATCACAATGACTATCCATGGGAATTCCTACACTTCCTATTTCTTTCCCTTGGGAAATCTCAAATGAATCATGGTGAATGGGTCCCTAAGGGAAGAGGTCAAAACACTTGTACTCGAATGGTGCCCAATTTGTTCAGGGGAGGTGGTGGGTACCGGCATCTACCCCCTTAGGTACCCAATACCCCTTTTTCAGACCTCATTTTCTCAGAGCATGATCTGGGGGTACCTGTTTTTATTGCACATATGGACTCCTCTCGCTGCGAGGAAAGCGTTGGAGCATACACCTTTTTAATATCTATTTTATTTAAGGAGATACTTGCTCTAAAATTCAGCTCTGAGAGGTAGGTGGCTCCGGTACCTACCCCCCCCCCCCCCCCCCCCCCCCCCCCCCAAATTGGGCACCCACGGAAGTACGGATGTTTTGACCTCTCCCCTAAAACCCTGGCGTTCTGATGGGCTTCCTGTGGTTGGTAAGACGTGTGATGTGACGTCACAGGAGACCCTTTGCGCGCCCAGACCGCCAGGGACTAGGCTGGGTTCTGTGGAAAATCCTTGGAAAAAATACGAAAGAAGCTGCTTTTTGTTCAACCATTCAATTTTGTTTATTCTTTCTTGCTTTACCACCTGTTCAAAGGCCGCGGCGAATAATAATTTGGCGCGAATGCCAGGCGCATGCGCAAGATAGAGGTGCCCAGATAATCGCACGGATTGCGTGATACAAATATTTGTTTACAAGCTTTGCCGATCGAACCCCTGCATCAACTATTAAAGAAAGCGAATATGGTCTGGTGGCCGGGCGTTCCCTCGCCTAGGACCCTGGACCGAGTCCCTGAGTCGCTACTGAGCAATTAACACCGAGGATAGCGACTGTCGGGGCCGAAATCTCTGGCGTGGGCGTAAGAACCGAAAATTGTCGCCATACGGCGCTTCATCTGTCTGGAAGTATGGTCCTCGTATTTTTTCAGCGGTCCGGTATCCATCAAATCGCGCGCTCTTATTGCTCGCGAGCGGGCCGGAATCCTACGATCCGGACCTCGGGTCCGGATGAATCGCACGCGCGCTATTATTTCTGTGAAGTTTTATGATGTTTCAGTGAAAGCAAAAAAAATAATAAATATATTATTTACCGGGTCAGTTGGGTCGGTCCAGATCGTGAAATACCGTGACCTCGGCCTTGAAAATACTGACCTCGACCTCCGGTCTCGGTCTCGGTCAGTATTTTTAAGACCTCGGTCACGGTATTTCACGATCCGGACCTCCCAGCCGGTAAATAACATATATGTATTTTTGGTCTCAAACGAAATTTCGTTAATTATCTTCAATAAAAAGATTTCACGGCTGTTTTATTGAGGGACCGATCATTATTTACAGCAAGCAGGATGCACCAGTCAATTGTAACCACCAACCCCAAACCTCGGGGAAGGGTGGGGGAAACGTGGGGCTTTTATATGTATAGGTCAGGTTTTGGTCCCGACTACATGGGGGATATTCTCTTCATCGATCCTGAATGTTGGGAATTAGGACGAGGATAGAAATTTTTCCCAAACTCTCGGTTCACCTTAGAATACACCCACCTCCCTCTAACAGGAGCACTGACCACATGCCAAACGATGCAAAAAAACGCGAATGATGTGATTTTCCGAGGAACTTTGAGAAACTTACTTGCCATATTTTTTTACCAATGCATTATATATCATTTCTCCCTAAAAAATTTCGGAAGTGTTCAATGTATACTCTCGAAATCATACAATGTGTGGCCCACTCTTGGTGGTGGAAATTCCAACATGTTTTGCCCCAAGGGAAGGGAGGGGCACAAATCTAGTATTGCTCAGCTGGAAATCGATGTCCCCACCCTTCCCCGAGGTTGGGGGGCGGGGGGGGGGGGGGGGGGGGGGGGGGGGGTTGGTTACAATTGACTGATGCATAAAATTAATACTTCGCTGCCCCCTCCGCGAGCCCCGCAAAATTCATCGTTCCGCGAGCTGCAAGCACAGTCGATATTGATAGATTATTTGGGAGCCTACTCTTTTTCCGGGGACAAACCGCGTCAAGGGAGAGAAATAAAAAAACAACTCGAGTCTGCATTACTCAGAGTGCGTTGTTTATTGATCATTCTTCACTTACATATCGTCTTTACAGTATTCATAACTATAAAGTCAAACGATAGTTTATTTAACACGGAGGTTACATGTAAGCAAAAAGTATCTAAACTACAATGTTTAGAGTTATTAAATTATTATTAGTATTATTAACCATAAACATATTGGTGGCGTCTGTCTGTAGCGCGCCGTGGCGTCCTAATACGTCACTTGCCTACCATTAATTTCCAATGGTTTTAGGAAAGGCGCTATAGCTACGCAATTGCTAATAAAATCGTTACAATGTACATTATATATATGATAAGAGGGTGCTTGCTTCATATCCCCCTTGATGTGTCACTGTGCCAGGCTTCAAACTGACTCATCAATATCGACGTCTTCTAAACTCTTGAAATTATTTGTGTCGTAGTCTGTGTCTGTGCGACTAAGTCTCTGTTCCCTTTCCTCTTTTAAATCACGATCTAAAAAAATGATTTATACATTTCACCAGGAGCCGACTACTAGGGATGACAATCTATCAAATTAGGATTGTCCACCAATACTGTTGATGCGCTATTTTTAGCATCAATTTTGTTTCTCTTTTCAGCAAAATCGTACTTGTAGCTTAATCTCTCTTGGGAAAAACGTATCTGTCAAAATAACACTGGCATTCGTTTCCTAGTCGTCTTTTCAACCTATGCCTTTGACTGGAACCCTTAAAAGAAATCGTGAGCCATAAAACACCACGTTCTTTTATGCATGCGTCGGCGGCTGTCAGAGCCTCCCCATTACCGAGAGCTCCCCAGCTCGTCTGCTCGCAGGGGAGGCTCTGGGGACATCCATTTGAGGGCCTTGGCCTGATTGGCTGATTTTAAACGTTGGAGCATGCACAGAAAATTGTTTCTCTCAACGGCTCTGTATCAAATCTCGCGCATGCGTCAATGGCTGTCACCAGAGCCTCCCCCGCGAGGTAACGAGCCGGGGAGACTGGGTACGAGAATATATTTGATGCATATTTACCGAATGGCATTCGCTCAGTCCCCTCAACACAGTTCGCAAAAAAGTTGCCGTGGAAGCGATATACGTTTCGCGCCCCACCCACCTCCCCGAGTGGGGATTGACATCGCATACCATGCCATGCTCATCGCATGCTATTGCTTGGCAGTCGCAATCACCTCCCATAACTTAGACCGCTTGACGGGTAATAGGTATGCGGTGAAATTGAGCTCCTATTTAGTAAATAGTTTGTCAGAGTCTACAGTAAAGAATATGAGTCGATCTTTTTACCAGAATGTGGCATTCCTTCCACGTTGTCCTCTAAGGGTCGCTCAACTTGTTTACGTTTGTCGACGGGGTTATCGGTCGTACCCTCATTGGTCGTTCTCCTCCTCCTCCAGGCGAGCGATACCGAAAATAGGTCAACAAGGAGTACACCCGCAAGGAGCATTACAATTAGGCCTTTGCTCATGTTGGAACCTGAAAAAAGAGGGCATGGCGATAAAATTACAGGCAAAAGTAGTGTGAATATAAAATATAACGAAAAACAGTACGGAGGTGAGGAACAGAGTGTAATCAGTGTAATTCTACCGCTAATGGAACTATTGTGATCAATCCTTTGGCTCATAAGCCCCCGCGGCCAAGCCATGCATGCAATGAAAAATTATCCAGTTTAGTGGGCGTTAAACCATGGCTAAAAAACAACCCAAAATGACTATTTGAATACAAGCTTTCATTGCTTGAAAACTTTCAGGATTTGCGGTCAGAATTTGCCGGAATTGTAAGAGGCGCGGTGACACGATTGTAGCCACACTTTTAAAGAGACTGTGTCAGCCGCCATTTTGACAGCATAGCAACATACCAAGTCGGAGAAAGCATCCATTTCCATCGACTGATTTAGAGAATATAGAGCAATGTTCTCGATTGAATTTGATAAATCAAATCTGAAACTTTGTTTTTATATGTTTATTAAGATATTTCTACACGTAATTCGTCTTCTAATATCAAACGAAAACAATAACAAAGGAGTGGCTGACACGGGCTCTTTAATTAAGGTGATGTAAAACTGACCTGTGTATTGTTCTCGAGTTGCGTCAAAAAGCTTCTTTCGTTTAGTAGAACGAATCATGATAAAATAAGAACTAAACACAAAGGGGTCCTCTGGGAGGAACAATACAATTTCTCTGTCAATCAAATACTAAAAACCCTGCCAGATTTAACAAGAAAAGGCAAAACGGCGGCAAAGCCATTCCGCGCTGGTGCGACCACACTCTTTAGAGCAAAACTACACCTAGAATTGACAATAAATCGTGTGCCCTCTTCCTTTAATATATAGATTTAGCCACTGGCTAAAAGCGGAGCTCCTGGTTATAAAATTTTCTGTGTGAATGAAAGGGATTCCCATGTGTACATGGTTTACATGGTTACTTTAGAGTCTTCCCTTCACGAGATATTAATTTTTCAAGCATAAATGACATCATCGATGACGTCATATTACGTGACCACTTCATTTCGCTCATCTAATGACCTAGACTACACTACCAAAGTTTGGTTGTTTTAGAGTATTCCCTTCACGAGATATTAATTTTTCAAGCATAGATGACGTCATCAATGACGTCACATCACGTGACCACTTCATTTCGCTCATCTGGTGACCTGGATTACATTACCCAAGTTTGGTTGGTTTAGAGTCTTCCTTTCATGAGATATTAATTTTTCAAGCGTAGATGACGTCATCGATGACGTCATATCACGTGACCACATCATTTCGCTCATCTGGTGACCTGGATTACATTACCCAAGTTTGGTTGCTTTAGAGTCTTCCCTTCACGAGATATTGTTTTTTTAAGCATATATGACGTCATCGATGACGTCATATCACGTGACCACCTCATTTTGCTCATCTGGTGGCCTAGACTACACTACCCAAGTTTGGTTGTCTTAGAGTCTTCCTTCACGAGAAATTGATTTTTCAAGCATAGATGACGTCATCGATGACGTCACATCACGTGACCACTTCATTTCGCTCATCTGGTGAACTGGATTACATTACCCAAGTTTGGTTGGTTTAGAGTCTTCCTTTCACGAGATATTGATTTTTCAAGCGTAGATGACGTCATCGATGACGTCATATCACGTGACCACTTAATTTCGCTCATCTGCTGACCTGGATTACATTACTCAAGTTTGGTTGTTTTAGAGTCTTCCCTTCACGAGATATTGATTTTTCAAGCATAGATGACGTCATCGATGACGTCATATCACGTGACCCCTTCATTTCGCTCATCTGGTGACCTGGATTACATTACCCAAGTTTGGTTGCTTAGAGTCTTCCCTTCACGAGATATTGATTTTTCAAGCATAAATGACGTCATCGATGACGTCATATCACGTGACCACCTCATTTTGCTTTATCTGGTGGCCTAGACTACACTACCCAAGTTTTGTTGTCTTAGAGTCTTCCCTTCACGAGATATTGATTTTTCAAACATAGATGACGTCATCGATGACGTCACATCACGTGACCACTTCATTTCGCTCATCTGGTGACCTGGTCCAGTTGCTCGAAAGTGGTTCAGAACTAAACCTGGTTTAAATTTAATCCACCTTTGAACAACCCGCACCTGGATTACATTACCCAAGTTTGGTTGGTTTAGAGTCTTCCCTTCACGAGATATTGATTTTTAAAGCATAGATGACGTCATCGATGACGTCACATCACGTGTCCGTGTTACAGCACCCCCCTTGTGGCATAGACAAAATATTCCAAGTTTGGTTGTCTTAGCATGTTCCCTTGAGGAGATATAATTTTTTCTTTGCATACCACAGGGTTCCCATGTGTACACGGACGGACGGACGGACGACGGACGGACGGACGGACGGACGGACGGCGTACGCTATAGGTTTAATACCAGAAAAATAAAGAAAAAATCATATCTCCCGAAGGGAAGCTTCTATAGGAGCCAAACTTGGACAAAGTTTCAAAGACCATAAGAGGAACTCTACACCAAAGTCACGTGCCCTTACGTCATCAATGACGTCATCAAAATGATCCATAATGCCCGTGACGTTCAAAAATCAACTCGATAGTATCAGGCCCGCGCAGGAGCTCCGCTAAAATTACCGATTGCAAAATAGTTAGTTTTCCCCTGAATTAGATATGTATAATACTTGTTGCGGCCGTTTTTTTGCGAATCTAGGTCTCACTCTCACGTTTTATTTTTATTGCTTTTGGGACAATCTCTCATCGAAGAAAAACCGCCTCCAGTCTATCTACAGTAGTTAATATTTGAAATCGTTTTTTGAAATGGTTTTTGAGAAACTTGTATATGGGAAAACAATTTCACAATCTAACCTGGTAAAGAACTTTGAGAATATAATTACAACGTACTAAATACCCTCAATCTGCAGACCTCCTGAACAGAGTAAATAAAAGATTTAGTGAAGTTTATCATTCATAATTACTATAACTCGCGCCTACCTTCTGGTGATTTTCGCTTGATCAACAGAACTATCTTTGAGCAGGGGTAAGGCTTGACGACGGGACTAGAAAATGACTTGAAATGAATGCTAAGCCTGTTGATATATAGCCTTTTTAATTAACTTTCATTGGAGATTCTCGACAATGGAAAACAATTGACTCTGATCTTTTTGGACCATTACTCTCTTTGCCGACAACGGTTTTGAAAAGACTGTAGAAATATAATTGGTTGAGGCAGTGAAGCAATTCGCAGGCATTCATGCCTCTTGTGCATTTCTACTGAACCAGAACTCTTAACCATAGAAATTCTTCGCTATTTGCAAATTGATTATGTTCTTTGTTTTCTATCAATCCTATAAAGAATAGAAACACATAACTTAGTACAGTTGTTGATTGAACTTTCAGGGACAGAAACTCCGTAAAGCGTTTATCATGTTTATAATAATATTAGTTTGGATTTTTTAAGTATGGAATTCATTTTGACTGTAATTTCTTTCAAGGACTTCGCATCAATAACATAAAGACTGAATTTCCAGGCTTTCCAGACTCAGTACAATGCATTCCATTCTAATTCCCCTTATAATATATTCATAATTTTATTTACTTATACACGGTAATAACATTCAGTTAAAAATCTAAAAATGCTGGTTTACAAGTGAGCCAAGTAAGCCGTGTGACATTAAACTATACATTAAAAAAACTTACATCGTTTTCGACTCCCCTCAGGCCATAATTATGGCGTTCAGAGGTTTTATGAAAAAGTTGCGATAAATACGGAGGAGTCAGTCCATGAACATGAGTCACTTTGTACCTTAAAGTAGCATCGAAGCGCAGCCTTCTTTGTTCGAGAGTTTCCCAATTATAAAGAGTATTTTAAATCCTTAAAAGGATTTCCGAGGCTGCAGTGTCAAAAGGTGCAAATGTAATAATGCGTGCGGCGCGGTTCTGACAGGTTTTGAAGTGTACCGCAGCTACCCCAATAAACCGACGAGCAATAATCAAAGTGGAAAAGGACAAGTGAATTATAGATGTCGAGAAGTGTATGAGGTGGTACAAAACTCCGAACCTTACGGATAGCCTTTAAAGGCCCGTTTACACGCGCAATGTTTGCTGCAATTTTTGTCGCGCGAGTCGCGGCAATTTTTTTGCACGTACGCGTCAACTCAAAATCACTAATTTTTGTCGCGTGATGTCGCAGAGATTTCAAACATGTTCGAAACTCTTTGCAACTTCGTGCGATTTGAAGTAAAGAGAGCACAGAAATCGCACCGGATTTGCATCTCGTTTACACTAGAGAGTTGGAATTGCAACTCGCGCGAGAAAAATCGCCGCGACAAATGCAACAAAAATCGCAAGTTTAAACAGGCCTTAAGGCACTTAAGGATGTTGGGCTGAGCCTACTATCATGTATTCGGTTTTCGCCGTATTTATGTGTAGTCGGTTAGCCCTAAGCCAACTATCAACACAGCTAAGCTCCTTATTCAATTTGGTTTCTATGAGAAGAAGACCCAGTTATTGAAATATTCATGTTTGATGTAGCATCATAAAGACAATTAGGAAAATCGTTGATATAGAGAATAAAAAGGAGGCCCAAGCACTGATCCGTGGGGAACCCCGTGAGTAATGTTTCTTTGTTTGGAGCTAATTCCGTTAACAAAGCAATACTGATAACGGTCAGATAGAAAAGACTAGAACCACGATAAGGCAGACCCTTTAATCCCATAGAGAGAAAGTTTTCTTATTAAAATATCATGATCGACAGTATCGAATGCTTTTTTAAGATCAACAAAGAGAATTCCATTCAAAGGCCCTCATCCATATTAGTCAGCCATAAATCAACAGCTTTCAGCAATGCAGTAAGCGTAGAATCCCAGGGGGTACTCGGATATAAAAATGACGGGGGGTCCGACGGAGCTCCAAATTTCATACCCAAAAAAATACTTGAACCGTTAATTTATACCCAAAAAAATACCCTACTTTTTAAGCTTCTCGTGTTACAAAGAGTAATTGCCTTTTTTTCTTTGCTTGTCATCACCTGTTTCCCGGAAATAGCTATAGTTCAAGGCAGTATCTTGATAATCAACTAGCCTGTCAGAAGGTTAACAACCCCCTAAAAATAACCGCAGATTCTTCAACCCCAAAAAACTATTTGGTAGAATTTTCAACCCCCAAAAAATACTTTTACTACAAATTTCATACCCAAAAACATACGTCGGACCCCCCCGTCATTTTTATATCCGAGTACCCCCCTGGGCGTAGAATCCATTGGTCTGAAACCCGATTGCTCTAGAGCCAAAAGGTTGTTTATCGTGAGGTAATCATAAAACTGGTCAAAAATAATTCGCTCAAAGACCGAGTGTTGCTCAGCCTTATAAATAGGTGTCACCAGTCACTCGAGCACCCTTCAAATCATTAGGAAAAACTCCCTTTTCTATCTATCGATCTATCAAAAATTCGAACCAATGAAAACGAGATAACAGGTGAGACAGCCTTGAGGAACTTTTCTGAAATTTTGTCTGGCCCCGCAGCCTTGTGAGCAGAGAGTTGTGAAAGGAGATTAAATGCATGCTGCTCAGACTGCTCAGAAATATGCGAAAACCGGAACAATTGTCCCGTAGGGGCTAAATAGTCCTCAGGTTGCTCACCATTCAACGCGAGGTCACGTGACAGACGGAGCCTGCCTCCGTCAACAATTTTGAGTGGGTCAGCAGTTTTTTTTTCTAGTTCATTTACACTAGCTGATAGGCGCTGCTTTTGCCCAAAAGCTGATTAATCGTCTAGTTCCACGTATCCTTCACATTACCTTGCGTGGTACTAAATTTAGCAGAAACGTAATCTCTTTTAGCCCTAATCACTTCAGGATTAACAGCATTTCTAGCATTTTCATAGGCCCTTCGCGCATGCGTGGATCCTGCGCGCACTGCACTTTTTTTCAATTTGTCGCGGTTCATCACTAACTTTTTCAAATTTATGAATAACCACGGGTGGCAACAGCTGCTAACGCGCTTGGTACGCAACGGTGCATGTAGGTCTACAACTTGGAAGAAAAGTGTTTTCCATCTGAGCCACATTTCATTAGGATCGTCACAATCCAGAACTGTATCCCAGGGTAGCTGGTCAAGATGACAGAGAAAATAGTTTTCATCAAAATTTCTAAAGTCTCTAGTTTCCATTATCCTAGGACTACCTCTGGGAATACGAAACTTTCTGAAAGCAAATACTAAATTGTGATCAATAATAGTGATTACGGTGGTGCTGTCTCGTTTTGAACATTTTCTGAGGTTTATTGATTCTAAGGGGAGAGGTCAAAACATCCGTACCTCTGTGGGTGCCCAATTTGGGGGGGGGGGGGGGGGGGTAGGTGCCGGAGCCACGACCTCTCAGAGCTGAATTTTAGAGCAATTATCTCCTTAAATAAAATAGATATTAAAAAGGTGTATGCTCCAACGCTTTCCTCGCAGCGAGAGGAGTCCATATGTGCAATAAAATCAGGTACCCCTAGATCATGCTCTGAGAAAATTACGTCTGAAAAGGGGGTATTGGGTATCTAAGGGGGTAGATGCCGGTACCCACCGCCTCCCCTGAACAAATTGGGCACCATTCGAGTACAAGTGTTTTGACCTCCTCCCTAGGAAACTGAATCTATTATATACTAACTGATAGTAATTGTGACCTATTGCAACCAGACAGCGTATGATTCACCTTTACTTATCAGTGACAAACAAACATCAAGTAAGCATGTCCTTTTATACCCTGCTAGAAGAGGGGTTTTCTCTGGCAGTCTTCTATTCTAGCAAAGTTGCTCGCGTGTCTGGTATTTCGCGTGGTTGTTTTGATTTGCGCCCAGGCAATATGTTCTCATAAAATTTCTGAACCTTCGGACATGAGACGGATGGGGACATCCATTTGAGGGCCTTCGCTGATTGTCTCATTTTGAACGTTGGAGCATGCGCAGAAAGCTGTTTTTTCTCAACGGCTCTGTATCAAATCCAGAGCTCGAACCCAGAGCTCCCCGGCTCGTTTCCTCGCGGGGGAGGCTCTGGTGACAGCCACTGGCGCATGCGCGAGATTTAATACAGAGCCGCAGAGAGAATTACCTTTCAGCGCATGCTCCAACGTTCAAAATCAGCCAATCAGCGAAGGCCCTCAAATGGCCGCCAGCCTCCCCTGCGAAGTGACGAGCCGGGGGGAGAATGCGTCCCGTAACGATAGCCAGCGAAGGCTAAAAATCTCGCTAAATATTTCTCCATGGATCAGACCATTCTTTTTAACTTTACATATTCCTTAATAGTTCTCTGATAGGATGGTCTTATTAGTTTTGCTGATGAGTCAGTGCTCTCTCATGGAGCATGTGCGTATCATGACAGGCTCCCTTTACTGCGATTTTCATATCAAAAATAAGCCGTCGTTTTTGCAAAATGCCTACAAGGAGACTGGGGCGAGCCGCGCGGGTTCCGTGTGGATGCTCAAATAGATCAGGCCTGGCAGCTAAGCTAGATCCAACATGGAGGATGCTTTGAAATATCGAGTCGCTAAAATGCCTGGAAGTTCTCGCTCAAAATTTAGTGTTTTTCTGGCAAATGTCGCTGAAATTATTATCAGAAGGGGATCTACCGTCACTTCCAAATAAGGTAAATACTTCCAAATAAGGTTTTGGCCGTGAGTGTTTCAAAAACGACGGTTTTGATCAGGGTATTTTTTGATATGCATATCAATTCTGCGAACTCTACATACACCGACCAAAAAACCGCGGTTTGGCTTCCGTCAATCAAACGGGCGAACAAGGAGGCAGATGATTGAACTGAAAGGGTCTAGCTCTAGGCTTCAAAACACAATTTTTTTACTACAAAATGCAAACCAAACTGTTAAAACATGCGTGGCCTTGACTCAAAGGTTTGATTGACGGAAGCCAAAACGCAGTTTGGCATTCGGAAATGTCAAGCGGGAGTTCGAATTATAAAACTTGCAGTAAGGTAACAAAATTATCCCTTCAAATGGAGCATCGCTCATGAAGAACGTGTTTTGCTTCGATACAACCATTGTTCTTGTGAATAAAAACGCCCAAGAGCCGATATACGTCAAGCTAATGACGTATTAATTAATGTCCATATTTACATTTCGTCTATGTGATTCAATATTAACAGGCGTCTAGCATTCGCTAAAAAACCGGGAAAAAATTCGGCTAATATCTCCAAAAGACAAAAATGGGAATAACTGATATGTAACCGAAGAGACGATTCGCGTTTTTTGCAAGGGAAGTTAGCCGCGGAGCTGGCCGAGCACATTCAAAATCCGTCAAATGTGAATGACAAAAGTTCAAAGTTTGAGGGGTGAGATGTAGAAGAGGCAGTGGTGTATTTTGTAGAGCACCTCAAAGTAATACAACTGCAATCTTAGTGGAAAAACAAGGAATTTAGGGCGAATAACGAAGGAAACTGCCAAATCTAAGGTAATTACAATGATCGTGAGTGTGAAGTTTGTTTTTGTGTTTAGGCAAACCGCCGGCTGAGATAAATCTAACCTGACAGCTCCATCACGCGAATTGTGACAAAACTATAAACATTTTATTGTCAAGATATAAATATTACGCACCGTGTTCAATTCGCGACACCAAGCAGCAGGAATTTAATTTCCTTTTATTCACAAAATGAATGAACCGTTTAAAACGTTTTTTATTCTACAAACAACATTGTGCGCTTCTAACTGTCGTGACTCATTTTTCCCGCTTCAATGGGTTTTGTAAAAACTTTCGGATCAAAACCCCGAGTAGAATAAAGCCCCGATAAAGCGTATTCCGAAATAATTCTCACCATAAGGTTATAGCAAACAGAAGCGAAAATGTCAGCAATCAATTCTCATCGAGTAGGGATCTTAGTAGGGACAAATATTGATTAAGAACCGTTAAAACAAATATCAGAAATTGGAAGGGTTTTCTTTTTAACTTAAATAGCAGTTAGATGCGTTTTGAGTTTTGGTGTACTTTCATACATTAACCTGCACTGTAGTTTAGACATGAAATAGAAAGCCAACAGGAGCTGGTAACTTGTTTTTATTTGAAAAACATTTCAGAATATTGGATTCTATCTACTCTTTAAAGACCGGAATAACACCACTGAGCCTGAGAGTTTATTTTGGTAACAGGCAATGTTTTGGTTACAAGCCCTCAAGCACTTCTGTTGGTTAGTTTCCATTCGCAGATACAAAACAAGGGATGTTTACCCGTTATTTGGTTAATATAAGATTTTCAGCTGCGTCGGAGAAAACAGAACAATAAATATTAAAGTTCACAACAAACTTGTTTTCTTTAAAAACCAATAAGATGTCTCATTTTCAACTGTTGTCAAACGTTCTTTCCAGTTCATTGTTGTGAATGACATTTCGCAAAACTAAAGTGAAGAAAATCACTTTTTGAAGAAATGTGAATGTGCGAATATTGAACAATTATATTAATTAGTCATTTTACCTCCTAGATATTGATGTTACACGCCCATGCAGGTACATCAGCAACGAAATATTTTTATTCAAAAAGAAAAGACGTTCGCTCTTTCCAACATGGCGAACAATAGTCCAACACAAAATCCGTTTTTCGGGATGCAACCCATAATATTCAAGCGAAGAAAACCGCTTCCTCCGATTCAGTCGGGGAAAGGAATGGCTAGTCAAGAAACGGAGGTTGGAAAGAATGAAAACTTATCCGAGCAGGACAAGAACAGTCGAAAGTATTTATCATTGGAAATCAAGCAACTCTAGCAGGAGGGCAGGGCATGGGAGTAAATGATTCTACAACCAAGAAGTCAAATATAGCACCTATTTTTACTGCTAGTTCGTCTGCAAGACAACCTCAAAGTATTCAAAAGGGATCCGATCAAGTAACGTCTCAGGCAGATGAGCGCAAATTCACAACTGTAACTTTTCAAAACGATACTCAAATATATAAAGAAGGACATCGTAAGAAGCGTAGAATGCAGTCAAGTCTTGCTGAACTTGTTTCTGGTCTAGATCAGCCAGTAGCGCTAGCAAGACGGAGGATTTTCAAAGACCTGGAAACAAAATCTTACGCCGCTGAAAAGATTATCTACGAGAAAGAACAGCAGCATTTTCCACGTCATCTGTTGACGTCAAATGGCATGAATGAATCTCACTCAGAGGAAGGGCCTAGAAGGACTGGACATAGCAGAACACGAGCAATGTCTCTACCCGTTTTGTGCGGAGAAGGTGATTGGACAAGCGGCTGTCAATCATCCCTGTCCGAGGGTACCCTGATGACGTCACGCGCGTCTGTATTCAGTAGCCATCACAGGTTACACCCCAAACCTGGTGACCAGATAGAAAAGGACATTTTACTGAAGCCTAAAATTCATAGAGTTTCTACTTTACAGAAAAGATAAAGGATTATAACTATTTTATTTAACAAGATTGAAACATAAAATAAATTTCACATGTAAGGCATAATGTAAAACTTGCTTAATATTATAAATCCAGAAAAATACATAACGGAATACAAATTATTACTCATAACACATGGGGATGCACTCATAATCGATACTTGGTCACGGTTTAGTTTCTCTCTCTCTTTTTGTTTCAGTCAGAATCCACTCTCCGGATTTCCGTGGTTTATAATGTGATATACGCACGAGGGATGCTGGAAAAACACGGGAAAAGCTTGAAACGCATGAGCCGTAGGCGTGTGTGGTTTTCCAGAATCCCAATTGCGTTAATCACATTGTAAATCACAGAAATCCGCGCTTTTGATTGCTTTTATAAAATAGCATTGCATCCCCCGTGCATTCATAATGTGAGAATGTACAGCTCTCAACCCATCAGAGCGCGCGTACTATCTTAGCTATTTTATAAAAAAAATTAAACTCGCTGCAAATCTCGAAAACACCATATCACGATATCTTCGCCAAAAACTGTCAAACTTACCTTCTTGTTAGAAAACCCCTTACCCGTAGAGCAGTTTTCATAGTATGACTGTATTGAAATCAATCGCAAAGTAACTACACTGACTAAAACCTATAGCAGTAATTACAAAAGTAATTGCGAATTACTCGCGACAGTCATCTGAAATCCGCTCTATTTGGAAGGTAAGTTTCCTTCCTAACACCTTAGCGAAAAGCAGAAGAATTCGCAAAAACAACGAGGCAACCCGTATGGAATCGTAAATAAAAAACATCACTCTCTTGAAATACCTCTAACCGCCTATCCCCCCTAGCCTCCTTTCTCGGCTCTTTCGCGTTTTGAACGATTTGGGCTTCCTGTGGCAAGCCCAAGTGACAGAGGGGGTCCCCTCTTCGATTTTTAGTTTGATTCGTGCCTAGTCTTCTGGCGCGTTTTTTCCCCAGCACAGCAACCCCGCGCTTTGTACTTTGTTTTACTTTGAGATTTGAGCAAAGAGATACATGCGGAGAAGGCTATCGTCTTGAGTGACTACTGCTGCTTTGTTTGCGGAGCCGAATAGAGTGGTGGCAACAGGAAAATGAAACTAGCAAAAGAAGCGATTCTTATAGAATTTTCAAGACATCTTTTTGTGATTTCTGGTCTTGTCGAATTCCTATTAGACGAACACATCTTCAGACGAATTGTCCATTCAGACGAGTCGTTCGTCTTCTAGTGTGACAATGGCCATTGAAAAACTATTTTGAGCCTTAAGGTCTCGTGAAAGGTAAAAAGGTAAACATGTAAAAATTCATAAAATAACTTTTTCCCGAAATTCATTTGATACAATCCTAAAGTATATTTCTAAAACCTCAAATGACGCGTGAACTGTTTTCCTAGGCTTCAATTGCCCATTCTTTTGTATTGTCCGCCATTCATTTTCTGTAATTTTAATAATTAACTTTACACGCTTTTTCTAGCACTTTAATTTTAGGTCAAATTTTCACCTTCGCGAAGCTCCTGACCCCGCACGATTTAAGATATCGGCCTCAAATTTTCTGTGTCGTTAAAAACTGATCACAACAAAAAAAGCGTGTGAGGGAATTTTTATTTTTTACTTGAAAACGATTTTATGATAAATTTGCGGCCAAAAACTGTAAAAAATGAGACTTTCAATTTCGCGACCTAATATTTTCGTAAATATTCAAAATATCGAAAATCGCTGACACAGTTTTGCAGTTCATTTTTCGAGATTAAAATCCGACAAAGTGTGAAATTGTGCAACAAACCGCTAGTGGTCTGGAGCTTCTCAAGTAAACAAGGTAGTTTTTAGTTCGGGGTCTTAAAAATACAAGAAAAATATAAACTTCGATAAAACTAAGCAACTTCATAAAATATAGCAATATTTTAGCATTAAAATGATATATAGCTGATTATCATAGCATAAATTGCGACGCGACGAGAATTTTTTTCCGAAGACACCCCTTACGCCTCACGGGTTTACAGAGACCTTAAAATCTTTTTGGTTTGGCATTAAGTTTTGGCTTCGCGAAAATGAATTTGCTTTTAAGTAAAAATGTTATAATTGTATGTGTCATCGATCTTGATTTACGTTCTCATTACAAAAAGACAGGCCTTTGTGTTCACAATCCATTCTAGTGTCACCCTTTGATTCCGTTCACAATGTAAATGTAAATGTAGTTGCACAAGTAATTATAGCTTCGAATGCCCATTGGCCATCCATCCACAATCTTTGGAGAGTCGAGTTTCGACACACTTCGTGTTTTCAGTACGTACATATGCAAGTCAAAGTTAAAGAATCCAAGATGGAACTTGAGGAAGTATCGAGAGTTATAGGTAGTTGAGAAGCGTATGCGATAAGTGGTGTATACCTTATATATATACTCCCTTAGGAATTCCATAAGAAGAATGGTTCCTATGGACACTTTAATTACCGACCTGAACTAGGATTATCCAGGCTCGGCTTATGATTAACAGAAGTCCAACAAACGTCCGCAAAGTAGAAACACAAAATTTCAAAAGGCATGTCCAGATTTGGGGATATTCTTGTCTTGGAAAATATAAATATAAATGTCTCGTGGAGGACACCCTACGCATCAGTCTGTTTACGACAAAGCTCTGGCGATTTTTCAAGAGGGAACTAAGGAACTACAAGTGTTATCCCGTGCTATCGACAGAGAACGCATACAGTCATGTATCGAGCACAAACTCGAGGAACGAAAGGTCAAGACGGAGCTCTTAACGATGATGAAAGAGAGGGATCGATTGGGAAGAGAGACTGACACTCGCGAATGCGAGGGATTAGTTTTAAAGAGACAAAAAGCTTTGGAGGTTTTGAACCCCACGATAAGCGTAAACAATTGCGGTCATTCTCGCGGGAGAGAAGTTTTGATATTTTTCCCAAAGTCACGTGTACCACAGCGAATGTGCCAAGAATAATGAAAAGGACGTTGTCAAACGAAAGCGAGTTTCATAACTGGTTGACCGGACTGCCGAAAATAGGGGGCGCCCCAGCTGTGCCTGGAGTAGCAATACCCAAGCAGAGTCATAGTAGTGTTGCTAAGAGGCATGACAAGATGTCAGCGAGTGAAACATTGGGACAGGAAGAAGAGAAACGGCAAACTAGAAAATACTCTAAAGTAGCTAACATAGTTTATAACGTGCCACTTTTTACTAGAGAGAAAGAAAGGACATCTGGAAGCGCGATAAAAGGCGGTCCGAAAACTCGCGATAGTGACTCGACAATTGACAGTACTCGAGACAGATTCCCTTCGATATTTCAGGGCAGGAAAAAACTTAAACGAGGGCTCAGTTTCAAGGCTATTAAGCAAACAGACGGTAATATTACTCGTCGGAGAGCGCATACGCTTTTATGAAAGCATACGCTTTTATGAAAGCTATCTAGAAAATAGGAATCACAGTTGTACTATTAGAAGGTCATTAACAACTCGACGATAATACAAAGAGCATTGCTGATGCTGTGTCACGCACGGCGCCGGGACAAAAGGTGCCTTTTACTTATATAACAGGGATATTCATTTTTTGTCGAAGTGATTTGTTTGTCACACTATAGATCAAATCTATTTTGCTGAGCTGAATGCATGCTCCGTACTTGACATACTCAGCTGTAAGGTACGGTCTTCACACGGGATCGATAGCGTCATCTTGAACTGCAAGACTAATTGTATGGCAGTTTATTAGATAAACTATAATATATGTTTATCAGGATTTCGGCCACTGAGAAATCAATCTTAATTCGCACTTTGTGTAAAAAATTCGACAATGCCAAATATTGCGAATTAATAGATTGATGCCAGTGTTTTATCGGAAACTAAAACACTCGAATTTTCCATATCTTCACTAGTGAAAATATGAAAAAGTTATGAACCGAATATCCCGGATGTGCACGTTTGCAGTGTTGTTTTCCTCACCTTCGTCTGCAGTGAAATCTCGCTCGGTCACACGAGTTTTAAGCCACAAAACTAAGTTTTGTTCTAGTACTAAAGAGAAAAACCTTATTTCAACTATGACAGAGAAAGGTACAGCAACACAAAAAGGGAAACTAGTTCTTAACGACACTGGGAATCAGAAAGATTGAGGGAACATTTCACAAATAAACACTTTCAGCTTTACCAAGTGAGTTGTTCAATTTGCTATACTGGGAATCAGAAAGATTGAGGGAACATTTCACAAATAAACACTTTCAGCTTTACCAAGTGAGTTGTTCAATTTGCTATATTTTGCCGCTATGTCAATTCTTATCCATATAATAAAAAGAACTGCGCTCTCGTTCGTAAAATATTGTTCTTGTCACTCGAAAATTAAATCCATATCTTCGCGCCACCGTGTAATATCCTCTCCGTATTCATTCTCGTACCCAGAGCTCCCCGGCTCATCACAACGCGGGGGAGACTCTGGCGACAGCCACCGACGCATGCGTAAACGAAAATGATGGTTTTATGCCTCACAATTACTTTTAGAGCGTTCAAGTCGAAGGCACAGGTTGAAAGGACGTCTAGGAAACGAATGCCAGTGTTATTTTGACTGAAACGTTTTTATGAAGCGAGATTAAGCTACTTTATCTACGCATGCGCGCCATTTCAGCCAATCAGCGAAGGCCCTCAAATTGATGTCACCAGAGCCCCCCCCTGCGAGGCGACGAGCCGGGGAGCTCTGGGGCGAGAATGCTATGTATTCATCTAATCGAAATGTTTCACAAAAATAGTATTGGCCATTTTTATATTTTATAATAAACAGAATATTAATACATGGGTGTGCGGAAATATGGAATTTATATCCATCTTCACATTGATTTCCAACGGCACTTTTGTTTTTTTTTTGTGGAAATATGTCACTCAGGTCCCGGATGTAGCTTCGTATGAGATCTACGAGTGGCGTATTTCCCAGTAAAACACTCGTGTTTATATAATAAATATATATGTATATAAATGAAAACAGAAATTAAGATAAATAACTCGCGCGGGAGCTCCGCTACTAGAGCGGATTTCAGATGACTGTAGGGAACCCAGTCTGTCGCAAAGCGATTACACCAATTCTGAATAAAACCTACAGGAAATATTACAAAAGTGATTACCAATTATTCAAGACAGCCAGCCGAACACCCTCCATCAACAGACCCGCTTTACCTACATATGCAAATTGCCGATTTCAAACCACGTGATGTTTACACGAAAAAAAATCCTTTGTATTTCTGATTTTCCCTTGGATTTGAACCATTTTAAAATGTCATGAAAACATCACATGAAGACATGATTAGAGATTCGCAATTTGTATACGGAGGTAAAGACTGAGGTATATTTTAGTTCGTGATGAATTCGAATATCGTAGTGTAGCCACGCTCGTGTTTTATGGGTACCTTAACAAAGTGGGCGGGGTTAAAAACAAAAATAAGCTCCTCCTAATTACAGTGACTTCCTGTTTATAACTAAAGGGCTTCTGATGTCCTTTGGGAAAGCTACCAGCGAAAAAGGTCTTGTGGTCTATGGAAATACAGCAAATACAACAAACAAGGCGAATCTAGGGGAGGGGTTGTGGGGGTCACAACCCCCTATGAGAGTGATAGATTCGATGAACTCTGGGAAAATTCTCCTGGCGAGACAATTCTTGTTATAATTTAAGGAACTCTGAAAACAAGTTAACGGTGCCGCTCCCTCGTACTGAGTATTGCAGGAAGGAGAGAGAAATCTTTCCAATGAAAGATCTATTGTTGTACAAGATTTATTACTGCTACATCCATTAACTTATGGCTAAATACATGTTTACATGATCATTTATTAGCTACATTATTTCCTTACTAAAATATATTATTTCAGTACAGACGTTATATAACACCGTCAAAGTAACATGAATTAAACTGTATGTTTAAACTTGGATGAACAGACTAGTCACGATTGGGCAGTTCACGAATTGAAAAGACGAAATGTCGTTTTGACCATACCGCGAAGAAATGAAAGAAATATAGATATCGCCATCCCACGAGTGTCATGCAAGCTTTGGCAGCCTCATTCTATGTCCTTCTATTACCCCACGACTCTGATCACGTACAGTTCTCTCTGTTGTTCTAAGCGTCGATTTCTCTTCATCATCATTGAACCTGTGCATTCGCCTGTGCAAACGGATTCTCCAGTTAGAATTCCGTCGCATTTCTTGGACAGCTTTCTCCATGCGATTCACCGCAACACTTGCGCGTCGCCATCTTTGCATCGCCAACGCCGGTGACGGTGAGCAATCATTGCTCCCAGCTGAAGGCTTTCTTAGATTATTCTGCGAAATGTTAGAGTTAGAACTCGTGTACAAAGTATCTTCAGAGTACCGAGTACCTGATGGACTCCCTTCTCTACTTTCTATAATTCGTGGGAGCCCACACTTAGAATCTAGCACTTCATTACTTTTGGATAAGTTTTGTTTAGTTAATGGGTGTGGTATAAGTCCATGACCCACATCAATCGGTAGAGATCTTCTTCGTGCTTCTCTATCGAAGCCTTTGGGTATCTCAATAGTATTCTGAGAAACATCGTGATATCCTTGTGTTTTTAATTTCGCTAGAAAAGTACCACTTATTATATTGTCCTCGTGATCTGGTTGCAAGTATTTTCTATCGTCGTCATTCAAATCCATGGACCGGATTTTATGTTGAATCCAATCCTGACATAAGGATCCTCTCCTTGATGGGAATTTAGCCTCGGCAAGGTCTCGCATCACCTTTTGGTGCTCTTTACTTGTAATTGAATCATTAGATTTACTCCTCGGTCTTTTGGAATTACTTTGCTCTGTCTTGGTTGTGGGAGTGAAGTTGATAAAGTTAGCCTCGAAAATTTCATCCCTCGTTGCTTGGCATTCCGTTGCCATTTCCAAATCTCGGCCCAGTCTTGGACTCTGTTCTTTAAGTGGAGAACTTTGAGGGAGACTTGGAATCTTCCACAGAGCCACCGTAACTAGATATTCTGTAAACCTAGCTTGTCAGCGTCAAATGAAGTAACCAAAGCCCTATCTTGCATTGTTGAGAAAGTTCTTTAGAAAGTTATCAAAGCTGTGATGTCATCCCAAACAATAGACGACCCGCCTTTTCTATGTCACATAAAGGATGTACTACCAAGATCAGTAGTGCATTTTCCGAAAACAAAAAGACAGGTTTTAGTGGATTGGCGTGAAGGTTGTGAAAGTTCTGTACGTTCGATTAGGATTGCTCAAAGCAAGGAGTCCTTGCTCAAAGCACCAGTAGAGTGTCATTTTCCGAGACAACAGACAGGTTTTAGTGGCTTGGCGCGAAATAAATACGTTTAGCAAGGTTTCTACTAAAACAATTAGACTACTCATTCTCATTTTCTGAGTCAAATAGTCAACTCGGCGCTATGCGTCTCGTTAACTATCTATTGAATCATAGAAAACTCGAAGCCTAATTGTATTAGTATAGTGAGTAGCGAAAACGCTAGCCGTAAAACTTTCCAAAACCATCAATATAAATACCAACAAAATGACACGACTGATACACGGACTGATACCACTATTTGGAAACAAGCCTTAATGCTGAAGAGATAACAAGGTTAACAAAAGATCCGCTTAACAATATTCTCTTTTTGTCTTTTGATATAATGAGTTTTTTTTCATGGGTCAATTAACACCGACGCGTTTGCGCTTGTCTATACAATGACAAAGAGCACAGCAGCGCTCTACACGTGTGCTATATATAAATCACAGTTAATCTATAAAAGTTACGTTCACCTCACGATCCCACAGGAAGCCCAAGCGGCATTTTAAAATGCATATTTAACTGAAACTGAACATTTGAGCCTATTTGTAGAGATGTTCGTAGAGATCGTTGTAGAGAACGTTGGATTAATGATAAATTTGCTGTAATTACTAATAAAACTCCTCACATACTTTTACTTCAGGGGGGGGGGGGTATGGGTTGTGGGACTTTTCTTTCTGGCTCGCTCTTATTGTTTTGGTGGTGTCCCAGCTCTGCAGGAATTTTTTTCAGCCATTTATGCCTCTGCAGGAATTTTATTTTAGCCTGCTGCAATGTTTTCCCTTCTTTTTGAACTTGCTCCTTATTTTTTTGTTTGGTGCCTGTGGAGCTTCGTCAGTAAGATTCAGTCAGTAAGGTTCAAATGGCGAACTCGCGCTAAATTGGCTGGGTATACTTAAAGAAAAAAAACAAGTAATTTCGATAAAAGTTAAAGAACCGATTTGAGATGACTGTCGTGAGTAATTCGCAATTACTTTGTAATTACTCCTGTAGGTTTTATTCAGAATTCGTATAATTACTCTGCGATTGGTTTCACTACAGTCATATACCGCTCTATTATTATGCTATTACAACATGTCTCTGGCGAATGGAGAAGATCTCAGCCCTGATTGTAATAGTCTAGAAGCCAAAGTCCAAAACAAGTCTCGTGATTTTCAGTTCATAAGTTTTAAAACGATATCAAGAACTCTTTGCCGTACTGGGGTGCAACAAAGTCGTAGAAAATCGGGTTTGGCTACTAGACTGCGGCAGTAAGCACAGCGTTGCAAATGAGTTCGAAAATTATAATATGACCTCAGTCATTCCTGCATTTTGATTGGTTGAGAGGAGTGTGATTTCAGCGTAACAGTGTGATTTCACTCGTCGAGGAGTGTGATTTCAAGCCGCAGTCAGGGATCCAATTGGAAAACTTCAGTTTTCTTTCAGCAGACTTACAGGTCATTATTTTCCAAAGACTGACCAGCAGAATTACCAGCTTTACAAAATAAAGCGTAAAAAAGAGCAAAACGCCCCAGAGTTTTGACTCAAACAACATTTGCAGTGAATGACTCGCCGAAGACAGCTCGTTAAATTACAAACAGTTTAGACCGCGTCCACACTACACCGTTTTTAAACGAAAACGGATACTTTTTGCTCCGTTTTCAAAACGATTCGCGTCCACACTTATCGTTTTCGTATTGTTTTCGCCGTTTTCGGTGATCGTTTTCGGCGTTGTAGTGTTGACCATAGTTGATGATAGCCGTATCCGGAGCAAAAAGTATATCACTCGTGGTATTTATGCCAATATCACTACAAACCATGCTATTACCTATACTACTAGCTCCAACTTACTTACCAATGGGAATTTTATATTTAGTCCGACAAGAATTAGGTTCTACGCAGCAGAACTGTGCTTGAAGTGTACAGAGATGACAATGATGGATAGCAGTTGAAACTACATGAAGCCAGGTAAGCTCGCATTAGTACTCCCGAGGGGAAATAGCGTTGATAGAACGTGACCCTAAAAACCCATTTTTTTCTAAACCCCTTAAAAAAATACCAAAGCCTCATTCATACTGTGGGAAAGGTCTATAGTTGTTGCTTGTTTTCTTCCACAGTAATTGCTTTCATTTATCCGAAAAAAAAACGTGTTCTCTCAAAACTTTATAGGTGCTTCTACTCCAAAGAAACCCCCAAAATACATATTCTTGTCTTGACCTTGATTCTCTTGAGCCTCCTTAAAAATACCTGAGTCCAAATTTGAACCTTATACCACGAGCAGCGAGCCCCCAAGGGATACATCGCTCTTCATGTTTGACGTCATGTTTGACGTTGTCATGTCCAAGGACATTAAGGTGTCTCAGTATTCTAATTGTGTACTTTAGGCCATTGTTTCTCATTTTAGCCTTTTCTCTAGTTAATAGTATCTACTAGGCAAGAGGAGCTCTTTGTTTGAGAGGATTTGATTGTTAATCATGCACTATACTATAAAATCTCAAACAATACTTTCAAATCTTTGTTGACACTAGGAACTAGTAAAGCTACTAGGCAAGAGGAGCTCTTTGTTTGAGAGGATTTAATTGTTAATCATGCACATATACTATAAAATCTCAAACAATACTTCCAGATTTTCGTTGACATTAGGAACTCCTTGGAGGATTGGTCTTCAAAGGAATGCCCCGAGGTGTAGCGCTCCAAGTCTATTAAAATAACCACAAAAGAGATAGTGGTGAATATGATACAAGCATAAGTCGAAGCTGTCATAGAGGACATCACTTAGAGAGCTGAGCTAACTTCATTGTTAGTGTATAAGCATCAGTGTAAAGTTTATTCCTCTCAGTAGCTTGTGATGACACACCTTTAAAGTACGTACACGATTCTTGGATAATATATTAAAACGTTTTGGGAAGAGTCTGCGAAATGCCTCCGCCGGAGAGACAAGTATTGGGCAAAAGGAACGAGGAAGAAACTGATGTGGGAACGAACACAAAAAGTTCTCCATTTGAGTGGCAGGATATTTCTAAAGTTCTCAGAGGCACTATGGAGACGTTTCGTAGCCTTGAGCAAGAGGAAAGAAGAGAAAGCCTCATTGATATTTCCATGTTCCCAGGAAACGCTCGCCCAACAGAGAGGATGCTAACTTTAAGGGACTCTTTAGAGAAAATGGACCAAGCAAAAATTGCCGATACCGATAGACGTAAATTAATGAGAACAACATCTTTACCTAATCCACCAATCACTGGCCTACCTGCTAAGAAACTTACAAATCCGTTTGCTAAGGACGATTTGTACTGCAACACGAAGCCGAGTGTGCGACCGAGGAGACGAAGTAGGTCTCTTTTTACTGAATGTACAATTCAGGAATCCGAGGTAACGGCGAGTTTTGACAACGAGAGCAGCACAGGTCCTTTTACATCGCCTACTAGACTTCTACAAAGGCGCAAACCAGCACCGCATCTACTGCCTGTGATCCACCACGGCCAAGACATGGAAAGCGAATCCGACTCGCTTTCGTACACTTCAACGCGTAGCGTGCCCGAGCACAAGATCCGGGCGTTCTGGACGAAGCAGAATCTCAGGAATAAAAAGGCAGAGTTAAAGGAGAAAGCGTTTAGCAGCGACACAAATATAAAAAGAGCACTCAGGTTAAAGAGACACAGCGTACCATCAACTTCGGCGCCGCGAAGTCTAAAGAAGGAAGACCGTGGAGACGCTTTGTCGAAGTGGACAATAAGACTTCACAGAAGGAACCATTTTTTGGATTAGTTTCGTGCACAAAGTCGTGCACGACTTGGATTATTAACCAGATTTCTTTAATTAAACGGTTTGAATGAATTTGTATTTGCTTGGATTATTAACCAGATTTCTTTAATTAAACGGTTTGAATGAATTTGTATTTGCTTGACGTTAATAATTGGACGGCATGGCAATGGTTTGACATTGCATTTGCGTGGTTTTTAAAAGAAACTAGTAAATAGTACTAGATAACTCGATGAGGTTTGTAGTATGTAGGATCTACTGTGAACAAGTTCCGCATTAGGCACAAGGATCTTTCGGACGAGGCCAAGGCTAGGGCGATCTTATTTCCAGACACTTTAACTTAATTAAGATGATCACTGATGATCAAATCTGGCCTGCCTCTCATAAATGCTACGTCTTGATAGAGTAATGGAATTTATCTTCTCGTTTTCAATTTGATATCTCTCGAAGATAAATTCCATATTCCCGCGCGCCCATGTATTATTCTCTCTGCATATAACCAGGAAAGACATCGCTTGAATTGAAAGGGTGTATGAAACTGCGCGTAAGCTTGTAGAACAGTAAACACCCACATATAAGAACAGCCCATTTCAGGTTTATAAAACAGGTATCTAAAATGACAAATTTCAGCCTGACGTTCTTAATCCATTTGTTCTGAATAAGGGTGTTTACTGTAGCATACAATCATTGAAAGACTCCTTGCAAATGCTAATACTTTGTTACTAACGGTAACCCTTATTCATCAATTCAACCACAATTGTTTGGGAAATTATATAAGATGGTTAAAGTTGGAGCAAAACGGAAAGCAGAAGATTCAAACGAAGAAACTATTACATGGATAAGAACAGACTTTGATAAAGACAGTGGCAACGGGAGTGGCAAAGGCTCTTATTTACCAAGTGCAAGGCAAAGTTTGCAGTGGAATGAGAAAGACAACAGAATAGCGCACAACAACACGAATGAAACCTCATCATGGAAAATGGGGTTTCATAGACGGACTAACGGAGAATAAACACCACAGAAAAAAGCGAAAAGCTTAAGACTACATCATCTTCTCGGGATATTCTTTGCGAGAAGTTACGTAATGAGTATTTTTCAAGAACAGATTCGCTAACGCGACAGTGAAATTCGCAGAAAAAACTGAGAGATAGTAAAATTTGAAATCAGTAGTTCACATAAAGGGCAGCGTCATTATATAAAAAAATAAATGGTACAAGACACGGCGGACATAAGATGCTTAGTTTCAGCTTACGTGCAAGAAGAACACACTGTTATGCAACAGCCACGAATGGAGATTAGAGCAAGGCGCAAACATAGTTTTTTAAATTTATTTTTTATAATTTTTTAATGGTAACTTAAAATGGTTTCACGAACGATACATGTCTACTGAAATCGATATAAAGAAAACTTCCCTTTTGGGAGTGTATGTTTGACTTCTTAAACACGAAACCGCGCTATAAAAGGGATAGGTCCGCCCCCATTTCACACCTTTTGAATTCAAACGGTTATTCAAAATGGCCGGTTAGCCAACTTGTAGAGGAGGAGAGAGGAGTAATATTAAAAATACAACTTAATGCTGCCCATTTTCGTGCTAAAAATAAAGAAACTTACACCATTTACTGAAAACAATTCTACCTATAAAAGGATAAAGTATGAATGTATGTGTTTCTAGCCAAACAATGGTCAAGATTTTGTTACAATTTGAATTACGCGCCGATTTATTCAAGCCACTGAAGAAGCGGGCTTCTTCCGCCATTTTGTAGAGCCCACAATAATCTTTTACAGCAGTAATTCAACCATATACATGCGTATGAGTGTCCCTCGGGATTCGAGTGATTCTGACAAAAGAATAAGGGACGCGAGAGGCCGATATCGAAAGCCCGTTGTTATTCAGTAATGGCGGGCCGACGTCGATCGTGGAGAGCTAACCATGAGAGATTTTATGGTTTTATTCAGTCGTTTGAGGGAGGAGAAAGTGCAATTAATAGCCTCAAGGAATCTCCTAAGCCTATGGAATACCAGAACTTTGTTTTACCTTGTAAATGTTTCCATTATTATTGGTCAGAGTGCGACGAGAAGGCCGCCTCCATTCAACGCTCACAATATTCAAGAGTCTCTTCAATCTACTCACTGACTCTGTGTTTGCTCCGTTTTCTGAACAACATAAGCGTTGTCGGCCAAGAGAATTTTGAAGATCAACCTGGCAATGCATAAAGTGCATTGGGAATGAAGGATCACTAAGGCCGGGAATATTTGCATCAAGCTTTGAATTGAAGACGAACTCATGTTATGAAAGATAACAGCAGTTACGACTCGCCGTCGTTCCTCCGTATTTTGTTGGACTCTAGTTGGTCGCATGCCGCAGTAACTGTGCTGTGGTTAAGAACAGTAATATTCTTGTCGTTAAATGAAATATATTTGAAATGTAGTGAGTGCGATTAATAAATCGGAGCCGTACAAACGTATAACTCGACAGCGTACTTTTTGTGTTTATAAATAATTTCGAGGATAGAATAGAATAAGAGACCCTCCGAAAGCTGAAATTGTTAAATGGAATCGTGAGATTCCTTTACTATAAACCATGAAAATGTTTGAGAATACGTTTTGTTATTTTGAAGGATGTAAAATTAGAGAATATCGCGTTGGGTTGAAGGGAGAATTCATCAGCACTGAAACAGAGCTCTTTCCTGCTCGGCGATTGAGTGACAACTAAAGGTGACAAACGCCTGGCGCTGGCCCTTTTATAGCGCGGTTATGTGTCTAGAGCGCAAATCTGCGTCGTCAAACTAACGGCTATAACTTTTGTGTCTTTTCCTCTATTGTTATAATTATTTTTTCAAATCCTACTTTGATGATGTATAAATATGCTACTGGGAACCGATCTTCTTGAAAACATTTTTAGAAGTCACAATCTAAATTTTTGTGGGGCCCTAATTTCATATTCCGGTCGTACTAGAAAAAAATTTGCCGTTTTTTTGGCTGAAATTCCAGGAATCGATTCCAGTTGTAGTGATCTCAAATCAAGCGAAGTTACAGAAAATTCGTCGGAACAGAAACGCGGTAATAAAAAATACCGTCAGTTATGGTCAACTGTGACCAAAATAGAACGCTGATTCTGCTTGGCTTGAATTGAATTTTAATAGTGCTCCGAAAACTCATTATTTTGGGCTCTTCCCTCGGCACTATGTTGTATAGTAATGTATTAAACTTTATCGAGGGTCCGATTTCAAATACCATGAACTACTAAAATGTTTGAACATTATCTACCGAGGAAAGAAATTGTGAAAGACCAATGAATTTGTTACAAGAATGTCGCATTAAAATGTTCCGTTATTAGGTATTATTTCTTGCTAATATTTATATAGACGAGAAGTTTGTGGCATTGGTAAAACTTAGTAACCAGGTTTGACCATTATATTTGCTTATTTAGCATAGAAGAAAATTACAAAGTTACGACATTCGCCCTCTGGTTTTGCACGCAGATTTGAGGCTCTCTTGTTTATGAATGATAATGAAATCTGAAGTTTTTCCAGGGGGAGCTCATTAGGCCAAATCTAATCAATAGCAGTCACGCTCCGAAAATAGCAATTGTCTGTTAAGTCCCTATGGAACAAAAAAAGAGTCGACGATAAACGTTTTCTTTGTTCGATGATTAGAGTTGGCCTACTGTGTTCCCCCTGGCAAAATGCGAGATTTCATTACCATTCATAAACAAGACAGCTTCAAATCTGCGTGCATGACCAGAGGGCGACCGCCGTAACTTTAACAATTTTCTTCTATATCAAATAAGCACGCATGATGTTCAAATTTGCTTACTAAGTATTACCAATGCCTCGAGCTTCTCGTCTATATACATCTTAGCAAGAAATAATACGTAATAACAACACATTTTAACTCGACATTCTTGTAATAAATTCATTGCGCTTTCACAATTTCTTTCCTCGGTAGATAATGTTCGAACATTTTAGTATTTCATGGTATTTACAATCTGACCTTCGGTAAAGTTTAGTACATTACTATACAACATAGTGCCGGTGGAAGAGCCCAAAATAATGAGTTTTCGGAGCACTATTAAAATTAAATTCAAGCCAAGCAGAATCAGCGTTCTAATTTGGCAATAGTTGACCATAACTGACGGTATTTTTATTACCGCGTTTCTGTTCCGACGAATTTTCTGTAACTTCACTTGATTTGAGATCACTACAACTGGAATCGATTCCTGGAATTTCAGCCAAAAAAACCGGCAAAATTTTTTTCTAGTACGACCGGAATATGAAATTAGGGCCTCACAAAAATTTAGATTGTGACTTCTAAAAATGTTTTCAAGAAGATCGGTTCCCAGTAGCATATTTATACATCATTAAAGTAGGATTTGAAAAAATAATTATAACAATAGAGGAAAAGACACAAAAGTTATAGCCGTTAGTTTGACGACGCAGATTTGCGCTCTAGACACAGTTGGGTGCATTTTGAATTTCGAATGAGTCACCTTAAGTACAAATAGCTGTAAAGAACAATTAATTGAATAGATGTTTGTGAGGTTGTTTATGAAATGGTAGTGTTGACAAAGAGACAACAACAAAAAGCTACTTACTGGGATTTTCATAATACTCAGGCCCTTTTCACGTTAATATTGATATTTAGTCAAATCACACTAGCAGTGTATTATCAATGCTGCATTCTGATTGGTTGAGCTACTAGTAGGCTATAAGTTATAGCCTACTAGTAGCGAAAAGTGTCGGATTTGAAAGCCAGAAAATGGCAAATAACCAAAACAAAAAAACTTTTTGGCAATACAAATTGACCTACTAGTGTGATTTCACTAAAACAATTATTCCTCTTGCCCTCATGGCCTCTGAGTCAATAGCCCATTCGGCCTTCGGCCTTCGAGCCCATTCGGGCTTGAGGAATAATTGTTAAATATTAATATCTAATAGTTATCAAGAAATGAAACCCGGTATTCAATTCTACACATCCATATTAGTAAAACTGCAAAGTTACAGAAGAACTACCATGAAAATTGGCTGAGATATGAATTTCAAAACTTTATAATCTGGTTTACTTTTTACAAAGAAATGTATGGGCAAATGCGTCAAAAATCATATCTCAGCCGGCGTTTAAGCAATCTCCACCACACTTTGAAATTTTACTAATATGAATGTGTAGAATCGAATACTTGATTCCATTTGCTGATAACTATTAGATATTAGTATAAACCAACTAATGGTCTATTACAAATCCTGCATTCTGATTGGCTGAGCTACTAATGGTCTATTAGTGATAGACCGTGCCTGGCAAAACCACCACCTTTCTTTGCAAAAAAACTTGATTTTTTCAACATAAAATAATGGTATTCATTGCCAAGACCGACCAACTAGTTGGTTTATACTAAAACAATTAGACCTCTCGTCCTCATGTGCTATGATATCAATAGACCATTCGGCCTTCGACAGCAACTGAAAGAAGCTTGAGAGTGAAATGTCATCAGTAATGCAAGCTACCTGTAGTTACTCAATATAGACAGGAAAAAATTCCTAAAAACCATAATGGTTTTTATGGTGTTTTTTGTTGGAAAAACCATGAATGGGTTTGGAGAACCAAATCCATTCATGGGTTTTACAACAAAACACATTCTTGGTAATGTTATAATATCGGAATGGGTTTCACAGCAAAATACAAGCTGTTTTCTGCATATTTCCAACATGGTTTATCCGATTAAAAACATTAAATGTAAAATGGTAAGTACGTGAAATCCATTTATTCATTTTATTCATTTCTTATATTTTTGAAGCGTTTTTTCCACAATAACCACTTAATGCGAAATGGTTACTGTGCAAAATCCATTAAAAGCCATCACAAAACATAATGGATTATGAAGCAAACACATTCATGGGTTTTACATAAAATACCTACCGATTTGTTGAATGGTATTTCTTTGAAAACCATTGGATGTTTTTTTTTCCGTAAAAACCGCATTCAAACCAAATGGGAAAAAGCTGTTACACTAATATGGGTTAAGGAGCTAAACCCATTACACTGTTAATTTTGGGGTGTTCCATAGATGGGGAAAAAAAACTGACGCTGCAGCAGTGACTCGAACTCTCGGGTGCGAACATTGCCCTCCTAATATGCTTAAGTTTAAGTTCTGTGAGTAGGAAGAAAATTCGCCACCAGAATCGCACTGTGAAGCCTTTTTCGTGTTCAGTGTGGTTTGCGAAATCACCCTAAAACTTGAAGTTTGCGTTTTTAGACGTCAAAATTGGTAGAGTTGTATAGTTGAATATCTTGGGAATACGTTGGCAGTCAGAAACTTATTAATTTGGTAGAAAAAAAGCAAGTATATTTCATGAATACTGGACGACATGCAAAAAAAGTAGAATTTTACAGTCAAAAACCTTGAATTATATGAAATCGGCTTGGTGAATGCCGTCTAAACTTCGTGTAGGGCTAGACAAATGTGTAAGGAGAAAGGCTCAGTGTGTCATTTCAAAAGTTTAGATCGAATAGCACTTCAGGTGCCTGTCAATCAAAAGTGTGCTACCCCCTGTAACGTTGTTATGGTAACTCCTATTACAATAAAAAAAATACATCACTACTAATTTCAATCTTTCTCCAGTAAGTGGTCGAAGTTTGGTTGTAATACCTTTTTGCATTTCGGAGCTACAATCGCATAAAGTCAAGTAGTCAAGCCCGAGAAAAATTGTAGGCAGCCTTCTTAATGTGTTAACGACCTACAAGATAACACCGCCTACAGGTGTTTTTCTAGCACCACTACAAAAGTGTTACCTAACACCCTGAACCCTTAACTTTTAACACTAGAAGGATGGAAGATCAAGCTTTTACGAGCGGTGTTTTAAATCTCAATCTGCGCATGTAGAGTTTTTGCCGTTGATGAATTTTGGCCGAATTGTTTGAACGTCACGTCAATTTCAATAAGACGAAGAGACGACTTTTCGAGACATAAACATTGAGCTGCGCCGTCTTGTATTTTGTGTTTACTTAAAAGGCAACAAACCATCAATGGTATTCATGAACGCTCTTTTGAATCCAGATTGTTTTAAGCTAAGAAGCGACATCCTCTTTATGGGAATGCACAAATCCAATCTCTTTGCAAGTCATAATCCTTTCATGGGAAAATGGAACCATTGTCCGTAAAATCGAAATTTGGATCGAAAATGGTTTTTGTAAGCAATAATCCATTCATGGGAAAACAGTAACCATTTATGGGTTTTGCGCAAAACCTACCCTGGGGACCAGAGGCTGAAACTCTGCCCTTTCGCGTTTGTGTTGTTTCTCGGGAAACTCATAGCAAAACCCATATTTGGATCGAAAATGTTTTTTGTAAGCGATAATCCATTCTTGGGAAAACGGTAACCATTGATCGGTTTTGCGCAAAACCCACATTTCGATCGAAAATATTTTTTTGTAACCGATTATCCATTCATAAGAAAACGGTAACCATTTATGGGTTTTGCACAAAACCCATATTTGGATCGAAAATGTTTTTTGTATGCGATAATCCATTTATGGGAAAACGGTAACCATTTATGGGTTTTGGGTACAATCGAAATTTGGATCGAAAATGGTTTTTGTAAGCGA
Source organism: Scolanthus callimorphus (assembly GCA_033964015.1). Classification (NCBI taxonomy): domain Eukaryota; kingdom Metazoa; phylum Cnidaria; class Anthozoa; order Actiniaria; family Edwardsiidae; genus Scolanthus; species Scolanthus callimorphus. Next base: position 582,882 of record CM066915.1, read on the forward strand.
TAATCCATTCATGGGAAAACGGTAATCCTTTATGGGTTTTATTGTAAGCAATAAACCATTCATGGGAAAACGGCAAAACAATTCTGGTTGAAAACCGTTTTTTCAAAGATATAACCCATTCATGGAATTATAAAAAACATAAATGTTCTTTACTGAGAACACGGAAATGGATTTTATAAACCCATAAATGGGTTTCAACTTCGTGTGGTTTGGTAATGTATATGGACATTTCCAGATCTTTCCCTTTTTTGTTTACTCCAGTTGTCTGCCTTCTGTCTAGACTGTTTTGTAACTTTCGACGCGACAAATCAATTCAGCTTCAGTGGGCGAGTCTAGGCAATTAATTTTATTCGAAGCCTGTTAGAAACTTTAGCGGCGCGAGCGAAAACATACAAGAAAAACACCAAACACTTTAGGCGTCCTTTTCACGCTCTTTACAGAACAATGTGTGACTTGAAGATGGAGTTTATATCTTCCCTCCGTAACTTACATATGCTTCGAAAATATATGTAATGGGAATGCATTGAAAATTATACGAAACTAAGATGATTTTAGGCGAAGATAATTTGTAGCGCGAGCGAAAACACAGAACTTATTTGGCGTCGTTTTATGATTCTTTAATTAACTCTTTACAATGTGCAACTCGCTGTCTTGGAATTTATAAGTAACTTTCTTCCGTAATACTTCGAATATGCAATGAAACGAGTTGAAATTTATTAGATTAATCCTTAAAAGTGTAGAGAATGAGTATTATGAACTTTTTTGAGGCGACTTTTCGCAACACGAATCGAAAAATGCCAAAGAAAAAATTAATACCGAACTGATTTGGCGTCCTAATTGACTGTTTACAATTAGCCGGGTACGACTCGAATTTTTAACTTTATACTTTCAATATGTAATGGAACGCGTTGAAATTTATGGAACTAATCCTAATGCGTTTTATGAACTGGATTTGAGGCGACCTTTAGCAGCACAAGAAAACATTGAAAAAGAACAAGAACACCGAACTTTAGTTCTGGCGTCGTTTAATTACCCTTCACAATGCGCAAATGCCGACTTCTACTATTCTAACTTTCTTCCTTGAACTTCGGTGCCCTTACTTCAGGGAATGCGTTTAATCATGGAGTTACTATGGGTTTGATGAAGTTGAATTGAAGCGAAAAGCGCGATAGGTCCTTCATTCAATTTCAAACGAAGTCAAACAAGCGACTAAACTGGTGCGTTTTTGCGAGCGAAAGCACTCCCTTGTCCAACACTAACTAGAAACTTCATTCTAATCGTGAAAACGAAACTTCACGATTCAAATTTATCCCAACAAAAAACTTTGACATCGAGAAGTGCGCTCCAAGTTGTCACTCGGGCGATCGTGAGTCGATTTCTGTTTGCTTTCGAACGATGAGCTCGCTGTTGGCTAACGGTAAGTTCAGAGAATACGAACGATAAGCTCGCGGTTTGGCTAACGGTATAATCGGAGGTTGCTAACGGTAGGCTCGCGGTTTGCTAACCGTAAGCTCGCGGTCTGCTAACGGTAAGCTCGCGGTCTGCTAACGGTAAGCTCGCGGTTTGCTAACGGTAAGCTCGCGATCTGCTAACGGTAAGCTCGCGGTCTCCTAACGGAAAGCTAACGATTTTCTAACGCTAACGCTAAACCGTTAAGTATGTTTTCCTGTGAGAGGTCACATGTTTATTCCATAAAAAAACATTTCTAAAATGGAAAAACCATTAATGGTTTCTCTAAAATACATTTATGTTTTTTATCAAAGATGGGAAGTACATAAAAATCATTATGGTTTTTAGGAATTTTTCCCTGTGATATTCACTGAGAAATTTCAGAAAATATACTTGCCTTCTCTACGGGATGTACCCCTGCGTCCATACCTACCCCTCAGAAATCATCCCCCACCAAAATATGTTATTTGTGAGGCAAAAATAGGACTTCTCCAGAGGGATTTTGACTTTTTGAATTAAACAATGTCATCCAGCTGCCTAGCTGAGTCCTTTGCTATCTATTGGTTCTCCATAATAAATATTTAGCTAATCTAGAAAACAATATTCGTATACTAGGCCATACCATACTGACGTTCTTTTTATACCACTCCCTGGAAGAAAAAATATTGTAATGTATAAATAGCGGAGTTCAGATGAGTGTTGAAAACTAAACGCAAATACAAAACTACTAGCCAATCAGGAGTGGAAGCAAAATGTCACGCGCAATCTAACAAACAAGCACTTTTTTTTCTCGTCTGTTTTTTTATTATTATTATTTATGTATGTGTCAAGAAGTGATGTAAAAGGGGGGGGGGGGGGTTGTTATTAGGGTGAAGGGTGTAAAATTTATATAGACTATACCAATAAAAATGTTTAAATATAAAAAAAAAGGAGTGGAAGCAATTCAACAACAAACCAATCAGGAGGCGAAGTCAGACTTGCGTTTCGTCATGATGTGAGCATTTTACGCATTTTGATTTAGTTCGCAATTTGATTGAGTAAAACACAAAATACTTTGCTCTCGACCAATAGAAACACTTACTCAATTCAAATCTGACTAACTTTCGCCATCTGAAATCTACTCTAAACCTTGATTTAAATTTCACAAAATTAAACCTCGATAATGTTCCGTGTAATTTTGCGCTTATTTTGCCTACAAATCCCGTGTAATTTCGATTTTTCGCCCGCATTTTTCCAGAAGCATAACGTTCCTTTGCTCAGTTTGAAATAATATGGCACTGCCTACACTTCACAGGAACTCACCACTGGTATAGTTTATGTAGCTGATAGTTGTTATCCAAAAATTCCTTGTAAAACAGAGACAGCTCATCTGCAGACTCTTTCTCTAAAAAAGAAAAAAGTTGAAGTCTGGGTTAGGGTATTGAATAGAGCAGATTTCGTATGACTTTCAAAAGTGCTGTGATTACACAATTTCATTCCATTTCTACAGCAGACCAGATTCTGTGCTGCGCTGTGTCGTGGCACTTTTCACAGTTTGACGAAATCTGTCTGCTCTTACTAGTTATACCATGCATCCCAGTAGACTGTGACAGCCCTCGCTTTTTCAGCCCACTAACGGTTGCTTCAAATTGCTTTAGGTTTTATTTTATTATTCTATTTTGTACATAACAAAAATATATAGCCAGTGCCCGCAAATAGCTTAGCTAACGTTAACATAAAGTTACAATATAGGACAATGAATTACAAAAATTACAAAGCAAAGCAAAGAAAAGAAAAAGGAAGTATGGCTACTTTAGTATTATTTTTGTAAAGCTAATATATTTTTGTTTGTTTTACTTTTTGATAATTTCTCAATTAAACTTGATACATCAAGATAAGTATCCTCAGAACGAAAGATTTTCAATAATATTCTTGAAGGATTGATGAGAATTTATATTCTGATGAAATCTGAATAAAATTGGGAATACTGTTCCACATTCTAGCACCAATGCGTGAAAATGAATTTTTTAGATGATTGGTTCTAGAATGCTTAATATATAATTTCCCCATCGCTGAGAATCTTGTGTTGTAGCTATGTATTTGAGACGTGTGGGTGAATAGATTAGATAGGTATGTTTACAGGTGCTTCATTATTGACAATATCGTGCATTTTTAGTATACAAACAGATTTAAAGTAGTGAAAGTGTAGAGGAAGATCGTGCAATAGCATTTATGTACCACGTGATCAATACTTCTTTTGGGTGCGACATTGTTATGATATGGTAAGAAACTTTCAAAATAACACAATTAGTTTGTTGTTCTATGACTTTGTATCACGTAAATCAATTGTAACGCACACATCAAGTGCCCTCACATTCAGTATGATATGGCAGGGGGTGATTTCATTGTTATAATGATTTTGAATAAAAAAATATAAACATACCACTCTTTTCTCTTTGCCTTTAAGAAATTCCTTTTTTGACTAAAGAAAGATCAAATCAAAAAGTAAGATAAAGCACATATAGAGCAGGAGTGTCAACCCTTGGACGTCACAATCAGGAGGATGGAGATTTTTTAAAAATTAATACAAGAGTTAGAAGGATGGACACCAACATATTTTTGGTCTTGTTTTGGGGGCTGCAGAGTTGTTTTCTCAAGGCTTGAATGAGCAAAACAAGATGATGTAACAGTTATGACATTTAGAATTGTGTAATTCCAGAAAAAATCCATACCCACACCACGGAAGGAATTGTAATTCCAGAGGGTTGTCAGTCACGGATCCAGGGGGGTTCCAAGGGTTCTTCCATGGAACACCCTTGAGCATCAGAACAATAAGGACTTTATTGTGATACCCAGACCGCTCGCGGACGAGCTCTCCTTAATAAATGCCTGTATCAGTCTTTGAAGGAGTGAAGAAGAAATGAAACCCCCCTTAGTAAAATCCTGGATCTGCCTCTGGTTGCATATAATATCTGGTTGGGGAGTCAATCTGACTGATTTTACAGGGTTTAAAAATGATATTCTCCAATTCCTGGAAATTCCAGAGGAGTCTGGAGGTCATTGGGAATGTTCCCTCTGTGCAGGAGGTAATGGATTATCATCTGCATCAAGGGCATTCGTTTTTGCCATTTATTCTGACTTAAATGCCAATGAGAAAAAAAAACTTGGTAAATACATGACTTGTATATAGCTAAGAAAATTTCCACCAGAGACTACCCTGCTGCATAGCAGACACCTGGTACACATTCATTTTGCCCTCATTTTGCTACTAGGTTTGTGGTTGGTTTTTGTGTTGTCTTCTTTGTTTGCATCTTGCCTGGAAAAAACATATCTGCAACTACACTTCTAATACATGGCATGTGAACAACTTTGTTGAATGTAAAAAGAATGACAGAAAGAAAGCTTTGCTTTCAGGGTTCCAGATACCTGTGAGTAAAAAATCTTGAGACTCCCAGAAAACTCAGACAGAGTTGACGTTTCAGGTAGGGTTTAGTGTTCAAAAGCAGAAAATAGTAAAAGTTCATCCCTTCATTACCTGATTAAAGTTCTGATTGTGTTTTGTCCAAAACTCTTGATGCCATGAATATGTGTTCTCCTTCGTCATCCTGAATCCTTGTTCCTTATGAGGTGAGAAAAAGAAACCTTGATATTAGTCTGTGTTGCTGGAAGTTTTGTGTGTTTACAGAGACAATTTCATTGGCGAGTGAGAAAAATTGTTTACATCGAGAGCGAGTTCTTTGGTAAATGGCCAGGCAAAGAACAGAGCAGAAACAAAAAGTATCAATCCCCCTCCCCCTGGGGCACTTTTTGACACACTTTTTCTGGCACTGTTCTTCGCCCGGCCATTTCCACGGTAGGTTCGCAGGACTTGTTCCAGCATCCCAAGAAAATTCTAACCAATGAAAACACACCATTCACAAGTTCTCGCTTGGTCCCTGCGAATTCTCCCGTAGTGTGTACAGTATGTGGGACTTGTGGATTTCCCTTACATATTCACACTAGGGACTTGTACCCTAGTCTGTGCTGGACTTAAGGTAAGAAATGCCAAGTTACTATTTGACTTAGAGTTGACTGTTTGACTTAGTTTGTTTATTTACAGCAGATTTCAGATGCTTGACTGTCTAAAAGTAAATCACATTTTCTACATGCTCCTATTGGTTGTGGTATTGGTTGAAGTACTGAGTAGGGGTTTCAATCAGAATGTTGGATTCATGATAGTATGTGAGTGGGTCTCCAGTTATCCTACACACCCTTAAAGTTTCCTGTGGTCTCCTAGCGAAGGCCATCTTCCTGATATTGGACTTGGGATCTGCTGGTCCTACCATGTCATACTCCTTCGGGCATGGCCAGTCTCCTGCATACTGTAAGTTGAGAACAAAATACATGTTCTTGTATAAAACACCCTTGCTCAAAAGGCCTGAGCGAACCAGAAAAAAAGCCCTATACAAAAACAGGGACGTAACTCTCACGGTTTGCCAGGAATCTCAAGATTTTTCGCTTCATCTCCCGGAAAAAAATTAAGACTACTGCATAAATTTACTTTATTTATCCTGGGAGCATTGCAAGAAATTTTGCCATTTCAAGGCAGTCTCCGGGTTTTTGAAGTCCTGGGGTTGACATCCCTGCAAAACGGCAGAATACCTGTCACTTCAGTAGTCACTCTAGAGAAAGTGTCACCGCTATGAAAATTAAAAATTAGGGAAACACTGAACTGAGTGCTGCCGCTGCCCACAGTCCTCAGTCGAAATGCGCAAGATAATATTTTGTTTTGTAATGCTGTGTGACTGCAGACTGCTGTGACAGCATTTTAGAGATATGAAGAGAGTAGACAGGTATTCTGCAATCTAGCCCCAGCACTCTTCCCATATAGCTTCATACCGGTACATACATGTCACATACACTGGTATGATACAGTGCCGGGTCGTGCTGCTCCTACCTGAGAACTCGATCTAGAACATGCTAACACCCTTGACGCTCGCACAACAACAGCTCCAGCGAATATTGATCTGTTTCTTGCTAAAAACATCGCAACAGTCACAAAATATGGAAAAGAAACCTCCCTTGTTCTTCAGCGTACTTCACCCCCGTCCGCCATCTTGGATTCTCTTGGATTTAAATGCGCATGCCCAATACTCATTACGCAGTATCGCGGGCGCATCAAACAATCAAAATGGCGGACGAAGGTAATGGACAAGGTTTAGAATCAGAATCGCTTGTGTTTTCTAACGAAACGTTTCTTAAAGAGTACTATACTTTCAGAGAGATATAAAGATGAGAAGAAAAAGACAGTCAAAGATAATGGAAGGAAATCCTCGCACGATTCAAGATCCAAAGGTGACTTGACCGTTTGTCTTAGTTTGTTTTTCGCTGGTGCAGTTTTAAACTTTTAAGTTAAGTAATACTGAGCAGTTTTTATTGACATCTTGATTACTTTGCCTTACAGAGAAGAAAAAGTCGAAAAGAAGGCACAGCAGCTCCAGTAGCTCGTCATATGACAGTGACAGCTCTAGTTCAAAAAGTAATTTATGCTATGTTTTTGTTGGGTTTTGTTTCCCTGAGAGTTTCCTGATGTCTCTTCAAGTTAAGACATTCAACCAATAGTAGCTTGCGCTAAAATTCAGGTGATGTACGTACTCCCGCATTTTTGCATAAGATTCCTGCAATTCAGCCTTATCTCACACTTTGTCCTGCATTGGATCCAAATCTCATGCATTGCTACATGTAATAGAAATACTGCAATTTATTTGTAAAGTCACGGTAAATATAGAGCAGATTTCGTATGACTGTGAAAAGTGCTGCACCGTGACTGTCGTGGTGGTAGCACGGAACCCGGCCACCAGAAAATAATGCATGTGGAATGGCAGTAGCTTCAACCCTGGGTGCCCCTATCCCCCAGGGGCACCCTTCTCCCATGTGAACAGGCCCTTACTGTAGACCTTCTTACTACTTGTTATTTATATCTGTTTTACAGATGGTAAAAAATATAGAAAGAAAAGACATTCTAGCAGTAGCTCTTCCCCAAGTGATACAGAATCATCAAGCTCATCAGATTCCACAGGTATTTTGTACTGTTTCTTGTACATACTGTATCTGGAACTGCCTCATGGCCCTGTATCAAAGGGAATGTTCAACACAGGAATAATTTAATCTGACTAGTAACTAGTATATAATTTGTTTTATTTTATTTATTTAGCTTCACCAAGAATAATATTTGATGTAAAGGATCCCCATACATGAGGTCACACGAACAAGGGCGGGGACACCACAACAGTTTAACACCAATTACTGTGGGTGGTTAGAAAGGATGAGCAGTAAATTAAAGAAAAAAAAAGTTAATAGCAGGTGATGGGGCTGGCTAGACCGTGCAGAGTGTTGCATAAGACAAGCACTCAGATTTCCATGTACAGGGATTGTTCACATCATACACAGAAATAACCGAGTCTTTAATAGTAGGCAGTAAGCATTGACTTAACCGGGGGTGGCAGACAATTCCAAGTTCCAGAAGTTCTGACAAAATAAGAGTTTGTGTATTGTTGTTGCAGCTGAAAGAAAAAGGAGAAAAAGAAAGAAGGTAATAATTCCTGCCTTACTGTCGTCAGTCTTTATTGTAGCTTTACTGTGATGGCAGCCAAAGTCTGGTAATTTAGCATCTAGTTTGATGCATTTCTGGCCGTCTTTGAGGCCTTTGGGAAGGGGACAGAACCCAAAAATGGCAAGATTTCTACCCTAAGGTCAGGTAAAGTCAGATAGGCTTGATTCTTTGCATAGAGAATCCTTGTACAATAAGAAAGAAAATATCAAAATATGACTTTTTTCTAATGGATCCGTCTTTAAGATATGAGCTGCTAAACTTTGGTCACTGCATCGTTTTATAGCAAAATTTTCACAATTCTACCAAAAAATGTCAAAAAGTGCTGCAGCAACAAGTGTAACCCCTCATATCTTAAAGACGGATCCATTAGAAAAAAGTCATATTTGATATTTTGTTTCTTAGTGTATAAGGATTCTTTACGCAAAGAATCAAGCATATCAGACTTTACCTGACTTTAGGGTAGAAATCTTGCCATTTTTGGGTTCTGCCTGGGAAGGGTAGCCTCCAACAACCTTAGAAAAATAAGAAGGACAAGCCCTGATAGGTCCTTCCAATAATTGTGTTTCAATCTACACAAAAAATATAGCACCAAAAAAATGATCGCTCCAAAATCAAGCATCTGACAACATTTTTGTGGATTCTCAAAATCTCTGATTTTTTTTTAAAGAGACACGCCTTAAGGAACCTGTTTTCTGAGCTGGCTTGACAATTTACATTGAATGTATGAGGAAAAGTCTCTGGCTGTTACACTGTTGGACACCGCGTGGCTGTCTCAAATTGAAAGTACCTACCTTCAAGTATGTGATGCATCTTTTATGTTGACAACACCACGTGATCAGTAAGAAAAAAACTAATAAATTTATTATTTTTTGATGCTGATGCAATTTCTTTTGTTTTATTTCCCTGAGGCTCAGGCTAATATTACTGTTAGGCCAGTTTCAGACGTCAAACTTTTGCCATGTCGAACATGTCGAATCCAATTCTGTTAGACATTTCATTTGCAGTTTAGGTAACATGTTGTCAGTGCAAAAGGTAAATCTAGATGAACCATGGCAGATCAAAAAAGGAACATGTAAAGTTTGTTTTTCTTGTTTATTCTTCCTTTGGTTCTGAAAAGGAGAAAACCGGTCGACTGCATTCGATTCGATGCTTCAAAAGATCGACGTTTGAAACAGGCCTTAGTTACAGCATCTATTTTTTTCATGTCGGTTTAGGAGAAGAAGAGTAAAAAGCATAAAAGCAGCAAGTCAAAAGATTCATCGGGTCCAGTACAATTATCAAAGGTACATTGTTTTATAATTAACGGTGTTTACAGCTCTACTACACATGGACTACCTGATTCTTCTTTTTGTGGAAATTATTGGAATTGTTGGTGCAATGCAGAAGTCTTCAATATTGCATAAAAATAGTCTCATGCTAATTTTTACAACAATTCTGCTAATAAATCAACCATTTCAGCAAATTTGTCAATTTACACTCATGACACATCTCTTGGCATTTTATTTCAGTTTATGAAAGAAAGGAATTCTAAAAAGAACACTGAAAGAAGCGTAGTATCTGGAAAGAAAATTAAGATGAAAGTGAAGAAATCTAGCAAGGACAAGGAGGTGAGATGAGATGTCATGTCATTTATTATTAAGAAAAAAAAAATAATCCATAACCGGTACCCCTACACCACATGGAAATTGCCAAGGACCTAGTATAGTAGTCTAGTATAGTAGTCTAGTATAGTAGTATAGTAGAAATTGCCAAGGACCTAGTATAGTAGTCGGTCTAGAAAGGCTACAAGGTTGGGTGCCCAATCCTAAGACAGGTTTTACAGGCATTCAGAAAAGGGGGATGGGTAACAAAATTTACTGAGTACATCACAAAAGCCAAGAATGAGGTAGATGTGGTAACTGTCAGCTACCCCCCCTCAACCACCCCCCCAACCCACCCACCCACCCACCCATAGGACCAATGTTTCCACCCCTATTTTGTGAGACCTGACATTATCAGAGGATATTTTTGGGGAGCATTTACACTTCTTTTTTTTTTTACAGAGAGACAGAAATCGTAGAGAATTGCTGTCCTTCCTGAACCAAACCATGTGATGGATGAATGGCTTGGAGTATCGCGCAACAGCAAGATGAGAGTTGCAGCACATGGACTGCCCTCCAAGGACTCCCTCTTTGCCTATTTCTGGAAGACTGGGAACACTCCATATTTATACACTATTGTACATATATATTTTTACCAGCCTGTATACACTCTTTTTTTTTTATAAGAACCTTTTTATAAGAACGTTCATCCTGAAATTTACCCAAATTTTAAGAACATGCTAAGAACATGCCCGAGGGCTAAGATAGGAACACAATATTTTTTTTCAGTGATGCGTTCTAAAATTCAGAATCAAATGTGTTAATAATAGCGACCTTCAATTTGTAATTTATAATTTGTTTAAAACAGTCTTTTTAATACTTCGTTGGTATGTATTCTGCTATGAGATCTTTCATATTTCAGGTTGCGACGTCACTGAAATTTAAGAACATCCGTAAGAACATTTCCAGCCTCAAACTGCTCCAAAAATAAGAAGGGCCCAGCCTAAACTGAAAATTAGACGTTCTTATTAAAAAGAAAAGGGTGTAGTCGTATGACTTCGAGGATTAAAATAAATGAGATGTACATACCCTCCAACTTTAAACGTTTTTTGTAGGAGACTCCAGATTTCATCAAATGTCAAGATTTCTCAGCAATACACTATAGACCACGATTTATACCTCTCTGTGGCCTTGGTAACGATGCCGAGAGAGTTCGGAAAGTTTTCGGGAAAAAAACTCGGGAAAACAAAAAGGTTCTTATGGGCGCCCTTAGTCGCCGAGGAGGACAGGTGTGATGTTAAGACGTGCGTCAGTCATGAGTAGATGTCCACCTCTTTCCTAATCGTCTTATTGTCAGCACGCAACGCTAGGTTTTCACATAGTTTGGAGTCAATCTCGTTACCAAAACCTACTCCGCTGTCGTAGGCTTGCTTCATTGGGATGCTTCCATATTATATATGATTCGGTGCGTAGCAGAAAAAGAAAGAAAGAATACTCAGGGGAATGCCACGTGACCTGAAATGGGAAAACATTAGGGGTGGACCACTATAAATTGGGGGGGAGGGGGGGGGGGGGGGGTGGCAATCGCTGATTGGCTGATTTTGAACGTTGGGGCATGCGCAAAAAGTTGTTTCTGTGTATCAAATCTCGCGCATGCGTTAATGGCTGTCACCAGAGCCTCGCCAGCGATCAACACTTGCAACCAACATCATTTCGCAGGGCCGGTTCGTAAAATCAATCGGGGACACCAAAACACAGGAGAGTTATAAGTAAAATTGATGGCCAATGCAGCGCGAAAAACGGTTCAAGACTAAGTACAAAAGAAGTTAATAGTGGGTCTGTAAGATTTTACTAAATGGAAGTCGTAATGCTCTTTTCTCAATGCTTTTATGAATAAAAGGATCTTGCATAAAAAATCTTCTGATTTAGGAACTGTATGGAAATATTTAGTCTGATGAAGTGCTGCCGTTGGGGATAGAAATGATAAGAATGATTATCGGCCACATCTTTGTTAACATATAACTCTTCTCCTACGATTGTCCAAATGTTCTTTTTTCTATTTACAAACTGGCCTTACTTTAGACATGTTTAGAATGAAACTATCACAACTAGCGCAATATGTAAAAACTGCTAAATGTATTTCCATAAGACAAGCTTAGATAAAAGTCGGATTTGTAGTTGAATTTGCAACCTGCTAATGCGCCCCGGAAAAAATTCAGAATCTAAAACAAGACAACTTGTCATCAAAACCAGCAGATTTTATCGGGGACACTCTTATTTATAGACGATGCTAATAGGATTAGGAAGGAAATCCTGCAATAAATTCACGGATATAAGAGGTGATGGAATTCAATTTTTTTCAGCGAAGATAAAAAGGTGTCACGCATTCATCGCAAATATATGAAACTGTAAATTTTGTCAAACATTTTGTCAAATAAAAACAGGTGAACATTTTCAAAGCAAGCTTCCGTACTAGCAGAGGCCACTTCTATCCTGCGTTGTGTTTTAATGTGGCCTCTGCACACAAACGGTCCACTCTCGTCCAGGATTTTGGAGGTACATGACTGGTTTAGCTAGTTTTACAAGAATGGCATCAAGTGCTTCGAAAACAGCGCGCGCTTTTACACAACATTTATTCTAGCGAATTCTTTGATATGAGATTTTGAAGGTCGCCGGAAGCTGAAAAATTAGACTTTTCTCGCCCACAAACCTGATCGCCCAGTTTCTTCAAGCTCGCGCCATTTTCTGGCACATGCGCAAAGGAGAAATGACATTTAATGTGCAGAGGCTACTTTTTCGAAGTTAAAAAAAAAAACGAAAAAACAAAAAGGGTAAAATAAAACATCCTAGGAGATTGAGTAGCCTCTGACACTTGTAGTCGAGCCAATATTCAGGTCCCGAACAACATGTTGACAATGATTGATTTAGCAAAGACTAAACAGTCAGATTAGCTTGCCACACAAAGTCTTTCTCGTAAGATGTTGGCAAATTTGCTATAATCTTCTTTCTCTATTAGTGTAAATTATTAAGCATTTCTGCATCAACGGAAATATTTGTCGAAAAACGCTGCTACCTTATACTAAGTGATAGCAAATACAAATGTCACCCAATCGAAGAATCAGGAAATATTAAACAAAAATGGTTTGTTTTTTTCTTTAGAGTTGTTTGCCATAGAGTAGTACTTTGTAATCAACCTTGGTCAATTTACAATTCTAAACTTCATTTTTCAGCTTAGAATATGCACTAGGGACAAAAAAACAAAGCAGATTAAGATCGTATTATTTTGCTATTGAAAATAAGTTACTGCTAGTTTATTGTTGAAGTACAATGAAGCGTATTTCCTGCAATTAAAATTGGTAAAATATACGTACAAATGTGTCTAGGAAACCTGTGTTTGCTTCTTATCTAGGTGTGAAAACCGGCCCCAAGGTACGTATACAGTACGTTATTCTATTTATTTCTTATAGATCAAGATCTGATAAAAAAAAGACTTGTTATTTTCGGCATGTTCAGGAATTTCTGTGCGAATGTTGAAACGAAAGCCGTCCAGGTTTTATTGACTTGACCGGTGCGTAATTTTGCATCTCGTTTTGTCAGCTAAACTAAACAGAATGAAAACACAATATTCCTTGATTATTGTCACCTAGTTTAGTTGTAATGTCGTGCTCTCAATTAAATCCAATTGAACTACCTTGGGCACTTCTAACAAGAGAAATTAGAAACAGAGCTTTTCAGCTGTCGCTCAAATAAAACGCGCGGGCGTTTTGTGTAACACAATGCGAAGTCACGCTCAGAATTACATATTCATTAACCTATTTTGATAACCATCCCAGGGTAGAAGGCTTATTGGTGCCTCTTCCCCTTCTGGCTCCAACCGCAACCGTTGTGTGCTTTTGAAAACACACATTAGGCTGCTTGAAAAGACATTATTCGGAGATATTTTCTACAATGGTATTTGGTCACAGCAGAATTCTACAGTAACGTTGAACGAGGTGTTTCAATCTTCCTCCACTAAAAAAATTCACCAGCTTCTTGCCGAGTTCTTGGTCTGTTCTTCTATTCTAAGAAACTGTTACAATTCACAAGCAAAAAGGTAAGCAATTACGTTGTTTTACTTTCTACAAAAGCACAACTTAAGACTAAAATCATTGACAGGAATTCTTCCGCGAGCAAAAACATCATAAATTGCGGGCTCAAATCGCTATATTTTTGTCATAATTTGATAATGATCTTAATTTTCTATTTTTGCAGGGAAATGTTCCAAGCGCGCGACTAAATAGTTCCCAATATTGGATATCCACCAACGCTGTTTTGAAAAGACCAGTGGTTGAGCAGTTCCCAAAAGAAGAAAGCCCGTATTGTTGGACCATGTAGGAGCAAAGAAAGGTTTCACTAGTATTTTGCGAGGCCATAGACACGCTCGACACGCGCCAACGTGACACCCGGCTCTCTATAGACACTCTAGTACTAGAGTATTATGTTACAAAACAAAGCCTCCAAATCACTATGGCACGAATGTGCTTGATTCTGCTACTGGGACTTTTAAGACAGATTTGTGGAAGGCCACATTTCGCACACCACGAAGGTTAGTCTTCTCGGATAAGGACGTTAAACCGTAGGCCCCGTCTCTCACATACACTACACTAACCGGAACCAGAGGGACGTTAAAGAACCACTAGGACCGTCGGAAGTTGCCCAACCTCAGTGTCACAGAACTCACAATACTAATACACACTAGTGCACTAGTGCACCGTCTCCCCGATTAGTAGTGCACTCGTGCACGGCTAGAAGATTTGAGACGTTAATAAAGTCTTTTTTTTTTTTTTTTTTTTTTTTTTTTTTTTTTTTTTTTTTTTTTTTTTTTTTAGTACATGTAAACATACTATTAGAGCGTGCTATACTTCCAATACAAAGCAGCGCGCGAAACAGTAGATACCGGACACAGTAAGTGCGGTAACTAGAGGCCGTCATGTTTAGTCGATTTCAATTTAACGTAACAACATGCGGTTTATGTTCCCGAAATCTCACTAAGTTTTCATTATTTCGGAATTAAGGTTTGTTTATCGGAGTGTTAGGAATTGTAAATAAGGACTTGGAAAGGTTGAAATTACATTTGGTCACAGTAAGTTTAAGGAATGTAATAAGAGAAAATTTAAACGTGACCGCTCTTTCTGCTTCTTTATTTTCTGTTTTGATTTTTCTTCCCTTCACAAAGGAAACATGAATGGTAATATATGTTATGATTATTACTGAGCGTAGACATAAATCTTTAACTATCTTTAACCGCAGAAATTTCTAACAGAACTGTAATCGTTGGCACACTATATCCCTACCCTGCCCCTACTGGGAAAAAAATATTGTAGTTTGAGTCTAAGTGACGCGCGTGTAGAAACATTATGGTATTTTTATAAAATGCCGAAGGTAGCATAAGGTTTCGACCCAGATTTATAATTAATAATCTAAGTACGACAAATTCTGGACTGCAGGGAAGTGTGATTTAATAGATATATTCCCAATCAATTTATTTTTAGAATCATCGCTTTACTTCTTTAATAATCATATTCCTTTGCCTATTTTTTTTTATTTCAGGCAATTTATCCGTTGGCATTTATCAGTCGCTCGCTGTTCCTCTACATAAATTTCAAATATTATGACCTTTTGTGTTGAGCTAAAAGCCGTGTACTATTTTTCGCTCGAGCTTCCAACATTTCCGGCCCGTGAAAAGAGCCTCTATCTTTATAATCGAAATTTGCATGAAAAGATAAAACACACAATATAGCCTACAGTTACCCCTTACAGAATACTTTAAAACCTGACCTATTTTTATTCATTATCCAGTGTTAATTTCTCATAAAAACGGCGATTAAAAATGGAGCGTCCCTCGTTTTTTTTCGTTTCACCTCAAGGCGCAACATTTATATGGTCGTTATTCCAGTTTTGGCGTTTAATGGATGCTACAAATTTCCCAATTCGAAATATCATCCCCCTAGGCAGACTGGCACCTATTTTGTTTTTTCGCTGATAAAGCCGTGCATTTCCCTGATGTTCTTGATAACTCAGTGGTGTTTGTTTGACTTTTTGAATCACAGATTTGAGGTCTGTCAAAGGCCAAAGGCACGCAATGTTATCCTGCCGACCCCGAATTACATAATCCAGTGCAACTCAAAACCATTCCACATACACCGAGACAAACTGTCATAAATCGACCATGTATTTCATCAATAAAAGGCAACAATCAACACATTTTGTTTCTATTTTCATTGAAAGACGAAATGAACTTGAAATCCGTAACTAAATACTATTTAAGCCGTATAAGTATAAGACTAGAGAAATTTTAAGCGCTAAAATTTACCAAATAAAAAAAACATGAATGTGTCTGTAAGAATTTGTAACAGCTGATCTCACTTCACGGCGCGCAAAGGACTGCTGTGAAAACGAAACATTTCTCACAGGGAATTTCTGCAGAAACCCATCCATGGGAAAAGCTGTATTTGGCCCATGGTAGACGATTGGGAAGTGTTCGGATTTCCCATGGCTATCCATGTGAATTCCGAACACTTGTCCCATGCCTGTGCTTTGGGAAATTAGCTTTTCATCCAACGTATGGGTTTCTGCAGAAATTCCCTGTGAGGTCCAGCGAGAGATTTTGCGAAGTTTTGTGAAAAAAAAAGAAAAGGGAATTAATCATCGTACAAGTGAAACCCAGTTTATATTAGACATATCAAATCGCACGCATGCGTTAATGCGTTAATGACACGTATTTTCATCAGAACCTGACCGAGCCGGGCTACTCAGTATTTCGTTATAAGAATATAAGTTGACTAGCAAACAAATATTGGCCTTATTTTACCAGACACGTTTCTCAAAAAAGAGATAAAGCTGTTTTTTTTACGCATGCGCACCGTAGCTCTAGGTACCAAAAAGTAGAGGGCAGAGCTCCATTCTCTTACCCAGAGCTCCCCGGCTCGTCTTCTCACGGGGGAGGCTCTGGTGACAGCCATTGACGCATGCGCGAGATTTGATACAAACCGTTGAGAGAAAGATCGTTCTGCGCATGCACCAACGTTCAAAACCAGCCAATCAGCAACGGACCTCAAATGGATGTCACCAGAGCCTCCCCTGCGAGCAGACGAGCCGGGGAGCTCTGGGTACGAGAATGGCTCGTAATAGACGTTAAAATTAACATGGACGATACAATGTTTTTCTTTTTAGGTGCCACATCATGTCCCACAAGAAAGGAACTATATAAAGCAGGGAGAATCACAAGTCCTAATTACCCGGAACCATATACAGCTAATTATCTGTGTACCTGGATAATCAAGGCCCCTGAGGACCAAACAGTGGTACTCAAATTTGGTCCCGATTTTAACGTACCCTCTTGTGCGGGAAAATGCGACTGCGGCTATGTGCAGATTCGTACATACGATAAAATAACGAAACTATGTGATTCCTCTAAAGAGGTCAGTTCGACGCAAATTGCAACAAACGCAAGACGAGTTGAAGTGAGCTTCATATCCAA